>CM062819.1:1030594188-1031794188 GCA_031772625.1 Pinus tabuliformis
TGATGACTGAAGGACTTATTCCAGGCCATTATATCTCAGTAGCTGGCATACAAGTAGACCCAACAAAATTCAAATAATTTTACTAATTCCCACTTCTACCACTCAAACAGAGGTATGCAGTTTTCTTGGATTCTCTGGTTATTATAGAAGATTTATAGAACATTTTTCACATATTGTTGCACCTCTATATGCACTGACAGGTAATGTTGCCTTTCTTTGGACAGAAAAATGTGACTGTGATCTTTAGGATCTGAAGAATCTTGTGTCCACAGCTCCAGTCCTTCAAGGACCAAATTGGGACCTGCCATTCCAAATATCATCAAATGCCTTAGATACAGCTATTGGAGCAGTCCTTGGGCAGGAAGAAGATAAAAAACCATATGCAATTTATTATATTAGAAAGAATTTATCCCCTTCTGAATTGAATTATACTGTTACTGTAGAAATTTTGAATAATAAACACTTATTCAACAGAGATTATCCCGATTATACACTATTGCGGAATACGTGCATAATACATAACCTCCTCTACGTTGATCATCAATTTAGCAACATCAAAAACAATGAAACATCAATCGCATGCACACATTAACACAGTATGTAACCTGGGGAAAGCTTACAGCTGAAAACCCCACACTATCTGTATATTAATGATTGAGAACATGTAACATTACATAGTACAATACTCCTCACAAGTATCCAGCACTATCTCCACCTGTTACACACAAAACTAGCTCAGATCTGAACAAGTCACAGGTTCAAATCTTCTCCACTGCTCTGCTTGCCTCTATTGCACACAATACCATGTGAAAATCACTCACCCTGGAAATCACGTGAGCATAGGATATTTCACTGGGCATATACTAGGCAATCCTCATGGGCATATTCAATACATTGCTTGTGCAAGATCTCATGCACAACTATAGTCACAACTGATAGCAATCTCAACCTCTAACACTTGTCTCCACTGAATTGTACATGCACTGACATGCAACTGAGTTAACTGATGTATTCTTTAGTTGATTTATGAGTTAATAATTAATTCACACAACTCATCACTAGTCTATTTACAGTTAGACTAATTACAACTAGTTTAACAAAGTCAAACTGAACACAACTCCATCAACTCCACATCCAACTCCACAAAACTCACATGCATGAGTTCTAACTGATGTCCTGCATGCAATAGCTCAACTGACTCATAAGAAAAGCGTATTTCCTTCTGACAGCTGCATGTGCCACATCTGTAGCTCAAACTGAAGTGCTCCAAGAGGATAAGATAATGTTTATAGTCAAAATATTATTATGAGACAATAATATTTGACTTTTCTATTTTTGACTAGGAGTCTAAAAATAGATTCTGATCACTCCTGCTGTGATCCAAAAATAGAAGTCCGTCTATTTTTCCCAACATGACCAATCATCCATAAATAGCATCCTGCAACTCATAGACCATGATCCTTATGTCTAAAAATAGACTTTGCGCCATAATTGGCCTACAGGCCCACTTAGTGAAGGCGACTCCTTTCCACTAAGTTCCATCATCTTGTTGCATTCTCAACACTCCCTCTCAACAAGATATGGATTATTAGCAACCCCTATCCTACCTCGGTGGTATTCGAGTTTTGTCCTGGTGAGTGCCTTTGTCAAGATATCAACATCCTGATCCTCCGTTGGAATGTATGAAAGTAACATGATTCTCTGCTGCACATAATCTCTGATATGATGGTACCTGATGTCAATGTGCTTAGATCTATCATGAAATACAGGATTAGTTGAGAGTTTAATGCAACTCTGGTTATCACAGTAGGCTCCAAATAAGAACCGAACAAACCGACCAGAATCTTTCTCATCCATATAGCCTCGCATGCAACCAAACTTGCTGCCATATACTCGGCCTCTGCTGAACTGAGTGCCACGGATCTCTGCTTCCTTCTGTACCAAGAAACTGCTGTTAACCTGATACTGAAGACGCCTCCTAATGTGCTCTTTCTGTTTGTTGGGCTCCCTGCCCAATCTGCATCCGTGAAGCCACATAGCTTCACCTCATCCTCCTG
The DNA here is from genome assembly GCA_031772625.1 of Pinus tabuliformis. Taxonomy (NCBI): domain Eukaryota; kingdom Viridiplantae; phylum Streptophyta; class Pinopsida; order Pinales; family Pinaceae; genus Pinus; species Pinus tabuliformis. The sequence goes on from CM062819.1 coordinate 1,030,596,246, forward strand.
TCTGTACCACAATCCATATCCTGATGTGCCTCTCAAATAATGCAATACATGCTTGCCCGCCTTCCAAAAGAGATTGGTAGGCTTAACCATAGCTTGTGAAAGTTGGTTAACAGCATAGCATATATCGGGTCGTGTATTGACTAGATACATAAGCGACCCCACCAACTGTCGATAAACAGTGGCATCCACTTCTTGTGCCGAAGTGGCATCCTCCTTCCTCCAACCTCGAGGAAGAGGAGTATCAACAAGCTTGTAGCCATGCATGTTGAACTTCTCCAGTATCTCCCGAGCATACTTACCTTGAGTAGCAAATAGTCCATCACTACGCTGCCAAATTTCCAATCCCAGGAAATACAGGAGGAGGCCCAAATCCTTCATCTCAAACTCCTTAGCAAGATCATCCTTGTATGAAAGTATCAACAACTCATCACCTGTTAGAATCAAATCATCTACATAAAGTACAATGATAAGGAACTTACCCTCCACCACAATCTGGTATAGGTTAGGATCGGCCTCACTCTTGGAGAATCCAAGTCCGGTGAAATAATTGTCTATCCGTGTGTACCAAGCACGTGGTGCTTGTTTCAACCCATACAACACTCTCTTGAGCCTGCACACATGTGACTCACTGCTAAAGATCTCAAAACCTTTGGGCTACTCAATGTACACCTCCTCCTCAATGACTCCATTGAGGAACACATTCTTCACATCCATCTGATGAATGTGCCATCCCATCTGTGTTGAGAGAGCAAGAATCGTCCGTATGGAAGAATACCTTGCGACAGGTGCAAAGGTCTCCTCATAATCGATTCCCTCTATCTGTGAAAAGCCTCGGGCAACAAATCTTGCCTTGTACTTCTCCAAACTCCCATCAGCTACCTACTTAACTTTGTAGATCCATCTCGAACCCACCACTGATTTCCCTTCCAGTCTAGGAACAATCTCCCATGCACTGTTTCTGACAATCGAATCATACTCTTCCACCATGGCGTCTACCCATGCGGGATCCTCCACAACTTCCTCAAAAGAGGATGGCTTAGTCACAACACATTTATTCATAAGATCCATGTATCCAGTGTACCGATCAGGTGACTGTCTCTACCTGTTTTGGGCTGTAGGTGGTCCTACAACTTTCTCTAGATCTTGAGCCAGTCGCTTAGCTTCTGTCAAGCGCTTTCACCCTCTGATGGTTTGAGTTGCATGAGTGGTCTCTTCCACTCCATGAACTTCGTCTTGTGGCTGATCCACGTCTTGAAGCTCATCTTTAGGAACTAGTAGCTCCTCATCTACATGCAAGTGTAGCTCCCTCTCAAGCGAAAACTTCATGGCTTTCTCCTCCTGAAATTTTATATCCCGTCGCACAACAGTCTTACCACTGTCTGGCAATTACACATGATAGTTATGGGGCCTATCAATGTACCCCACAAATATCCCAACCTCTGCAGTCAGCTCCAAATTCTTCCTGGCATCCTTTGTCACATGCATGTAAATGTTAGCACCAAAAATCCTCAAATGAGAAAGATCAGGCTTCTTACCAGAATAAGCCTCATCAGGTGTTCTCATGCCAAGTATCCTATGATGACAAGGGTTCTACACATAAACTACTGTATTGCATGCTTCCACCCACAAGTGAAGGGGTTGGCCCTGATCATGCAACATCCCCCATGCAGCACCCACGATTGTTCTGTTCTTCCACTCAGCAACCTTGTTTTGTTGTGGGTTATGGGGAGCTATGAGCTCTCTTCGAATCCCTTCTGCACTACAGAAATCCTTGAACTCGCCAGAGATGTATTCACCACCATTATCACTCCTAAGAGCCTTCACCTTATTCCCCAACTCCCTCTCGACCAGTGCTTTGAACTCACAAAACTTTGAGTATGTCTCGCTCTTCTTTTGTATGAAGAAGATCCAGCACATACAAGAGAAATCATCAACAAAAATCACATAATACCTGTGTTTTGCTGTTGAAGCCACTGAGAAAGTTCCACACACATTTGCGTGAATTCTCTCAAGGATCATCGTGGCACGACTATTCTTCTCATGAAAGGTGGCTTTCACAAAATTTCCCAAAGTACACCCCTTGCACTAATCTGACTGCGCAAGAGTGCCTTTAGGAAGCCCTGCAGTGATCTGCTATAGTATCTTCAAGGCTCCATGGTGAAGGTAACCCAATCTCCTGCGCCACAGCTCGCCATCATCCCGACTCACCAATCCTTCTGCCTTGCATGCCGTTGTTGTGCATCCATCTACATGCAACTGATAAAGGTTCCTCACTCGAACCCCTATCTTCCGGCTTTCTCCAGTTGTCATGCTATGCAGGAAAACCTTTCCCTCACTGAAAACAACATCATATCCCTTGTCTTCTAACATTGCCATAGAGATAAGAGTCTTCTTCAATCCTGGAACATGCATCACTTCCTTCAATACGAAGGGTTTACTAGACTCCCTCTCAAAGGAAATGGTATTGATACCGGTCGCACTATATCTACCATCATCACCCATCTCGATGTGCACTCCAATATCTTTTTCCTCCAGATCAGAAAACAAATCTCGATCTCCTTTCATGTGAAAACATTCACCACTGTCCAATAACCATACCAATCCCATCACACTTGAAACCAAGCATGCGATCAATGAAAAATCAAGCTCAAACTGTGAGGCTAGAGCCTCTCTTGTTGCATATCTAGCAACTTGCTTGTTCTTCTTCTTCTGCGAACAATTAGTGGCATAGTGTCCATGCTGGTGACAGTGAAAACACTTCACCTTGGACATGTCCTGCTTCTTGCCTTTCGCACCAGACTGGGAATCTTTCTTGTTCTTCCCCTTCTTTGATTTGGCAGCCAAAGCGCAATTTTCTTCATCAGGTCCCTTTGATGAAGATCCGTCCCTGGTATTCCGCCTGATCTCCTCCTGCACAAGATCCGACCAAAGTTTCTCCCATCTTGGAAATTTATCCCAACCATTGACAGAGTCCTGATAGGAATTCCAACTCTTCAGAAGACCAATGAGAGCCAAGCTCACCAAGTCCTCATCATCGACAGTCACCCCCACACTTCGCAGCTCATCTCTGCACTGAGTGAACTTCGTGAGATGCTTGGGCATACTGTCTCCCTTCTCACATTTGATGTTTCTGAGTTTATCCTTGAGCGCCAGCTTCCTCTGATCACTCTTGCTTTGGAATAGATCTATCAATTCTTTCCACATCAAATATGGAGAAGCCTTACCATGCAGGCTGGACACAATGTGATCCTTCATGCCCTCCAACAGAATCCTTCGACACTTTGATGTCTTCTTTTGCCAAGCATCAACCTATGCAGCATTAGTAGGCTTTGGGACATCAGCCTCTATGAAATCCTTCAGCCCATTATCATCCAACACCACCTCCATCTTGTCCTTCCATGCAATATAGTTCAAGCTGCCCTCAAGAGCATACTCCAATCGCAATCCGTTGAAAGACATTGCCACATTGATACCAAGAAAACACTACTGCAAATTCGAATTCCACCAGCTCCAAAATCAATCGCCTCAGATCTAAGATTTGTGAGAACAAAGTATTTCTCGTACAGAGATTGACTATATGGACTTTTACTCTCACCTTCCAAAGGAAGGATGAATCCAGAGGCTACCTGGCCCGGTTACAGACTCTGCCTGAAGAAATAGAATGTAAACACTTTCTGAATAGTAGATCTGATGATCAACAGCTCTGATACCATGTAGAAATTTTTCATAATAAAAACTTATTCAACAGAGATTATCCCGATTATACACTATTGCGGAATACGTGCATAATACATAACCTCCTCTACGTTGATCATCAATTTAGCAGCATCAAAAACAATGAAACATCAAGCGCATACACACATTAACATAGTATGTAACCTAGGGAAAGCATACAGCTCAAAACCCCACACTATCTATATATTAATGATTGAGAACATGTAACATTACATAGTACAATACTCCTCACAAGTATCCAGAACTATCTCCACCTGTTACACACAAAACAAGCTCAGATCCGAACAAGTCACAGGTTCAAATCTTCTCCACTGCTTTGCCTGCCTCTATTGCACACAATACCATGTGAAAATCACTCACCCTGGAAATCACATGAGCACAGGCTATTCCACTGGGCATATACTAGGAAATCCTCATGGGCATACTCAATACATTGCTTGTGCAAGATCTCATGCACAACTATAGTCACAACTGATAGCAATCTCAACCTCTAACACCTGTCTCCATTGAACTGTACATGCACTGACATACAACTGAGTTAACTGATGTATTCTTTAGTTGCTTTATGAGTTAATAATTAATTCACACAACTCATCACTAGTATATTTGCAGTTAGACTAATTAAAACTAGTTTAACAAAGTCAAACTGAACATAACTCCATCAAATCCACATCCAACTCCACAGAACTCACATGCATGAGTTCTAACTCATGTCCTACATGAAATAGCTCAACTGACTCATAAGAGAAGCATATTTCCTTCTGACAGCTGCATGTGCCACATATGTAGCTCAAACTGATGTGCTCCAAGAGGATAAGATAATGTTTATAATCTAAATATTATTATGAGACAATAATATTTGACTTTTCTATTTTTGACTAGCAGTCTAAAAATAGACTCTGATCACTCCTACTGTGATCCAAAAATATAAGTCCATCTATTTTTGTTGGAAATAATACGGAGAGGGGGGGTGAATCAGTATTATCAAGTTCTTTTAATAAATCTTCCTTATTTATACTTTGAATTATTTTTGCATGTCAGTACCATAAAATAATGAGCACGAACAAAGAAAACAGATAGTCACACCAAAGAACACCAGATTTAAGGTGGAAACCCAATGTGGTTGAAAACCACCTGCTACAATATGTCTCTATCTTCTTTCAAATTAGAAACAATGGTTTTGTACTGGTGCAGTCCTTTACCAATACGCAGGCTGCAACCTGCAGAGAGCTACAACTCTCTCTCATTTTCTAGTCTCTCCTGGAAGGGAGCTACAACCCCCTACTTCTTTTCTTTCAAGGACCACTTTTCATAAATTTTCAAATTGGATCCATAAACATCAAGAGATCATCAAGTACAAGCAAATCACCCAGTCAATTGCAGTAACCAGATCAACAATAACAGTAAACTAAACCCAGAACACCTTATCAACAGAAGAACATAGCCAATAAAAGATCTTAAGACAGATATGTAGTTTTCCTTTATCTGGTCTGCGTGGCCACGCACTTCACCTTCTGCTCCCCTGTGTATACCCGCAGAGTGCCTTCTGCTGCATTGCGTACCCACGCATTGTTTCTTCAATCGCGCTGCGTACTGTTACTGTAGGCACGCACCCACAAATACTATCACGCCGCGTACTGCTACTGTAGCCAGGCACCCATAGATGCTATCGCGCCGCATACCTACGCACCTGCGGCTTCTGACGCGCCGCGTACTTTCCCTGTGCCTACACACATGAACCTCTGTCGCGCTGCGTACCCACGCACTGCACCTTCTGCTGCTCTGCGTACCCACGCACTGCGCCTTCTTCTGCTCTGCGTACCCACACAGTTGCACTGTTAATCACCTGCATACCTCTGGTTAGGGCCGAAATTGGCAGTCCACCAGTGTGCTACAGATCGTCAGATGCCCAAATCTGTTCATGCGCTCGAGAGATCACCCTTCACAGATTCACTTTCAACTTCACTTTTATATAGATCAACCTTTTAAAACAATAACCCAATATTTCAAATCTTAAGATGTTCAATTTTCAAAATATACTTAGCCAAGTGATCTCCTTTGATTTATATAGGCAAGCTCTTCCTAAAATCATGGATCAATACCATAGATTACCAATACAAGGGGCCCTAAAACATGGGGCTCAATAATAATAATAATATAAAACAATACCACGGGCCAAAACCATAGAATCAAGAACGGCGGGCTAAATACCATGGGCCAAACATAGGAAACCCCACGTGAACGTGCTTCTCTACCTTGAAGTAAGTGAACTGGGGGTACGCACCTTCTGAACAGGTGACCTGCGTGTCTGGTCGCAGTCCCTTCATGGCGTACCTACGTGTACGCACCTTTTGATCTATTCTCTTGCGTACCTCTTAATTTTCAACATTTTGAGAGCCTGATCAGAGCATTGCCACTTGAGAGTGTTGCCATCAAGTACAACATCTGTAACATAGAGCCATACCAGAATCATAATGCCAACAATCTCCCCCTTTGGACTTGATGGCAACCTCAAAATCTTCAACGTCATTCTCCCCCTTTGACATCAAGGGCAAAGGGTTATGCTCCCCCTAAGAACATGCTCCCCCTGAATGTGAACCAGATCTTCAAAGAAGAACCATAATCCACCAAACACCATAAATGACCATGAAAGAGATAGAGACATATTGCAGCTATATTCAGACCAGCATCCATGATCTCCTTTTGTACGTCCTCCATAATGCCAACAATGCATTATATGCTCCCCCTGAACCTGTGCCATTCGATCTTCAACCAAACCGCAATTGCGTAAAACCAACCATCAGAAGAGATTCAACAAGATGATGCATCAACAACCCCCAGTTTTTGCCTGAGGTATTCAAAGGTCTCCCTGGGAAATGGTTTGGTGAGTATATCAACAACTTGTTCCTTAGAAGGAACATACTCCAACTTGACCTTTTGTTCAAGTACTTGTTCCCAGGAGAAAATGATACTTGATCGGTATATGCTTGGTCATTGAATGCATGACTGGGTTTTTTGAAATGCTGATTGCACTTGTGTTATCACATAAGATGGAGATAGGTGGTGTACAAGTGATTTGAAAATCCTGCAAGGTCTGCATCATCAAAGGAGTTGAGTGCAGCAAGATGCAGCAGCAACATATTTTGCTTCAGCTGTAGACAAGGCAATCGAACTCTGTTTCTTGCTGAACCAAGATACTAATCTGGAACCCACAAAGAACGCACCACCACTTGTGCTCTTCCTGTCATCCACGCTTCCTGCCCAATCTGCATCTGTATAAGCATGAAGTGTGAGATCTGTATCTCTAGGATACCATAAGCCATAATTTTGAGTCCCTTGAAGATATTTAAAGATTCTCTTCACTGCCTGAAGATGAGCTTCCTTTGGATTCGCTTGAAATCTTCCAACTATTCCCACTGCATGCATGATGTCTGGTCGGGTACCTGTCAAATAAATTAGACTTCCAATCATAGATCTGTAGGTTGGTTGATGCACTGCTGCTGATTCATCATTTTCACTGAGGCTACATCCTGTGACCATGGGTGTACATACTGGTTTTGCATCTTCCATGCCATATTTCTTCAAAATATGCTTGAGATACTTGGTTTGAGACAAAAATATCCCTCCTTCTTTTTTTTGGATTTGCAAACCAAGGAAATATGTCAGTTCTCCCAGCAAGGACATTTTGAATTCTTTCTGCATCACCAAAGCAAAGCTTTGACTCATAGCTTCTTCATTGCTTCCAAAGATAATGTCATCTACATGCACAACAAGTATTAGCAATTTGTCATTTTCAACTTTTATATAAAGATTGTTGTCTGCAGATCCTTTTGAAAAACCTTGTTGATGAAGATATTTGTCCAAACGATAGTACCAAGCCCTTGGAGCTTGTTTGAGCCCATAGAGAGCCTTTTTCAATCTGCATACAAGATTTGGATCATTTCCAAGAATGAAACCATCTGGCTGCTCAATGTATACTTCTTCTTCCAAGTCTCCATTCAGAAAGACTGATTTCACGTCCATTTGAAATAATTTGAAGTTTTGAAAGCTTGAGAGAGCAAGGAACATTCGGATGGCCTCAAGTCTTGCAACAGGAGCAAAGGTTTCTTCAAAATCTATTCCTTCTTGCTGCGCATATCCTTTACAAACAAGTCTGGCCTTGTTTCTAATTACTTCTCCATTTTCATTCAATTTATTTTTGAAGACCCATTTTGTCCCTATAACATTCTTATCCTTTGGTCTAGGAACCATCTCCCAAGTGTTGTTCTTTTCGATTTGCTCAAGTTCTTCTTCCATTGCTTTCACCCAACATTCATCTTTGCATGCCTCTTTCACATTTTGTGGTTCAGTGGAAGAGAGTAATGCCAAATAGCTTGAAGCTTCTGCAACTGTTCTTCTTGTTTGTACACCTGCTTCTTTCTACCCCAAAATCTGAGATTCTGGATGATTCTTCTGAACATATCTGGATGGAATCTTCTCTTCTATCCTTATCTGCTCTTCTGGTTCTTCTTGAGGTTCTTCTTCTTCATCATTCTGTGTTTGAGGGTAGTCTTCATCTTCTTCGATATCTTCATGATTTACTTGCCTAGGAATGTATCCCTTCTCATCAACCACTACATCAATGTTGTCAACAATTCTTCCAAATCTTTAATTGTAGCACTTGTATGCTTTGCTGTGTGGAGAATAACCAAGAAGAATGCCTTCATCTGCTCTAGGTTCAAGTTTGCCAAGTTGCTCATCAGTATTCTTAATATAGCATTTGCTCCCAAAGATTTTGAAGTGCTTTACTGAAGGAGTCTCACCATACCAGAGCTCATGAGGAGTTTGAGTACTGTTCACCCAGACATTTGTATTGTTGAGAATAACAACCACAGCATATGCAGCTTCTCCCCAGAAAGTTGCGGGAGTTCCTGACTCATCAAGCATAGCACGAGCCATTTGTTGGACTGTTATGTTCATTCTTTCCACTACTCCATTTTGCTGAGGATTTCTAGCTGTAGAGAATTCTCTTCTTATCCCATGTTCTCCACAGAAATCAAAAAATTCATTTGAGGTAAACTCCCCACCTCTGTCGAATCTGAGGCACTTAATTTTGTATCCTGATTCATTTTCAACCAAGGCTTTAAAGGATTTGAATTTTTCGAATGCTTCATCTTTGTGCTTCATAAGTCCTAACCAGATAAACCTGGAGAAATCGTCAATGAATAATATCAAGTATTCTTCTCCTCGAGGTGTCCTTTTCCTGAATGCTCCACATACATCTGTATGTACAAGCTCAAGAGGCATCCTAGCTGATCCTTCCTTCTCTGGAAAGTTAGTTCTGGTTTGCTTTCCAAACTGACATGACTTGCATATGGTGTTGTCTGGAATTTTGATGTCTGGAAGATCGCGAACTGCCTAATATTTGCATGCTTTCCTTATTTGTGAAAAGCTTAGATGCCCCAACCTCTGGTGCCATAACCAGTGTTCATCATCCTTGCTTAGATAGCATTGTTGTTGTCCTTCTTCAAATATGAATAGATTATTTGGAGTTCTTTTACCTTTGATCACCGTTTTACCTGTATCAAGATCACGAACAAGACACCCATTTGATCTAAATATCACCTCAGTTCCTTGATCACACATCTGGCTGACACTCAGAAGATTATGCTTCAATCCATCAACATACAAAACATTTCCAGCTTTCACCTTTTCTTTTAACTGAGCAGTGTCTTTTCCTTTTATAGTTGCAGGAGTATCATTTCCAAAAGAAACTTTCTTTCCCTTTTCTAAAGCAGAATATGATTCAAGTTTTTCTTTATCACGTGTCATATGCTTCGAACATCCACTGTCAATGTACCATAGATTTTCCTGTCCCTCTACATAAAATGCTATCCCACATCTTTCTGTTTGTGGTTCCTTTATTCTCCATGTTTTGGTGCTTGAGGCTTGTTCCTTTGTCTGCTGAAACCTTCTCCTGCATTCAGAATCTTCATGACTAAAGTTATTGCAAATAAAACATTCAACTTCATTTTCAAGAACCGAAAAGTTGTTATAGGTCCTTTTTGTAATCCCGGTCATACTTCTTTGTTTTTGAGCTTCTCTAGTCATGATCGTCTTATATGCAACACATTGAGCTACTTTGTGACAAAAGTTATGGCAAGAAAAGCATTGTCCATTGAAGAAAATTATGCGGTTATCAAATCTTCCGGCCAAACGATTGTAATTTCTATTGTCATTCATTCTTGAAGCAAATTGAGAAGATTTTACCTGTGGCTAGTTGTAGCTTTTGTTCATCCTTAAGACGGATTGCCCTTGGTTTTCCTGATAGTCTTTGTTTGTAATTGGTCCCTGCTTTACCTTGTGATCTCCATTTTTCTTTTGCTCATTCCTTCTTGCTGCATCAAGATAACTCTTTGAGGTGGATGCTTGAGAAGTTTCTCCAATATAGCCCAGACCTGTCTTGTTTAGAGGAAAACGTTGTACATTGATGATCTCATCCAGAGTTTCAGATCCTTTGACAAACTTAAGATTAATAGCCTTTGTTTTCTCAATCTCTTTTCTAAGACCAACAATTTCACCTTCTAACTTTTCAAGATATTTTTCCTTTTCATCAATCTGAAATTGTAGAGTATCAATGATCATATTCTTTTCTTCTATACATGTCTTCAGTCTAGAAATTTCTTCATGAAAGCTATCCACATCTATAGCATCCATGTAATCTCATCTTCAAATGCCATTAAAATTTTATATTCATTACCTCGTTCATCTTCATCACTATTTGATAGACCATCACTATCTTCATGAGTGTAGTAGCTTTTCTTATTTGCATTCTGTTTCTTGCTCCATCTAGCATGTTCCTTTCCTTTATCCTTATGAGCACATTTCGCAGCATAATGACCTACTCTTCCACAAGCAAAGCATTTAAAAGGCAACTTACCTCTGAACCTTCCAGAACCCCTTTGAAGATTTCTGACAAAATTTGATTCTTCTTCTTCTGGCACGTGAATTGCTTCATAATAGTCTCCTTTGCCTGAGGCCTTGCAAGCAGCTTCTCTTCTGTCTAATGGACCTCCCTTTCTCATTTCATAAGCAGTTAGAATTCTGTGTAGCTGAGACATAGTAATAATTCATAAATTTTCCTTTTCTTCTATTGCAGACACTTTAAACTCAAACTTGGGGGACAATGATCTTAGAACTTTTTCAACCACAATAGCCTCTTTTATTTCTTCACCCAAGTTTTTCATGCAATTAACAATCTCATCTACCCGAAGGAAATAGTTAGCCACACTTTCATCATTATACATTCTAAGATTCTCATACTGAATCCTAAGGGTTTGAAGTTTAGCACGCTTTACCTGTTCATCTCCTTCATAGCTCAAGACAATCTTGTCCCATATTTCTTTTGCGGATTTATATTGCATAACCTTCACGAATTCTGTTTGAGATAAGCATCCTAGCAGAGTATTGACTGCTTTAGCATTTGTTTCATATTTCTTCTTCTCGGCCGAATCTGTAGGAGTAGCTGAAGGAAAAGTGTAGCCTATATCTATGATATCCCAAACTTCTGTACCAAGAGATTGAAGATAGGCAGTAACTCTTACCTTCCAATAATTGAAGTTTGTCCCATCAAAGATTGGTGGCCTGATTGAAGCTTCCCTCTCGTAGTTGCTCATGATGAATGATCTTCCTCCAAGCAATCAAGCTTCTCTGAAGGACCTGCTCTGATACCAATTGTTGGAAATAATACTGAGAGGGGGGTGAATCAGTATTATCAAGTTCTTTTAATAAATCTTCCTTATTTATACTTTGAATTATTTTTGCATGTCAGTACCATAAAATAATGAGCATGAACAAAGAAAACAGATAGTCACACCAAAGAACACCAGATGTAAGGTGGAAACCCAATGTGGGTGAAAACCACCTGCTGCAATATGTCTCTATCTTCTTTCAAATTAGAGACAATGGTTTTGTACTGATGCAGTCCTTTACCAGTACGCAGGCTACAACCTGCAGAGAGCTACAACTCTCTCTCGTTTTCCAGTCTCTCCTGGAAGGGAGCTACAACCCCTTACTTCTTTTCTTTCAAGAACCACTTTTCATAAATTTTCAAACTGGATCCATAAACATCAAGAGATCATCAAGTACAAGTAAATCACCTAGTCAACTGTAGTAACCAGATCAACAATAACAGTAAACTAAACCCAGAACACCTTATCAACAGAAGAACTCAGCCAATAAAAGATCTTAAGACAGATACGCAGTTTTCCTTTATCTGGTCTGCGTGGCCACGCACTTCACCTTCTGCTCCCCTACGTATACTCCCAGAGCGCCTTCTGCTGCACCGCGTACCCACACACTGTTCATTCAATCGCGTTGCGTACTGTTATTGTAGGCACGGACCCACAGATACTATCGCGCTGCGTACTGCTACTGTAGCCACGCACCCACAGATGTTATCGCGCCGCGTACCTACGCACCTGCGGCTTCTGACGCATCGCGTACTTTCCCTGTGCCTACGCACCTGAACCTCTGTCGTGCTGCGTACCCACGCACTGCGCCTTCTGCTGCTCTGCGTACCCATGTAGTGCGCCTTCTTTTGCTCTGCGTACCCACGCACTTGCACTGTTAATCACCTGCGTACCTCTGGTTAGGGCCGAAATTGGCAGTCCACTAGTGTGCTACAGATCGTCAGATGCCCAGATCTGTTCATGCGCTCGAGAGATCACCCTTCACAGATTCACTTTCAACTTCACTTTTATATAGATCAACCTTTTAAAACAATAACCCAATATTTTAGATCTTAAGATGTTCAATTTTCAAAAGATACTTAGCCAAGTGATCTCCTTTGCTTTAAATAGGCAAGCTCTTCCTAAAATCATGGATCAATACCATAGATCACCAATACAAGGGGCCCTAAAACATGGGGCTCAATAATAATAATAATATAAAACAATACCACGGGCCAAAACCATAGAATCAAGAACGGCGGGCTAAATACCACGGGCCAAACATAGGAAACCCCACGTGAATGCTTTTCTCTGCCTTGAAGTAAGTGAACTGGGGGTATGCACCTTCTGAATGGGTGACCTGCGTGTCTGGTCGTAGTCCCTTCACGGTGTACCTGCGTGTACGCACCTTTTGAGCTATTCTCCTGTGTACCTCTTAATTTTCAACATTTTGTTAGCCTGATCAGAGCATTGCCACTTGAGAGTGTTGCCATCAAGTACAACATCTGTAACATAGAGCCATACCAAAATCATAATGCCAAAAATTTTTCCCAACATGACCAATCATCCATAAACAACATCCTGTAACTCATTGACCATGATCCATATTTCTAAAAATAGACATAGTCTAAAAATAGACTTTGTGCCATAATTTGCCTGTGGGCCCACTTAGTGAAGGTGACTCCTTTCCACTAAGCTCCATCATCTTGTTGAATTCTCAATAGTTACTGAAAAAGAATTTCTAGCTGTAATACATGCTGTCAATAAGTTCAGAAATTACATTACTGGATATCCTATTATTTTGTATACAGATCACTCTACCATAAAATATTTAGCAAATAAACCAATCACAAATGGTAGAATAACTAGACGGCTAATTTTATTGCAGGAATTTGATATTACAATCAAGGACAGACCTGGAAAAGAAAATCTTGTAGCTGGATTTCTCTCATGAATGCCAAAACTAGTGGAGGCAGCAGCAGTTGAAGATCAATTTCCAGATGAGCATTTGTTTGTTGTCACTGTTAAAACACCCTGGTATGCTAATGTTGTGAATTACTTAGCAGTAGGTAAATTACCAAAACATCTGGCCCCCAATCAATGGAAACAGATTGTTTAGCGGAGTGCTCGATTTTCCTGGATTAGGGGCTACCTGTTCCATACAGGAGCAGATATACACATCAGGAGATGTGTCCGAGAGGATGAAATTTTTGATATTTTGAAAGCTTGTCATGATAGACCATGTGGCGAACACTTTTTCGATCGAAGAACTGGACATAAGGTGCTGCAGACAGGATATTATTGGCCTACGATCTTCAAAGATGCAAAGAAGTTCGTGCAAGCTTGTGACAGTTGTCAAAGAGCAAGACACCCTGGTTAGTCCGATGAAATGCCCCTGAATCCACAACTGGTTATTGAACCATTCGAGTGACGGGCACTTGATTTTGTTGGTCCAATTAACCCATCATTGAAGAAAAAAATGTATATTTTGGTGGCAATAGAATATGTCACCAAATTGGTTGAAGGAGAAGCATTGCCAAGAGCTACAGAGGATTCTGTCATACAGTTCCTATTTCATATATTTGTGCGATATGGGCTTCCCAGAGACATAATTACAGACGGTGGGCCATAGTTTTCCAGTAACAAGATTGTTGCAACACTTAAAAACTATCATATCCAGCATAAAAGTACTACTCCATACCACCCACAGGCAAACAGTCAAGTAGAAAGCAGCAACAAAATAATAGTAGCAATCTTGACAAAAACCATTGCGTCACATACACGCAATTGGGCTGCAAGACTACCAGAAGCCTTATGGGCCTACATAAAACATGGAGAAGCACTACCAAATATTCACCATACCAATTAGTGTTTGGAAAGCAACCAATTTTCCCCATAGAATTCGAAATCCAAACAATGCGAACAGCACAAGAAGTCAGCCTACACCTAAACGAGGCACAAATTAATAGATTACAGTAGATCAATGAGCTAGATCAAATCAGGCTCTTTGCCCTTCAACACACTGCATTAATCCAATAGCAGCGAGCTAGATGGCATGATGCTCTCATTAATAATAAAGTCTTCCGTGAAGGATATTGGGCACTCTTGTACGATTCCAGGTTTTAGGATTTTCCCAGGAAACTTTAGACTCGTTGGGTGGGGCCATATGAAATCCAGAAGGTACATGATAATGGCACCCTTACTCTAGTCACTATTGACATATCTAGACATAACTTTAAAGTAAATGGCCACAGAGTTCGACTATACCGCAAACCACTTAATCGGGAATCCTTCTACCAGCAACTATGCGAAGACTCCAATATGAAAATTTTACAAGAGGAAGAGAAATCTTCCTCACCTATGATTCATTAAGTGATTCACCTGTTTTTACACTCTGTACATAATTTCTTTGTTTTGTTAAATCAGTTTCTGTATATATTTTTGTATTTGCATTTTTTTCTGTTGTTCCTTTTTCAGAAGAAACAACACGGTCATTTTTGCTATTCCTTTTCTGAAGGGACAACATTTGTGTGCACTTTTGTCGCTATTGTTGTTCCTTTTCCAAAGGGACAACATTTTTGTTTGGTGTTCCTTTTTCAAAATAACAGCACCTTTTCTTTTAGTCGTTCCTTTTTCATTTTCATTTTGCTGTTCCTTTTCCAAACGAACAACATTTGAGTTTTTGTTGTTCCTTTTCCAAAGGAACAACACTTTTGCGTTTCTATTGTTCCATTTCCAAAGGAACAACACTTTTGATTTCTGCTATTCCTTTCCCAAAGGAACAACACTTTTGATTTTTTCTGTTCCTTTTCCAAAGAAACGACATTTTTGTTTTTGTTGTTCCTTTTCCAAAGGAATGGCATTTTTATTTTTTCTGTTCCTTTTCCAAAGGAATGACAATTTTTAGCACTTACGTTTATGCTGTTCCTTTTCCAAAGGAACGACACTTTTGGTTTTCTGATGTTCCTTTTCCAAAGGAA
The DNA here is from genome assembly GCA_031772625.1 of Pinus tabuliformis. Lineage (NCBI taxonomy): Eukaryota > Viridiplantae > Streptophyta > Pinopsida > Pinales > Pinaceae > Pinus > Pinus tabuliformis. The sequence goes on from CM062819.1 coordinate 1,030,611,670, forward strand.
TGACGTGTTTGGTTTTTGTTGTTCATTTTTCCAAAGGAACGACACTTTCGATTTTTGTTGTTCCTTTTTCAAAGGAACAACAATTGTATTCTTTTTCCCTTCCTTTTTCAAACGACAACATTTTCTTATTCCTTTTACTTATGCTTAAAGACACTAGTTGTTCCTCTTGTTTAAGGTCTTTTGGAGCACATCTATACACTCATGCAATGGATACAAAGCTAGAGCATACTAAAATCAGAAAATTATATAAAATTGCTACTTTTACAAGAAATTATTGTGAATTGATAAAGAGGAAAGAATAAAGGACACAATTATTCATCACTTTGCTGTCATTATCCTACTGACATGATTGGTCATCTTTATGGTGTTGGTTCTTATTAAATTCCCATAATCTTCTTTGATCATTATTAAGGAATAAGAACAAAGGGTTTATATTTTTCTATTGAGATGTTAAGACTTCTTCCACCATTCCTACTCTTAAGGAGGGCTGAACCACCCTTTGTGTATAGATAGGAAAGCATTTTATAAAAAAAAAAGAATGTTTTGAATTGTCAAATGCAGGATAGGGGGTCTCATTAATAGCCAGCCTACCATGATCATAAGGAAGAAAGTGAAGTGGCATTCCCACTATGGCCACCACACCAGGGATATGAACCAAGAGGCATATCAGAAAAAATAAAAGATTCCTTGGAACAGGAATTCTCATCATGAGCCAGCCTACCCACCTTTCACTCCTTCCTGGTGAATGGCATTATGATTTAACTGGTTACCAAGCCAGCATAATGGCCTCCATTGTGACATTGTATAGAACTTCCTATGCATACACAAAGGATCATGGTTCCATGGGTGAAATAAACAACTTTGCCAAGGTTATGGACACCTGTCAGCAGTAGAGATCTGTTAATGGTATTGAGGTCACATTCTTTATACACCAATAGCAATCATTAATGCCCTTCTCTGTCTTATACCTTTGTAACTCGTCAAATAAGATTATGTATATCACTTCCCCAAACCATTAAACGCATGAAAAGTCTATCATAACCAATCATGATAGAAAAGTCAACAATGACCGCATTAGATTGGTTGTGCACGTCGTCCTATCCTCCCAACCTCGCATCATATCATAGCATTCTCTTATTTGTTAAGTGATCCTATTAGATGCCTCAATTTCGAAAACTTGCTCCTTTTGTAAACATGGCATTTCCACATATGTTGTTCCTTTATGACTCTGTACCATGTAGGTTCGGCATGCCACTCCCTCATTTGACGACCAAGGACGGCCTATCACATTGCAGGGGGGAGGCTGACCTCATAATTTGCTGGCATACATGTCAGACTATTATACGGAAAACTTTTACATGGGAATAGCAAGGCTTAATGGTATCTCGTTTTTCAATTTGCATGCCTTGCTGTCCCTAAGCTATTTCCGCATTATACTCTGCAGCAGTTAGTAAGATTTGAACGAACCTTGCTGTTTCGTTATTTTCTATGTTTTTAATAGTTTGAACAGCCTGTTGTTCCATTGCCATCTCTACATTTTTACAGTGAGCTAAAAGCATGGGAGGAGGATCAATTCGAAGAGAACGACAGGTATTGACAGTTTCTGACGTTGCACGAGAAATCCTAGCAAGGGCAGGATGGTTAGTCTATCTTAATCGTTTAAAGGAATCCAACGAGACCGTGGCAATAGAATTCTTGCACAAATTGCAAGAATATCACTCCACAGTAAGGGGGAAACACATAACAGTCACCGATGACGTAATTGCAGAGGTCTCGGGACTGCCAACCACTGGACCTGTGTGGACTCTAAAGAAGGAGAGACTACAAAATATCATGAAGATCTTCCAGGATGAAGGTAGAAACCTGACAGTCAGAGGGAAGGGAGTCCTACCAGCAACATTAGGAGAGCCGTGGGCAGAATTGGTGAAGATCATCCAGAGCTACATCACCTGTGAAGGCAAGAAAGACATGGTAAGACCATGACACCTTAAACTCTTAGTTGTATTAAAGGAGAAATTCTCTGTGAACCTACCTGCATTTTTAAATTCATTACTTCATGATGTTACCTGAAGCATGAAAAATTCACAACATGTAGAATCGGTAGTAAGTCACCATGGATTGATGCGGCTGATAGTTAGCCATAGTCTTGCTCAACAATAGAGTAGCTGGGAAGAGCTAATTACTATGATAGATGGAGCACGAACACTGCCAGCCCCAAAATGTAAACATACTGCTAGTACACCGTATAGACCATAAAAACGGAGAAAATTAGTTAGATTTGCGTGGATTAGAGGGAGGTTCGAAAATACCCAAGGGAATACTAGCCAACCTGTGGAGATGGATGACTCAGGGGATGAGCAACCCCCACAATTGGAAGGAGAAGAGAATGAGAAAGAATTGGGAGGAAATGAGGAAGGAGAAACAGAGGAAGAGACCGAGCAGCCTAAGCAGGTGGAGGCGGAGACAGAGCAAAGGAAAGAGAGTCCATTGCAAAATCCATTTCAAGAGGACGAATTGGCCAAAATTCTAGCCAATATGGGTGAATATGCCCAACCTCTTAGCCTGTTAGGCCTCCATATTGAGGAAGAACCAAAAGAGCATTCTGTTCAGGTAAAAAATGCACCTGAAGAATTGTGCGATGAGGAATAAAACAAAGAGGATCATTCTATTCATGATGTAAGTATGACAGGTGAAGAAAATGATGAAGGTATAGAAGGAGAACAATCTGCTCCCTGCCAGACTACACCGGAAGAATTGGATGAAGAAGAAGGGGTGGACAAAGAATTTACCTAGGAAATAACAGAGCCAGCTACGGTTTCTACTCCTGAGCAACCTGAACAAAACAACGAAGGAGCACCCTAAGAAGAAAACTAGGGAATTGGAAAAGATAACAGTCCAGGACCGAGTAAACAAACAGTTGTTCCTTCTAAGGAAATAGAAGAAGTTAAATGATTACGAAAAGAACAACAAAGATTACTAAATGTGATAGCTCGACTTCGACAGCAAATCAGGGTTTTGAGAATGAGAAAGAGAGCAAAAAGGACTTCAGGGGTAAGACATGCAGCCACTCCGGTGAGACCCCCCAAGAAAAAGGTTCGGAGGACTCATGTTCAGCCTGCTGTTCAAAACCATGTCAAAGAACAATCTGTTGTTCAAACCGCTATTGAAGAACAATCTATTGTTCAAACTCTTGTTGAAGTGTAGACTGCCGTTCAAAAGCAAAAGGAACAACATTCTACTATTGCCCATGTTGAAGTGCAAACAGACGATATATCAGCCTGTGACAAGGAAGTTCAGATAGAGGCACAACCCTCTGAAGGAATGTAGACTATAAACACAAGGTGACACAATAAGAAGATTCAAGTAAATCTTCCACTAGCCACTACTACATGGGATAGCGATTTATGGACAGTAACCCTACGAGAGGGTTTGGTGCAAGCTTAGCAAGCAGTAGAAAAACTCATAGAACAAACGGTTTCTCGAGAAAAGTATGAAGGATTACAACAACAGCTAAGGAATGCCAATTTATCCGAGAGTCAAGCCTTTGAAGGATGGTGAAAGTAACAAGAAAAAGTCACAAAGGTAACTCGTAGATTAGATGTAGTTATCAAACAGATGGATACCTTATGCTCTTTGTACACTGAAGTCCTAGCATGCAGAGCCCCTGCCAAGAATTATGCCTTGTTTTTAATGGAACGATATTTGCAAATGAAAATTAAGGCCATCAAAGAAGGAGCCCCTACACAAATTAATACCATTTATGATTTTATAAATTGTTGTAAGCACTATGGAGTAAAGGTTCAAAGACTACTGTGTGAATTCTATCTGCCTAACCTCGTACTAGATTAGGAGACAGAGTAGAACCCCGACCCTTTCATTGGGGATATCCAACTGCAAGCATTTGTTTCATTTGGAGTTAATCAAATCAAATGGCTTAAAGCCTATAATGCCTTCCAAAGACAACAAAACGGATTAGACTTATGGGTAAGAGCTGAGCCTAGAGATCCATTACAGTTATGGAACAAACACAGGAGCCTCATGAGGACTCCGGGCGTAATTGACACGTTAGGACCCATTCATACAACAATTAATCGACAAGGGATAAAATACTTCTTTACCATTAAATACCTTGCCATTGCAGCTGCTAAATTTCGATATTAGACCTCTAATCCGAACATCCAAATCAGGGAACCATTTAATTATGAGAACTTTAAGTTAGTCACTGATTGTTTGAGCCTCTATGGTGAACTTATTTTGAGGGCAAGGCCATCTTGGTTAGGATATAGGTTTTGGAGTCCGATTATTTGGCACCTTGCACCTAGATACCAAGCCCTGTATGAGATGCCTAAGGTCCAGACAGGCCATCTTTTAGAACACCTAGTTAGGCATCATGGTTGTAGACTGCTACATGAGATTATGTCTCCAGCATACTCTCTCACTGCCTTACATGTCAACTACTATGTTTCATCAGGGCATGAAAAAGAGTAAGCAGGGGGGTGTGTGGAGTACTGAAGAAGGTATGTTTTATCAATTATTTTGTCATCTTTTCTTTAAAGACTTATAATCCCTTTGCATCATGAACTAGGTAATTAATAAGAAAATATGGCAAAATCTATGAGAATTGTATGTAACACAAGACAACTAATAATCACGATTTTATTATGTAGAAAAGGGGAAAAACAAAAGATTGTCATCCCAAGGAAAAAGACAGAGCAGAATTAACTGTTGTCCCTATGGCGGGAAACCATATGCAGACACGACAATCCAAACTAAAGCATATTAGCCAAGGAAAGGAAAAGGAGATATCAAATCGGCACAAGAAAACAAAGGGATAACTAGAATTAACAGTTTGGCGAATCCCTCAGGATCCTCTGATCCTGAGGGATCACAATATTAACTATTTTTACATCATTGATATCTCTACCTGGCTATTATAAAAAGGGGCAACACTGCTAGCCCGAGGGATGGGTTGTTGTTACTTTTATGTAATTTCTCGTTGTATTCAAAAATTTGATCATCAACTCTCATTGAGAAGTGATCCGCTGTAACTCTGTTTTAATGCTTTAATATAAATCTGGTTGTTGTTCCATCTTTGATTCTAGAATAACTTCAAGCGGTGTGTCCCTGGAGGCTAAGGGCCTGGCCCTGGTGGAACACTTGCTCCTGTACCATTATCTTTAGTTCATGTGTGGTTTGCATTATCAGCTTTGATTGGTAATCTGGCATGTTTTTTCATTTTATATCACAGCTCTATTAGGTCGTATTGTTCATTCTGACTTTATAACGTATTGTTTTTCCTTTAAGTCATTAATGTAACATTACTATTCTTTACAGAATGCTATCGTTTTTCAATTATGGAGTAACCGAGTTGTAATATTTTTAAGTTGGTATTACTGTATTCGTCTATGGTTTATACTTCATTACGATTGCTGTTCAATTGACATTGTTGTACCATTATGAATTGCGATCGTTATCCTTTATAACCAAGATCAATATTTGTGGTATCAAAGTCATATTACTGTTTCTCTTTATAACCGAGATCTATGTGTGCTGTGTGTGTTATTTATTTCGGTATTGTACATTCACAATTGGCTCTAAGCGTTGTTCTATATTTCATTGCTAATTGGTTGTTGTTCCATTTCTGTTTGTTGTCTGATTTATTCTTAGAGTAAGGATTGCTCTTTGATTCCTATAGGGTACGATTGCTACCTTCATTTTCTTAGCATAAGGTTTTGCTGTGTATTAAGACTAGTTGCAGTTTCATTTCCTAGTTGCTGTTTCAATTATAGTTGTTGTTACATTTCTTTTTATTTACATTGCCATTGCATTGAATGATCTAAAACTGTAGCGAGCATTGACATTTGTTGTCTAGCTCCCAGATTGACAATCTATTCCTTGATTGTCTTCAGTTACATCAGTTTACAGAGGGATGAGTTATTGTTACTATTCCCTTGACTTAGAATTTACTTAGCCTTCTGAATGCATGATTTAGGCCTTAAAGTGCTTTTCTATAGGTAGATTTTATTTTAAGAATCTGTTTACTCTTGTATTTTCTTGAGCACTATACTACTAGCATTACTCTAACAAATGACTGCCTCAAACTGAGTACACTCTTTGAGATAACAAATCGTTCCTGGATTGACAAGTTAATGTGAGGTAATTAGAGGTGAAAAAGACCCTTTTTACAGCTCGATAGCTGCATGTAGGAGTTTCATTAGATGACAACGATAGGGACCTGTAATTGAAATGTAATTCAAGATCAATCATTAACATTTATTGATTTAACCTAAGGAATCATTGAAACTTAATGCTCACATTTAGTGGTCTAGGCAAGAGACATGTTCCAACGTCTTTAAACCTAGTAGTTGTCATTCGCTTCGCCACTAGACAATGCTAGTACAAACTTGTGCTCCCCGTACCATCGAGTATATAAAGGGAGACCCCACTAGGCTGTAATCCTTTATCCATAGGAATCCGAGTATGCTTCCTTGTAAATGTGATACACCGAACACAACATTTAGGGAGATTTCCTGCCCGTACTTCTTGGTTCACCGAGAGGTATTATGCAGTTCACAGTTACCTGGTAAACATTTTTCCAAGAATACCCTTAGTAGTCATTTTTTATCTTTACTGACTCTTTAAATTTGAAAAAATCATCGAGCACTTGTCCTTTCAAGCTCGTTAATTCTAAAAGTGGCTAGAGTCACCTTTCATCCTTTCCTCGACTCTTAAAATATGAAAATGAAAAGTTTTGTTTCAGTGTCTTAAAATTAACTGCCCACAAAATATTCCTAGTTAAAGTTGTCTTCCTTAGTGTTTCTTTAAAAGTCAATTCCAATGGCAACATTCACAAAGTCTACTAGTCAAGGATTCCCCTTGGATGGGTATCCTGGTCCTTTTCCTTCTTTTGGAAATGCTGGTGCTCCTTATATGGAAACGTTGTCCCTCCCTGGGTTAACCATTGGTTTACCTATCTGGTTATTTTTGACCTTAGTGATCCCGAGTGTCCCAACTCCTGCCCCACATCTCCTTCATTTTAATCACATCATGTTGATTCTAAGGTTGATCTCTCCCATTCTTCCCCTATTTCTTCCTCTTCCTCTTCTACTTCACCCGATGAAATTTTGAAATCCAGTAACGAGGAAGCTAAGAAGAAGAAGATGATTATGAAGAGAAGAGGTCAAATAAGCAAGAGGCCAACCATGTGGTTGTTACTCCAAATGCACCTCCTATAGACAAACCTTATGATCCTCCACGGAAGGTTAGATTCCCTTGCAAGCTATGTAAGGGTGACCATCTCCTTCAAGACTGTCCTGGCATTCCTAGAGTCTTAGAGGTGTGCTCTCAATCCATCCATCCCCATCAAGATCTAGATATCATGTCGATGCTACACCTTCAACTAATGATGGTAAGAAGAAGGAGAATATTATATTCCCCTGTAGGTTATGTGAAGGGGAGAATCTTCTTCACCTTTGTCCTCTTATGGATAAAGCTTCCAAAGTTTTGGAAAACCTTGCAGCTCCTCAACCCTAACTTCATGTTGGTTATCAGAGGCTTTATTCTGACCCTCCCCCAATTGGTAAAAAGAATGACTTGGATTTGTCTCTTGACTATCCTACGCTTCCTGAGCGTGACTCTCTTGTGTCTGTTCCCGACAACCAATTGGTTGAAAAGAGTGTCGACTTGTCTCCACCTTCAGTCGATCACTCTGTTCTAGAAGAGAGTTGTGATCATATTGTTCATGTTCTTCTCATCTCCTCATATTCTCATGAATCTAAGAGTGACCCTCCTATCCTAGTTGTCTATGAGAGTCCTTCTCCTATTCCTGCACAACATGAGGGCAATCATATGATGCCCCCACCAAGTAGTTCTGTCATTTATTGCGATTGGAGTCACTTGACTACTTTCCACCTCCCATCTTATGTTCCTTTCTAGATTATTGTATTCGCCTATAATATGGTAGTACATGGAACTATATTAGATGAAGTCATGATAGTTAGCATCATGTATTCTACTACTTGGAAAGATTTTGGATCCCCACGGCTCGTGCCTGTCACCCAGAATCTTTTGGCTTCCAATGGAGTAACCAGTCAACCCTTAGGGATCCTTCCGAAGTTGCCTATTACTTTGGGAGGAATGACCGTCTATATAGATGTGATGGTAGTCCAAGGTACCTTAGATTTCAATATTCTCCTTGGATGCGACTATTTTTATATCATGGGAGCTCTTGTTTCTTCACTTTCCCATGTTGTTTGTTTTCCGCACGAAGGGAGAATTGTGTTATTGATCAACTATCATTCATTGGTCACCAAGCACCTCATTTGTAACCATCATCCCCTATTGGATCATTCTTGCAAGTACTACCTTCCCCGCCACAGGTTTATTACGTGGCTACCTGTTCCATCTCTACATCTTTTCATGATCACATAGATGGTATAGTACATTATGTACTAGGGGAATTGGAACCTGATCCATCTATGGTACCAATTTACATGTATTCCTCCCAGAGCATGGTTCTTCCATCTAGTGAAGACCTCTTGGGTGCCATGTTATCATATGGTTCATGAACATATGTGATGAGCATAGTTCCTTGTCTTGTGTCAAGCTCATTAAAAAATGAAACAAGGAGTTATGAGGATAGTTCTTGGTCTTGTGTCAACCTCGTTAAAAAATTAAACAAGGAGTCATGAGTAGTTCCTGGTCTTGTTTCAACCTCGTTAAAAAATGAAACAAGGAGTCATGAGCATAGTTCCTTGTCTTGTGTCAAGCTCATTAAAAAATGAATCAAGGAGTCTCGAGGATAGTTTCTTCCTATATCATCCTCGTTAAAAAATGAAACAGACGTCCGAGGATAGTTATTTTGTTGTGTCAACCTCATTCAAAAAATGAAACAACTCCCTTTTCCAAACCAAGTCTTTTATTAAGATTTCGTAAAATCTCAATCAAGTCTTTCCTGGAGCTCGAGTGTGAACCTTCATTCCATCCACCTTGCTGAATGGAATGAATCTTGGGGGCCGTGTACCTCGAATTCAGTCATTATGTTGGGGGCATGTAAACTTATCTCAAGCATAATTTTTCATTTCAAGCTTGTGTAAACATGGAACTAAATCCAAGCAGAGTTCTCCATGGTTCAAGCTTGAGTGAAAATGAACCCAAGCCTAATTTACATATTCTAGTTGTCATTTTCATTAGCTTATTTCTACTAGATGATCCTTGGTTGTTTCATTCCATCACCACCATCTCTTTGGCTGATCATATGCTTTCACTTGGTTGTTTTTCCTTTCATGAGGGACCATAGTGATGAGTGGTTTTACTAGCCATCTTCTTGACCATTACATTTTTTGAGCAGTTCCACCATTGCCCAAACTAGTTGCTCCCTTTTATACCACTCGTTCCTTCAAGATCGCCGAGTACTTCTCCCTTTTTAACTTTTTAAAGAGAATGAAAATGGGAAGTCTACTTTCAACTCTTTTCCAACCCTTTAAACACGAAAATATTTCCGAGCTCTTACTATTTTTAACTTGTTAAAGGATGCGAAACATCGTTTACCCAATGTACATTTACCCCTTTTTCATGCTAGGACGCACTATTTACGAAAAAATTACTTCTTGAATGAAATGGTCAAGTAGTTCTCTGAAGTATCTTTTCTATCTTTCCAGGCTCGAGAGACACAAATATACGAAACGGGACTATGTGGAGTTTTCTTTTTGTGTTTTTTTCAAACTCTCTAAACATGAAAAAGATACTGAGTTTCACCTTTGCCAGACTCGTTAAAATATTAAACGACATTGGATTCGTCACCATGACGAACATGAGCTTCTCCTTCCTAGGGCTCGTTAAACTTACTAGGTTGGATTCATCCAAAGGATGAACTTACAGTGCAAGCATATGCTATCCCCATCAAGCTTGCAATTAAAAAATAATTGGGGTACCTTCTAGAAATGGTGGGGGAAAATTTGGAAATCTAGTCAGTTGTGTCAGCAGCTCACTCTTGAACATGACACTTTCCGCTTCGTGTCAGTTTGGGATATCCTCCTTTTTATCATTGACCTTCCTGGGTTGGGCCTTTTATTTTTGCCTTCCATTTGATCTCTGCCACATAATCATGACCGCCGATCCTATGGATCCAAAAGTTTCCAAACTTCTAGTCGTTTCGCCGATATGTTCAAGAGTTGTCCTTCAGTAGTTACACTTACCCTTGATTCTCTGTATCATCCAAAATCATTTTTCATCCCTTTGTCGCGTGTCAATGATGTGGGATACATTATGGCCCTCCTTCGACACAGTCGCTTCCTGTTGACTTCAGCTCATTATCTAGGAAGTCAAATGAGAGACTTCCTTCCATTACCTTAGAGGTTGCATGCCCTAATGGCAAGTTCTTCGCACTTGATGACAAGTTCACATCATTGTCTTTCAATTGAGTGATTTCACGAGTGTTTGACTTCAATTCCTCTATTCACATTCTATGGATTGTGCTGATAGTACCTTAAGGACCATTGTCGTTATTGGTGGCTTCTGTCGCGCTTTTTAACAATTTACATTATTGACCGGTAATCAATCAACCTTCTATCATTTTCAAAATCAACACATCTATTCACATGTTAGAATTTGTACTTCGATTGGGTGGTGTTGGAGTGGAAGACCCTGGGCTCAGACTACAAAAGTCCAGGTTGAAAAATGTTGTGACATGATTATGTTGATATACATGTCTCTATCAGATGGATGGATATGACCATACCATGAGCTATCATATGCGATCCTTCTCATTTTTGGATGGCTGCAACCATACCTTGATTTTGATATGATCATCTTTATAAGATGGCTACGCCCATACCTGGATCAATTTACATGATCATTTTCTGGGTGGTTGCATCCATACCACGATTCATGTATCATTTGATAGAGTTTTCATTTATGTATATGTATTTGTACTTGCCTGTAGCTTTTCCGACGACAAACTCTATTTCCCAGCATTGATTCATAAAGAATTTCATCCCTCACTCTAGTTCATCCTTCACACTTTAGAGGGCATATTTTACACAACATTTTAACATTATCCCTATACTCCCCATTCCTTGATCCTAGAGTACCTCTACAATGAACCCTACATCCTCTCCCTTCATGAAGAAACTACCATTGTGTCCCTCTTCATGAGCAGAACGATTCCCTTTTGCACCATTTCCCCAAAATCCTCTATTTTTCCCAGTTTACAAGACCATCGCTAATGACCCTTATCCTCCTCACACCGATATGCAGGGATTAACATTGTCCCTAGCACCGACCAGAGTGACTGAGCTTTGTTCTAGTCACACCAATCCTCCTATGGAATGATTTTCAAATAAGGAACGGAAGCTTCCAGCTCTAGAAGCTTTGTAACAGAAGTCTGGTAAATGGTTTGGCTAGGTGGGGTCGAGGATGTTAGTTTGGGATCTTTTCCCCTATAAGGATGGAACTACCTCAAGAGATAAGACCTTCTCCCATGAGAAGAGGAACCATCTCCCATCCATTCATGCTAATAAACCTCCATTTTTCCCAAGCACAAGCGAGTGTTAATATTGGTGTGGTAGTTCTAATTAAGTTTGGAGTAAACATCAAGCTATTCATAGTTGTAGCTCTCTAGTTATGTGAGGGAGAAGTGTGAATTTGGTTTAGTGTGAAGCCTAAAGGAGGAGCCTTGAAACTATCATTCTTGAGGCCATCACGAAATGCTAATGGAAGTGTATGGGAAACTGGTTTTGTCGAACGAGAACGACAATGTCAAGACAACGGTTTTAATCTCTTCTTGATTCAATATATATGCAACTATCGATTGATTTCATACATGATGTGTCATCTTACATGTTCATGGCTTAATGTTTCTTGACTTGTTAAGTAGGTTGAATTACAGTTTGTCTATTATCATAGTTGTTGTTTGTTGTTGTTTACTTTTTTCATGTGTTCGAAGAAGGAAACGAGAGATAGCTAGAGCGAGCAAGCAAGGTCATCACCAAATGGGATAAGCATACTAAGAAGTAGGCCCTTTTAATTGGTTCTAACCTAAGGGAATCTTCCATATAATGTATAGGTTGTGGTTAGACCCATTATTATGCTAGAGGAATTGTTTGTGTCTACACTCATAATTTTACTTCACCACAGACAGCGCGCGTGATCTTATCTTCATAAGCTTCAAATTTATGCACTAGCTCTAGGGTCCACACTACTGGGAAGGTGTAGAAGAAAATTTCATTTATTTTTTTGTATAGATACATTTCCAACCACTTTTCTTTTATTAGGCACAGACTTCTGTTCTCTTGCGCCGCGAATTCATGGATCTTTTTATGCAACCACTTCTCAATTTCTTTCTTTGTCATATTCCAGTGATGCGACATCACACATCTCTTTATGGAGATCCTAGTCTTAGCAATGGAACCATTTGGTGGCTTAGTGGATCCTGACAAAGGTTTAGAGTTAGTTGTGCCAAACAAACCCCTACACTACTAGCCCTTTTGGCATCAATCTGTGGAGAGCAGACTTAAGTCTCACCCGAAGAAGTATGGGGGGATGTTGGAACCAAGTTTTCGCACCCAGAGATCAGCGTGACCAATATGCCATAAAGGCTTATCAATATAACTTCCTTGAATCAGCCTCTAGACCTCCGCAAAGGTCTATGACTATATTTTGTAGACCATGAACAGGCTAATTAGCCACTTACGTCCATCCAAGGCAATTCTTAACCCAACAATTATTCAGACCTTCTTAAGTGTTGGATAACATTAACATGCAATAGTATAATCTTCTCCTAAACGTTTAATGTCAATTGCATTCATATAACAATATATATATCAAGTAAAGTCTTGCATCAATACATCATTATTTCATACAAGCATCATTTATCACATCATAAATCACATTCATACATAAAAGAAGTAAATGGGTAAACACATGAATTTCAGTAATAATCTTCTTTATTGATAATTAGTTCAACTTACAGAATCAAGACTTCCCTGTGTGCTCAGCTGTCAACCCTACTCTAGGCCTCGGTGCACACATTTGTAGAGGCTTCCTTCTTACTATCCTGTGCTAACCCTTTAGACTCTTTCCATTGACTACTTCCTTACTTTTTTTTTGCACATCCTTAAGACACATCTATTTATACAATCCCATGGTCCGCGAACCATGGGTAGATCTTCAAAAGCCAACTCTACTTACATAAAATAAGGGTAAAACCCTTTTTGACTCCTTTACTATCTACATGCTCCGCAACCACAATTTGTGGAGACTTCACATTGTATATAACAAAACTTGGGCTTTTTGCTGCAAAATGGACCCAGGAGACCCCATCCCAATAGTTGGTTTTCCATTCGTAGTTGAATTGGGGACCGCTATAGCATCAGATTTCCCATTCTTTCACAGGATTTTTTAGGCAAAACATTCACATCAGATCCGAAATCTAATATCACCTGGTGCATTTCAAATTCTTCGATCTGTGCAGTTAGTCTACTCTCCCAACCAATCCTTTTCTTACTTTTGTCTACTCTATGCACTACGCATTGTTCAGGTAGCGGCTTGCCCTTGCCATTGCAGTTGTCTATTAACTCTTACAATCCCTCCAATACTTTCTAGTCCCTCAAGAGCTTCATGCACGTTTGCAAAAAAGATTCCAATACCAAGGGATCTGTCTCCTACGTGTCAATGACCTCTTCAGGATTCTCTATTCGTGCATTGTGATTCTTTGATGTGGAAGAAATCCACAAATCTCTTCTTCATCTACATAAATGTTTATTTTTCCTTATGCAAATCAAATTCAGTATCTTTTTCATCTGCCATTCGCATGCACGGATTCTCTTATGGTTGTTTCCCTACGAATTTATCTTCTCTAGTATCTATATCACTTCACAAAACTATATTAACTGTCAGCGATACTGACAAGAGGGGCGTGTCGAGTTCTAACAATCTCATGAATAGTGACCTAGTTCCCCACAATTGTAACAAATAACTTGTCTACAACCTCTTCCAGATCCTCCCCCGCTTCCTCTTCCTCATCCCTGGAATCCTCTATGTGCTGCAAGTGCTTCTTAATCCTGTTGTGGATGTGTCTTTGCCTATACTCTATATGTCATAGTTTTGTCCATTAATAACTCATATCTTTGGAAATTGCACTCATCATGGCCTACAAACTTACATAGATTGCAAAATAGTTGTTAGTGAGTTTGTATGAACATCTGCAACAAAATGAAATTATTAGCGCACCAGGGCATTACACCGTTACTTGATGCATCGAAAGTTTCTGGCTTCAGGGCATTATGACCTCCCCCAATTAGAGAGTTCTGATATACTGGGGAATGATCCTTGTCATGACCATTTCCTTTTAACTTTAAGCATGACACTTCAGAACGGGTCTCATTTTTTATCTCTTTTCCCCTTTTGATATCTTGCAACTCCATATATAGGCTAGCCATCTGCATCTGAATCTTCTACACTCCTAGATTCATATCATGAATAGGCGAAGCCTCCAACTTCATGGCAATTTCCAGTGCTTCAGCCTACGATCCAATATTCTGTTGTGAAAATGGTAATCTCAAATGAGGCAAAAGCGTAGAAATATACCAATCCTTATGTCGCTCATCTAAAATCTGTAGATTAGCCTATTGTAGTAGGAATTTTAGCCTTTGATCAATATCCCACGCAAATTCATTCACCTTCTACTTAATTTCTTTTACCTCAGTGACATATTGGCTTGGGAATTTGGCTTTTTGAATTCATTATTCAAAGCATATTTTGTGTCTTTCAATGACACAATTGGATTAGTCATATTGTACTTAATATACCAAGTCAACGTCCTATCTTGCAATGCTCTAACCATCTGTGCTTTCCTCATATCATCATCTATTATCTGTTATTACTTCCACACATCATCTGCTACAAACTAGAATTGATCAGGTTTTTCTATCCCCAGACCCCTGAATATAGGCATATTCATAGTGTTCATCGTACTAAATAATGGAGGTGGAAGCGTATGCGTGTGAGGTGGAGGCGATGGCAGAGGTGGAGTGGATGGATATGGTATTCCCGCAGTTCCCTGATCTACTGACTATTGCACACCTCTAGGTGTCTTCGGACTATTACTTTCCTCTTCACTATTAGATGCTCCCAATAGAGGATTGTACTCTGTAATTTTATCTAGTTCTTTTTTGAACTGTTTCCCACTTCGCGTAGCTCCCATTGAGCCTCTTCTAAACATCAATTTAGTGGCATAACCTGTTTCTCACACAATAGCATTTTTATCCAGTTTTTCAAAGACTTCAAATACTTACTTCTCGGTCCTTTAAAAAATAGGCATTCAGCCTCACTACAACTAAGATACATATCAATCGTGAACTTAGTGATAAATCCACCCAAAATACTATCAATCTAGTAATGAACAACCTTCACAACTTTGTATTCACATCCTTCCAGGCGATTCACAAACTCTAGACTCCACATGATAGGGTTATCCAAATTACAAGTAGGTTGACCAACCACCAATTTAGCTAAACATTTTTATAATTCACATAGAAAAGAGGAAAATAAAAATTCATTTTTGTTTGTATACAGATATCTCTACAACCACTCTTATTTCGACAAATCTAGATTCCTATTTTCTTGAGCTGAAAACTCGTGCAATATATGATCTATCCACTTTTCAATATCCTTCTCTGTTGGTCTCCACAGACCCCACATCACATGTCCCTCAAATAGATTCTAGCCCCAGTAACATCATCGTTTACTGGCTCGACGAGGCTTAGAACTAGGTTTAGAGTTAGTTGCACTAACCAAAAAAACCATACACTATCATCCCTTTTGGCAAAAACTCATGTAGTGTGGGCTGCAGTCTCATGCATGACAGTATTGGGGGATGCTAGAACTAGGTTTCTTCATCTAGAGGGCTATGTGATTTGTTTTCTACAGATCTAGGGCTTTATCTTGACCTTTGCAAAACATAACCCTTGAAAGCCAGAAATTACAGTAAACAAAAGTTTACATATTTATGTCATTCACCGATTGCGCTAAACATGCATAACATCATAAAAATAAGTATATACATGTCTTTACGAATCTATTAAGTACTTTTCCCGATTAAATGCATTCAACAATCCATAAATACAACTTCAGAAATAGAAATTAATGCACAATTACACATATATCACTTCAAAATATGTCTTGATTATGCTTCAGATTCTCAGTTACAAACTCTTTCCAACCCTGCGCACACAGTTGCAGGGGCCCGTGCACTAAGTCGCAGACATACCAAGGTCTCCATGCAAACAACTGTAGGAGCCTTCCCCTTATCCCAAGTACAAAACAAACAAATTCAGGCTTAATTCATGCATGTTTCTCCCTATCTTACCTATGACTCTTCTATGTCTTCCTTTTATACTCTTTCTTCATTACAATACCATGGTCCGCAAGCCATGGGCGAGTCTCAAAACAACTTGACTTTAAAAAGATAAGGGGATTTGAGCTTCGTAAATCCCCTTTGACTCCTATTGACCTATGCTACTCACACTCTGCTCCTCAAAATGCAGATACTTTACAATATCTTTAGCAAAACTTAAACAAACTCTAACCCAAGGGACCCCCTCCTAACAATTGGGTTAAATATGTGAGTGACACAATATCGATTCATCACAATTTTTGGGTCATTTTATTGGGTGACATTGCATGCCATGTGTGGGTTGCATATAAATTTGTGGGTTATCTAGTGAGTGACTAAAAAACGATAAAAAAAAAAAACTCAATACACACATTTTGAAGAATGGCCATGCCTGCACATCAATAGGATGTCATCATGGAAATCCTACATGGAAATTTTACGTTTCCCAAACCGAGTGCACAATATAGCATGTCAACCCAAAATAAAGTGAAGAGATGTGAATGATTGGAGTGGATATGGAATGCCTATATATACACCAAATAAAGCAAGTGGGTAGGTGTCTTGGAATCAAAGGGAAAGTTGAAAAGAAAAATAAGTAAGAGTGTGAACTATGAATGGTCAGAAAGAACTACAAGTTACTCACAGTTCATACCGCAAGTCACACCATTATTTATCTATGAGTGAGAAAAGTTAGGAACATAGTTCAATTGGATAAAGGGGACAATTTTACAACTATTGGGTATGATGTACACCACAAAAGTTGGGTGACTAGGTGTATGTGCATTAGGGTTGGTGTAATGTTGTGTATAGAACGGTTGTGTTGGTTGATTGTTGTATTAGTTTGATCTTTATGGAGGGTTTCTTTATCTAGTTCACTATAACATTTTGTAATTATTATATATGTTTGGATATTAGCATGAGTTGGACTAGCCACACAAAATATACTTGTGTTCATTTATTGGTGTTGTGTACTTATATTTGATTGGTTTATTAGCTACATATAAAATGTTGAAAACAAGACATAATTTAACAAAGTAACAAAGTAGTGTAGGAATAGTCCAAGAAAAGTATAGCCAAGTTGGTCCTACCACCACTTGGAAAAGTGTTGGTTCCACATGCCCTAGAGGTTGAAAGAGTGCCATATTCATGCATGTTCTTTAGTATCATGATAGATGGTATACGAGCTTGGATTCACTCTTTGAATAGTTAGCGAGAGAATGATATATATATATATATATATAAGGACGGAGGAACACACGAGATCCGAGATCGACTCCGGAGATGGCCTCGACTGTTCGCGTTTCCTGTTCCTTGGGCTCTCTAGAGGGTTTGTTGGCGCATGGAGGAGCCAGAGCCAACGTCGATCGTCTGCCTCTGCAACCCCCTGTTCAAACGAACCCCCTGTCCGCAAAGATATGAAAAATAAGGGTAACACCCAGAAGACGAAGATCATCGACAATCTTTGGGTTGAAATAAGCGGTTCGAACGGCCATCCGTCAGGCTGCCACCAGACCATAGCTGACAATGAGAACACGCTTGGCGGGGAAGCGGTCTTCAGCAATAATGGACCTCGCAGGATGGAAAATCGCAGATTCTGTCTAAGGTATGGAGGAAAAACTCTTTTCATTGAATATCAGAACGCTGATCTGTTTATTCTTGGTGTAGATCTGGCTTCCCTCCTACCATGGAGCTCTGAATGGGAGTCATTCCCATCTCTCCGCGGCACCCTGTTCAGATCGAGCCTTGGACTATCATATCTAGACCTTTTTTATGGTAAATCGACCCTATTTTATATCGATCCAGGGGAATAAGCGCAGATCGAGACCTGGGATCTTCGAACCAGATCCCCACATGGGAGATCGGACCCGTATGACATATCAGACTCATCCCATGTCAGATCTGGTCGCCCATCCATTGATATGGGACATACAAAAGCCACAGAACAAAATCTCTGCATCAGATCCATTGAATACAAGAGTTGGAACTCCGGCAAGAGGATTTCAAGTATTTATAAAACTACCTGAAGGAAAATCAAAATTTATCTGGGTAAAAGAATCGGATACTGTTAAGCAAGTGCAGGAAATGATCATGAAACAATTAGGATTCCCCATCAGATCACAAAATCTGATATATGAGGGCAGAGCTCTTCAAGATACTAAATATCTCTGGGAATACCAGATTGAACCCCTGTCAACAATCATACTCAATCTGAGAATGAGAGGAGGAGCATCAGTCAATGGCAGGAATAATAACAGAGCTGAAGGGAGTGGTACAAGCGCAGGGAAAAAACCAAGTAACACCTCCTTCAAAGACATCCTACAAGGGAAAAACAAAGAAGGAACAACACCAAATCAAACAGGGATGGTCGCCAGGCCATATATTGTGGAACAGCTGGATCATACCCCAGTATATAACATAGACACACCAGAAATAGAGGAGTACTGTAATATCTATCAAAGGCAAGCAATAATATGCAGATTTAACAGCTTTTGGCCCAAACCAGTGGATTTATTTCGCTGGATCTTCACAAACTGGACCATGCAATGCGAAATACACCTCTGTTCCAAAGGATTTTTTATAGTAAATTTCTTATCAACATTTGACAAGGACACAGTAATACAGGAAGGACCTTGGCTCTGGGGATCCACAGGACTTTTCATCACACCTTGGTTTCCAGAATTTGACGCAAATACAATGGTTGTTACCAAAATGCCAGTTTTGGTGCGACTACACAACCTCCCAATACATCTCTGGACTAATCAAATACTAGCTGGAATTGGAAATACCATCGGACGCTTCATCAAATGGGACACACAGCGGTTGGAGGAAAGAATTTACACATATGCTCGGATATGTGTGGAAGTAGACCTCAACAAAGGCCTGCCATACTAGATTCAGCTGAAGCATAGACAGAGGAGCTAGACTCAAGGTTTAGACTTCGAAAATACTATCTTCAGATGTCGAATATGTAGACAAACAGGACACCTACAAAGCACATGTCCAACAGCCAAAAAAGACAATCGAAGAAAGAAGAAAACAGAAAAACAAGTGAAGGGATGGCAATTTCCCCCACCGGATTCAGATGACGAGGAGGAAGAAGAGATGGAGTTTACAAATCCCAAACAACCCAGCCAGATGAACAAAGGACCAATAGCGGAAGACAAAATACCACAGGAACAATTAGAAACAACACAGGCAAATTCAACAGATACTATGGACATGGGCAGAAACAAACGACAACACATATCAGATTCGTCAGACTCTGATAAAGAAATTCCACAACCTGTGGCTGAAACTGCACTTGCACTAATAAGTCCAACAGAACCATAGTTGGTTTGGAAAAAGGTTGAGAAGAAAAAGGGGCGAAAACTATGATTTTCCCCCACATGTACATAATCATATTTGCATAACATGATATTTTCTTGTATTCGTACACCTTGCGCGGTGTTGACGGATCACTGCATCTTTTAAAAGCACCATTTTTGACATCTGTTTACAGCATATGCCGAAGGCATCTACAACATGTAATTTTTCAATATTAATGAAAGATTACGATTTTTCCAGTGGAAATATATATATATATATATATATATATATATATATATATATATATATATATATATATATATATATATATATATATATATATATATATATATATATATAGGGTTAATAAAGTTTAATTTTCTATGATTGCCACGACACTCACTTGGGAGAAAATTGATTAGTTTGAGGAATTCCACACTTATATCAGGCATGATATATCGTCCTATACACTACAAGGAAATTTGAGGTCCTAAACCGAGTGTACGATATGGCATGTCGAACCAATATAGAATGAAGGGATGTGAATGATTAGAGAAGAGATGGCATGTCTATATATACACAATAAAAATCAAGTGGGTAGGTATCTTGGAATTAAAAGGCAAGTTGTAAAGACCAACGAGCAAGAGTGTGAACTATGAAGGGTGAGAAAGAATTGCAAGTTGCACCATAATTTGTACTACAAGTCATGTGTGTACTTATCTATTATTGATATAGGTTGTGCACATATTTCAATTATAGAAATGGGACACTTTTGCAACTATTGGGTATGGTGTACACCACATAGGTTGAGTGACTAGGTGTATGTGCATTGGAGTTGGTGTAACTTTGTGTATGGAATGGTTGTGTTGGGTGATTGTTGTATTGTTGTAATCTTTATGGAGGGTTGTTGTATCTATTTTAATGTAACAATTTGTAACTATTATGTATATTTTGGAATTAGCACAAGTTTGGATAGCCACACAAAAGATATTTGTGTTCATTTGTTGGTGTTATACACTTATATTGGATTGGTTTATTAGATAAGTATAAAATGTTGAAAACAAGACATAATTTAACAAAGTAACAAAGTAGTCTAGGCACAATACAAGAGAAGTACAGTCAACTTGGTCATGCCACTAGTTGGAAAAGTGTTGGTGCCACATGCCCTAGAGGTAAATAGAGTGTCATATTTGTGTAGGTCTTCTAGTATCATGATAGATGGTATAAGAGCTTGGATTCACTCTTCACTAGTGGTATAATAATTAGCGAAAGAGTGATATTCTGATAGGTGGTGTTAGGTAGTCACCACAAGATACAAATGTATTCCCATCTCATCAGATAAGGTTAATGAGCGAGATGAGTAATTAAATTTAAAAAATGAAGAATGGGATGATCCATAATTAAGATATTTGACAAGCATATTTTGAAGCAATAAACTGAAGTCTAGACCATATAAGGGATATCATTGTACAATGGGATGCATGGAATAATTATGTGACCAATTTAGTGTTCGATGTTGATGCTTTTCAAGTGCTAGGAGTAGAGGAAATCGAGATAGGTGAAATTTTTGCCAATGACACCACCATTAGATGATCATCAAAAATTAAAGAAATCAAGTGTTACATATGCTCAAAAGGGAACTTTGTAGACATTTTTCCAAAAGAGAAATATTCGTTCAATGAATTTGAAGAATTCCAAGAGGATTGAGACAAGGCAGGGCTTAGTACTTTACAAGAGATATAGAGTTTGCAACCGTTAAGGTTGGAATCGTTTCAAATAATGGAACAATGCCATCATCAAAAAAAGAAATGTGATTTTTATATATCATCATTTTGTTCTCATAAACATTATTTGAGTAAGTTTCAATGGAAGGGTTGGTCAGGTCAGTCAAGTAAGGATTGGATCATGTTAAAGCATGGATCTCTTGAAGGAAGATACTCACAAAACCATGTATTTGCAAAAGATAAGGATAATTTGGAATGTTACCTATGCTTAGAAAGACATTATTTATGGGATTATCCATTCAAGGGGATATTTATCTAGTTGGTATAGGATGAAGATATCCCATAGACACTGATGAAAGAAACATCACCTATTCCAAAGGAAGTCTCATTCCAATTGGACTCAATAGAGGCTCTTGAGGTGGTTCGTATACTTTCAACTTTAATGTAGGAAGGAAGGAAAAAATTTGAGGTCCCATTGTCAAACAAGGGTGATTTAGGTCTTTCATTTGTACATGCAATGATAATGGGGTAGAAGGTGGTTGCTTTGGTAGACACTCGAGCAACCCATAGTTTCAACAATGAGAAGAAAATGAAGGCTATTCACTAAAATATAGAGATGGATGAGAATTCATACAACATGATAAATTTATAGATGAAGATAAATACAAGTGTAGTTCATTGAACCTCCATTTGAATAGGAAAATAATTTGGTTATATATACTTGACGATTGTCCCATTGGATGGCCATGTAGTAGTTTTTGTGGCTATATTTCTTCAAGGGTTGCTAGAGTAGTTTTGTTGTTAGCATTAAATTGCTTGGTACTCTTAGACAAGAGGGTATAATCAAGTGTTCAAATGATAAATATAAGTAAGCTTCAATGGAAATCTTGTATCTCTATAATTATGTTTTTTGGATTGAATTATAGGCTAGAAAAGAATCCTCGCATCATGGCATCACAGGGAAGTAGTTTGGTTGTTGTTACCATTCAACAAAAGAAAAAGATAGGTGTTGTAGCGGCTACAACCACCTTCCAAAATTTTGCCTTAGATTTTTTTGGAGCCTCCCTACCCACCTTCATAGTAGCTTGCCTTGCTTCGTCAATTCCTCAAGCTTCAGTGTCTTTCTTTCTCAAATGTAGCTTGTCGATCACAGCTTGATCTTTTCCCTTCACAGACTCCTCACCCATACTTGGTCCAATTTCAAGCTAAGTAGCTTCCCCTTGAAATTTGTGCATTTCTAGAGGGCAACTAGCCTTCCCTTCAGAAATTTTACAATCCTATCTAATAGCCTATTTTTCTTCAGGATTGCGCAATCCTGCCAGCCAACCCTCCTAGCAAGATTTGCACAAATTTTCTCAGTAGTAGGTTGTTCATCCCAATATTTGGAAAAATCTAGGTAGTAGTCAGCTGCTTAGCCCATAAATTATGCAAATCTCTTGGGAAACCAGCCCAACTCCCAGCGAGAAATGCACATTTTTCTCTGGCAGTCAAGCAATTGCTTGCACGTGCATTTGAGTTGACCGGTTCCCTTTGGGACTGAGAAAAATAGAATTTCATGCATGGGTTGTTTCTCCCAAGGTAACATGCAAAGGCATCCTATGTTTTAGGGACCTATGTTTAGCTGTTGGAGGTTACATGCAAGGAACAATTCAAAAACCTCCCTCCAAGTGTTGCTTCCACTACTTTTGTGGTATGCGTGTAACAACCTCGATGTTATCAAAACTCATCAATCGGACACTACAGAGATCATTCCTCACATCAATCTTGTAGCTCTAAGATTCCACATCACATCTAGGAGCAAGCGACACATTCAGCTCAGCTATTTTGGGGTAAGCTCACTTCCCTTTCCTTCTGCTGAATTTATGTCACTTTTGTGTATTGCTTGTGTAAGTGTTGTTGGCTTCATTTCTTTCGACGCCTGCTATCATTTACATGTATTCTAGCTTGTCCTAGCTCTATTTAAATTTTCATTGCTATCTCACTGTTGTCGCATGCATGAAACTATTTTGCATGGATGTTTTGCATGCACTATCAATCACTTCTTCTATCACTTAGTGTCACCATGCATTTATTATCTTAGTTGCTTTTAGTTTCCCGGTGGTGAGTCGGGCCTACCTTGGCCCAGACTCTACCTTCACCAAGGCTTCATTCCATAATCTGGGGAAGGAAGGCTCACCTTCCTCTCCATATTTGCACATTCCTTCCCAGCCTCTAGGACTGTTTTGCGCATTTTTGGAGGACAGTGGCTGCTTGGCTCAAGAAATTGCACAAATCTATTCTTAAGCCAATATTCCTTCCCATTTGAAATTGTGCAATACGCAATCCCAGTAGTCAGCAACTAGACTGGACTGTGCATTGTGTAGTTCCAGCAATTAGTCAGTCTAGACTGTGCCTTTTTCAATCTTGGATGTTGGTCTCTCGACCTCCCAGCTGAAATTGGGCAACCTTCATGATCATTCAGCCAGGTATGTTGCAATTCAGTTCTCATATTCATTCTATTTTTCGACTGATAGATTGCTCGCTATGAGTGTTTCCATGTCTCCAGGTATCATAAGTGTTCATATGCCTCTCAGTAGTACAGGTACAATGGATTCTAGGAGAGTAGAGATGAAGACACCGTTTATATCACGCTTGGGGATGTAGTCGATCAAGTGTATATGACATTTCCTACTCACGAATACATCAAGTTGCTCATGGATAAGGACATCAAGCAACATCATCAAAGCGAGCAGCATCATGAATAGAAAATGAAGGCAACATACTGAATGTAGCGAACATAGTGAATGAAGCAAACAGATTGAATGCAAGAGGAAGGTTGTTGACAACATAGAGGTGGAGCAAAGTTTAAAGATCAAGCAAATCCACTAATAATGAAAGAAACTTTGGATACTCAGGCTATGAAGTGATGGCGCGACATGAAGATCGTGCGAAGGCAGAAGATGGAAAAAAGAAGGATTTTCATCACTGAAGTAGAAACTTGGGAAGAGCATGAAGCTGCACAGACAGTCCAATGAGTTGTAGTAGGAACAGGAACAGAAGTGGGTGCAACATGCACCCACTGATGAAATTGCATCAGTACAAGTTAAGGATCCATCCCAGCAACTGACACAGACAAACATGGTGAGTACTGTTATTGATTTCATGCAAAGGATCGAACAACATGCATGACATTGAGCGCACACATGCAATACAACCCATTCAACACACTCACCAAGGTGAATACAAGAAGCAAGTCCAACTGGGGCTAAACATGCACTTCAGCAACTTGATGTGCATGACCACCAGCACACACTTGAAGGTCAACACAGAGATTATGCATCAGTGTGTTGCCAGTTCAACCATACCCAAGGAGAACATGCGCATGTTTGCAGATGAGTTGGATGAAGGGGCCGAACCAATGCACCAGTTGCAATAGAGGTAAGAGTTCACTTCAGTAAGATGTCACCATGAGGTACATGCACACCATCACGGATGACCAAGCTTGGCATCCTCTCACCAGCTTCACCATCACAAGCATGTCAAAGAGCTGTTCTCACCATAGCGGACCAAGTGCCAGTGATTTCTTGCAAGTCTTCCTCAACCCTGTTGTCTCACATGAGTACATGTGCATTGTAATGTTGAGTCATGTCAAGTGTAAGTCGAGTGTCAACAGTTGGATGTAAAATTCATAGAGTAGGTGAAGAGTCATGAGGGTAGCTAAACTGTCACAAAGGGGAATGTCAAGGGTCACCCCACCCTTTGCTATAAATAGTCCCTCATAACTCATTGTATAGGCTTTTGGTCAGCCAAGCCTCTACTAAGACTGTTTTTAAGAAGGCTTGGAAAGTATTGTAACTCGTCTTGGCTTCTCCATTGCATGGAGCAAGTACATATATTTCGATGAGCAGAAGGATGTGGTTGTAATGTTTCACTTATGGGGCTAGTAGGTTTACACAAGTGTATTTTATGATTGTGACTTACACTTCTTTATATAATAAGAGGTAGCACATTGAATATGTTGTTATTGTAGTTGGACTACTCCAGTTGCTTTAATGATATGTGTTGCTTAACTTATTTACTTTCGTATGAACTTATTCACATGCAAAAATATGAATCTTGTTGTTAATTTTTTGCATATGTTATTAATGTGTAGATTTTAACCCAGTACATAAATTACCTGCATAAGAATTCTAAAGCATAGAAAATAAACAATATGAGAGCATAACACATAAAACACATATACACAGAGATTCCCCTGGATCCCAAAACTGGGACTACTAGATTGATTTTTCACTATATTCCTTTAAATGTTACAATACATATTTATACATGCCAAAGCATCCAATACCATGGACCAAAAACCATCACGTCTAAAACCATGGACCGAAAACAATCATGTCTAAAACCATGTGCAAAAACCATACACAAAACCATAGGTAGGTTTGCCCAACCTAATATAGGGTCCAAAAAAAATTTCACAGGGTGTTTCCCCAAACCCCGTAGATGGGGGCTACCCGCCCCCCGCTACACAACCGATGCAACGAAGGGGGAGCTCCACCGCCCCTCTAACCTTCCAGTTCACTACGCGGGCTAGTCATGGAAAGAATATAACATAAACCAACATTCTCCCACTGGTTTTTTTCTCTCCATAGCAGAGCTTAGTCATTTATCTAGCCCTGCAATGCCCATTGTTTCTCTACACCAAGGGAATTTCTCAGAGATTACAAATTTTGTCAATGCATCTGCAGTATTCTTCAAAATGTCCACCTTTACTAGCAACACCCTTTTGTATTCTATCATATCCCTCACAAAGTGAGACTAAACATCAATGTGTTTTGTCATTGAATGATAAGCAGGGTTCTTTGCCGAGAAAATTACACTTTGGCTCTCACAGTCTATCCCTATAGCTTGTTGAGATTTTTGGTTTTAATAAAATAGGCAAAAAATCTCAGTAGGTGACAACAATTAGATTGTGTTGCTATATTAGCTCTATTTTATTGAGAGAGAGTTAATGCATCCTATATTTGTTGTAAGAGGATTTATGAGGCAGTTAGATTCTCTTAGCTATAAAACAGGTGTCCATACGGATTGGGATGTGAGTGTGAGCATTTGAGAGGAAATTGATTCTCTTGTAATCTCCTATTTTGATAATAAAGATTGTCGATGCCTATGTTTGGTGGACGTAGCCCAGAATGGTTGGGTGAACCACGTTAAACTCTGGGTCTTCTGTGTATGGTTTATTTTCTGTTGTTGTCTTTTAGTTTGTTGCGCACTGATTGCTCTGACAAGCGTGTTGGAGGAGTGGCGCAGCCGAGGTGTGGCAGGCTTACGTTGGCTGGAAGCTGGAGGAGTGTTGATGATTAGCGTGGCTGTGTGAGTGGTGTGTAGAATCTGTTGTGGTGTGGCTAGATCAAATTGCGTGGTATTACATTACACCCTATTTGGTTGAACACTGTAAGCTGGTTGGTGTGCAGTGTTAACACATCAATCTGTAGCGTTTGAAAAATGTACAATGCAGGACTTTTAACACGTCAATCTGCAGCGTTAACACGTCAATATGCAGTGTTTGGAGTGTTGTGCGTGCAACGCTGAGCAACGAACTGGTGTGTGGCCAAAAGTTTGTTGCGGAAGGTGCGCTAGCAACTGCATGCGTATACCAGAGCAGATTGGACCTGCGTATACCAACACATAGACATAGATCTTGTGCGTTTAGGGTGAATAGTTACGGTGTTTGAAAGTGCTCCAAACGTATTGACAAAGACTGCGGATCGGTGGCGTATGGTCCTGGGATCTGCAGCGTGACAACCATCAAGTGATCGGAATGAGCTGGTGCGTAATACACAAATTTTCTGCCAAAACAAAAACATTGGCTATTGGCGCGTTCTCTTACGGAACAGTCGCACCAGAGAACCAATTCACGCAGTCCCGAAGGTAATAATCGCGCTAGCGCACTAAGAGTAGAATCGGCGTGGAATTTAGAGGTATACACGCACCAATTATAAACACTTAACGTGTTTTTCAGTTGGCGCAGTTATTGTGTTGTTACGCAAGCGCCAAGCCATTTTGCTGTTTTGCTGCATGCCAATCTGTTTACACTGTTTTTAATTGTAATTTGAAATGCAAACAGCAAAGGGTTTTTTAAATATAAAGTAAAGGCAATATAAGGCATAGGCGGTTTTTTATTTATTAACTTCTTTTATTTAAAAGTTGAAATTGGAGATTCTTTGTTTTAAACAAGATGGAAAAAACTCTGAGTGCCCGATTTGAAATCGAGAAATTTAACGACAAAAAAAATTTCGAGATCTGGAAGGTAAAGATGCATGATCTTCTGGTACAACAAGGCGTGGCAAAGGCGCTATCGGGAAGATCCAAACTACCTTACCCTGTGACATATGATGAATGGAATGAATTGGATGGAAGAGCCTTGAGTGGTATTCGACTGTGTTTGGCTGATGATGTTTTATTTAACATCGTGTCAGAGAAGACTGTTGTTGGTTTGTGGACGAAGGTGGAAAAGCTGTATATGACAAAATCCTTGATAAATCGGATTCTCCTGAAGCGGCAGCTATACAGTTTGCGAATGAAGGAAGGTACTTTGATTACTGATCATTTGAATGTTTTTAATACTCTACTGGTACAATTAGAAAGCATAGAAATAAAATTTGAATCCGAGGATAAAGCCATAACTTTATTGTGCTCGTTTCCTGAGTCGTGGGATCATTTTGTTACTTCTATAAGTCTTAGTTCATCCGAAACCATTGAATTTGATGATGTCGTCAGAGCTTTGTTGTCTGAGGAGACCAGGAAGCGGTCAAATGCTGACACCTGTACATTAGAGGCAATGATGGCTAGAGGTCGTTCTAGAGAAAGACGCTTTGGTAAGCACAGTGATTCGCGTTCAAAGTCAAAAGGAAAGAAGAGTAAAGTAAAGTGTTGGTTTTGTGGCAAATCAGGGCATTTGAAGAAGGATTGCTGGAAGTGACAACAAACTTCTAAAGAAGGTTCATTGACAGAGAAGAAGGAAGCAAATACAACTGATATAGGTTCGGCATCTGGTTCAAGTATGAGCGACAAAGTCTTATCAGTTAATTTGTCAAATCATGATCAACATTGGTTGTTAGATTTCGGTGCGTCAAACCACATGTGTATTCATAGAGAATGGTTTAAGACATATAGATTAGTTAATGATGGAGTCGTGCACATGGGTAATGATGTCACATATAATATTGTGGGAATAGGGAGTATACAGCTGCAAATGTTTGATGGGATATCCAAAATGTTAACTGATGTAAGACATGTACCAGATTTAAGGAAAAATCTAATTTCACTAGGGGCACTTGACACAAATGGATATAAAACTGTAATTCAAGGTGGAGTAATGAAAATTTACAAAGGTATTTTACTAGTTATGAAAGCTAAGAAAGTAGGAAATCTATTTCAGTTAGAAGGAAGAACAGGGTCAATTCATGTGTCTACGGTGTCTAAACATGATAGTAGTTCCATTCACCTATGGAATCAAAGGTTGGTGATCCAGGTGGATGTTGGTGGCCACCCACCAACCCATTTGGACCCCCCACAACTGTCTCTTTCAGTCTTTTCAGTTTCCTAAATTGTAGCACAGTTTACTATTTTTAGCAGTTTTTCGGGTCCTGAACTTCCGGAGCCGTTTTGAGGCCCTAAACGACGTTTTTTTGGGATTCTGGGGCAACATGGGTCCATCGACCGATGTTGCCTCCCAAAGTGGTAGTTCTCGGATAGATCTTTCTAACGAGCTATCGAACGCGTCAAACAGAGATCATATGCCAAAGTTACAACCCCGGGAAATTGATGTACCAATTTACCCAAACGGGGCCCACAATTTGGTGTTTCATCTTCTAGGGTTAGGTTTTGGGATGTGAAGGGTTTTCCATTGTTTCTCAACAATAAATAGGCCTTAGAGCCTCACTGTAACACAGTTCGGAACAGTTCAGAGGCATGTAGCCGCACATCTCTTCTCAGAGATAAGCTACCATCGCCCTAGCTGGTTTATTTCCATTTCTGGTTGTAAGCATATTTCGGTATTTTCCATTAATGAAATGAAGTATTATTTCCGCTGCATATCTGTATTTATGGTTATCGCATCTCTGTATTTGTGGTTATCTCTGTAATTTGTTGCGTTCCTGTTTAAATCCGGATCAGTCGTATCAGAGCGGTCTGCTTTTTCTCTGTTTTTCTTTGCATGTCCCCAACGAGGTCGGGATATAAGGAGTTAGGGCTTGAACTGGTCGAACCTTTGCAAGACCAGCCGCGCAAATCCCGACGGCCTCCCATGGCGGATGAGAAGAAAGACGAGGGGGCAGGAGATCCTATCAAAATCTTGCTCTAAGAAGCGCTCGAGCGGCAAAGGAACGCGATGATGGATAGCTTTGCGCAGATCCTTCAGCGGCTACCCAGAGGCGACACATCGGCTTCCAACAGCGACTCTGGAAACGCCACACCATTTAAGGTACAAGTTAATTTTGAAATCCCCATCTTTGAGGGTCAAATAGATGCAGATGTTGTAGATAAATGGTTAAATCTGCTAGATGGGTATTTTTCTGTTCATGAATTTTCAAGTCGGGAAAAGATTGTTTTCGCTCTTCTCAAAGCAGCCCCGCACGTCAAGGACTGGTGGGAAACCTACTGCGAGCAGAAGGATGAAAGTACAGGCTCACTATTTTCAGCCGCACCCACTTGGAATGACTTTCGGGATGCCATCAAGGAGCAGTACTACCCTGTCGGAAGCTATGAGGACAAATACATCAAATGGACCACACTGCGGCAGGGACGAGACCAAGATGTGCCGGAGTTCACAAACATTTTTCATACCCTTCGCACACAGTTGGGTATCAAAGATTCTGAGCTGCATCTGGTACTCAAATACCGTGGCTGCCTACACAGATACATCCAGGAAGAGATGGGGTTCTTGAACATCCCCTCACTCGGCACAGCATACCGATATGCTGTCAAAATCGAGCAAAAGTTCAAACAGAAGAAGCGAGACTTTGGATCTGCAAATCCGAAGCCCAAAGGACAAAGCCAAGGCGGGGTGACCCAAGACAACCCGTCAAAGCCGCAAGAAAATAACAACACCACGAAGCCGAAGAAGGACACAGGAAAGTGGTGTGAGTTCCACAAGAGTCCCACTCATAACACAACTGAGTGTCGGACCAAGCAGTCACTGGTAGCTGAGTTGAAGGCTTCCGAATCAGATGCATGTTCCGATCCTGAGCCAGAACCCGACAAGGGGAATGGCAAAGGGAAGCAGATCATTGATGCGGATCCTAGTGCCACTGTTGCCACCGCCAAGATCCAGAAAGATGAGCTTGAAAGTCCAGAGGAAGGGGAGCGTCTTTTCCACTCACAGATGTGGGTGAAGGGTTCGCCACTACAATTCATTGTCGACAGTGGCAGCCAAAAGAACCTCGTTTCAGCAGAGGTTGTGAAGTGGTTGGGCCTACCGACTACACCACACCCGCAGCCGTATAGTATCGGGTGGCTTCACGAAGGACGAGATCTGAAAGTTTGCCAGCAGTGCCGCCTTCCATACAGCATCAAGCCCTTCACAGACGAGGTATTGTGTGATGTTACACCTCTAGATGTTTGTGATGTATTATTAGGCCAGCCATACTTGTGGAGGAGACATGCTATGTATGAGTCAAGGCCTCGTGCTGTCATTATTTCTTTGAGTAATTCATTATACAGGATACCAGAGGTAGCCCCACCTACTGCCACATCTTTGATCACTGCTAAGAAAGGCAGCAAGCTCATATCACAGACCAGGAAATTTATCTGTCTGGTTCACTCCCAAAGTAAGGGGAAGATCGTTGCTACATCCATGACCCCTGCAAAGGGTTCCTCCACGCAGCAGCAGCAGCAAAGGGATACGGTCATGACAAAACACAGGAACAACTTCTCCTCACCCACATGGGTACCACACAAGTTTCAGGTGGGCGACAAAGTCTGGTTGCATCGACAGAAAGAACGCCTTACCAGAACCCATCAGAAGCTCAGACCACTCCGACATGGTCCTTACAGAAGTACCAAGGCTATGGGGAACAATGCTTTGGAGCACATCATTCCTCCATTCCTTCGCTTGCACCAAATGTTCAATGTGGACCATCGTCGACCATGCTTCCCACCGTCACTGGACAGATCAGAGATTGCAGGACAAGTTCAGCAGATGGAGGAACTCAACGCAATGGGGACCATTGCTTCCTAAGGGGGGAGGAATGATCCAGGTGGATGTTGGTGGCCACCCACCAACCCATTTGGACCCCCCACAACTGTCTCTTTCAGTCTTTTCAGTTTCCTAAATTGTAGCACAGTTTACTATTTTTAGCAGTTTTTCGGGTCCTGAACTTCCGGAGCCGTTTTGAGGCCCTAAACGACGTTTTTTTGGGATTCTGGGGCAACATGCGTCCATGGACCGATGTTGCCTCCCAAAGTGGTAGTTCTCGGATAGATCTTTCTAACGAGCTATCGAACGCATCAAACGGAGATCGTATGCCAAAGTTACGACCCCGGGAAATTGATGTACCAATTTACCCAAACGGGGCCCACAATTTGGTGTTTCATCTTCTAGGGTTAGGTTTTGGGATGTGAAGGGTTTTCCATTGTTTCTCAACAATAAATAGGCCTTAGAGCCTCATTGTAACACAGTTCGGAACAGTTCAGAGGCATGTAGCCGCACATCTCTTCTCAGAGATAAGCTACCATCGCCCTAGCTGGTTTATTTCCATTTCTGGTTGTAAGCATATTTCGGTATTTTCCATTAATGAAATGAAGTATTATTTCCGCTGCATATCTGTATTTATGGTTATCGCATCTCTGTATTTGTGGTTATCTCTGTAATTTGTTGCGTTCCTGTCTAAATCCGGATCAGTTGGGCCATATGAGTGAAAGAGGGTTAAAGATTTTGGCTGATTGCAAGTTACTTCCTAATCTAAGGTCTGGAAAGTTAGATTTATGTAGACATTGTCTGTTTGGAAAAAAAAGTAAGCAAAAGTTTAAAACAGGCAAACATACTAGTAAAGGAATACTTGATTATATCCATTCAGATGTTTGTGGTCCAGCACCTACAACCTCGTATGGTGGCTCGTCATATTTTGTATCGTTTATTGATGACTTTTATAGGAAAGTGTGGGTCTACATGTTGAAAAGGAAGTCTGATGTTTTTACAGTTTTCAAGCAATTTAGAGCATTGGTTAGAAAACATCACTGGTAGAACTATAAAATGTTTAAGAACTGACAATGGTGGTGAGTTTACCTCCAAGGACTTTGAAAACTATTGCAAGGATGCAGGGATCGGGAGACATAAGACTACTGTGTATACTCCTCAGCAAAATGGAGTTGCTGAATGCATGAATAGGACTCTTTTGGAGAGAGCAAGGAGTATGCTGAGTAACGCTGGTTTGCAGAAGGAGTTATGGATAGAAGCGGTGGCTACAACTTGTTATGTGATAAATCGGTCACCATCGATAGCGATAGGTTGCAAGATTCCTCAAGAGGTATGGAAAGGTCACCCTTGTGATTATTCTAAACTCAGAGTGTTTGGTTGTGATGCATATGCTCTAGTGCCTAAACGTCAGTGAACTAAATTAGATCCAAAATCAAAAAGGTATATCTTTGTTGGATATGGTGATGGAACAAAGGGATTTAGATTGTGGGATCCTACTACCCGCAAAATCATCATCAACAGAGATGTAAAGTTTGATGAATCCTCTCTTGTATAATTAGATCTAGATAATAAATTGAAACAGGATGATGTATCTGCTTTTTAGCACATTCAATTTGACAGCACTTCTAATGATAGTCATGATGACCATAGTTCAGATTCTAGTCATGAACAGGTTTCAAAATCAGATTATGAACAGGGTTCAGATGTAGGTCATGAACAGGTCTCAGATGGTGATCATGAAGAAGTTCCTACAGATGGTAGTCAGCCAATTTGGAAGCACCAGAAACATCCTTAAGGAGGTCTACAAGGATCAAATGCCCTCCGAAAAGGTATGATGATTATGTTACTTCAGTTGCTTTGACCGCTAAAGACGATGAACCTCTGTGCTCTCAAGAAGCTATAGAAGGTTCGAAAAGTGACAAATGGAAAGCAGCTATGAAGAATGAAATGATGGCCTTAGGTAAGAATGGCACATGGGATCTGGTTTAACTTCCCAAAGGCAGGAAAACTGTGGGGTGTAAATGGGTTTTCAAGGTAAAACGGGGTGTGAATGATACGAAGGACAGATACAAAGCAAGGCTGGTTGCGAAAGGGTTTTCTCAGAAAGAAGGCATTGACTTTCATGAGATATTTTCACCAGTTGTTAAAATAATTACAATTAGAATTGTGTTAGCGTTAGTTGCTTTGCTTGATTTAGAATTACAACAACTAGATGTTAAGATTGCATTTTTACATGGAGATTCAGATGAGGAAGTTTATATGGAACAACTGGAAGGGTTTGTTCAGCATCGCAATAGGAAGTTTGTTTGCAGGCTCAAGAAGTCATTGTATGGTCTGAAGCAGTCGCCTCGACAGTGGTACAAGAAATTTGATTCTTTCATGTTGAGTCAAAAATATATAAGAAGTGAATATGATCATTGTGTTTACATTAAGCAATTAAGTAATGTCATGTTCATTATCTTAGTGTTGTATGTTGACGATATGCTTTTAGCAAGCAAAAGCATTGAAGAAATCAACAGGTTAAAGACTCAGATGGCAAGGACATTTGATATGAAAGATCTAGGAGCAACAAGACAGATTTTGGGCATGGAGATTTTCAGAGACAGGAGCAATGGTAAGCTGTGGCTATCGCAATAGAAGTATATTGAGAAAATACTTTTGAGGTTTGTTATGCACAATGTGAAGCCTGTGTCACTCCCTTCAGCTTCCCATTTTAAGCTTTCTTCCAGTTTATGTCCTAATACAGATGAAGAAAAGGATTATATGTCTCGAATTCCATATGCTAATGTAGTAGGATGTTTGATGTATGCGATGGTTTGTACTCAACCAGATATTTCACATGCAGTTGGGGTGGTTTGCAGGTATATGGAAAATCCAAGTAAGGAACACTGGTCAGCAGTGAAATGGGTGCTTCAGTATTTGAGAGGCACAAGTAGTTATTGTATCACCTACAATAAGAGTAGTGAATTTGTTTGTGGGTATGTTGATTTTGATTTTGCAGGTGATTTGGATAAGAGAAGGTCAACTTCAGGGTATGTCTTTACTCTTGCAGGTGGAGCTATTAGCTGGATGTCAAAGCTACAAAACATTGTTGCCTTACCCACTACTGAAGCAGAATACATTGCTGCTTCTCATGCTTGCAAGGAAGAAGTTTGGCTGAAAGGTTTGCTTGGTGAGTTTGGTAGGTTACAGGACAACATCAATTTACTTTGTGATAGTCAAAGTGCAATACATTTGGCTAAGAATCTGGCCTATCATAGTAAATCAAATCATATACCAATAAAGTACCATTTTGTAAGACAGGTTATCACTGAAAGCAGAGTCTCTCTTGAAAAGGTGCATACAAAGGAAAACTGTGTAGACATGTTCACGAAACCAGTTTTGTTAGAGAAGCTGCGTTCGTGTTTGGATTCTCTTGGCTTGCAGAAAAAATAAATAATAAAGAAACAGGGCATCAGGCTAATTGTTGTCAAGGTGGAGATTGTTGAGATTTTCGGTTTTAATAAAATAGGCAAAAAATCTCAGTAGGTGACAACAATCAGATTGTGTTGCTATATTAGCTCTATTTTGTTGGGAGAGAGTTAATGCATCCTATATTTGCTGTAAGAGGATTTATGAGGCAGTTAGATTCTCTTAGCTATAAAACAGGTGTCCATACGGATTGGGATGTGAGCATGAGCGTTTGAGAGGAAATTGATTCTCTTGTAATCTCATGTTTTGATAATAAATATTGTCGATGCCTACGTTTGGTGGACGTAGTCCAAAATGGTTGGGTGAACCACGTTGAACTCTGTGTCTTCTATGTATGGTTTATTTGTTGTTGTTGTCTTTTAGTTTGCTGCGCACTGATTGCTCTGACATAGCTCCCTATACTAACCCCATACTTGAACACAATCTCTGCAACCAAACTGCTTCCTTGCTTGCATGAGTGGTTGTCATTTATTATGCCTATATAGTTGATAGTGCCACTACAGATTGTTTCTTAATCATCCAACTGACTGCACCTTCAAATAGGTTTAACACATATGCGCTTGTAGATCTTCTTTGATACAGATCTCTAGCCCAGTCTCCATCAACAAAGCCATGAATATCCAACACTCTCTCCACTCTTGGTCTTCCTTGGAAGCACAAACCATAATCACTAGTACCACACAAATACTTGAAAGCCCACTTCACTATTGTCTAATGCTCCTTCCCTGGTTTTGACATAAACCTTCTCAATACTCCCACTACATGTGCAATGTCTAGTCTAGTACAAACCATTGTATACATCAGGATACCAACTACACTTGCACATGGAACACGAGACATGTCCTCTTCCTCCTCTTGTGTCTTGGGACATTGTTCAGCAAATAAACTTACACCTACAGGAATAGGAACCTTCACTGGTTTACTATCTTTCATACTAAACCTATATTGTCTCGACATACTTCCTTTGGTTTAACCAGAGCTTCCTCTTTTCCCAATATCTTTTAATTTCCATGTCCAAAATATAGTTTGCAACACCAAGATCTTTCATGTCTAATTTGGAGGACAATTGGGTCTTCAAATCCTGGATAATTTCTTTGTCATTTCCAACCAGCAACATATCATCCACATCTAAAACTAGATAAATAAAATAGTTGCCAATTAATTTAAAATGCAAAAAGTGATCTGATTTTCTTCTAGTGAAGCCAAGTCCTCAGATAATTGTATCAAATTTCTAATACCACATCCTTGGTGACTGTTTTAACCCATACAGAGACTTCTTTAACTTGCATACTAGTTGTTTCTTACCCCTCACCACAAAGCCTTCAGGTTGCTTCATGTAGATCTCCTCTTCCAGATCTCCATGAAGAAATGTTACCTTCACATCCATATATTCTACCTCAAAATTAAACGCAGCAACAACAGATAAAAGTAATCTAATAGAAGCTAAATTGGAAACAAGAGAAAAAATATCACCAAAATCAATTCTTGGCACTAGGGAATAACCTTTTTCTACCAACCGATATTTGTATTTCTCCACCTTTCCTTCTAAATTTGTCTTCTTCTTGAATACCCATTTGCTGCCAATGGGTTTCCTTCCATCCAGCAACTCCACTAGATCCCGTGCCTCATTTTTGAGCAAAGATGCCATTTCATCAACCATGGCCTCTTTCCAGAGTTTTCCATCCTCTGAATCTACTACTTCCTTCATAGTTCTAGGATCATCATTAGTAATAGATAGAGAAAAATTTGAACAGAAACAAAATGGACTATACCTTTCTCGCTACCTTCTTTCTCAAACTGATCTTCTCACACCTGGAGTTTGTGGCTATTCATCTTTTGATTCCTCTTCTACTGTAGAGTCTGATTCTTCCTCCTTTAGCTCAAACTCTATCTTCTCAGGTTCCTTTGGCTAGACTTCATGTTTAATAACATATTTAACCACTTTGAACACCACATCTCGGTTGTACACAACCTTCCTTGTTACTAGGTTCCAAAGCTTATAACCCTTTAAACCATCCTTATACCCAATAAAGATGCACCTTTTAGATTTACTGTCCAACTTGGTTATTTTCGCCTTTGTAACATGTACATATGCATCACATCCAAATACCCTCAAATGTGAAAGAGAGGGTTCCTTACCATTCCATACCTCTTGTGGACTCTTATCCTCCAATGATGATGAAGGTGGTACGTTGACCAGGTAACATGTTGTCTCCACTACCTCTGCCTAGAATTCTTGTCCTAACCTGGCACCACTGAGCATGCTTCTTTCCCTTTCCATCAATGTTCTTGTTCATTCTTTCCAAAGCTCCATTTTTCTCAGGTCTATATGGAGTATTCTTCTGTCATGCTATACCACACTTCTTACAGAATTCTTCAAATTCCTTAGTGCAAAGATCTCCACTGTTATCTGACCTCAGCACCTTTTTCTTCTTCTCTGCTTGGTTTTCCACCATAGCCTTCAATTCTTTAAACCTATCAAATACTTTGGATTTCTTCTTAAGGAAATATATCCATGTATTCCTTGAGAAGTCATCTATGAATTATACATAGTACAAAGACTTACCTAGTGATGGAACCTTCACAGGTCCAAACACATCACTGTGCACAAGTTCTAATATTTGTTTCACCCTCTTACCACTAGAGGGGAAACTCACCTGATTCTGCTTCCCATATACACTATTTTCACAGAAATCAAAATCCATACAACTATTACTCATACCTTCTACCATACCTTGACCATGAAGTATTCGAAGGCCCTTCTCTCCAATATTTCCAAGCCTTTGATGCCACAGCATGGTCTTCTCT
The DNA here is from genome assembly GCA_031772625.1 of Pinus tabuliformis. Taxonomy (NCBI): domain Eukaryota; kingdom Viridiplantae; phylum Streptophyta; class Pinopsida; order Pinales; family Pinaceae; genus Pinus; species Pinus tabuliformis. Next base: position 1,030,649,549 of record CM062819.1, read on the forward strand.
CTAGAGACCACTATATTTTTTGCTCCACTTTCAGGAACCATAACACTGTTACACCCATCAACAACATTGCTACCTTGTAGCTTGTATAGATTTCCAATCCAAACTCCACGCATCAATACCAATGTTCCTCGAACCATCTTACAGGTATCCTTCTCGAACACTGTTTTTACACCTGCATCATCCACCTTTCTTATCATCCGCTAAGAAGACATCACCACCATTGTATTTCTCATATTTGCAGAACCACTCTCTATGGGGAGTGAAGTGAAAGGATGCTCGTGAGTCAATCAACCATGCCTCATGATCTACATGTGTACTTGAAGAAGCCAAGTACACATCCCCACCTTCCTCTGAGGTGGTTTTCGCCTTTGTAGAAGGAGAATCATCAAACCCCCTTCCTTTGTTAGGATCTTTAGATTTACAGTCCCTTTTTTAGTTCCCTTCCTTTCCGCATTTCCAGCAAGCCACCTTTGCAGGTTTTTCCTGGAGATTTAGATCTCCCACTCGATGACTTATTTTTGTTTTTGTTCTAGGACCATCCTCGTACAGACAAAGAATCACCATTTTGGCTCTCCATATTTTTTCGTTTGATCTCCTCCATCAACAAGGATGAGACTATTTCATCAAACTGCAAGGAAATTGCATTGCTACCTATTATAATAACCAGAATATCCCATGAATATGGTGGAGAACACAACAAACTGATGCACTTATCTAGATCTAAAATTTTAATATCAACAGATAATAACTGACTTACCACAGTATTAAATGTTTTCAGATGCTCTGTCACCAAGTCTCTATCATTCATCCACAAGTTATACATCTTTTTCCGTAGGAACAATTTATTCACGAGATACTTAGTTGGTATAAAGTCCCTAACTTGTCCTACAAAGCCTTAGTTGTAGCTTCCCCTGATACATTCAACAACATTGAATCTGAGACACACAATCATATTGTGCTCTTTTCCTTCCAATTCAACTTCTTCCATTCTTCATTGGGCACTCCCATTGGTTTAGTACCTGGATCTACCACGATCCACTGATCTTTATCCACTATCAGATCCTCCATCTTGAGTTTCCATATCTCAAAACTTTAACCATTAATTTTATCGATCTCTATCTTTCCAATGCTCACCATCTTCTTTCACCACTAGCATCGATCTCACAAATCTCCCACTGAACAAGGTCTACCACAGGCCTGAGAAAAACCCCTTAGCAACAAAGGCATCCCCTTGAAGCCAAAACAACTCTGATACCAAATGTAGGTTAACCCCATACAGAAATTACCTGCATATGAATTCTAAAACATAGAAAATAAACAATGCGGGAGCTTAACACATGAAACACATATACATAGATATTTTCCCCTGCATCCCAAAACCAGGACTACTATATTGATTTTTCATTATATTCCTTCCAATGTTACAATACATATTTATACACGCTGAAGCATACAATACCATGGACCGAAAACCATCGCATCCAAAACCATGTGTGAAAACCATGCAAAAAACCATAGGTAGGTCTGCCCAACCTAATATGGGGTCCAAAAAACATTTCCCAGGGCGTTGCCCCAGACTTCGTAGAGGGGGGTTATCTGCCCCCCCTCAAACCCCCTAGTTCACTACGTGGTGTTATAGACATTTTTGTGCCTAACAGCATGAAGCATGAAATGTCGATAATCTAAGGGATCCAAAGTCCCTAAACATGTTGTTCCTACCCCTAGAGGAACAAGGTCAGCAAACCACAACACTGAAAATTAGTTCTCCACCTGAAAACACTCAAAAACAAGCTATTTCTGGATCATGTCAGCTGCTCCACTGAGCATCTGCGCTGAATGTCAACTGCTCCACTCTGTACCTGTGCTGAATGTCAAAAGCAATGAAGGCTACCTGTGCTGGGCGAGATTGGCCAAGTGGCACAGTCATTCTGCAAGGTGTCAAATGCCCAGGAAGCTTCCAAAATGACACTTGGATCAGGGAATTCGCCTTGTGATGAGTAAGAGGATCTAGATCTCCAAGTGGAAGCAAGAAACTCCAAGTGGACTCAAGAACTGAAGTATAACTGAAGTGGGAGAGGACACTAGTTAGCTTCATGCCAGCCTCAAGCTGACTCATCCTTTCTCCAAATCTCCTATATATAGAGCTCTCTCATGAGGTCTAGGGAGGCTGGAATCTTGTGAATGTAAGGAAGTGCTGTTGGTTTGAGTATAGAACTATTGGGTGATTGCTTTGAAGGAGGTGAGGAGGAGATTTCTTTCTGCTGGGAGGTGTTGTTGGATTGGGCCTCTTATGGTTGTAACACTCTCAGAACTTTACTTCTTCCATTAATAAAGCATTCGAGGTTCTTCTATATGCATGTGTCTCTGTGGCGTATTGATGCTTGTATATTTGATTTATTCTAATCCTTGAATCAATTATGGATGTATGCTTCTTGCAGTTTCCCTTTCTTGTGCTTTTGCAGAATCTTTGTGTAGCTGGGCCAGTGAAAGAGCAAGGAGCTGGGAGCAAGCAGCAAAGAGGGAAGATTGGATCAACCATTAGCGGAAGACAACGGTTAGTGGATCCCTTTCTCCTCTCTCTTACATCTCATAAAGAAGTAATCTTGAATAGCTTTGCTTTGATTGTTGCTGAGGTACTATCACCCTTAGAGTGGGATAGGGTCATTCCGTATTGGATACTTTTCCCAACAACAAATTCGCGACTCCACTGGGGATCGTATCTTGTTGGTTGTTTGTGTTTTTGCTATTCATTTCATAAACAAAGGGAGTACCGAATCGAACTGTATTTGAATCTTTCAAATGCAAAGTAGAGGGCAGCTACTCTAGCTCAGTTTCTGGGCAAGTTTATGATTTGAAGATCTGATCCACAAGGACTCTAATAAGCTCTTAGTGATAGCTTTTCATCCTCCTTGTCATCCCTTAGTGTGTCCTTGACTGATAGCTTCTGATTTGAGCAAAAACTGTGAATGTTTGAGCAATCTGTGACCCGGAAACCAAGAGAAACGAAAGTTTCGTTCTTCAGTGCAGGCTGTACAAAGGCTGTTTGCATTTCAGCACAGTTCCCGAAGGGGCTACCTGCGCTGAAGGTCAAACAGACAGTGTCCCACCTGCGCTGGACCAGTCTTGCCTTGTGCTACTGGGGTTTCTTGCTGTTTCTTGCCCTGTTTTCACTCTTGTTTTTGCTGCCTGTTACCAGTCAATGTGCCTATCTGAAACCAACTTCCTTGCCACTATTCCGCCTCGGTTGTATAAAGAAACTGTGTTTGTTCTTTGTGTATTTCTTATATCATTTACAGTTTCCCATAACAAAAGTGAACTAGTCTTGCTGTGACCTCTTAGATCCAGACTGGTGATAAAGTGTCGTTTTGATCTTAAGAGTTAGTTTGTTTGCTGTTCATAGCTGATTGAGCTTTTTCTTTCGTCATTTGGTTTGAGTTTATATATTTCTAGTGTCGAAACAAGTAAATCTTAAGGTGTCTTTTGATTTTTGACGAACTTGTTTGCTTTCACTTGAAATTGAATTCAAAGTTATACAACAGCTTTCTTTTTGTGTCGCACAAACATTAAGAAAAGGAAAAGAAATACTTGCATTTTTGCATTTTGCATATAAGTTTGTATGTTGATTTAGGGAAAAAGTGCATTAGCGAGTGCTCTTTGATCTGTGTGAAAAGATTTTGTCTCTCTTTTCCCTCAGTAGTTAAGATTTTCATAAGTCGAAAAGATTGAAAAAGCTTGCTTCTCATCTTAGATTGCATTTAGGAATTTGTATCAATACATCTCGTGGTGAACCTTGAAAGGCAAACTTTAAAAAGATCAACTTAAAATATATTGAATGAACCTAACAACGCTTTGAAACATAACGTAAACATCTAGAGGTCTAAGCTAGAGACGTGTTCCGGCGTCGTTAAACGTAGTGACTGTCGATCTCGACGAAGGTGGGTGATTCCTCCTGAGAGTCGGTGGCACTAATACGGACTTGTGCTCCCACGTACCGTCGTGTATACATTGGGAGACCCCTATAGGAATAAAGCCTTTATCCATAGGAAACCGTGTCGGCCGCCCTACTGATCGCAATGCAGTGAACACAGCATTCACGAAGATCGACCACTCGTACCATAAAACGTATTCTGTGGTTTTGTGAAAGGTTTGGCACACCCTCTGCCTAGATCTCCAGAGCAGTTTCTTTTGGCCTTTTTCAAACTCTATAACTGAAAAAGTCCAACCGAGCATTTGTCACTTCGGGCTCGTTAATACATCGAAGGAGACTAGAGTCATCTTTAGCTTTTTCTCGACTCTTAAAAAGTGAAAAAGCAAGTTGTGTCTAAAAGCCTCTAATAAAATTCATTCAATTCGGAAACACAAATTTCCCCTTTTAATATTTTAGTTGATTGAGTAATCCGCAATCGTGGAAGAAAGTCAATTGAAACCCCGTCATTCGCGGAGGCTTACGAGTCAACCGTCTTTGTCCCCGGAATCGAAAACAGTACGGGCAAAGCGAACTCGTTTAACCGGTTCAAAATCCCCTTTGAAAGTTAGAACAAGTGTTCCGACTGCATCTGAGGTTCCGGTTACTCCTAACATTTCTGGAAACCCTGCCTCTATAGAATAAGTTCAACAGCCACAGAAGGACAGTAATACTGATCCTAGTCTGGGGGTAAATACTTGTGTATCTGAACCAGTTCCATCTGTAACCGGTCCAGAACGTTTTGTTCCTCAAACAACTGTCACTGTCGAAGCAACCACTTCTTCGGCACCAGAAATATTTTACGGACCTGACGGTCTTCCTCTTCCACCGAGTTTGATTGCGATAGAGGAAATTGTAAAGGATCCGCAAGCAAGTACTCCAACTCATTTTGGAGTAGGAGTCACTCTCTTTCCTTCATCAGAGGTTAATCCACCACAAGTGGAAGTCCGTGTAGAATCGCTAGGAAATCTATTGGATAGACTTAAAATGTTTGAACAACCGTCATCATCTAGGACTGTGTCAAATGACACAGCGATAGCAGAAGCCCCTGCCGTCACTCCGACGATGTTTGCCGGTATACCAGCTGTCCCAACTAGCTCTCAACAGCTAGAAGGAGTCCACCAAGGGACTATTTCGACAGTATGGTCTGTTCCAGTTTGTTCATCCAGAGTAATACCCGGTAATTCTCATGTTGAAACTCGACAGATTGATCCTCATGGAGGTCAATTTGGGCCATCCAGTCCTCAAGGACTAATAATCCCTCTGAGTTCTGGATTGTTACCATATGGGGGGCAGTATGCCCTTTCATTACCTCCTCCGGGAGGATATCCATATGGCAGTTCTCAACGGTATTCAGGTTATACTGAAATTGCATCAAGTAGTTGGGTACCTATGCTACCTCAACAACCAAGGATTGTATATTCTATGCAACAGTGTGTACCTGTGACGAACATCCCAACCACACCGACTATTGTAACCGTGTCGCAAGTTCAAGCGATACCTGTTACATGTCAACCTCAGATTTCTCAGGTTGTAATGCAACAGTCGCTTGACCATGGGTCACAACCACAATCGCCAACTGGTAGGACGACACAAGTACAAACGGGTACAATTACCCCACACCTTGGTCCAATGATTAGCATGGCTCAACAGAACATGGCGTCACAACCATGGCTTGTACAATACCAACAACCGCAATTCCAGCAAGTGTACCAAGGTTCTGAGCAGCAGATCTTTGCGAACAGTGGACAACCGTATATCCAAAACGGTCAAAACCAACCATTTTACAGTGGTCAAGTCCACCAACCGTATCAATCATACCAACATCAATTACATTATGTGGGTATGCAAAGACCCACTGCTCAAGCGATTCCATCGTACCCTGGTTACGCTTCGCCTAACCTGAATCAACAGTTACCATTCGTGGCAACTTTAGAGTTACCCGATTTACACCGTTTAACCAACGATCTGATTGCTTATGCCCCTTGGTGGCCAGCGATTCCTCATAAACTTCCATCTGACATTCCTAATTTCAATGGAAATCCAGGTGAAGACCCATCGAATGATGTGATGACTTTTCATCTGTGGTGTTCGTCAAACACCCTTAACGACGATTCGATAAGACTTTGCCTTTTTCAGAGGACATTGACAGGTCCAGCGGCTAAATGGTATATTGAATTGCCAAGAGCCTCTTTCGACAAATTTAGTTCCCTAGCCACGACTTTCTTAACCCATTTTCAATTACCGATAAGGTATGAAACGGGAACAGAAATATTAACCAACTTCAAACAGACAACTGCTACCCATATATCTGATCATATACATGAGTGGCGTCGTCGTCGTAGGATGGTGAAAACATATGTTCCCGATCAGCTATTAGCTGAATGGTTTATAAAGTCGTTACTTCCGGCTATTACGGAAGATGTGGCCAAGGGAGGAGTCGTAACAGAGGAGCAAGTGATTTATTGTGCACAATATTTCGACTTAGTTTATACTCAGTCCGGCACACTCTATGACAAAATACCTGACGCCCCTAGACCAGAGTTTTCAATTCCTCCCCCTCCTAAATCAAATAGTGACTCTCATGCCGAAGATGGCGTGATTGGCACAGCAAACGCGAAATCGATAAAGGCTTTGTCAAAGAAAGCCCGTAAGAATTCGGATCAAAATGCAAAAGAAGAAATTCTTGCTTCGGAAGTGAATGTCGTATCAGAAGATAAAGGCAAAGAAACCAATCAACCAGGAAGCAAGAAGAAGAAAAACAAAGGGAAGAAGAAGAAACAGGGTGAGTCATCTCCTGAAAAGAATTCTTCAAACCCTCCTGGCAAAGGGAAACAAAATTATCCATGTCTAATATGTGATGATAAGGATCATACCACAAAGAATTGCCCATTCAAAGCTGAGTTAAAGAGGTTCTTTAAAAGTTCCCAAACCTCAGCTGTGTTAACTGATCCATTTCCCAACCCAGGTCAAAATCTGGTTGATAGTGGAAATGCTTCCCCGTCGCAAGTACTTATGTTGTCGGTTTCGGAACAGCAAAATGATGCTTTGATTTCGATAAGGAACAAAGATTATGGTAATCCTCAGCTGTCGAACGAAAAAGGTAAAGATCAAGCAAGTAGTTCGACAACAACTTCGACAGAAGTTGTAGCGCCTACCATCCCTGAATTAACAATAAAACCGCCAAAGGGTGTGGTACACAAGTCGACATTTAATCCTCGCGCCAGAGTGGCGCAGCATTATAACATAGTGGAAGATTTGGCCCAATCGCCATCCGCTATGTCGACTCTTGAAGTGCTACAAAATTGTCCAACCCAAAGACAGGCATTGTTATGGGCAATTGGTGGGGTTGATCCTAAGGATTCCAATCTTGTATCTTTTGATCACAAGGGATATGATCCTCAGTTACCAGCTCAGCTAGCTTTCCTTATTCAAGTGAAAGCACTCAACAAAACTGTTCACAGAACAATAATTGATGAGGGAGCCTCGACATGTATTATGTCGATGAGTTGCTGGAAAACTTTAGGATCTCCAACCTTGTCGCGATCTTCGACGACATTAAAAGCTTTCGACAGAAGGACTTATACCCCTTACGGTATCCTTAATAACTTGAAAGTTGAACTAGGAGGAAAAACAGTAGAAATTGATGTAGAAGTCATTGATGGAAATCTTGACTATAACATCCTACTAGGTAGACCATGGATTTATGCCATGGCAGCTGTCGTGTCGACTTATTTTAGGAAGATCGCATTCCCGTTTGAAGGAGGGATTACGATCGTCGACCAACAGAATTTCCTCCCTAATGGTTCACAAGTTACAGGAAGCATTCCCATGATCCATGAGAGCAACCATTCAATTCAAGATATCGGAGTAGGATTATTGAAAGACCCCACATTGATGGGAACTTTCGCGCTACCACCTCCTGTTTATACAGGAAATGTACCGTTTGTAGCAACCTGCAACATTATATCTTCCACGAAGATCAACATGGATCATTCAATGGTTTTGCCCCCAAGCCCTTCAGAAATATTGTAGCAATCAGTGTTTCAAGCATGGGAGGCGAGCCCAAATCAACGCTCGTCAAGCGTTTGGGTAGATAGGTCTAAAGAATATGGAACCCCATTAGATCCTTGGTCGAAAGTACATGGGACTGACGAAGGAATCTTACAATCAATGATGATTGAGGGGGCACCATGGAATGATCACCACCATCGTTCCCTTCTTCCGGAATATGAAGATACTCAAAGTGACCTTTATCACCCTTCAGTTTTTGAATTCCTAACAAATACTGTAAACACGGTGGATTTCGAGCGCAACTTATCCAATATTGAAGAGACTATAGCCATAAATATCTCGACTAAAACAGATGTTGTAGAGAATATTTATGTCGGCAAAGGTTGTTCCCCTTCAGAACTGGAAATATATAACGCTCTTTTTCGCGAATTTAGATATGTCTTTGCTTTGTCATATGATGAAATTCCAGGCATTGACTCGAGTATCGTTGAACATGAAATTAAAATGTATCCTGATGTCAAACCAGTAAGACAACGGCTTCGGCAAGTGCACCCGAAGAAAGCCGCTGCCATTAAGGCGGAAGTTGAAAAACTCCTCCATGCTGGATTCATCTACCCGGTTCCTCTAACCGATTGGGTATCGAATATTGTCCCTGTTATGAAGAAACAAGGGACGATTAGAGTGTGTGTCGATTATAGGGATGTAAACCAAGCTTGTCCGAAGGACAACTACCCTACACCCTTCATCGACCAGATAATTGATGAATGCGCCGGATGTGAAATCTTTTCATTTATGGATGGATTTTCCGGGTATAATCAAATTAATATCCACCCACAGGACCAGTCAAAGACTGCATTTATTTGTCCGTGGGGCACATTCGCTTATCGAAAATTACCCTTTGGTTTAAAGAATGCAGGGGCGACGTTTCAGAGGGTGATGAATTATGCCTTCCATGACATCAAGAACATTGTTCAACCTTATCTCGACGATCTTCCGGCTCATTCGCGAAAGCGGACTAATCATCCGCAACATTTAAGAGCGATATTTCTACGTTGCCGACACTACAAGGTAAGACTCAATCCGCACAAATGTGTGTTTTGCGTCGGTTCTGGTCGTTTACTTAGCTTTGTAGTCTCTAAGGATGGGATTCGTCTCGACCCCTGTAAGGTTCAGGCGATCATTAATTTGCCTCCACCTTCAAATTTGCTTCAGATTCAGAAACTCCAAGGGAAAGCAAACTTTCTGAGGAGGTTCATTCCAAATTACGCAGAACTTGCTAAGGGTTATACTCGTGTTTTGAAAAAGGATGTACCTTTTGTCTGGGACCAGGTGGCGCAAGCTTCCTTTGATGCTCTGAAAGATTGTCTAGTAAAAGCATCATTAATGTACGCCCCGGACTATCAAAGAGATTTTAACCTATATCTGGCTGCAGCGAATACGACCATTGCGATGGTTTTAGTTCAAGAAGTCGATGGAATTGAACATCCTATCTATTATTTAAGTAAAAACTTAAACGATACAGAAAGTAAATATTCTTATGTTGAAAAACTAGCGCTTGCAGCTGTTCAAGCGATTCAAAGGTTTCGACATTATGTCCTCTTTCGGAAAACTACCATCTTGTCAGATTGCAACCCCATGACTTATATACTGTCGCGACAGTTGCTGGGGGGTAAATATTCAAAATGGATAGCGATCCTTCAAGAGTTTGATCTGGAATTTGTGAAATCCAAATCAAAGAAAGCTCTAGTTTTCGCGGAATTATTGTGCGATCTCCCATCATCGTCCAATGATGAAACATCGGAAGAGTCAATCGTGGATGAAAGTTTGTTTCTGATATCTGTAAGCGATGAGTGGTATGGAGACATCATTGTTTATCTCCAAACCCAAAAGTTCAGGCCTAACACCTCTCGCTCCGAACAAAAACGTATACGATACCAAGCAAAAGACTACATGATCGTCGGTGATACACTTTACCGTCGTGGTGTCGATATAGTTCTGAGGAGGTGCCTTACCCATGAGGAGGCCGAAAAAGCCCTGAATGATTGTCATTCAGGCGCGTGTGGAGGGCATCAGTCTGGATATGCAACAGCACAAAGAATCTTACGAGCAGGATACTTCTGGCCAACCATGTTCAAAGATTGCATAACCGCAGTCAGAAGTTGCCATGCTTGTCAAATCTTTGATAGCAAAACCAGACGACCACCCGCACCTTTACAGCCGATAGTTTCTGTTGGGCCCTTCGCCAAGTGGGGCATCGATTTCATGCAATGTAACCCCACCTCGACCGGGGGGCATGGGTATATTATTGTCGCTGTTGACTATTTTACCAAATGGGCCGAGGCGATGCCTACATTGGATAAAACTGGTGAAACAGCTGCCATTTTCTTTTTCAATCATGTAGTCGCCAGGTTCAGCGTACCACAGGCTATAGTTAGAGATCATGGGTCGCATTTTCGAAATCACATGATGGTCGAATTAGCTGCCAAGCTAGGGCTATCTCACGACAGCTCTACCCCATATTATCCGCAAGCCAACGGACAAGTTGAGGCAATCAACAAGGTCCTGAAGCGTATGTTGCAAAGGATGATCGGGGTTCACAAAAGAAGGTGGCACCTAATCCTGTACTCAGCCTTGTGGGCCTACCGAACGTCGGTAAAGAACGCAACCGGGTTCACACCTTTTCAATTGGTGTATGGCCTGGAAGCAGTCTTACCGATCCAGTGCGAAATTTCGTCGCTTAAACTCGCAATCGATCTTCTCCCCGGAACTTCAGAAGAAGAGGCCTGTTTCTTGGAACTAATCCAATTGGATGAAACCCGTCGTGATGCCGCTTTGGCTAACGAAGCTCATAAGAAACGAGTCAAGGCTCAGTTCGACAAAAATGTCAAACCCCGTGTCTTCTCAGAAGGTGATTTGGTCTTGCTTTATGACCAAGAATCCGATAAATTGGGAGCAGGTAAATTCAAGTCCTTATGGATGGGCCCCTATATTGTTAAAAGGGTGTTAGCAAAAGGAGCCTACGAGTTAATGGATTACGATGGAATTCCACTGGCGCAGCCCCGCAACGGGTTGTACCTCAAGCGTTACTATGCTTAAATAGTAACCGGCATGCTTTTGTTGTATTTTGTTTTCGCTAAAGTGTTTGTTCTGGTCGAGTGATCCACCTTTTTCCGTTGCAGATGTCGAACCTTCTGGAGACATGTGTTGGATATGCCGACGGAGCGAGTCGTAGTTCGCGGAACCTGTCCTCCGCAGCCTGGGCCATTTTTGATCCAAGCGGCGAGTTAGTAAGTTTCAGAGGTGTATGTATTGGGCAATCAACGAATAACATCGCTGAGTATAGCGCATTGATAGAACTACTCTCTGATGCCATCACACGTGGCATACGCCGACTAATTGTCAGGCTAGACTCACAACTCGTAATACTGCAACTCAATGGTATATATTCTGTTCGCAATCCAGCTATTTATCGCATGTTCCTAAGGGTTAAGATCTTGGAAAGACGATTTGATTCAATTCAATATCAACATATTTCAAGAAACTTAAACAAATTAACTGACTCATTAGCGAACTATGTGTTAGATAGACATTTGCAACATTTATAAAAAGGACACATCATTAAAGATTGTACATATGGATCACATAAATCAACCAAAATAAAACCCGAAAATCAAAATACATATAAGTTGTTTATATAAGTTCATACATAATGTTCTGTAACCAAGACAAAATTGGTCATATGACCTAAAAACTCAAAAAGATGCTAGGGGGCACCCTAGCCTAGTGGTGCTCATGATAGTACGTCACGGCCTGTGCAATCATGCGCAAGAGACGAGTCCATCGTCTAGGCATGCCAATAGTATGCCGCTGCAGCTGTAAAGGTAACTCGTCAATCTGTACATCCGAAAGACCACGAGTAAGGCTCTCGACCTGCTCCTGCACAGCTGTAAGGGTCTCAGTATTGTCAAGATCGCGAATAACAACTCTCCTAGCAGGCTCTGCTACCGGGGCAGCAACTGGCGATCTCGGACGAACTGCTGGACGAACAGGACCAATATCTGCATGCACCCAAGAGTACAATTAAAAGTCTTGATAGAATAAAGCACAACAACATTATGAATAAGAACAGTAAACAGTAATATGGTCAAGGAGTTTACCAATGGCACCCCACTGCTCGCCATCCGGTAGCACCAAATCCGGATCGCCTCGGAAATCCATACCCACATATGGATACTCAGAAAACGCCATCTCCTGGCGCTCGAACCACCTAAAGAAGGCCTCAGTAAAAGTAATCTGAGGTTGACCTGCATGCCTAGACATGTGGTCAACCCACCTCTGCATGCGTGGCTCGGTCGGAGAAGGCAAGTCAAGTATGATGTACTGAGGCTGCATCAGTGGGATTTTCTCCAAGGCGAAGGCAGTCAGAATAGAACCAAATCCAAAGTTCTTCAGCTTCCCGTCCTTTACCTTGGTCAATTGACTTTTCATCTGAACAAGTACCGCATCACACTAGTTGAATACTTTCGGTTGGAGACACTCCAAGGCGTGCTGCATATAAGACCTGTTGGCAACATGTAGAGCTGTGCTACCGGCCATCCTACCAATAGTGAACAGAATGGACCTGAGAGCCCGATCAGTAATCTCACGGATAACAATCTTGCCGTCTCTGCTCGGCTGAGAACCTTCCCTACAATACTGGCGGACATAATCTCTGGTGGAATCAGTCCCCCGCGCTGTACCTGATAAGGAAATGGGGGCACCTCGTCTTGACAATCCAGTCAAGAAGTACATGTCCTCTATGGTCAAGGGGATGGTCTTCCCCCTAATATGGAACACTTGGTTAACAGGATCCCAAGCATCAAGCATATACTGCAGTAAAGAAATCTGTGCTCTCATGCTAGAGATACGGAAGAACTTCAGCAGGCCACAGTTCCGCAGCGCGTTCACCGTGACCGGGTCATGGAGGGAAATCATGTCCTCCTCTTCATGTTCTCGTTCTCGCCATGTAAGGGACATTTTGTTCAAGGTTCCCTGCAAAGCAAACAAGAGAAAGAGTGAATTCCTGATTTGATGAAAAGCTGGCGAAAATATCATCAAAAATGACCTTAAAACTCAGTCTTCTTGAGCCCAGCGCAGGCAGAAGGTCCTCTACCTGCGCTGAGGGTCAGACTGCCTTAAGGTAGATTGACCTTCAGCGCAGGTTTCGAATGGGGAACCTGCGCTGAACCTAGGGCGCCCTGGCAAAACCCCAGGGGCTCAGAAAGACCGGAAAATAGGCAAAAAACAGGAAAAAGAAACCATGAAAAGAAAGAGCTAGGGTTTAGCTCCTACCTGGTCCAGACGGCGCCGAAAATCGTCCGCAGAATCTCCCAGAATCAGCTGGTGAAAATCAAGGGGGAAGAGGCACCTCCAGAGCTCCAACAAACCAAATGCAAATGAAATGGTAAATGAGAGGTAAAAACACCTTTTAATGTCTTTTTACACAGTTTAAACTGAAATATTAGGGTTATAATCTCATTTTCATGCAAATATTATTCATTTCTAACGAAGTTTGTTGCAGCAATTGAAAAAGCAGTACTATATTTGAAAAGAGAAAAGCTAGTAATGGTAAAAAATCAAAATTTGACCATATATTCGAGCAGTTTTACCGCGGAATTTATGCTCGTTAAAAAATAGAAAAGCGAGATCTGAGCAGTTTTAACGCGAAATTCATGCTCGTTAAAAAATAAACATAAGCATTGAGCAGTGTTTTGGCGCATTCAAGCTCATTAAAAAATGAACCCATCTCGGTAAATAACCACTGTGATCGTAAATTTATTAGCCATAAAAAGCCTTGGTCGTGTTTACACCCGCCACCTCCATTTCATTTGGCCAATCGTTCACCTCCATATGATTGTTTACCCATTTTGAGGAACAGCTGCGAAGAGTGATTTCACTTAGCCATTCTTGTGACACTGCCGTGATTGGAAAAATTCCAACCTGTACCTGGAATCTGCTGCTATCCCTGTTTATCACTCGTTCCTCAAAAGACGAGTCTTCTTTGAGCTCTTTTCATCTGACTCGTAAAATATGAAAAGTTTGCCGAGTTTTGGCCTTCCAGCTCGTTAAAATGACCGGAAGAGCTATCCCTCCTCTAGATTTTAATCTTTTTGGACCTGAGGGATTATTGCACAAAAAGGTCGAGCGCTTGTTTTATTCGGCTCGTTAAAGTTATCGAAAACTCATCCCTTTTGTATTGTTTTATACTTTTTTGGACTTAAGGGATTAGATGACGAAAAAGGAATTTTGGAGTTAACTTTCTGTACCTTTTCAGACTCTCTAAGAATGAAAAGGACCGAGTTTTCCTTGTCATTAGACTCGTTAAAATGATTAAATAGCGATAAACTTGTCTTTAGACGAGAACGAGTTTCCCTATCGCTAGGCTCGTTAAAACATAGCGATGGGCTTGCCCGAAGGGCAGGTTATAGAACAAGCATATGTTATCCTCCTCAAGCTTGACAAAAATAAAGAGGTACTGGTCAGAAATGACTGGGGAAAAATTGGGAGAACCTCAAAGCTTTAATGGTAGCAAGTCGCTCTTGAACATGACACTTTGTCCTCCGTATCACATCGGATTGGGTTGTTTCATTCACCGGTCTCATCACCATGGTCCTCGCCAAACCATCCACATTTGGGGTAATGCTACCGATCCATCACATCAGTGTCGTTATATGTTCAAGAGATGTGTTCAGAAAGAGTCAACCGTGTCCCATCCACTACCATACATTATCCTTCATCCACCTATGATCGCCACCCTGAATCATATTTCACATATTGTTTTCACCTCCACTGAAATCATTAGCTCCGTTCCGTGTCATTGATGTGGGATTCATTAAGGCCCTCCTTTGACGGATCGCTTCTTGTCGACTTCAGCTCATTATCCAAGAAGTTGATCTAGGAACAAACCCCCCCAGTACTTTGAAGCTTGCATGCCTCAATGGCAAGTTTCTCGCTTCCGGCGACAGGTATATATCAATGACCTTTGACCAGAAGATTTTGCGTGGTGTTCGACGCCAAGTCCTTTATTCACATCACGTGAATTGTACTGTAGTACCTTGAGGATCATTGTCATTATTGGTGATTCCTCTCGCGCTTGTTAACAGTTTACATTATTGACCGGTAATCAAGCGATGTCTTTCCATGTTCGACTTCAGCGTAATTCTCACATGGATCGGCTTGTACTTAGAGTGAAGATCGAACGAGTTTTGAAGACCCCGGATCTAGTTTCATCCATCCGGGCTGCGATATATATATTCAGGATATAAAGACATTTGTTATGTACATCATGGCAGCAGATGATCATCCTACTCAAAGGATGATAATTTCAGCAGAGAATTATCAGTCTACCACCAAACGATCATCTGTTCTATGTACCAAAATGAATTTATAAAGCTGAGCATGGGAATGCCCGCCTCAGCTAGATCATGAAAGCAGAATGAAAAATAATGTATTGTATTGTATTTTATTACAGGGCACCTCTCAGCGATTGAATGAACTTCGGATCCTCCTGATAAATCATTTCACCCGATAAACGACCTCATACTTTAGGGGGCAACTGTTATAGACATTTTTGTGCCTAACAGCATGAAGCATGAAATGTCGATAATCTAAGGGATCCAAAGTCCCTAAACATGTTGTTCCTACCCCTAGAGGAACAAGGTCAGCAAACCACAGCACTGAAAATCAGTTCTCCACCTGAAAACACTCAAAAACAAGCTATTTCTGGATCATGTCAGCTGCTCCACTGAGCATCTGCGCTGAATGTCAACTGCTCCACTCTGTACCTGCACTGAATGTCAAAAGCAATGAAGGCTACCTACGCTAGGTGAGATTGGCCAAGTGGCACAGTCATTCTGCAAGGTGTCAAATGCCCAGGAAGCTTCCAAAATGACACTTGGATCAGGGAATTCGCCTTGTGATGAGTAAGAGGATCTAGATCTCCAAGTGGAAGCAAGAAACTCCAAGTGGACTCAAGAACTGAAGTGGGAGAGGACACTAGTCAGCTTCATGCCAGCCTCAAGCTGACTCATCCTTTCTCCAAATCTCCTATATATAGAGCTCTCTCATGAGGTCTAGGGAGGCTAGAATCTTGTGAATGTAAGGAAGTGTTGTTGGTTTGAGTATAGAACTATTGGGTGATTGCTTTGAAGGAGGTGAGGAGGAGATTTCTTTCTGCTGGGAGGTGTTGCTGGATTGGGCCTCTTATGGTTGTAACACTCTCAGAACTTTACTTCTTCCATTAATAAAGCATTCGAGGTTCTTCTATATGCATGTGTCTCTGTGGCGTATTGATGCTTGTATATTTGATTTATTCTAATCCTTGAATCAATTATGGATGTATGATTCTTGTAGTTTCCCTTTCTTGTGCTTTTGCAGGATCTTTGTGTAGCTGGGCCAGTGAAAGAGCAAGGAGCTGGGAGCAATCAGCAAAGAGGGAAGATTGGATCAACCATTAGCGGAAGACAACGGTTAGTGGATCCCTTTCTCCTCTCTCTTACATCTCATAAAGAAGTAATCTTGAATAGCTTTGCTTTGATTGTTGCTGAGGTACTATCACCCTTAGAGTGGGATAGGGTCATTCCGTATTGGATACTTTTCCCAACAACATGTGGGCTAGTTGTGGAAAGAATATAACACAACCCAACATAATGTTGTCACCATCAGTGTTGACTATTTTGGCAGAAATCAGATAGACCTTTCACTTAAACCTTTCTATAACAACCATCACACTCCTCTAGGAATGATCTGTGAGTGTTGTATGTGTTATCTTACCTTGTATGATGTGACTATTGCATCCAAGTGGACTACTTCATATAAAGTTGTGCATGTCCTTTGTGTTGTGTGTTCCTAGCTGAGGTGGGACTGCTCCCTTTTAACCTGGAACTCACCATCACCTCCTTCCCCTTTCGAGGTGTTGGAACCTCTCATACACCTTCCATGACTCACTACTTCAATCACAACCTTGTTGCTGACATAGTTATTCTACTTTCCTCTGTGTGACAGCGCGGTCAAGCAAATACCTTACAACCCACTCCTTGAAATCCTACACCAAACGGTCTAAGGTATAATTGGGACTTCTTACGGGGGAGATCCCCTTGACATGTTGGTGGGTCCAACACCATCAAAATTTTTGGTGCTAGGAGGGCCTGATGACAAGTAGTGTCCTCTCATCTAGTTTTGAAACTTTGCATATATTTCATGGAGTCTTGCATTCTTCTTCCCCCAAGGTGTTTTTTGAATCATGAATATGTCTCCATCTTGGGGAAGATTTTCAATCTCTTGTCCACTCACATGTATGATGGTGAAGGTGAAGTGGCCTGGACAGAGCACTTACATAACTTTATTTCCATGATTTATAAGGAAGATGAGTTTAATGACGAAAATGTCAGGTTGATGCTCGCATAAACACTTCGCGAATCTCCATTTAATTGGGTGCTTAACCTATTGGCTGACACCATGCACTCATGTGACCACTTCTATGATCTTATTAAAGACACGTTCTATCAGTTTGATCCAAACCATATTGAATGGAAAATGTTACAGCAACTGAAGGCTCCACATGAATTTGTTATTGATTTTTTGTAGCACTTCTGTGACTTGTAGTTTCATGCTCCTCAAAGCCAGATGAAGTTCTCTTATCTCTAGGACCAGTTCGACTACTGCCTTAAGAAATTTTCCCATCCCAAGAGGAAGTTTGATGTCAAGCCTCACTTAACCTTCTTCGTTGATGGAACTACACAATCCCATGTGGGATGAAGCACTGTCTCAATGTATTGTTCACCTCCCTATCATTCAACAATTCCACCATCACCCTGTGATACTGAGGGTCATGTTCGCACATATGTTCCCCCTTCACACCCTCCCAACATCAATTCACTCAATTTTAGTTCATAGTTGGTTGTGAATCCTTCAAGTTCCCATATGAATTCTTTTCTTTGACCTCTGTCTTCGCACTCAAGTGTTCCTCCCGATGATGTTGTCTTGTGTTTGTCCATTTTGAACTCTTTTCTTGTTGTGAACAAGGAACAACCCACTAACAGATTTGGTTTTCACAACCAACATGCCTTGTCATTCATGAAGAGTATGAGTGGGAGCTTGAACATCAACAATTGACGAAGGATGACTCCCTTACATCGGAGCCCCCTCCGTTATTTTTGAGCTTCTTTAGTGCATGTGTCATCCATGACTTTGCATGTGTGTCTTCATCCACAGATGCACCCATTGTTGATCATTTACAGGATTCACCAGATGTTATTCCATCATTTGACAATGAGGACGATAATTTATTCATTGAAGTTCCACTTGATCCTTCATCTATATTTTCTAGAAACACAGAGGATGAGTTCATTCACTTTTCATCTACCCCTATGTTTGATTCATCTAATTATGAGGATGCTCCAGAATTCATTTATTTTTCTGATCATGGAAATCATGATTGTCAGGCGGAAAGAGTCAATTGTGCGGACACAACTAACCTCCCTAGGAGCCTAAGACTCTCTAGTGACAAACAAGACAAACAAGAGCAATCCTTCTCTAAACATGCATTTACTTTATAAGAAATCAAGTGTTTAGATCCTACCTGTAATCCAACGCTGTTGTAGCAGTCTAGCTCCACTGATCCGGATGAGCTCCTCCTTCACTTTGAAACCTGCATCCACTAACAATCAAACGATTAAATAGCACTTGATAGTCTCATAGAATAAAACATATTTAACACATAGACCAAGGAGTACATGAAACAACTCATAAATAACAAGTTATTGAGAAGAATGGACTCATTTGCATTAATAGGTAACAAAAGGAACAAATACAACCTGAGCCTTGGTGTTGTGCAAGTCCCTCCCAGGGTCCATCAAGAGTTCTCCTTTACTTTGAAAAAGCTCACCCACTTCCAAATAGAACAAGCAAAGATGGCAATCTCTCCTCACAAGCTTCTAAATGGGAGTCCTAATTCCAGTAGCATCTACCCATAGAAATGTATAGCTTTCAACCTCCCCTCCTTCTGGCCCAATGCCTGTATTTATAGTGCTCAAGAGGAAGTTAATCAGGTCCACCATCAATGGGATAATCCCCTCTTTGGATGGGATAGCTCCCTTATTGATGGGATAAGTTCCTCTTTGGTAGGGGTACATGAACCATCTGGAGGCGCTCAATACACGTCGAACAACCTTCTAGAATGCTCTAGAAATGACCACAAGTAACTTTTTAAAGATGAAACTTGCGCATTTTGACCTTTACAGGGGGACGCACCTGCCCCTTTACATACAGAGCGTCCAAAGACGCAGCTTTTGTGAACATTGGGTGCGTACCCGCAGGTAAGGTTGAGAGAACCTGCGTACCCAGAGATAAATACATTTATAAATACTTTCTCTCTTTTTGGAGTTTGACATGGAGAGCAGAGGCATAAGACTTGGCTAAGATGATAGCATGACTGTTGATAGAGCCATACTAACTGTAAATAGTCATGGTGACATTTTTTAGTGTAACAGATTGCCCCCTAAAGTGCGAAGCCTGTAATAGATTAGGGTTTTGTATTATGTAGGAAGGGTGAAGCGCTTTATCATTTCAAGGATTATCTCGTGGAGAGCCTGGTCAGAACCTGCAATTTTCAACACAAAATACATGTATAAGATTATATCATCACTGAGGTAGGCATTCCCATACTCAGATCAAAACTTTAACTAACAGACTAACTACTCTGATACAGGAATGATCTTGTAGTACATCATAATCATAGACTTTTGTAGACACAGTATGGGCACAGCCATCTGTTTATGATTAGTCTACTTAGATAATGAATACAAAACTCCTCGCAGCCTGGATGGTGGAAACTAGATCCAGGGTCTTCATTTCTACTTCCCGAATTGGTATGATTCTAGCCATGCGAATAAATGAGTTGATGTCGAACATGGTAGAAACCACTTGATTACCAGTCGATGATGTAAACTGTTAACAAGTGTGAGAAAGACCACCAGTAATGTCAATGATTCTCAAAGTACCCAGTACAATCCATGAGATGTGAATGAATGAGTTGATGTCAAACATTTCACGGAATCCTTCGATCGAAAGTCAATGATGTAAACTGACGTCAAAGGCGAGAAATCTGCCATTGATGCATGCAGACTTCAAGGTACTGACGATTTCTAAGTCATCTCTCTAGATAATGTGTCGATGTCGATAGAAAGCGACCCGTTGCAGGCAAGCCCACAACACGAAATCATTTTTCAAGTTGAAGAAATGTTGCTGTAAGGACTGACTCAAGGATGGTCAAATGGATGACAAGTATTTTGCAGATGAAAGTTTTTCTTGCAGACCTCTTGAACACATAACGAAACGACAGATGGTTTGGTGATGAATAACTCAAAGTTAATCCCCGGAACCCGGCTGAAGACTTTCAAAGTGGTTTGATCAACTGTGAGGTAAAGGATTTCCCAACCCAGGTGAATGAAAAGTGTCGTGTCCAAGAGTGGTAATAAAGTTTCTTCTGAGACAAAAGATAACAAATAGGCTCATTCTTCTCTCTTTTCCCCCACCATTTCTGGCAAGTACCTCTTTATTTTTAACAAGCTTGAGGAGGATAACATATGCTTGATTATAAGCTCATCCTTCAGATGAGTCCAACCTAGTTTTGATTCGAACCCTAGGAAGGAGTGGTTCGTTCCTATTTGTAATTGAACAGGTCCTTTACTGTGAAATGTTTAACGAGCCCAGTATAGGAGAAACTCGGTGCTTTTCAATTTTAGAGAGTCTGAAAAACTTAAGAAGACTCCAAATTGAACTTTTTCGTAGATTTGTGTCCCTCAAGCCCGAAAAAGTATAAAATAATACCTGGGGGAACCGCTTGATCTTGCGACCAAGGAGTACTTTCATAATTAGTGCCACTGACCTGAAAAGTAAAAAGCGATCAAGGACACGTCGTTTTATTTCCGTATCGAGTTTGAAACGACAAAAACCCGGCAATCTTTTCCTGATTTTGCGGTCAGAAAAGAGCTATAAGGGGACCGTCTTTTAATTCCGTTTTAACGAGTGTAAAAGAAACGCTCGACAATATTTTCATCTTTTAGGAGTCAGAAAAGGGCTTAAAAGATGACTCTGATATTTTGGTTCGTGAAAAATGACAATTTTCCCTCTAAATCCTTTTGTCCTGCACAAAAACGACACATTACTCATACCTATTTAAGATAGGCAAAAATGCATTGAAAAATATCCTTCCATGGTGAAAAATAAACAAACCTAGCATTCATTCATCCAAAAAACCTATAAAAAGACTTTTTACCATGTCATTTTTACCATTTTACTGTTGAGGTTGAAAAAAGGGCTTTTGGCAAGAAACTTCCCGTGGTCCTTGCGGAGAATCCGACCGTCAGAATCGAACGCCGTCTCTTCCAGGTATTTCACAACATCCTCCTCTTCAATTTCATCCGATTAAAATTGTGTTTTAGGTTTTAGTTTTGATTTTTGGGGGGTTTTGGGTTTCAAAAATCGCTCTGCGGGGTACACAGGTGCCCTTAGGGTGACCTGCGTCCCCCGACTTTTTCCTATACAGGAAAAAGGTCGGGGGACGCAGTCCACCTTCAGGCCAGCTACGTCCCAACGCTCTGTGTTCTAAACGCGGGGTGCGTCCCCCGCGAAAGGCGGAATTTGAAACCCCAAACTCCACAAACAACCATTTGAATTTTCCCAAATCAATTCTAATCTTTGTTTCTTGGTGTGTAGGGCACTCACCATGTTGGATTGGAGAGAAAGAGAGCACGAGGACGTTGATTTAGCCGCAATTAATCATCAATCTTCCATTGATGCCCTAAAAGCATGCAGACTATATAAATACTGGGCCATACCTGGCATGAGGGCTCAGGTGAGATTCTTGGAGTAGCTGGTTGAGAGATGGAACATTCATGAGCAATGCTTTTACATCGGAGGGCACCAGCTCGAGATAGAGCCCTCTGACATATACTTTCTCACTGGCTTGCCAAATAGGGGCGAGCAACTCAATCTAGCCGGGACTAGGCCGGGTGGCCAATCCCTTGCTAGTCTCCGGGCAGATTGGTGCACACCCAATGCACACCATGCGAAAGGTGTAGAAATCAAACACATCTCTCTGCGTGAACTCAAGGTTATAGCTTTCATGGTTACCAGAATTTGCGGTGTAGCCACTTTGCATATTGCCACCGGGTCCCAAATGCGGATGGCGATTGACTGTTTCCAAGGCACCATTTTCAACTGGTGTGATGCTGTGTCGGCTAATATGAAGAGCCAACTGACTAGGGCAAAGAACGGACAACTGAAGACCTTTGGATATGGGCCTCTAGTTGTGAGCTTTGCCTTAGAGAGAGTTCCGATGCTGATCCCTCAGCAACTCACTGTTGAAATCTTGGGTCCTCGGGAGCCAAAGCTGATACGATGGGTTACGGTGATGGCAAGGCATCCTAACGAGGGCACGGCGATTGTTCGATTCCCTGATAGTTATTTTCACTGGTTAGAGGACCAGGTTTTTTCGATCCAGGACTTTCCGTATGCCGGAGTAGATTTTCGAGGTGATCCGGACATGGTTCTTCCACAAGGAGAACAATGGGATGACAGAGGTACTTCATTTTTCACAAGTTTTCAAATTATATATTTTTTTTGTTTTTTATATATATCGTCTCAAAACTGACAGTAAAAATTTTCAAAATGCAGATGTGGGTCCACAGCGCCCAGCCAACCTCCGGCCTTTTGAGAGGAGACATCCAGTTGCACCGGTACCGGCCCCACAGGACGCGGCTGCAGAGTCACTAGCTGAGTTGGAGCAGGATCTAGAGCGTCTGACGGTGGATATACCTGAGACTACCATAGATGATATTCCTATCAGACTTCAGCGCTATGTAGTCGCAGTCCCTGGGCCGTTTAGGAGATTTTTGTGTAAGGTAGCCTGTGCAGTGGTGTCGTATAGGGAGCACCACCAGCGATTGGCTAGTCACTTTTGTAGACACATATGACATTTTTGGCTTTTTGTACTTATCATTTTTGCCGATCATAAGGTGTTTTTCAACCTATGATCGAAGACGATGTATATTTTTTGACACACTCCTATCCATATATATATCACTATTACCGACTTATCTTGTTTAACATATGTGATGAAATGTTTTTAAATTTACTTGCATGATTATTGTAAATGTTTGTCCAACATTCGAGAAGCAATTGCATCTGCTAATGTATTTAAAGACCTCAGAATATGCTGATATTCAATGTAATCAAATTCACGTTCCAAGAGACGCACTCTCAAAAACAACCTTAATAACACAGGATTTCTAATGGCATATACTCTATTAAGCTATAATAAAACAAGTTCAGAATCTAACCTCACTATCAAACGTCGAATTCCAAATGAAATAGATTCGGATAATAATTCAACCACTGCACTGTATTCTGCAATGTTGTTCGTTGTTTGACCGAGGCTTACCCCATGCATAGAAACTAACTCGTCAGAGGGCGAATAGATAACCCAAGCTGCGGAAGAGATATTCCATGTACTACGACAAGCATCATCAGCAAATCCAATGTATGTTTGGAGAGGCGTCAACATCTGCAATATCAAGAGTAAAACCAAGATAAGCCAGAATAACGACGAAAAACACACTCTCTAAGCTAAGCACACTAACTAAACTAACAAACACGCTAGCTAGAAAGAAAATCTAACCTAACTAAAAAATTCTCCATACCCACCATTTAAGCATAATACCTCTTTAGGTAAAGTCCATTTCTAGGTTTACCCAAAGAGTCCCCATCAAAATCTACCAGCTCATAAGCCCCTTTTGCTAGCTTTCGCTTTACAATGTAGGGTCCATGCCACATAGGAACGAATTTTCCAGCACCTAGCTTATCGTTAGCTTGATCATATAATAGCACTAGGTCTCCCTCCGAAAAACTTCGAGGGGTCACATTTCTATCATACTGAGCTTTCATTCGCTTCGCGTGAGTCTCGATTGCCAATGCAGCGTCACGTCGAGTCTCATCTAATTTAGCTAAGTATAATAAACGTTTCTCCTCTTCGAAAGTAGCTGGAAGTAATTCGACAGCCATTTGAAGTGATGGGATTTCGCATTCAATGGGTAACACAGCTTCCAAGCCATAAACTAGTTGGAAAGGAGTGAACCCTGTTGAAGTTTTCACTGAGGTTCGGTATGCCCATAGCGCTGAAAATAACATGTTGTGCCAATTCGACTGATGAATACCAATGGTTCGTCGGATCATGATAACTAGAACTTTGTTGATAGACTCAACCAAACCGTTGGCTTGCGGATAATAAGGAGTAGAGCTATCGTGGCGCAAACCAAGCTGGCTTGTAAGCTCAGTCATCATGATGTTTCGAAAATGGCTCCCATGGTCAGTAATGATTGCTTGTGGGACACCAAACCTAGTTATAATATGATTGAATACGAAAACTGCAGCTGTTTTGCCGCTTGCGTCGAATGTAGGCATCGCCTCGGCCCATTTAGTAAAATAATCAACCGCGAGGATGATATACGCATGCCCCTCAGCCGAGTGAGGGTTACAAGTAATAAAATCGATACCCCATTTGGCGAATGGACCAACGGCAATTATAGGGTGGAGAGGAGCGGGTGGTGCGCGCATCTTGCGATCAAACACTTGACAGTTGTGGCACTTCCGGACTGCAATTATACAATCTTTGAACATGGAGGGCCAGAAGTAGCCAGCGCGCAACACCTTCTGAGTTGTGGCATACCCAGACATATGACCACCACATGCTCCAGCGTGACAATCATTCAAAACCCTCTCAGCCTCTTCGTGAGTTAAACAACGTCGAAAAACTAAGTCTTCCCCCGGCGATAAACTGTATCTCCAATAATCTTGCATTGCTGGGATTGAAACCGAATTTTTCGACGTTCCGACTTTGAAGCTTCAGGCCGAAAGGTTTGGGTTTGGAGATAGATGATTATATCCCCGTACCACGGATCTTCAGTACTGATAAGAAACAAAGATTCGTTCGCAATGGACTCCTCTGCCACAGTTTCTGTGTCAGCACGCGGGAAATCACACATCAATTCCGCAAAAACTAAGGATTTCTTAGACTTGGACTTCTCGAACTCCAAGTCGAACTCTTGGAGGATAATGATCCATTTAGAGTACTTGCCCCCTAGCAGTTGTTTTGTCAAAATATAAATCATAGGGTTGCAATCCGAAATAACTGTAGTTTAACGGAGAAGAATGTAGTGACGAAAACGCTGGACATCTTGAACGGCTGCCAGGGCCAATTTCTCCACATGCGAATATTTTAGCTCGGTGGAATTTAAGGTCCTACTAAGATAATATATCACATGTTCCGCTCCGAATTCATCTTCTTGAACTAACACCATTCCAATGGTGGAATGCGAAGCTGCGAGGTATAAGAAGTAGTCCTGGTTGTAGTTGGGAGGATGCAACAACGGTGCATGGGTCAACGCGTGTTTAAGTGCATCAAAAGATTGTTGGGCAATCTCGTCCCAAAAGAATTGAGCGTTCTGTTTCAACAACCGTGTAAAACCTTTAGTGACCTCGGCGTAGTTTGGAATGAATCGGCGTAAAAAGTTCGCTTTCCCTTGCAAACTTTGGAGTTGGCGCAAACTCGAAGGAGGAGGCAATTTGATGATAGCTTCGACCTTCGAGGGATCGACGCGAATGCCGGCTTTTGAAACAACAAATCCCAGCAATCGACCCGTTTCTATACAGAAAACACACTTGTGGGGATTCAACCGAATTCGATAATGCCTACACCTCATAAAGATTGCTCGTAAATGGACAAGGTGATCAGCTCGATGTAAAGAATGAGCAGGTAAATCATCGAGGTATGGTTGCACAATGTGCTTGATGTCATGAAATGCGTAAGACATCGCTCGTTGAAAAGTGGCCCCGGCGTTCTTAAGCCCAAAAGGTAATTTGCAATAAGCAAATGTCCCCCATGGACAAATGAATGTCATTTTTGGTTGGTCGGCAGGTAGAATATTGATTTGATTATAGCCCGAAAAACCATCCATAAAGGAAAACATTTCGCTTCTGGCACAATCATCAATAATTTGATCGATATAAGGCGTAGGATAGTTGTCTTTTGGACAAGCTCGATTTATATCCCTATAATCGATACAGATTCTTATTGTTCCTTGTTTCTTGTTGACCGGAACAATATTCGATACCCAATCCGTTAACGAGATCGGATAAATGAAACCTGCTTTCAACAGCTTCTTGACTTCTGCTTTAATAGCAGCCGCTTTCCGAGGGTGAATTTGACGCAACCGTTGCCGGACGGGTTTAGCATCCGGGTAGGTCTTGATTTCATGAACAACAATGGCAGGGTCGATTCCCGGCATTTCCTCGTAAGACCAGGCAAACACATCGCGGAATTCTTGGAATAGGGCCTTGTAAGTTTGGATTTCATCTTTTGTACATGCGGCACCTATATGAATGTTCTCCTCAATTCCGGGCTTCACTGAAATATCAATGGGAATAGTACGAGAAATATTCCCTAAATTCAACTCTGAATCAGAATGTTTCGTTGGATCCTGAGCATCTTTGACATATTCAGCGGTAAAGATAGATGAAAAATCATTTTCAAAAGCATCATCCTTAGGTAAAAACGAAGATCTGTGATGGAGATCTTCCCATGGTAGATCGTCTACACTTAGGATTTCGCGAAGTTGCTCGTCAGATGACACGACTTCGGGAAACGCTATCCGTTCTAAGGTTGAGGTGAAAAGTGATTCTTCACTGACCACATTCATTTGGTCGACTTGGGTTGAACGCGAGTCGGTAAAAGACATGACAGCTTCATAAGCAATTTCATATGGACTCAAAGGCATAGCATCACTGAATGAGTCTATCTCAGATTCAGATGGGACAATCCAAGGATCATCGTAAATAATGTTTTCTAATGTAATCATATGAATTGATGCAAATGAAGGGTCTGCGTTGATTGGAGGGAAAGGAAAAGTTCCCAGTAAACCGGAATCTTTAACTAAACCTACGCGAACGTCCCTATAAGGGATTGTCGTCTTACCGACATGCTGGATACTCTCTGAAGAGGCTGGGTCGGATGAAAAGTATGTCAGCTAATCAATAGTCACGATCTTACCGTTATATGGAAACTTAATTACTCTGAAGACCAATGAAACGACCGTTGTCATAGCATATGACCAACTTCGACCCAAAAGAAGGTTGTAGTCTAGAGGGGCATCAACCACCTCCACATCCAGACTAACGGTTTTACCTTCTACCCCTATAGGCAATTCCTGTAGAATACCAAATGGACGGAACCCACGGCCATCAAAGGCCTTAAGGATGGTGGGGGATTGGTTCAACGAAGGAGAACCAAGTGATCTCCAACATTGAATCGACATAATACACGTAGAAGCTCCCTCATCAATCACAGTCTGATGAATAGGCCTGTTTTTTACTATCACTGGAATTTGGAAAGCCATTTGATGGGGGAGACGCGGTGTACTATTTTCTAGATCGAAGATTATCAGGTTCGGGTCCTGAACATCAACAGCTCCAATAGCCGACAAAAGTAATTTTCGTTGTGCTGGGCATGATTGCAGCACTTCTAACGCCGACATTGCTGAGGGTGAAACAACTAAGTCCTCAACAATGGTGTAATTCTGGGCTGCTCTCGCATGTGGATTGAAAGCAGACCTTCGAAGTACACCCTTGGCGGGCGGTTTAATTACTAGGTCCGGGTTAGGTTTCTCGATCTGTAGTGGATCGGAACCAGGAGCTGAGGTTGATGGGTTAGAGTGAGAAGATTCTGCTTCCTTACCATCAACAGGAGCCTTACTACCATAATCTTGCGATCGAGTCGCAATCCTCACATGAGACATCATCAAAATGGGTTCTTCACTAGCATTTAAGGAAGAACCTATCATCTTATTCTCCTGCTCCGGAAATGGATTTTTTAACACAGTAGGAGTGGGAGAACCTTTGACTATTTTCACAACCTCGGCCCGATGAGGGCAATCTCTCGTAAAATGATCATCTTCACAAATAAGACAAGGATATCGAGGTTTGCGCTTTTCGTCATTGGTTTCCGACTTTTCCGTTTTCTCCTTCGGAGCCTTGTCTACTTTAGCCTTCTTCTTTCCTTTCTTCTTTCCACCATTTTTTGATTTGGCCGTAGATGACTCTACAGCGTGAATATCGGCGGTAAGTTCAGGAGAAGACTCTCCTGTCGGGGAATCAGGCAAAGTGATTATAGGAGTAGTTGAAGCCTTGGAAGACTTCTTCTTGCTCTTTGTATTCACGATACCAATCATACCATCAGCGGCATGAGATCCCGAAGGAGCAGCAGCGATTTGATTCGATTTTGGAAGATCCGGAATCTTCTCGTGTAACGTCCCCGACTGAGTGTAAACTAAGTCAAGGTATTGCGCCTGAGCAATGACTTGCTCCTCAGTAACTACTCCGGCCTTAGCTACATCTTCAGTAATCTTCGGTAATAATGATTTAACAAACCATTCAGCTAAGATTTGGTCCGAGATAAAAACTTTCACTAACCTTCTTCGACGCCTCCACTCATGAATGTGATCAAAAATATACGTGGATGTCGATTGTTTTAGTGAAGTTAATAACTCCGTGCCATTATCGTATCTGACCGGCAACTGAAAGTGAGTTAAGAACGAGGTAGCTAACTGGCTAAAATTGTAAAAAGAGGCCCGTGGTAACTCAATGTACCACTTGGCCGCGAGACCAATGAGTGTACGCTGGAAAAGACGTAAGCGGATCGAATCATCCGAGATAGAATTTGAAGCACACCAGAGGTGGTAAGTCATCACATGATTGGACGAATCCTCTCCAGACTTACCTTCGAACTTGGGTATATCACTGGGCAACTTATTTGGCATTGGCGGCCAGAACTGAAGATATTGAATTGGATCGTTCGTTAGGCGCGTCAAGTCTGGTAAATCCAAAGTTGCGATAAACGGTAACTGCCGGTTAGGATCTCTAAAACTCTGGGTCACAAGACCAGTCCCAGGAGGAGGATATCCAGGATAAATAGGAACAGGAGTCGCATTTGGGATATTATATCCTCCTGGAAAACCAGGATTAACCGGACCGTACTGGGGTTGTTGAGGTTGTTGATAAGTATACCCAGGATACGGTTGATACTGGTAAACCGGTTGTTGGACAGCTTGCCCAGGTTGGTACTGTCCCTGGTACGGTTGGTGAACAAATTGAGGTTGAGTAGTGACAACCGTACTTATACCAAGCTGACCTGTAGGCATCTGGACCGTGGTTTGAATCGTAGATCCAGACAACGGTAAAGATGTCTGAGGCGTGGTTGCAGAGATAGTAGAAACCGGAGCTGTCGATACTCCAGAAGTAAGTGCGGCAGATGTAGCGGTAGTTGCAGCAGCCGTTTGAGATGGAGTACTAGGTGCGATTGGCGGCTGAGTAACTACCGAAGTTACAGAAGTTTGAACATTTGACTGGACAGGCTGCGGTTGCTGGGGTGGACCAGAAACTACGGGTTGTCCAGCTTGAGGTACCAACTGTAAATATGGCTGTAACACCTGTTGACCCTGTGATGGATCCCACACTAACATTCCGGGGTATTGACCCGTAACAGGTTGAGGATACTGAGATCCATAACCGGATTGAGGATAGGATTGATAATTGTAAGGTGCAGTTCCCATACTTGGAACATATGACTGACCTTGAGGCAGTTGACAACCTTGACTCGAGTATTGACCTTGAGGTTGATAACCTTGAGGTAAATACGGATACTGGGGTTGACCTTGACCTTGAGGTTGGTACCCTTGAGGTTGATACCCTTGGGGTTGCCATCCTTGAGGTTGCCATCCTTGAGGTTGATATTGATACTGAGGTTGACCCTGGGGTACATATTGAGGCTGGGGTTGACCTTGAGGCATGTATTGCACCATAGGTGCATACTGACCTTGAGGTTGCCCCCCAGACATGATTTGTGTACCGTGAGGTTGCCCCCCAGGCGTTAACTGAGGCTGCCCCCCAGGCGGTAATTGGCCACCTTGAGGTTGGGAAACGGGAACTGAACCTGACATCATGTAAATGTCTCCTACACCCAATGGTACATTACCACTGTTTCCAGCTAATAACCCATGATCAAAGGGTTGAGGAGATGCCCCCGCAAAGGTACCAGAAAGTGATTGATACCCGGTGGGAACAGAAGGACCGCCGTGTAAGAAAGATTCAGGACTTTGAGTAAACACGGACGACTGACCAGACATATTTACAGGAGTATAAATACCTCCAGGTGGAAAAGGAGTACGAGGTGTAGAAAAACCTACCCCTGAGTTGTCTAAATAATTGGTTAACGAAAGGTACCAAGTAGTACTTCTAGGAGGACTGTAAAAAATGGATTCACGCTCCCTTAGATCAATAGTAAGTTGATCTTCAAGGTTAGAGACGCCTATTTCTTCCTCTGGAGCAAGTTCTTCGATAGCAATCAAACCAGTAGGAAGATTTTCGGTGATAACTCTTTCTATTCTTGGTGAATCTGGAACACTAGAAGTCGAAGTAACAGGTTCAGATATTTCAGGTTCTTCGCATGTATCACTAGCAGACGAAAAACTACCAACAAGCTCAGAAACTGTAACAGCTTCGGGATTATAACCTGTCTCTAAGCCTTGGTAATCTGAATGGACTACCAAGGAAGATTCTCCTTCTTCAGGTGAACCTACTCTACTGCCACTAGGAGGAGTTACAAGGACCTTTAAACCTTCTAGATTACCGGGGTCGTCTCGAGGAGGTGATCCCCTAAGTCTACGGGATCTTCTCAACAATTCGGCCACAGAAACAACTTCAGGAGACTGGCCCCGAAGTCTACGGGACTGTCTCGGTAATTCCGCCACAGCTAAAAACTTTTAACTACTACACACGAAAACAAAGTAAAATCTCAAATCAAACCACCTAAAGTCTCTAAAGAACCAAACAAATTTGAATCACACGCCTAAAGAATCTAGGGCGTCAAACCAAGCACAAACAGTAGCCTTCCAGATTGAAAGCGCTAGTTGGTGATGAAGCCCAACAGAGCCGGATTCAGTACAGAAGTGGTGGGTGGAACAGTTACCCCGGCAACCTGCTTAATGAATAGACCGGCACAAGTTCCTCCACTTTAACCGTCTCGAGTGAAGTGAACCCCCCGGAAAATCCAAGTGAGTCTAGCCGACGTCTGCTCCAGGTACAGTGGGATCTTCCCTCCACCGTCACCTCGGTAGAATCCTAAAGATAATGGTCACTAAGGTTACCAACCGCAACAAATGCACCTGGGGGAACAGTCTACACTCCGACAGCACGCAAGGGTAGAGTATCAAGCTCAATCCCCTTGCCGGTTCCTTGACAATAATCCAAGGTTTACCGACAAGTGACCCCTGGCTCCTCGACAATGGTTAATCCGAGGTTTACCGTTTGTAATACGTGTGTGTCTGGCGTCGTTCCCAACGAGGGGGGATTGATCCCCTCACTGGTTCGGACATGAGCTCGTGCTTCTCCTTTAAGAGGAGCTTTCCCAGAGTACAAATGAGACAATTGGATTTATTCTATCACAAGATAAGCTACTTGTTTGGTTTTGTTGTCTTGGAGAGTTAATTACTCTCCTACTCCAAGACACTAGCCTGATCTAAATTGGTGTTTCAGAGCCCTAGTAAATAAAAGTTACTACGTTGATTTTACTTTAAGCGTTAATTTTATGGTTTTTCTTAAAGACAAAAGGTAGCGGAAGTGAAACCAATGGTGTGTAGACTCGACTCAAACCACTACAAAGATGCACCTAAGATGATTTACGCTATTTTTTCCTTTCAATGAAATTCTTAACTAAGAGAGTTGAGAAATGCAAATTTTATAGAAAACAACTTTCTTAGTAAAGACAATCAAAGAAACAATTCTCTTTATCTTTTCAAGCATACAAACATGACCACTCCTTACGTGCACGAAAAACTCTTTTTCTTTCAAAACTCTTCAAAGCTACTTGAAACAAAACTTTTCAAAGGAGATGTTTTTGTATTTTCTCTTTTTAATAAAGCATATAAATCTATTTTAACGAAAATCAATCTTAAAAGCTATAAAATCTATGAAAACTTGACTCACAAGCAAATCAAAAAGAAATTTATTCTAAGAAAACCTAACGAGGCAAAAGCCTACAAAGATGATTCTAGGTTTTTTTACTTGACCAAAATCAAATCAAGGACCAGCTAATGCAGAATCAAAATACTAGTCAAAACAAAACTCAAATCTTTTTGTTCTTTTTATAAAATGGAATTCAAGACTTAATCAACAAGCACTTCAAAATTTGCCCAAGAGACCAATCAAAGGTAGGTTTCTCTCACAGGTAGACTTTATGACAGGTCTGACTTCTAAGAATGCTGACAAAACCAGGGAGATCTAAGGCTTGACAACTTCTACCGCCAAAGTCACTACAAGACCTACTCAAAAATCAAACCCTAGGGCTTAAACTTCTATGAAATCCACTAAAACACTCAATGCTATCGAAACAAGTTCAGGTGAAGATCTTTGACAAGAGACTAATGACTCTGGGCAGTAAAAACTGAGAAAAAGCAAAATCTAAGAGAAAAAATGCAAAAAATGGAAATTTCTCAAATTTTAGCAGGGGACGCAGGCAACCCGTTAAGACAGGTGCGGGCCCGCTCTGTGCACACAGTGACAGTGCGTCCAGGGACGCACTGTGCAATACTCAGAGGGTGCGTCCTACTGGAAAATTCAAGAAAAACTAAAATGAATCTAACCCTAAGCTAACCCGCCCAAAAACAATGTCACAGAGCCAAAAACCAGAAAAATAAACCAATTTTCTCAGAGCAAAGTTCATACAAAGGAAAAGACTTTCACATCAATGGAGTCCCCAGCGAAGT
The DNA here is from genome assembly GCA_031772625.1 of Pinus tabuliformis. Taxonomy (NCBI): domain Eukaryota; kingdom Viridiplantae; phylum Streptophyta; class Pinopsida; order Pinales; family Pinaceae; genus Pinus; species Pinus tabuliformis. The sequence continues at coordinate 1,030,682,438 of CM062819.1, forward strand.
CGCCAATTTTTCAGGCGGAAAGAGTAGATTGTGCGGACACAACCAACCTCCCTAGGAGCCTAAGACTCTCTAGTGACAAACAAGACAAACAAGAGCAATCCTTCTCTAAACATGCATTTACTTTATAAGAAATCAAGTGTTTAGATCCTACCTGTAATCCAACGCTGTTGTAGCAGTCTAGCTCCACTGATCCGGATGAGCTCGTCCTTCACTTTGAAACCTGCATCCACTAACAATCAAACGATTAAATAACACTTGATAATCTCATAGAATAAAACATATTTAACACATAGACCAAGGAGTACATGAAACAACTCATAAATAACAAGTCATTGAGAAGAATGGACTCATTTGCATTAATAGGTAACAAAAGGAACAAATACAACCTGAGCCTTGGTGTTGTGCAAGTCCCTCCCAGGGTCCATCAAGAGTTCTCCTTTACTTTGACAAAGCTCACCCACTTCCAAATAGAACAAGCAAAGATGGCAATCTCTCCTCACAAGCTTCTAAATGGGAGTCCTAATTCCAGCAGCATCTACCCATAGAAATGTATAGCTTTCAACCTCCCCTCCTTCTGGCCCAATGCCTGTATTTATAGTGCTCAAGAGGAAGTTAATCAGGTCCACCATCAATGGGATAATCCCCTCTTTGGATGGGATAGCTCCCTTATTGATGGGATAAGTTCCTCTTTGGTAGGGGTACATGAACCATCTGGAGGCGCTCAATACACGTCGAACAACCTTCTAGAATGCTCTAGAAATGACCACAAGTAACTTTTTAAAGATGAAACTTGTGCATTTTGACCTTTACAGGGGGACGCACCTGCCCCTTTACATACAGAGCGTCCAAAGACGCAGCTTTTGTGAACATTGGGTGCGTACCCGCAGGTAAGGTTGAGAGAACCTGCGTACCCAAAGATAAATACATTTATAAAGACTTTCTCTCTTTTTGGAGTTTGACATGGAGAGCAGAGGCATAAGACTTGCCTAAGAGGATAGCATGACTGTTGATAGAGCCATACTAACTATAAATAGTCATGGTGACATTTTTTAGTGTAACAGTGATCCATTTGCTTATATTTTTTATCATGATCATGAATCTATCATAGATGATATTTCGAAGCCACCAGGTTATGATGATCCACCTGATGATGAAGTTAAGACACCCAAGACTATCGAGGCACTTCATCCCGAGATGATGGTTATGTCAGGTCCACGTTCTCTTGGGGTTAGTCTCTCTTCCGATCATGAAACTATTCAATCACCCAAGGATCCTCATCACTCTTCTGTACACATTGAATATCCATCTCACGCACAGATCGCACTTCCTCCACTTGAACTGCACGATCCCATTGCTCATGCATTAGAGGATTCTTACATTGCAAGAACTCATGCACGACGCAAGTTATCTTTGTTTCTTTCATTTTCTTGCATGTCTCAATCAAGAGTGTGATTTTTCTTCAAATTTGCATGTAGTGTCACACAGCACCATGATAAGTCCATAGAATAAATGCACTCACTTATGTCCTATGGGCGCGTTGAAACACAAAGTGTGGCTGCCTTCACTGTTATATCTTTCTTGTTTGTTGGTCCGCACAACTGGGTTACTTGTGGACCAAGCCTTCACCAACATGGATCTACCAATGCACCAGTGGCTACATTGGAAATATCATTTCACATGATCTGGCCCATGCACCATTAGTGTAGAAGTAGGAGTAGTTTTTTCTTCTAGTTATTTGCTTGAATTCTTGTTTTCTTGCATGCTTTGTTTGCTTATTTGTTTTCTTTCTTGTTTGTTTACTGGTTTGCTTTCATTTTTTCTTCGGATCTTCCTTTGATTTGTTGATTGATTAGTTTTTTTGCTCATTTCATTTGTAGGTTAGTTGGCATGAAACCGTGTATGACTCTTGAAATGAGCTATTTGAATTACAAGGGGGCTTGTATAGCTATCACTACTTGGTTATCTGTCATCTTGCCTCTGTATGATGAACTTGTTAATTTTGGTCCATGATACATCGACGAAAAATATGTACTATTTGAATTGAACCTTGGTGAAAACACAATGCTTGCACACTAACTAGTGTCACCTTCTATAGACAGTTGTTTTTGGGTTAACAGTTGTTAGCTCATTCAGGTAGAGTAAGGTGAGGGTAAAAACCTTAACAGGAATGTCAGAGATACAATAAACTACTTCTCTGTTGGAACAACCTCTTCTACTCTCAATAAGTCGGGATATATTTCTTAGTATGAGTGTCGCCATGTCTCCAGGTATCATAGGTGTTCATCTGCCTCTCAGCAATACAGGTAAAATGGCTTCTAGGAGAGAACAGACAAAGATACCATTCAGAGCATGCTTGGGGATGCAGTCGATCAAGTGTCTTTCAGATTGCATACTCACAAAGACATCAAGTTGCTCTTGGACAAGGACATCAAGAAACAACATCACAATGAGAAGCATCATGAATAGCAGTAGAAGGCAACATACTGAATGCAATGAATGCAGCGAATGAAGAAAACTCAGTGAATGCAAGAGGAATGTTGTTGACAACATAGAGGTGGAGAAAAGTTGCAAGATAAAGCAGATCCATGGATAATGAAAGAGGCTTTGGAGACTTAGGCTATGAAGTGACGGTGTGACATGAAGATCATGCGAAGGTGGAAGATGGAACAAAGAAGGAGTTGCATGGCTAAAGCAGCAACTCAGGAAGAACATGAAGCTGCACAGACAGTCCAATGAGTTACAACAGGAACAAGAACAGCAGTGGGCGCAACATGCACTCACGGATGAAACTGTGATCCATCCCAGTAGATGACACAAAGAAAACATGGTGAGTAGTGTTGTTGATCACATGCAAAGCATCCAACAACATACATGACATTGAGTACACACATGCAATCCAACCCATTCAACGCACTAACCAAGGTGAAGACAAGAAGCAATTCAAACTAGGGCTAAACATGCACTTTAGCAAGTTGATTCGCATGACCACCAACATACACTTGAAGATCAACACATACACTATTCATCAATGCGTTGTCGGTTCAATTGTACCCAACAAAACCATGCACATGTTAGTAGATGAGTTGGATGAATGGGTCGAACCAATGCATCGGTTGCAACAGAGGCAAGATTTCTCTTCAGCAAGATGTCACCATCAGGTACATGCACACCATCACGGACGACCAAGCTTGGCATCAGCTCACTAGCTTCACCATCACAAGCATCTCAAAGAGTTTCTCTCACCACAGTGGACTGAGTGCCACTGATGTCTTGCTAGGCTTGCTCAAGCCATGTTGTCCCACATGAGTACATGTGCATTGTAATGTTGAGTCATGTCAAGTGTAAGTCGAATGTCAATAGTTGGATGTAACAATCATAGAGTAGGTGAAGGGTCATGACAGTAGTTGAACTATCACAAAGGGGAATGTCAAGGGTCACCCCACCCTTTGCTATAAATAGTCCCTCATAACTAATTGTATAGTATTTTGGTCAGCCAAGCTTCTACTAAGACTATTTTGAAGAAGGCTTGAATAGTATTGTAACGCGCCTTGGCTTCTCCACTACACGGAGCTAGTACATCTCTTTGGAGGAGCAGGCATATGTGGTTGTAATGTTCCATTGTTGGCGCTAGCAGGTTTACATGGATGTATTGTATGATTGTGACTTACACTTCTTTGTATAATAAGAGCCAACACATTTTCATGAATATGTTTTTGTTGTGGTTGGACTGCTCCGGTTCCTTTAATGATATGTGTTGTTTAACTTATGTACTTGTGTATGAACCAATTCACATGCAATTATATGAATCTTGTTGTTAATGTGTTGCATATGTTATTAATTTTGTCATCATTCATGTCAACTATTCTGCCAGAAATCAAATCGACCTTTCACTTGAACCTTGCTATAACAACCGTCACACTCGTCTCATATTGATCAGTGAGTGTTGTATGTGTTAGCTTACCTTGTATTATGTGACTTCCACATCTGAGTGGGCTACTCCACCTGAAGTTGTGCATGTCCTTTGTGTTGTCTATTCCTAGCTGAGTTGGGACTGCTCCCTTTCAACCAGTAACTCACCTTCACCTCGTTCCCCTTTCGAAGTGTTGGAACCTCTCATACACCTTCCTTGACTCTCTGCATTAGTCACACCCTTGTTGCTGACAGAGTTATTCTGCTTGCCTCTGTGTGACACCGTGGTCAAGGCATTACCTTACGACCCATTGTTGGGACTCCTACACTAAACGATCTGAGGTCTAATTGGGACTTCTTACCAGGGAGATCCCCTTCACATGTTGGTAGGTCCAACACCATCAACAATAGGATAAGTAGAGACATTGACACAATCACTTAGAGAGAGATTAAGTCAACTAAATATTTATTTACTTCCAAAAGAAGGGAATGAGGGTCATTCTACACTTATGACCATGATAGAATAAGATAGGTAGTAGAGTCAAGGAAGTTCACCTAGCATCTTACATAAGATAATTCGACCAATAATAGTAGTTGGGAAGGTTATGGAGAATTCTACATAGACATACTTGGATGTGGAGGAGGAGGTAGGGGAGAAGGACAAAGATCCTACATCTATTATCAATTACTGCAAAAATTCCATGGGAATTTATGACCATCATATGATAGTGTTGTGGGGGAAAGTATCCAACTCGAAATGACCCTAACCCACTCTAAGGGTGACAGTTCCTTAGCAACAGCTGAAAGCAAAACTATCTAAAGTTTCTTCTTTATGACATGCAAGAGATAAAAGGAAGAGATCCACTTACCGATGTCTTGCGCAAATGGTCGATCCAATCTCCTTTGATTTCCGCTTGCTCCCAGCTCCAAGTCTTTTCACGGGCCCAGCTACACGAGACCCTGCAAATAAGACAAGAAAAGGAAACTACAAGAAGCATGCATGCATAACTGATTCAAGGATTAGCATAAATCAAATACGCAAGTAAGACAATACATCATTGAAACACATGCGAATAGAAGAACCTTAAAAGCTTTATTAATATATGGAAGTAAGGTTCAGGCGGTGATACAACCATGAGAGGTCCAATCCAGCATCACCTTCCCAACGGAGAGAAATCTCTTCTTCACCTCCCTCAAGCAATCACCCAATACTCTCAACTGCAAAACAACAGCAATTCTTTGCACTAAATTCCGGCCTCCCAGATCCCATGGGATGAGATCCTTATATAGAGTTTTGGAGTGAAGGCAAGTCATGTTGATGTGTGACTTGCTGTGCTCTTCAACTCCAGTTGTTCTTCAGTCCTTCACTTGGAGTTTCTACCTTCCACTTGGAGTTCTAGAAGCTCTTAACTCATTATTAGGCGAATCTTTTGATCACATGCCTTTCTGGAAGCTTCCTGGGCACTGGCACTTTGAAAAAAGATTCCTCCACATGTCCAGTTACGCCCAACGCAGGTAGCCTTTGTCCTACCTGCTTTGCAACGCAGGTAGCCTTTGTTGCACCTGCTATGCAACGTAGGTACCCTTTGAAGCAGCTGCTTTGATCCAAAATTGACCTGTTTTGAGTGTTTTTTCAGTGGAAGACTGATTTGCAGAGCTGTGGTTTGCTGACCTTGTTCCTCTAAGGGTAAGAACAACATGTTTGGGGACTTTGGATCCCTCAGATTATTGACATTTCATGCTCCATGCTGTGAGGCACAAAAATGTCTATAACAGTTGCCCCCTAAAGTATGAGGTCGTTTATCGGGTGAACTGCTTTATTAGGAGGATCCGAAGTTCATTCAATCGTCGGGAGGTGACCTGTAACAAAATACAATACAATACATCATTTATCATACTTTCTTTTCATGATCTAGCTGAGGCGGGCATTTCCCATGCTCAGCTTTATAAATACATTTGCTGTACATAAACAGACGATCGTCTGATCGTAGACTGATAATTCTCTGCTTTTAATTATCATCCTTTTAGTAGGATGATCATCTGCTGCACATGTCTATGTTTTTATCTCCTGAATATATATCGCAGCCCGGATGGATGAAACTAGATCCGGGGTCTTCGAACTTCCGATCTTCACACTAAGTACAAGTCGATCCATGTGAGAATTTCTTGAAGTTGAACATGGAAAGACATCGCTTGATTACCAGTCCATAATGTAAACTGTTAACAAGCGCGAGAGGAATCACCAATAATGATGATGACCCTCAAGGTACTGCAGCACAATTCACATGGCATGAATATAGGATCTGACGTCGAACACCACGCAAAGTCCCCCGGTCGAAGGTCATTAATGTATACCTATCGCCGGAAGTGAGAAACTTGCCATTGAGGCATGCAAGCTTCAAAGTACTGAGGGGGTGTTCCTAGATCAACTTCTTGGATAGTGAGCTGATGTCGACAAGAAGCGATCCGTCAAAGGAGGGCCTTAATGAATCCCACATCAGTGACACGGAACGGAGCTAGTGATGATGGTGAAAACGATATGTGAAATATGATTCAGGGTGGCGGTCATGGAAGGATGAAAGATGATGTATGGTAGTGGATGGGACCCGGTTGACACTTTCTGAATGTCATCTCTTGAACATATAACGACACTGATGTGGTGGATCGGTAGCATTACCCCATGTATGGATGGTATGGCGAGACCATGGTGAAGGGACCGGTGAATGATAATAACCCAACCCGATATTTACGGAGGCAAGAGTGTCATGTTCAAGAGTGACCTGCTACCATTAAAGTTTTGAGGTTCTCCCAATTTTTCCCCAGTCATTTCTGACCAGTACCTCTTTATTTTTGTCAAGCTTGAGGAGGATAACATATGCTTGTTCTATAACCTGCCCTTCGGGCAAGCCCATCGCTATGTTTTTAATGAGCCTAGCGATAGGGAAACTCGTTCTCGTCTACAGACAAGTTTTTCGCTTTTCACCCCTTTTAACGAGCCCAGCGACAAAGACAGCTCGGTCCTTTTCATTTTTAGAGAGTCTGAAAAGGGTACATAAAGTGGACTCCAAAGGTCCTTTTTCGTCATCTAATCCCTTAAGTCCAAAAAAGTATAAAACAATATAGAAGGGATGAATGTTCGATAGCTTTATCGAGCCGAACTAGACAAGCGCTCGATCTTTTTGTACAATAATCCCTCAGGTCCAAAAAGATTAAAATCTAGAGGAGGGATAGCTCTTCCGGTCTTTTTAACGAGCTGGAAGGCCAAAACTCGGCAATCTTTTCATATTTTACGAGTCAGTTGAAAAAAGCTTAAAGAAGACTCGTCTTTTGAGGAACGAGTGATAAACAGGGATAGCTACATATTCCAGGTACGGGTTGGAATTTTCCAATCACGGCAGTGTCACAAGGATGGCTAGGTGAAATCACTCTTCGCAGCTGTTCCTCAAAATGGGTAAACAATCATATGGAGGTGAACGATCAGCCAAATGAAAGTGGAGGTGGCAGGTGCAAAACACGACCAAGGCTTTTATGGTTGATAAGGTTACATACTTAATGGTTATTTACCGAGATGGGTTCATTTTTTAACGAGCTTGAATGCGCCAAAACACTGCTCAATCTTATGTTTATTTTTTAACGAGCATGAAATATGTGCTAAAACTGCTCGGTTCTTGCGTTTATTTTTTAACGAGCATGAACTTTGCCAAAACTGCTCGTTTTTACCAGTCACAAAGTAGGAAGGTCTCGTGTGAGATCTCTATTTTTTAAGGAGCTTTATCTCACGAAGCTATGCTCCATATCCTCTCTTTATGCAAGCTGGGTATCGGCTAATCCTACGAGTTTAACGGGTTAGACCTACAGGTTTAAAGGGAGGACCTAAAAAACTAAAAAACAAAATAGCCGCCCGAGCTTGCATTCCAAGAGGTTTGCATGCCCCCAGGTGTAAGTCTAATTTCAAGGTTACCCCTCAATTTGTAGGTAAAACATTTGTTTTACCGGGAGAGGCCTACCTCTTTCTGGTTACCCAAAGATTGTTCTGTTAATTCTTTTAAACATAATCTTTCTTCGGCGATGTCTATCATTAGGTTATCCAAAGATGGTTACAATTTGTTGCATCAAATAGCATCTCTTTCTTTGGGGGCTGCCCCTACTTATCCTTTAAAACATTTGTTTTAATGGGTGAGGCTGGCCTTTTACCCAAAGACGGTACCTACTTGCTGCCGCAAACGGATCCCCTTCTTTGGTAGAGCCTACCTATCTAGACAAAGGTGAATGACCTTTGTCAAACAAGTAACCTTGACAGAAGAATCCTATTCTAGAACAACCCTACTCCTAACAGCCCCTTCTGAGATTCCCAGTCTCTCTTTGTCTTCCTGTCCTTCTTCTTCCTTTCGAAGAGGATGGCTCAGAGGAAGATTCACAAAGATGAAGGAGGGGACGGGGTACGGACTAGTCATATTCTCCCACGGAAATTCTACTTTACACCCAAGGTTTTTTCTGCCTCCAGAGCAGACCAGGACGCATGCCCCCTGGGTTCCAGCCTTCCTTTCCCGAATCACTCGCCTTCATCAGGAAGAAGAAACGGAGGTAGAGACCCTTCTTGATCGAAAAGACGATCGAAAAGACCATTGAGGATAGGTATGTGACTATTTGCGATGCGTGATCCCGGAAGTGAAAGTTGGTCTACGAGCTTGACCATCCTTCCTTCGTATGGAAAACACATTATTCGAAAGAGTGAGGAGACTATTGCTTCCATGCAATATATGTAGTCTCGTCCAAGGAGTAGGTTATAATCCAAGGGTCCTTGGACGACCATCAAATTCATCTTGACAGCCTTCCCTTTCAGTGTGATAGGCACATTAGGTAGAATCCCTAATGGTCGACTGGTTCCTCTGTCAAAACCCGAGAGATTTCTTGTCTCAGGAAAAAGTGCCGGGCAACCCAGGGCTTTCCAAGCAATAGAGGACAGAATACTCACAGATGCCCCTTCATCAATGATAGTTCCACCCATCACCATTTTGTATATTTGGACTATAATTCTAAATGGTATGCTGGTTGGTAACCGGGGTCTGCCTAGTTGGTTCCAATCAAAGGACACAACTAGGTTGCTTGGTGGTGGGACCGAATATACGGCCGGATATGATCCTGACGATGCTCCTTCCTGCGATAAAGGAGTGGGCGCATTGCCCAGATGCTCATCAGAATCGGAGTTGACGAAAAGAATATGGACGGTGTCATCCTTATTCTCTTCGGTAGGGGTGTCAACTGAAGATGAATCCTCAGTGACTGTGGTGTGTGAAGATGAAACTTCTGAAGGGAGAACCGGGTCAACTGCCGTTTCGACCTTTGGACTTTCGTCCGGTCCGGATTCAGTAGGTTCACTTTCAGCGACTGACACTTCAGCTGGCCCTATGAGCGGGACAGCTGTATTTTCAACCAACGAAGGACTTGGCACGAGTTTTTGATATCCAGGAGGAAGTAGCACCGGTGCCACCAGTTGATCTTCCAAAACTCTCTTGGCTTCATCTAAAAAGGGACAACGGCGAAGGGTGTGATTGCCTTCACACAGTTCGCAGGGGAATCTCATTCCCCTTCGTCGTCTAGGACCTTCACTTTCGCTGGTCGACGGTAAGCATTCAACCTGGTTGTCAGAGGTTGACGCTTCCGAATCGTGCAAACGAGGGGACCAGTCCCTTAGTATCCGGGGAATACTGGGACAATCATGGTGGAGGTGGTCTCCTCTACATATGACACATGGCGATTTGGGCCCGGTCCGTGCCGTGTGTGGGTTTTCGTTAGATACCTTTTGCTTGCCCCCAGACGCCTTTGGCTCCTTCTGCTTCTTTTCTTTCTTCTTCTTTTCCTTCTTCTTTTCTATGGGAGCTCCGCTTTTGGCGGCTTGACCTTTCGAAGAAGAAGGATCGGAGGAAGGCTCATAAGAAGTGGAAGGCTAGAGGGTAGCTCTAGACTGGTCTAACTGTTGACTGGACTGTTCAGGAACTGTGGTGGTCTGAACTATAGTGGTTGAGAATAGCCAAACTGGCAGGCCAATTGTCAGTCCTGGAAGCGACAATGTGGCCATGTGGGGTGCACCAACTTCTCCCCAAGAGGAGCAAGGGCTAGGGGTACCATCATGTGGAATCCCTCGGTTGGTGTGCTCCATGTTCTCAACTTTAAGATCAACGTAGGAATAAAGGGGTGATTATGTTCCGTTTAGAATGAATTTTATATGACGACGCTTTAGACACAACTTGCTTTTTCACTTTTTAAGAGTCGAGAAAAGCTAAAGATGACTCTAGTCTCCTTCGATGTATTAACGAGCCCGAAGTGACAAATGCTCGGATGGACTTTTTTAGTTATAGAGTTTGAAAAAGGCCAAAAGAAACTACTCTGGAGTTCTAGGCAAGGGTGTGCCAAACCTTTCGCGAAACCACAGAATACGTTTTACGGTACGAGTGGTCGATCTTCGTGAATGCTGTGTTCACTGCATTGCGATCAGTAGGGCAGCCGACATGGCTTCCTATGGATAAAGGCTTTGTTCCTATAGGGGTCCCCCAATATACGCGACGGTACGCGGGGGCACAAGTCCGTATTAGTGCTATCGTCCCTCAGGAGGAATCACCCACCTTCGTAGAGATCGACAGTCACTATGTTTAACGACGCCGGTTCACGTCTCTACCTAGACCTCTACTGTGTTTCGTTATGTTTCAAAGCGTTGTTAGATAAATTCAGTTCTTTTTAGGTTGATCTTGCTTACCAGTTTGCCTTTATTGATCACCACGTGATGTATGAGACAACTCCTAAATGCAGTCTAAGAATGATAAGCAAGCTTTTTCAATTCTTTCAACTTATGAAAACCTTAACTACTGAAGGAAAAGAAAGACATCATCTTTTCAAACAGATCATAGAGCACACACTGATGCACTTTTCCTAAATCGACATGCAAACTGTCAAAATGCACATGCACAATGCAAGTATTTCTTTTCTTCTTTCTTAATGTTTGGTGTATGACAAAAAGAAAGCTGTTGTACGATTTCGATTTCAATTTCAAGCGAAAACAAACAAGTATTGTCCAATAATCAAAAGAACACCTTAAGATTTACTCGTTTCAATCACAAGAAATACTGAGATTCGAACCATATAACGAAAGAAAATGCTCAAGCAGCTATGAATAGCAATAAACTAACTCTTAGAATCACAATGACACTTTCTCACAGGTCTAGATTCAAGAGGTCATAGCAAGACTAGTTCACTTTCGCTATGGGAAACTGTGAATGACAGCAAGAAATACAATAAGAACAATCACGGTTTCTTCACACAACTGAGGCGGAATGATGGCAAAGAGAAGTGGTTTCAGCTGGGTATACAGGTTGACAACAGGCTGCACAAACAGTACTGAAAACTGGGCAACAGACAGTGGAGAATCCCAGCTGCACAAGAAAAGACTGGATCAGCGCAGGTGCTGCACTGTCAATCTGAGATGCAGCGCAGGTAGCCCCTTCGGGACCTGCGTTGCAGTGCAGGTAGCCTTTGTTGCAGCTGCACTGAACGAGACAACTCTCGTCTCTCTCAGATTCCGGCTCACAGTTTGCTCAAAAATGAGCGGTTTTTGGCCAAATCAGTTGCTATCAGTCAAGTATACTCTAGAGGATGATTAAAGGAAGATGAACACTATCACAAAGAGCTAAAAAGAGTCCTTGTGGATCAGCTCTTCAAATCATAAACATGCCCAGCACTGGGCTAGAGTAGCTGCCCTCTACTTTGCATTCGAAGAACTCGAATGCAGTTTTCGATTCGGTACCCTTTTGTTTAAGAAAAGAATAGCAAGAAACACAAGCTACCAACAAGACACGATCCCCAGCGGAGTCGCCAGTCTGTTTTGGGGGAAAGTATCCAACTCGGAATGACCCTAACCCACTCTAAGGGTGACAGTTCCTTAGCAACAGCTGAAAGCAAAACTATCTAAATTTCTTCTTTATGACATGCAAGAGATAAAAGGAAGAGATCCACTTACCGATGTCTTGCGCAAATGGTCGATCCAATCTCCTTTGATTGCCGCTTGCTCCCAGCTCCAAGTCTTTTCACGGGCCCAGCTACACGAGATCCTGCAAATAAGACAAGAAAAGGAAACTACAAGAAGCATGCATGCATAACTGATTCAAGGATTAGCATAAATCAAATACGCAAGTAAGACAATACATCATTGAAACACATGCGAATAGAAGAACCTCAAAAGCTTTATTAATATATGGAAGTAAGGTTCAGGCGGTGATACAACCATGAGAGGTCCAATCCAGCATCACCTTCCCGACGGAGAGAAATCTCTTCTTCACCTCCCTCAAGCAATCACCCAATACTCTCAACTGCAAACCAACAGCAATTCTTTGCACTAAATTCCGGCCTCCCAAATCCCATGGGATGAGATCCTTATATAGAGTTTTGGAGTGAAGGCAAGTCATGTTGATGTGTGACTTGTTGTGCTCTTCAACTCCAGTTGTTCTTCAGTCCTTCACTTGGAGTTTCTACCTTCCACTTGGAGTTCTAGAAGCTCTTAACTCATTATTAGGCAAATCTTTTGATCACATGCCTTTCTGGAAGCTTCCTGGGCACTGGCACTTTGAGAAAAAGATTCCTCCACATGTCCAGTTACGCCCAACGCAGGTAGCCTTTGTCCTACCTGCTTTGCAACGCAGGTAGCCTTTGTTGCACCTGCTATGCAACGCAGGTACGCTTTGGAGCAGCTGCTTTGATCCAAAATTGACCTGTTTTGAGTGTTTTTTCAGTGGAAGACTGATTTGCAGAGCTGTGGTTTGCTGACCTTGTTCCTCTAAGGGTAAGAACAACATGTTTGGGGACTTTGGATCCCTCAGATTATTGACATTTCATGCTCCATGCTGTGAGGCACAAAAATGTCTATAACAGATAGTGGAAGTTTTATTGGTACTATAATACTTGAAGATGAATAATTGTTTAGATATGTTGATCTATAAAAGTCATAGAGGAAATTTATGGTCCTATCTACTTTGAGATGGATTGTGGTTAGATAAGTTTCCATGTAGTGTACCCTTGGTTCCTTAAGGGGGGAGGTATCATAGTAGTCTAAGTAGGCTAGGAGAAGGAGCAGCTTCATATTAGCATGATGAGGAGTATGGCAATCTAAGAGAAAGAAAAGTAAATGTAAAAGAGTAAACATAGCATGAGAAGGCACATTCTCATAAGTTCGGTGCAATTTTTAAACTAGCTACCAAACAAATCAAAGGCATGAGATATATCAATGTGCAGAGGTGTGTCCAAGGAAGCTGAAGTACATATGCAAAATTATGTCATGAGGTTGGATGAAATGGCTTCTCAAGGTGGGAGATATGGAAGCAAGCTTCCATGGTGACATTTCAGTTGGTGGAATTGGAGGTTTAGGTTCACCTATTGGAGGGTTGCTAAGGATGGAAATAACTATGAGTGGGGAAGGTTGAAACGTCCTTAACTAAAATGGAATGAACGTCTTCTTCCAAGTATTTGACAGATCGAAGTTGAGGTTGCCATTACACCCACTAGGGAGTGAATCGATTGGTTTAGGGACCTTTTGTTACCGGGAAATCTAGTGTCTATGCAAAGCTGCTAGTCCCACTAAGATGGGTAGCTATCTTAGAAACAAACAAATTAAACTTACTTGTTTTTCCTTTACAAGAGAGAGATGAGAATGAAGCAGAAAGTACCAACCTTAGTCTTCCGCTTGGCTCCTTGCTTGTTTCCTTTCTCCTTTGATAGAATCTCGCCACTACTTCCTTACTTGTCCCACTTCAAAGAGAACTTGTAGATTCACAGTGGCATAATACCATCAAATTATAGAGATCTTTCACTGTAAACAATATAGGATCAGATATATATTGACCATACAAATTCATATATCAACACAATATTCAGAGATTACACAAGAATATGGAGGAAAACTCAAATAGCTTTATTAGTAAAATTAGTAGAAGAGAGGATTACAACCACTTGGTCTGACCCAGCGCCATCCTCCCAGCTTGATATCCCTCTTCACCTCACACAAAGCAAGATCACCCAACAATGTCTTCAAAGAGAAACCAACAGCAACTCTTTGCAAATTACCCAATTCCAACCTCCGGATTTCTGGGATGAGGGATCCATTTATAGATATTTTCAAGGGGGTGAGTTAGCTTCTGGGATTTTTATTAGTGTCATCTCTCTGATAGTTCTTGGTTCCACTTCAATATTTCATCATCTCTTACTCATCCTTGGCCGAACTAAGGGAGGCAAGTGTCAAATGAGCAGCTTCTAGAAGATTCTCAGGATCTCCACCTAGAAAACTTCTTGTGCCATTTGTCTACTCTTGCGCATCGCACCCTACAGAAGGGCTTTCTTGTATGCATTGCACTTTTTTCATGGCACAGGTGAGATGCATTGCACCCTTTGCACTAGGCAGTCTGTATGGTCTTGCTTTGACCAGGTCTCAGTAGTTTTTCATGGAAAACGTCTGGGAGATGATGTAATCAGCTGACCTTGCTCCTTTAGGGTATGAAACAACACTTTCAGGGACTTAGAAGCCCTTGGTTTATGGACATATGTGATTGGGGTTGCAGTGCCCAAATATGTCTATAATAGTTGCCCCCTAAAGCATGAGGTCGTAAATCTTTTGATGTCAGGTGAAATGTTTTATAGTGAGGATCTGAGGTTTCTCGCACTGGAAGGTGACCTGTAATAAGATACAATAAAATACATTATCTTCATCATATTTTCATGATCTAGATGAGGCGGGCATTCCCATGCTCAGCTTGATAAATTCATTTTCATGTACATAGGACAGACAACCGTCTGTGTGCAGACTGACGATTCTGGTAGAGCCATCATCCCTTAGTTTGGATGATTATCTGCACAACAATGATGTACATTTGATGTCTTTATTTTCTTGAATATATTGCAGCCTGGATGGATGAAACTAGATCTGGCATCTTCAAAACTTGCTCAATCTTCGCCCGAAAATACAATTAGATCCATGTGAAAATATGTTCTGATGTCAAACATGGAAGGACAGTGTCTGATTACTAGCCAATGATGTAAGTTGTTAACAGATGTGAGAGGAATCACCGATAATGATGATGATCCTCAAGGTACTGCAGTACAATTCACGTGGTGTGAATACATGATTTGATTTCAAACACCACGCAAAGTCTTTCGGTCGAAGGCCATTAGTGTAAACCTGTCGCCGGAAGTGAGAAACTTGCCATTGAGGCATGCAAGCTTCAAAGTACTGGAAGGGTTGTCCCTAGGTCAGCTTCTTGGATAATGAGCTGATGTTGACAAGAAGTGACCCGTCATACGAGGGCATTAATGAATCCCACATCCACGACACAGGACGGAGCAAATAATTTTTGTAGAGGTGAAAACAATCTGATGATACAAGGTTCAGGGTGGTGGTCATGAAAGAATGAAGCGTGAAGGTATTGTAGTGGATGAGACAGAACCTGGGTAGGTGAATCCTCTGAGCGACTTCTCTTGAACATATCGGCGACACTGAAATGGATTGGTAGCATTAACCCCAAAATTAGATGGTACGGTGGACCAATGGTGATATGACTGGTGAACGGAATAACCCAACCCGACTCAATCATGGTGATGGAGTGAAAGCGTCATGTTCAAGAGTGACCTACGACTAATAAAGTTTCTTCAAGTTTTCTTCCCAATTTTCCCCCGTAATTTCTAACGAGTACCTCTTTATTTTTGTCAAGCTTGAGGAGGATAAAATATGCTTGTTTTATAATTTGCCCTTCGGGCAAACCCGTCACTATGTTTTAACGAGCCTAGTGATAGTGAAAATCGCTCTTGTTTGAATGGACAAGTTTGTCGCTATTGTTTTAATGAGTTTAACGACAAGGATAACTCGGTTCTTTTAAATTTTAGAGAGTCTGAAAAGAGACGGAAAGAATACTCCAATATTCCTTTTTCGTAATATAATCCCTTAAGCCCGAAAAAGTAAAAAAAATGTGAAAGGGATTACTTTTCGATAGTTTTAACAAGCCAAACAAGACAAACGCTCGATCTTTTTGTGTAATAATCCCTCAGGTCCAAAAATATCAAAATCTAAAGGAGGGATAACACTTCTGATCACTTTAACGAGATGGATAGGCCAATTGCTCGGCAATCTTTTCATATTTTATGAGTCAGATGAAAAGAGCTTAAATGAGACTCATTTTTTGAGGAATGAGTGATGTTTTCAGATAGCAACTGGTTCCAGCTAAGGTTTGGAACTTTCCAATTGGGGTAGTGTAAAGAAGATGGCTAATAGGATCACTCATCGCAACTATTCCTCAAAAGGGGTAGACAATCAAATGGAGGTGAATGATCGGCTAAAACAGAGTGGAGGTGATGGTAAGAACACGACCAAGGCTCAAAAGCTGATGATAATCATTCACAATGGTTATTTACCAGAGGTGGGTTCATTTTAATGAGCTTAAACTCTGGTGGAACATATGCTCATTGCTAGGTTTAATTTTTAACGAGCTTTAACATCGCATAAAACTACTTGTGTCAGTCGTATAATAAGGATGTCTCATCAATAGGTTCATTTTTTAGGGAGCTTGCACCATTCGAAATTATGCTCCGACTCCTTTTATTATGTAAGCTAGGAATGACCAATCCTATGATTTTAAAGGGTTAAGAACCTACAAACTAAGAAAATAAATAGTCGTTTTTCACTTTCAGGCAAAAAGGTTTGCATATCCCCAGGTATAGCGAAGTAGAGTTTCCTAGGTTACCCCTCAATTTGCAGACAAAACATTTGTTCTATCGGGAAAGGCCTACCTTCTAACAGATGTATCTTATTCTGGTCTAATCCCATTTTCCTAAACAGGTGGGTGTGTCAGACCAGTCATGTATCCTCTGCAGAAACCTACCCTATACCTGAAGTTTTCCTGCCGAAGTAGACCAAGGTGCATGTCCCCTGGGTTTCAGTCATGATCATCGAATCACTCGCGCTCATCAGGTGGACGGACTGGAGATTGATGAGACATTCCTTGTGCAAGAAGACCTATTAGGGATGGCATTTGACTATTAGCTATGTGTGAACTGGGGAATGAAAGCCGGTCTATGAGCTGGACCATTCTGCCTTCATGCGGAAAACACATTACTCGAAAGAGTGAGGAGACAATGGCTCCCATGCTATAAATGTAGTTGCTCCCAAGGAATAGATTGTAATCTAAAGGTCCTTGGACTACCATTATGTTTAGATAAACGGTCTTCCTTCTCAAAGTTTTAGGAAAACTTGGAAGGATCCCTAATGATCGATTGGTTCCTTTATCGAAGCCTGTCAGATTTCGCATCTCAGGAAAAAGCGTTGGTGAACCAAGCGCTTTCCAAGCAGTTGAGGAAAGGATACTCATAGAAGCCCCTTCATCTATGATGGTACCAACCATGACCATTCTGTAAGTTTGCACTATGATTCGGAATGGTACATTAGATGGTAAACGGGGTCTGCCTAGTAGATTCCAATCGAAGGAAACGACTAGGTTTGCTTGGAGGTGGGACCGAATAAATGGCCGGATACAACTTTGATGAATTTCCTTCCTACGGTAAAGGAACAGGCAGATTTTTGCCATGTTCATCAGATTCTATGTTTACGAAAATAATTTGAAAGGTGTCGTTCTCATTCTCTTCGGTGACTGTATCATTTGAAGGTAAATCCTCTAAAGTCAAGATGGGGTCGACTGTCATCTCGACTTGTTGACTCTGGTCCGATGTGGACTCAGAGGGTTTATCTTCAATGATAGGTGCTTCGGCCGACACCAAAGGTGGGTCAGTTGAATTTTCAACTAGCAATGGATTCGGCAAGAGTTTCTTGTACCGAGGAGGGAGTCGATGTAGTGATGTAGGACAATTATCCAAGACTCTTTTAGCTTCGTCAAGGAAGGGACAATGGTGGAGGGCATGATTGCCTTCACACAGTCTGCAGGGAAATTTAGATTTTCCTTTCTGTCCGATAACTTCGTTTTCACTAGTTGATGATGTACTTTCAACATGATCGTCAGGGGTTGATGACACCAGATTGTGCAAGCGAGGAGATCAGTCCCTTAGGATCCGTGGGATACAAGGACAATCTTGCTGATAGTGGTCTCCTTTGCAGATGACACATGGAGATTTAGGTTTGGATGGTGTAGTGTGTGTATTTTCACTAGACGATGCACGGTTGCCCCTTTTTGCCGTTGGCTCCTTCTTCTTCTTCTCCTTCCCCTTATTCTTCTTCTCAGTTACTTGGTTTTTAGTTTTACTATCTTTACCAATTGAAGAGGGAGAAGGAGAGGGAGAGACAAATGAAGTAGAATGTTGGGGGGAAACACTGACATCATCTAGTTGCTGATTCGATTGTTCATGAATCACAGTGTTTTGAATGATAGAGGTCGAGAAAAACCATACCGACAGGACAATTATCAGTCCTGGAAGGAACAATGTGGCCATATGAGGTGCACCAACATATCCCTAAGAGGAGAAAGGACTAGGAATCCCCCTACGGGGAAATCCTTGGTTAGTGGACTCTATTTCCTCAACCTAAGACCAATGAGGCAACAGTGATGTTATTCCGATTAAAATAAATTTTAGACGCTTTGACACAACTTGCTTTTCAATTTTTAAGACTCAAGAAAAAGCTAAAGATGACTCTAGTTGCCTTCGATTTTTAATGAGCCCGAAGTGACAAGTGCTCAGATGGACCTTTTCCTTTAAGGAGTCTGAAAAGGAATGAAAGAGACTACTATGGAAATCTAGACAGAGGGATTACCAAACCAATCACAAAACTGCAGAATACTTTTACGGTATGGCAGTCAATCTTCCCGAATATTGTGTTAAGTGCATTGCGATCGATAGGGCGGCAGACACGGCTTTCTAAGGATAAAGGATATAGCCTATTGTGGTCTCCCAATATATACTGGATGGTATGTGGGAGCACAAGTCCATACTGGCACTTGTCATCTCAAAGAGGAGGAATCACCCAACCTACGATGAAAGCGATAGTTACCAGGCTTTACGACGTCGGAATACGTCTCTAGCCTAGACTTCTAGATGTTGTGCGTTGGGTTCCAAAGCTTTTTTATGTTAATTAAATTTATTTTATAGTTGATCTTTCTTAAGAAATTTTCCTTTCGGGTTCACCGCTTGATGTAGATATACAATTCCTAAAATTCAATCTAAGATGATAAACAGTCGTTTAATCTTCTTTTTGCAATGAAAATCCTAGCTACTAAGGAAAGAGAAACGAAATCCTTTCAACATAGAGCAGAGAGCACACACTAGATGCATTGTCCTAAATCAAAATCAACAAGAAATCTAAATGCAAATGCACATGCATGTATTTGTTTTCGCTTTCTTAATGTGTGAATGACAAAAAGAATGCTAAATACAAATCTGAATTATCTCTTCTTTCAAAGCGACAGTACTAACGATTTTCTTTTCAAAAAGTGACAGAAAGGCAAGACGACACTTTGCGATTATAATTGAAAACTACTTTTGACACTTGAAATACTTATAAATTCAAATCAAATACAAGAGTAATAGTGTAATCTACCATCAAAAAGAGAAGTATTCTTTTCTTTGACTAAAAACGACACGTGCGACACTTTCAAATCAAAAAACGACAGTTTGATTAAACTACTTCTTTGTAAAAGAGAACTATAAATGGTGCATAATACATAAAAACATTCTCAATTCTTTGTACAATGGAGTTTGGATGATGCAAAGAAATGGGGTTTCAATAGTGGTCTATTGATCACAGACAACAAAACACCTGAATAAAACAGAAGAGAGTGAAGAAAAAACCAAAATCTGGAGGCAGATTTAGTCTTGTCTGATCATTGCACCTGTAACACAGGGAAACAGGGATGCATCCCACCTACTACACATGGGAGGTGCGATGCATCTAGATTGCCAAGAAGACAGGGTGTGATGGTCTAGGGATGAGACTTTAGCTTGGTTTTTGGTCACAGTTTGCAGTTTAGCTCAGGGATTTAGGTTGAGCAAATGATAGTTAGTAACTACAAAGTATATGGCTGATCTAATGAGGTTACTCAAGCTACCTCTAGGGCACTTAGGATGTTTGCAAGTCAATTTTTCAGTTCATAAACAAACCTGGAGATTGACTGAAGCAGCATTGACCTACTTTTCACTTGCATAGAAAATGCAGTTCGAAGGTTAGCTGGCTTGACTTCAGGCTTCGTCTGTGGTTTATGAATCAAACAAATAGAGACAAGCAATCAAACTAATCGCTCCCCAGTGGAGTCGCCATTTTGTTACCAGGAAATCTAGTGTCTATGTAGAGCTGCTAGTCCCACTAAGATAGGTAGCTATCTTAGAAACAAATAGATTAAAGTTACTTGTTTTTCCTTTACGAGAGAGAGATGAGAAAGAAGCAGAGAGTACCAACCTCAGTCTTCCGCCTGGCTCCTTGCTTGTTTCCTTTCCCCTTTGACAGAATCTCGCCACTGCTTCCTTACTTGTACTTCTTCAAAGAGCACCTGTAGATTCACAGCGACATAATACCATCAAAGCATAGAGATCTTTCATTGTAAACAATATAGGATTAGATATATATTGACCATACAAATGCATATATCAACACAATATTAAGAGATTACACAAGAATATGGAGGAAAACTCAAATAGCTTTATTAGTAAAAGTAGTAGAAGAGAGGATTACAACCACTTGGTCTGACCCAATGCCATCCTCCTAGCATGAAAGCCCTCTTCACCTCACAAAAAGCAAGATCACCCAACAATGTCTTCAAATAGAAACCAGCAGCACCTCTTTGCAAATTACCCAATTCCAAGCTCCAGATCTCTGGGATGAGGGATCCATTTATAGATATTTGTAGGGGGGTGAGTCAGCTTCTGGGATTTTGATTAGTGTCATCTCTCTGATAGTTCTTGGTTCCACTTGGAGATTTTATGATCTCTTACTCATACTCGGGTGAACTAAGGGAGGCAAGTGTCAGATGAGCAGCTTCTAGAAGATTCTCAGGTTCTCCACCTAGCAAAATGCTTGTGCCATTTGTCTGCTCTTGCTCATCACACCCTATAGAAGGGCTTTCCAGTATGCATCGCAATTTTTGCATGTGGCAGGTGAGATGCATCGCACCCTTTGCACTGGGCAGTCTGTATGGTCTTGCTTTAACCAACTCTGAGTATTGTTTCATGGAAAACTTCTGGGAGATGATGTAATCAGCTGACCTTGCTCCTTTAGGGTATGAAACAAAACTTTTAGGGACTTAGAAGCCCTTGGTTTATGGAAATATGTGATTTTGGTTGCAGTGCCCAAATATGTCTATAACACCTTTTCACTTATGTAAATCATGGCATGTCATCCTGGGCATCTGAGTGAACTAAGGGATTTTCCCAAAAATGGAAAACATAGATAGGGCAGAAAGAGGAATGAGTGCACTTCATAATTGAAGTACTAGTTCAATTGGGTTTGCAGGAATTCAAAAAACCACGTGGTTCATATAAATGAGATGAGATGATTTTGGGAATAGTATGAGTGATAGTTCTGACATGGCCATCACATGTTAGTTGGGAACAAGACATGGACCACATGACATTGTTTCATCAGAATTTTTTGGCTTTGTTTGATAGGAGAGAGTGCATGACATGAGGGGCACATATCATATCATGGGTTGGATAGGAGCTGAGAATCAATATAATAATGGTCAGTTTAACTCACACATCATGGAGGAAGAGAATGCACACACATTAGTGGGATGTCATCTTGGAAAGCTTACATGCAAATTTCAAGTTTCTTAAACAAAGAACATGATATTGAACATCAATTGAAGATATAACTAAGTGATACGACCAATCAAAGGAGAGGGAGAACACCCATATATATACACCAAAAAAATGGAGTGGGGAGGTGTTGTAGAGTAAAATGGAGAGTTGCAAATAATAATAAGCACAAGTGTAAAGTAAAAAGGATGAGCAAGAATTGTAGGTCACATTGCAAGTCATACCACAAGTTTCATTAATTATGGAAACCAAAATAGAGAAACAAGAACGTTACTTGGTAGCAGGTGAGATGGGTTAAGTACACAATTTGGTTACAGAAAGGGGGAGCTTTTACAATTATTCAGTATGGTGCACCCTTCCGAATTTGGGTGACAGTCTATTTCAGCACCAAGGCTAGTGTAACATTTTATATGGTAGGGTTATTCTAGGTGATTTTTGTATTGTTTTAATATTTGAAAATGGATATTACACCATGTTCACTATAACACTTTGTAAACATAATGTATGTTTGGGTATTGGGTTGAGTCATGTTGCCCACATAAAATATAGTTGTGTTAATTTGTTTCTCTCGTGCACTTTTATTGGATTCATTTAGTGGATAAGAATAAATTGTTGAGAATAAGACATAATTTAATGAAGTAAGCAAGTAGTAGTGTAGACATATTCCAAGCTAAACACATTTGTGTTGGTCATTCTATTTGCTAAAAAATTGTTGGTGCCACATGACCTAAAGGTCAATGAAGCACCCATATATTTACAACTCCTATGGAGCCATAAAATGAATTCTACTAATATTAAGATGGAATTTACTTAATGCATGAGATGGGTGAACCATATTATTAAATAATATTTGTGTTTGCTTAGAATAATTACAAGATATGAGCAAACAAATTTATGTAAAGGGAATGAAACACTCCATTTTGAAGAATTGTTTTATGAAACAAATATGGGATAAAATGAAGCTTTGATGAGAATTTATATCCAATGAAATGCAAACAAATTCAAGAGATGGATAATGAGTAAAAGTAGTTTTAAATGAGGAAATGCAAAATTGGTCTTGGCTAAAACGTCTCAAGGCAAATAAGTAGAAAATGTGACAAAGGGATAATGTTTGAGGCCTACTCTAACCCCCTAAATAGATATAGAGGTTTATATATATGAAGGCCATCTATAGTAATAAGGCCCATGTAGTAGTGTGAAAGAAATCATTGTAACAAGGCTTACTAGAAGGTTTCACTTACTAGTGAGTTCCCTCTCTACAATGTTACTAGGAGGTAGATTTGATTATATAAAGAATTTGATGTAACATAAAGAGATGTCTTGTAAATTTCACTATAATCAAAGGTATTCCCAATTGGATATTCCCCCGTTGAAGAGTTAATTGAACACTGCTTACATCAATAAGGATATAACCTTTTGTAGTATTTTTATTCTTTAAATAGCTATTTTAATTGTGATCTATCATTTCTACAGTAAATCCAAGTAAAATATAGTATTTATAATTTATATTTCGGTTTACTATTTGATAGAATCACAAATGGTATGGAATCTCTTTCATGGGTTTAAAATAATATTTATTTTCTTTTTTTACATGTTTTCAAAGAAAAAAAATATATGGCCATGACAATTACATCAATTCTTGTATATTTCGGTGTTTAATTTGAAGAAACCAATTGTATATATAAGTTACTATTACAAAACAAAACTAATTAAAAAAAAATGTCTAAGTTGGAGTCTAGAAAGTGGAGTTATCATTGATTTAAATTCAACCCTTTTAGGGTTTTCCCATGATGGTTGTGTGAAAAATAAAAAAGATATATGTTGATAGGATTCTCATATTACTATCAAACCAACACCATAGGAAAGAGGATTTTGGGGGCTTTTATTTGACACATTATTTTGTATGCTTCCAATTAATATCAATTTCACTACAACCCTTACAATTTTCACTCTGAAATCCTAATGGATGTGAAGAATGAAAATGTGAGGGAACATGCCATGGGAGAAACAGATTTTTATAAAAATTCTATAGGATATATATATGGTATGTCAATAGGTGAAAAAGAATACACATTAAATATAAGGATACCTGTATTATCAATACCACATATTGTTTCATGAGTGAAGTGTATAACTAAGAAAGGTATTGTTCGTATGATTGAACAATGATTGGGATGATTGATGCACGAAAAAATTTTCATTTTTTGGATGAAAATTATTTTTATTTCTATTTTATCTCCTATTTAATTACCCTACTCTCCCTTATGTAAACAAGATCATGGAGGAGAGACACAAACCTTTTATGACTTCTAATTTTCAACTTATCTATTCTCCAATTGTAGTGTGTTATGTGGATGATAGTTTGGATATACATAGATATATACGATTAGATCCACATGATCATGTTTGGTATTTAGAACACCATTTTGAGGTTGGTAATTGAGCTTAGTTATATCCAATGGGAAATCTATAAGATTTATTGGACCTAGCATTTGGGTTTACGCATGAACTCTTTATGTTACTTCAGTATTGCAATTGGTACTTACATATGAGACATGTGTGAATTCAACATGGTTATTAACACTCATGTATTAGACATATGTTCATGGTGGAGCTTGTTGGACCATTTCAACTTAGTGGTTATTATTTGTACATGGGACCCTAGTTCTCTTGTATATTGTAACACTATAGGAAATACTCATCCATGGTGTTGTGGTTCTCTAGCTTACTTTAACATTTCAAGAAACACTCATCCATAGGAATATTTTATGTTTATACCTACTCAGAAGAATTTTTGAGAGAATTTATTTTCTAAGGAGGTGAAATGTTGGGATCCTCCCTAGAGCTGTAATGGGGACTAAAGAGTCCATAGTAAATAATAATGTTGAGGTCATTCAGCGTAAGTTGGACTAGGTCCATTACACTTGTTATTGTTAAATAAGGCCCACTATGGTAATTAGTATGGAATAATTACAATGGACCTTATTAAAGAAGATCTAATAGATAGTTAGAAGGTTGTCATAATTAGGTTTCTCTTGTTAACTATAAATAAGGATGGAGTCCTCCTTATCAAGCACGTGAGGAGGAATATTGTATTTGGAGCTTAGTTTGTTAGGGGGATGTCCCTTCAAAGTGGAAAAGGAATAAGAGTGGATTCAATACATAAAAAGGATCAATTATAAAGTTTTCCCTTCATTAAGTATTTTGTTATTAATAAAATATGGAGAGTTTACGATATCTTGTGCATGATTCTCTCGCATTAGTATTAAGAGGAAGAGGCTCATTTTTAATTTTCCTTCATAGTAGCATATTCGTTGAATGATATTCATAAATAATCATTCATAGATACCAAGATCACCCAACTGATCCAACAACTTCAAGTGGCACCCAATGCATATCAAGGCTACACTAGGAACAATGAAGAGATTTATTATAAAGAGTATATGTATTGGGATAAGAAATCCGCATTTAAATCAATAGTGTTATTTCAACTCAATGCTTCTCCTATAGTAGGTCATTTCAACTTTCATAAAACATATAAAAGGATCATTTTTTTGGAAGGAATAAAAAGTGACATCCATAGTTTTATGGGAGAATGTGATATTTTCTAGTGACATAAAGGTGAAATTGTCAAATCTTTTGGAAAATTACAACTTTTTATATTATGCCAATTATATGGAATGATATTTATGTGGACTTCATTGTGGGGTTACCAATATCTAGCAATAAATTTTTCATCATGGTTATGGATTATTTTATTTTTAAATAAGCTTATTTTTGTGCTCTACAAGACCCCTTTAAAGCCCCCAATTTCACTTAAGTATTCATGGATAATATATTTAGACTCCATGTTATGTTGCAATCTATTTTGATGGACCATGACCCCGACTTTCACTAGTAACTTTTGTCAAAAGTTTTTTCAACTTCACGAAACTCCATCGTACCTTAGAATTGTGTATCACCCCCTGTTGGCTTGACGGGGCCTGACCCAGGTTCAACATAGTTAGCCAAACAAAACCATACACTACTGACCCTTTTGGCATTAGCCCGTGGAGTGTCGACTGAAGTCTCACTCGAAGCAGTATGGGGGGATGTTGGAACCAAGTTTTTGTATCCTTGAGATGGATGTGATGTTAGTTTATTCCAGCTATGCCTACCTTTGCACAGGTTTCTTAGCCCTCTGTTCCACCCTTCAGTACCCTTGCGAAAGGGTACAATTGGTTTTCACGCTGCCCTAACCTATGACTCAGCGACTTTCACACTGCTAGGGTAGTGAACTGCAATATCTCCCAAACTAGTCTAAGTGTTTACTTATCTTATTAACCAATCTTAGTTGGATTCATGTAAGTATATGTTCTTACCTGCATTAACTTAACCAACACATTTACATACATTCATGCATCATATAATCATTATCAGTGAAATTCGTACCCAACATAACAAGATGCGTAAACAGGAAATAAAGACACAGAAATTGTAGAATACTTCTCTTTATTGATAATTCTGGATGATTAAAGACTCGACCAGCCCTATGCACTCAGCTGCAGGGGTCCGCACACTCAGCTGCAGACTTCTAGGCCTCTACGTACTCAGCGACATAGCCTCTACCTATGCTACAACCCAAGACTTAGACTTCTTTCTCTAAAGCTATGAATCTCTTCGTCGTATTCTTTCTTATCTAACTACTTAGAACTTATCTCTATTTATACAATCCCATGGTTCGCGGACCATGGGTAGATCTTTTACAGCTGACATTACATTTCTAAAATAAGGGTGAACAACCCTATGACTCATTAACACCTACGTGCTTCACGACCACAAAATTCGGAGTCTTTACACTTGGATTACAAAATTTGACCAAAATATGTGCTTTTAGCCCCAAAACAATCCTTAGGGGATCCCGTGCCCAATAGGCCCCCAACACAAACATTGTGACTGCCCTCAAGTCACTCTGTAGGCACAAAGATCTTAGCTCGAAGACCTCCCAGCTTCATTTGGATGACTGCAACCTTGAGAACACACTGAGCGGCCGCCTGCTAGACTTCTTCCACTATCTACTCGGTGAGTACCACTAAACTGCAACTGTGAATCTTCTTCTGAGTTGCCTACAGTGTCGCGAGCTTTCCTTCAATGGAAGTTGTGAGCATATATGCCTTGTCTATCCATTATTGTAGGCGGGCTTTTAAGACTTCTTCTTTGTGTCGAGTAGCATCCACCTGTTCCTTAAGTGCTTTTGCCTCCTGCATCCGTGCGAGCCTCTATGTAAGGGTGACCATTTGCACAGTCCCTTTGACCTCATCATATGTTTGTTGTAGCTCACACACCTCTGTCTCTGAGCGCTATACATTCTAGTCCTCCTGCAAGGTAGTCAGGATCTCGAATGACTATTCAAAAAGTCGTGTGCAGTCTGCTACTACACTGTCAACCACCACTATTGCTATTGTAACAGTGGTGGCACATTGTTCCCTGAATTCCAGCGGAGTTGAAGGCTGAACCCTCAAATGAAATTCTGTGATCTGCAGGTTCAACTCTAGCTGAATCCTGGCCATCTCTGTTTGAGTGGCACGCACCCTTGTGGCCAGCTTACAGACGTGCACCTCAACTGGTTCTTCTGCCTAAATGTCCAACTCCAGGACCATTCGGTAGGCTTCCTCTAGAACCTACATGATCTGCTTATTTTGTTCAACTACCTCATTGCATTGTAGGCCCAACTGATCGATATTGATGCACTTCTCGCTCATCACCTGCAGAGCGCGACTCTCACAAGCCCTATGTTCCGTGGTGACTCCATCCTGCAAGAGGTGGAGTGTCTCTCAAGGGAGCGTGGCCAGTTTCAATCCTACCCCTTTTAGGCTACTAACCATGGGTCTGTCATCCTCATTTTTTGTAGTAAGTGCCCCATCTGGTAGCATTATCACGTTGGTCACCCTTGGGTGGAACATCTCCGCGATAGCTGAAGTGCTGATCGTGAGGCTAGTGGACACTGTGCTAGCCTATGGAGTGCGAGCCTGCAACTCCTATAGCTCTATCTGGAGAGCCCCTAATACCAATTGTTTCTACTCTTCAAACTAGTGGACGGCCTTTGCAGTGACATCCCTCATCGTTTCTCCAATATCGTGCAAATCCCCCTCAGTAAGGGTGATTGAGTCGAAGGATGTCTTTGAAGCCTTGGTTTTCTTCTATGGCACTACCTTCTAATGTGGTCGCTGACACTTGAGTTGGATGGATGTCATCTGTATGTCCACGCCACCTTGTTTTATCATCAACTTTATTTCTTCCTCAACCCTGGGTGAAGGTAATTTCTGTCCTTCGTGCTCTTATCCTACTGCCTTTTGTTGTTCTGCCAATTTCGTGATGTCATGCACAGCTTGGGTCTTAGCCTCCACTTCCTCTTTCCTACGCTTCTCAACTAGCTATGACATTCTGAGTTTTGTTTCTTCCTTCTTACACTGTGCAGCAGACTTGTCTGTTTCCACCACGGAGCTAGTTGCAACGCGCCGCTCTGGCGACCAAGACTCAAGGACTGCAAAGATCACATCATCAATTGCCATTTATTGTAAGTTATGCCATGTCTTCGTAGGGTGCTTTCACGCCCTGATAAAGACATGGTGGAAATCCGCCTTGAACTCTGCAAAGCTCTGCAAAATAGTGTATATTGTAGGTGACAACTGCGGCTTGCGATTGATCCCCATCTGGATAATCATCTCCATCAAGATCCACAAGATCTTTCTTTCTTTTACATGTTACGCATCCTTGGTCTCCCACCACGAAGCATACTTCACTACCTCTGTAAGGTCCGGCATGACTGAAGGGAATTGGTTGTCTTCTAGCAACTCCCATGCCACCAGCACAATTGACAGCAAGAGCCACATGTAGTGGAACATCTTTCCCTGCTCCTATGCCTCGCGAAAGTTTGCAATGAACTCACCGCATATATAATTCACCCAATTGAACTAGACTCCCTTAGCGCATTGGTCTACTAATGAAATCATAGGCGCAAGCACCTCATCCATGTGGCACTTCCACATCACCTTCCCTGCTAATATTTTCATTGCTACCTTGGCTGTAGGGTTGTTAATGTTGGAGATGGCATATCCACACTTCTTCTTCTCCAACTTGAATTTCTTCTTCATAGCTTCTGTGAGGGCCAACTCACCACCTTTTCCTTTTGATATATTAGTTGGATCCTCCCCTGAGTAAGGCAACCATGTGATCTGATGGATCAACTGTTCTATGATGGGAATGGGCTCCTCAAGCAACAAACACCCGTCATGCACCAATTAGAGTAGTTACCTGATGACGAAGACAATCACTAGGGTTCAGTGGTAATGCAGTACCTAGAGCAGGTTGAGCAGCCCAGCTTTCTCTACACCCTTGAGCCATGTCCACATCTCTAATTTGATCATTCTAACAGGCGTGTCAATTCGTCGGCATATTCATTGCTCAATTTGTAAATTCAGGAATTTCTCATGATCTGCGAGGTCCCAATATTTCAACTTTATTACAGGGACCCACCCTAAGTGCGACCCCTTAAAAACAATGTCACCTAGGAGCAACAGAGTTTGCAGGGAGCTCTTGCTCTCATCTATGTCCGTTGATACCTTGGCTTTGTCCTTGCACAAAGGAACATATTTTGGTAACCTGGTAATAGGGTCCACACCCTTGGTTTCAACTTCCATTTCGAATTCCTCCTCATCCCCCAGGATTTCTTCAAATTCTTCATCGTCTGCCTCCAGATTAATGGCCTTCCCCTTTTCCTGCAAAGTGAGATTGGTCCTCTGTGGGTTTATTGGTGAGACGTGCACTGGTATCATAGTCTAATTATCCTTATTTGGTCTTGGTGTTCTGGGTCATTTAGGGACTTCGACTACCACTCTGACACTCTCTGGGGTAGCTTCTACTACCTTGATTTTGTTGTGTGGTTTCCTTGGCTGTCGCTGCTTCTATATCTATGGCTTCCACGGGTGCTAACATAGCGCTATTCCATAATTCTTGCAGTGTCTCTTGTAGTTGTTCAAATAATGAATTCGCTTCCAGAGTCTCAAATAGGTCTCAATTCATGTATACATGAGCGCACAACAACTCAGCTCTCAAAATGCCAAGTGTTTTCCGCTGGATAGCCACCTATAATTTATAGGACCTTTTGAATTCGAAGCTAGTCATTCCCCCCACATTTGACCCATTAATGCTAGATTGGCGAAATATTTTCAAGAACCTAACCCATAGATTTTTCCTTAAATGCCTTTCGGCCGCTCCATTTGGCCACAATCTGACCATCAATTCGTGAAAAATGACTTCAACAGTCACTTTCCATCACACCTGTGTGCTATTTCCACAAGTAGAGTAACTGCCTTCGCACTGTCGCAGACCCTGTGACACTTCCTTGCTTTGCGCAGCCTTGAAATCACACAGCTCTCCAACCTGGGCAGTGTAATTTATAGTCTCGTGCCTCCTTTCAGCTGCCTGGAGTGCTAAGAATATACTTCTGTCACATAGTTAGATTTTCGGGCCACCTGTGTATGGCTTCAATCAACTGCCATTCACCTTTCCTGGGAAGGGATCTCCATTCAACTTAACCAACTCAACTGCACCACCATCGGTAATCCCCTTAATAACATAGGGCCCCAGCCAACGCATTTTAAATTTCCCTAGAAATTTATCAAACTTACTATCATACAACAGCACCAAGTCATTCACCTTAAAGGTGCGCAGCTTAATATGTTGGTCATGCCACACTTTTTCATGCTGCTTTTGGACCTGTTGATGAAATCCAACCAAAAATATCTCTTCTTCAAGCTCATCCAATTATGTGAGCCTCTCTTCCAGGGCTCTGTTATATGTCATACTTGTGAGCGCTGCTATGTGTAGACTAGGCATGATGTATTCCATAGGCATTACTACTTCCACACCATATAACAACATAAAGGGTGTCTGTCCCGTTAACTTCTTGCACGTCATCTGATAAGCCCATAATACTACAGGTATGCATAGGTCCCAATCACTTCACTGAACATTGCAAACCTTGGTCACTTGTTTTCAAGCTCTTTGTTGAATGCCTCCACTATCTCGTTAGCCTATGATTGATAAGGTGTGCTCTTTTGGTGATATACCTAAATTTCCTCCGTTAGTGCGTTGATCGTCTCATTCAAGAAGTGCTTACCACGATCACTCCTCATGATCCTTGGACATCCAAATCGCATCCGTACATGCTCAAATAGGAAATTTGTAGCTGTCGCGCCCATGCAATCCTTCACTAGCTGCGCTTCTGCCCAATGAGTCAAATACTCCGTTACAGTGATAATGTACCTTGCCCCTATCTTCCCTTGTGGTTGAATGGGTCCTACAAAATCTATTTCCCACTTCTCAAAAGGTTCCAATGTCATTTGTGGATTCAAAGGCATTTCATCCCTCCATAATGACCTACCTATTCTTTGACATACATCACACGCCTTGCAATATGCTTTTGAATACTAGTGAAGTGTTGGCCAACACAACCTTGCACGTAGAATATTTTTTACGGTTTCTTTCCCTACATAATGTCCTCACACGACACCTCCATGAGTGTCTGTGAGGATGCTTCTTCATTCAAGATCAGGTACATACCATCGCAATATCTCATCAATCCCTATATTATATAGATGCCTAGCAATAACAGAGAAATCTTCCACGCACACCACTAATTCATTATTTTGTTGGACAGATCATCCTTCCAGTGCAGTTCCTATTGTAGGAGGTGTATTATATCCTCTAAATGAGCATCCGCAACACGCACTTCAAATAGCCACACGTTAGGCAGTCCTTCTTCCAAGTTAGTAGGTTCCTCTCCTATTTTTATCCGCGACAGATGGTCTAGTCCCACGTCCAATCATCCAGGCTTCACAAAAACTTCAAAATCATACTCTTGGAACAATAAGAGCCATCTATAGATTCTACCCCCCAACATAGGCTTATTGACCATGTACTTGAGCACAGAGTGATCTGTATACATCTTAAAGTGGCCTCCTAGCAAGTAGTGTCAGTACTTCTGGAGCGCGTACACCATAGCTAGCCCCTTGCGTTCAGTGGTAGATTAGTTCTTTTCTGCTTTGGACAATCTGTGGATTGCGAATGCAATCGGATGGTCCATGTCTTCTATGCCATCCTATGTTATTACTGCCCCTAGCGCTATACATGACACGTCGACATGTACATGAAACTCTTTCTTCTAGTCTAGGAAGACTAGAATTGGCGCGGTAACCATATTTTCTTTCAATATATACAAGCTTGTCTTATAGTCATTGTTTCAATGGAACGTGACATCCTTCTTCAAAAATTTTTCCATCAGCATGGTGACTTGGGCATAGCTTTTGATAAACTTCCCATAATATCCTGTATGTTCCAGAGTAGAGTGTAGCTGTTTCACACTCCTCGACACTTCCAAGTTCAGTATCACCGCGACCTTCGTGGGGTCTACCATCAGTCCCTTTCTCCAAAACACATTCCCCAATAGATTCCCAAGAGGAACACAGAATAGAGACTTCTTGAGATTGAGCGAAATCTAGTATCTTCGACAAGTATCTAGCATCAAATGCAAGCTTGTTACATGGCGCCTAATCAACCCAAATATAGTCCAATCATCAAAATATACATCTAAGAACTTATGAATAAATTTCTTGAATGCCACAAAAACCACGCACGGGAAGATTGCAGGCACATTCTTCAATCTAAATAGCATTAGAGTATATTGAAAGCAACCCCACTCAGTCGAGAAGGTTATGTTGCTCCTATCCTCCGGTGCAATTTTCATTTGGTGGTACCCAGAGAACCCATCAGTGAAGGAATATGCTTCCTGGCCACCTACATTGTCCAACACTTCATCCAAGAATGGAGTCAGGAAAGGACCATGCACACAAACATCATTCGGTTTTCTGAGATCCATGTATATCCTTATTTCATCATTCTACTTCTTCTCTTGCACCACCATTTTACTTACCCAATTAGATTCTTCCATACTCTCAATGATCCCTGCTGCTAGCATTTTGTCTAGCTCTAAGTCGACCTTCTTCTTGTATTTCAGATTTAGGCAATAAGGCCTCTGCTTAACTGGCTATGCATCAAGTTTTATCGTGATCTTCATCACTCCTAGATCTCTGATTATTCCTTTCAAATCCATAAACTTGGTAGGGAATAAGTCCTAGTATTCGTGGAGCAATTCAGTGACCTTATCCACCATCACATCATCCAAATAGTTTCCAATCTTCGCGAATTTGGGTTTGCCTCCGTACCAATGTTCACTTGTTTTGTTTTCACCAGTGCGATTATATCCGGGTTCTCAATCTAAGGTCCCTAAACCTCGTGGTTTCCTTCTGTTTCCAGAATGTTAATCTTTCATAGATCCACATCCTTCTCTTTAGCAGTTACATTATAACATTGTAGCATGCGTGTTCGGTAGCGGAGGCCCTGTGTAACGGGTTTGGGGCTTAAAGCCCCCAATTTTGGGTAAAAATTGGGTAAAATCTCCATGAAGCATGTGGAGCTCGAATTGTAATGGGTTCAGTCAAAGGGTTGTCCGCTCGAAAATAGTGTAACAAAATAGAAAGTGAATCAGCCTACCCATGGTCTGCGGACCATGGGAATGTATAAATAGAGCAAGGCGCTAAGGGTAGAAGGCATATTTTAGTTGGGATCTTGAATGTTATGGGTTTATGAATGCCAATTCGCTCTGAGTTTGTAAGTCCAAGTCGTGGGTGACAGGAGTAGAGAAGGCTTTGCAGCTGTGTGTGAAGAGGCCTAGTAGAGTCCGCAGCTATGTGCGCGGACCCCTGCAGCTGAGTCCATAAGGTAGATCCGGTTGTAATGAACAGGAGATAAATAAAGATAATTTGTTCTGGAAATATTGTGTGTTTTATCGCAAATTTATATGTGTTTCTTAGTTATTTTATGAATTTATGCATATCTGTGCATGCACTGGTTATAACTATTAAATGCTTGCTTCAAGACCTTAACAATTAGATCAGATCTATAATAATTAAGTAGTAATTGAAACTTAAGAAGTGCCTCATCGTTGTGCTTTGTTAAAGCTAGATTTCTTTTCAGAGTAGCACAAGCATGTATATTGGTCCGCGATCCCCATCACATCATCCCTAAGGTGCGGAAACATGGTTCCAGCACCCTCCCCTACTACCTTGTGTGAGACTTCAGTCTGCACTCTACAGGTTGTTGCCGAAAGGGTCAGTAGTGCGGGATTTGTTTGGCTAAAACACTTCCAA
This sequence comes from Pinus tabuliformis, assembly GCA_031772625.1. Lineage (NCBI taxonomy): Eukaryota > Viridiplantae > Streptophyta > Pinopsida > Pinales > Pinaceae > Pinus > Pinus tabuliformis. Next base: position 1,030,716,373 of record CM062819.1, read on the forward strand.
ACCTGGGTCAGGCCCCAATAAGCCAACAAATGGTTCCGTTGTCGGGACCGGGATCTGCCTAAGGGATGTTTGATGTCAGAATGCTGGAGCCCTACAAAAAAAGATTGGTTGGATCAGAAGCTCCACGAGTTTGTAGTACAAGAAAACAAAACTCCACGGATATCTAAAGATAGGTGGCTGGATCGCTACTTATACATGGAAATCCATGAGATCTTTTTCATGTCTTTCTTGACAGAACTGTATGAGTGGATTGCGAGGCTAGCCAATAGTCAGGGAAGGTGTAGACTTGATCAGCCCATCGTGTGGACTCCAGTGTTGGTATGGAGGCTAGAGGCATCTGAAGATAAAATCACATGGGCAGTAGATCAGTGGTTGGATTGGATAATAGGAGTGTTTATCACTAAGTTCACGATATATATAATTGTGATCTATAGCGAAGTGAAAAGGTGATTTCTCAACGGACCGCGGGGTAAGTATATCAAATCGCTGAAAACGTGGATTAAAATGTTGTTATGTGAAAAACGGGTTATGAGAATCCATTGTTGTCTAGGGTAACGTGAAGCAGAAGAGGCTACCAAGGGATCGAAGCATTAGAGAACAGTCCCCTTAATTCACTGTCAAAAAAAGCAAGGAGGAGTTCACAAGGTTCTCTCTGAGAAGTGCGGTCTGGTTGATAAAGTAGTGCATTCCACTGTTACCACTGCCATCCACGCCATCACACACTTCCCCTACATCAACCCCATCTTCACCTACCCCACCTCTGCCACCACCGAGGGTTGGAATGGCGAGTCCAATCAAGTCGCTCGTATTTAGATGTGTAGGAAGTGACGAACAAGATAAGTTCTAGTTTGTGGTAAAGGCAATATGGGAAGCCCAAGGCGTTACCGATGATAACATCAAAAAGGCTACTTTGGTAAGCACACTGCAGGATCGTGCGCTTACGTAGTATATAAAGCACTCTAGCAATCATCGAAATGTGGGAATATCAGAGATCCAAGATGCATTGAACAAAGAATTTAGCTGGAAAAAATTAGAGACATAGTCGATCATCAAGTTCAAAAAGATTGTGATGCTACCAGGAGAAACCCCTTGGGATCTGGATCAGTGCTTGAAGAGCATGATTTGCGAAGCTAACATGACGTTGACGAATGCGCAGCACTGTGCCTATTTTGTGGCCTCTCTGACACTGCGCCTAAGGATGACACTGTCACAACAGAATATCTCAACCCAGGCTGAAGCATTAGAGATAGCGATGAGGTCTCATGAAACTCCAATACAAGATCCTGGGTTGGGAGTTCAACAAATCCACACACAACTACAAAACCTATGTTTGGAGATGCAAAATCTGAAGCAAGATAGGGAGCCCTGCCGAGAGGCATGTGAAGAAGTGTGGTGTATCAAATGTAGAGGCCAGGGTACGACAAGGATCGCTGCCCTGTATTCACAAACTATTTGGCAGGAGGGGGATCGATGCCATTGACAGCAGAAGCACAAGCAAGGCCAAGCGCGGCCCTCGTACTCTAGTGTGCGATCTGTTAGGTAGGAGGAAAGCACACAAGAGACAACTATCATCTATTGTAGAAGTTTACACAACCCCCCCGGCAGCTATTTTGCAATTTTTGTAGATCGGTGGGCCATGACGAATGGAATTGTCGAAGTTATGAGTTGCTGATGGATCGGACACCTGCTTACCAGATGCAGACTGAGGCGGGAGGTCAGGATCCAGTTAGGGCAATAGCACGTAGTGGATTCCTGGGATGCGGATGGGGAAGAGGAGGAATGGGACCTATACGAGGGCGTGGACAGTTAATCTGCTACAATTGTGGAGGATCTGGGCACTACACGCGTGATTGTCGAACACAACCAGAACATTTTGCTTGTACTGTTACCAGTTTGATCATGAAGCTGTAGATTTCCCCACACTAATGGTACAAATGCATGAAAAAGGGTTTCTTCAGTCTACTCCCACACAGAATGTGCAAATGATGAAATTTGAACCACACGAAGAAGACCCTAAGATGAACATGGTGCTCAGAAGTGGTGCAACCATAGGAGAGGATAAGGGGAAGAAACCTAAGGAGGATACATGGGTTCGTAAGGCCCCTAAAAAGCAACCTGAGTTTGATTTGGAACGCAGGAAGGAGACATTTATGGAAGCTAAGAAGAGCTTCACGAAGGCCTCTACTTTAGGTAGTAAGGGCCAAACTAAGCCAGACATGGATCCCTTTATGTTGACTACCTTTTTAGAGACGCGCATGAAGCTACTATAGCACAATAAAGAAGTTAAGGGATTGCAAGAGCTGATAACTCGGTGCATAGGGCCGGGTGAACCGTGGATGGTCCGGAAACTAGGCAAGCATGTGTTGTGCACTGGGTGGGAAATGTGGTTGACTGCACAGAATGGTGACTATGAGATGGATCAGGTTGTTCTGGATTTGGGATCAGATGTGAATGTGCTACCTAAACAGACCTAGAAGTGCATGGGCAGGCCCACACTACAATGGTCTCCTATTCAATTACGGATGGCGAACTAACAAAAGATCTTTCCCATGGGAAGATGGCAAGGGGTTATAGTAGACACTGAAGGCACGAGCACACAAACAGATTTTGAGGTAATAGAAATTGTGGATAACAGTAACCCGTACCCTACATTGTTAGGGATAGACTAGGCCATGGATATGAATGGAGTCATCAACCTAAACAGACGAAAAATGATATTCGAGAAAAAGTCTCTACGCCTAGTGGTTCTGTTGGACCCAGCCAAAGGAGCACGCTACACTGAGCCTGTGCGTGATGAGGACAGTGACGATCAACTCAACTGCATCTACCAGATCACAGCACAAGATCAGGATCGAGTGAATTTGATAGTGGACGGTAGAATATCATGGGAACGTGACAGTTCCTACACATTTGACTCAGATGAAGAAATTGAACAATGGCAGAACTAATTGCATGAGGTAACAACACTAAATTGTAATATGATGGTTAGATCATTATGCTACGTAGTGATAAAAGTAAAGGAACTACCAACAGATGCGAGTGATGAACATTGAGAGATCTGTAGATCGCTGCGAAAAGACAATTCTGGAACAAAAGCAATAGGGTGCACAAACGGGGTTGTTGTGCGCAACAACTGCACAAGGATGGAGTACACCCCAAAAGACTAGGAGGAACTGGCGCAAATATAGAAGGTAGGTGCACGTATGGTTTAGAGGACAAAGTGGGCTGAGTGTCCATTGGCAGCATAGGAGGCAGGTGTATGTTGTACAACCACCTAACTGACTAAGAATCAAAAATTAGAATTCGCCATAGTGATGCATTCCGCCAACTGTTCGCGACAAAGCCATCAAGAAAGCAGGTGGGAGCATGAACAATGTTCGACTGATAAGACGACCCAGTGGGAATCTACGAGTACCATGGGTTCACTGGGCCTATAATACCATCAGCAAAAGGAGGAAGGTGAAGGTGATCTTATCAATGGTGAGGCAAGATGGAACGAAGAAGATAGAAGAAACTCCCCAGACCGCAACCTCCGCAGTTTCGACTATACGTGAGGTCCTGGGCAAAGGAGTTCGACAGTTGCAGCAAGCCATTTGGTGTGGTAGCAGAAGGCTTCGTGAAATCAATGAAGAATGGGCATGGCTAAGGGGAAAAGCATGATATTTGATGAAGAATTTAGCAAAATGAAAATTGGCATCACACAAGTAGTTTTTGCAAATCTGCAAACAAAGGAATCGGGCCTGGCTAGTTCTACCTTAGCACTAGAACAAACTGCGACCCCGCTAACATGGTTGTGACTGCACCAACGAAGGAGTGTACCATATATAGCAGAGCATGATGGCATAATGGATACAAAGGCACTCGAAATGTGCCAGTAGCCTCGGCTAGCAGGGAGGCCGAAATCTCGCACCTAGGGTGCGACCACTTGACTAACTGTCAAAAGCACAGTCTCAGTGCTCCAAGCAGTTGAAAGGAGGCGTGGGACTATAGAAAAGTATGTAGAAGACCTACATGGAAAGAAGGTTCTGTGCTGGGCCAATCGGTTAGCAAGATCACGGTCACACCAAAGGGGCTGCGTTGTCGTGTGGGATGGCTGAGAGGTGACCATTAACGTCACTGTTCATGACAAGAAGTTCGAGTTACGACAGAGAGGAGCGGGTGGCGGGCCATTAAGACAGGAGTTTTGAGCTAGATACGAAAAGATCTGCCACCAAGAAGATATTAATGCAGTGGAAGTGAAGGGAAGGGTTAAATTCAAATTCACATGTTCTTATAAAAACCATTGGGGTAGCCCTACAACAACCCTTGCCTATGTGAAACCTAAGCCAGTGTAGAGCAGTGAGCACCCACATACCTGGCCCCCCGAGAGCACGTCCCTGAGTGACTTCAGGATAGAAACCATGAGAACTAGGGTAAGGTTCGAGGAAGCACCCTATTTGACCCAGGAGGAGCTGGCAGTGGTGGCCGCCACCACAGAAGTTCCAAAGTCCCCATGCACCCTGCAACCTCAAAAGAAAAAGAAGACTAAGGGACCAGTTTGGGTATCACCACGATTCAGTAAATTGTCAATAACAGATAAGGGAAAAGCAATCACCACTCAAATTGAGGAGGAAGAGGAAGATTTGCGTTACCTGATCACTCAGATTGAAGAAGAGGATGAGGAAGAGGAAAATGCTGTCTTAGTACCTTCGCTACCACCATATATCCCTCCATGGAAAGGGGCGGCCAAGATATCGAAGGACCTGGACACTGCGAAGAGTACGCTCCAGACCCCGCTTCTTCTAGATGAGATAAGGTTTGATGGGTTTCCACTGGGCTGAGTACTGAGTATTAAGTTTGAATATTGGGATCTTCTAGATAGAAAGAAGTTCCCCCAATTGGTCGAAGAGAAATTACTAGAGCGAAAGTGGTTACGGGGTGTGGGGAATGCGGGATTACTCAATCTGAGGTGGATACCCCACTATCATCGCGTAGCCATCACCATCTTTTTCTGGTACATGATGGGTATCTCTGGTTGGAGGAATCGATTCCCATCACGACTGATTTAGTACACCAAATTTCCCAGCTACCTACTAAAGGAAACGATCCCACAAATATAGTGGAAATGAGTAGCGACCTCGCAGAAGCCATGAAGGTTAAATATAAGCTAGAAACGTGGAAGGGAGGATATGTAATAACAAGCATAAAAGACCGAGGGGTGTCTGTTTCCACCCGGTTACTGGCCGGAAAACTCATAACGAAATGTCATGTAGACGAGGTGCTCGCCTTTGTCATTGCGCTCACAGATGAATGTGCAGAAGGGGTTCAGTTCAACTGGGCGTAGTTTCTTTGTGATGAATTTTTGATGAATTGTCAAGAAGCCTAGGAGCACGGTAAGACTTTCCATTATGCATGGTTGCTCCTAACAATTCTACTGGTGGCAAGAGAACTGCCGAAGGGTAGCCAATTTCCCAACATTGAGAAGAACCTCCCTGAACCCGTGTGGTATAACTCGCTTTGAGCTACGAAAGATGCCACGAGGATTCATGAGATCAAGGTGTTTTGGATATTCATGGAACCAAGTACTCGGACATGGATCGCTCACAGATTGCAGTTATCCCTGACAGTATACAACAGTTTGCAAATCACAGCTGAGTTCAAAGCAAACATGCATAATCTGTATATCGGGCGCGGAAGGATCCAAATCAAAAATGGGTAAAGCTACCATTCATTGCAACGGACGATGCAATTTACGGGGTAATGGAAGCATGGCTCCTAGAGTGGTGTGCCCTGGACTTGGCCGAATTAGAAAGCATGGCAGCACATCAGCGAAAGAAGGAACTCAAACTGCGAATCACTAGGATGGCAGAAAAGGTGCGCCAGGAGCAGAAAGTAGCCTCGCAGTAGGAGGTGACCGAGGAAACAACAACAACCGCCACCACAATCATTGAAGAAATCATGGACGACTAAGAAATTTCCACAGAGCAGGACATACAAGGGGAAGTGGAGACACCAAAATGCACAAACCTTACTACAAAATCGACCCAAGTCAAGAGGTCGCTCATCCAGGAGCCACTGCATACACGCAAAAAGACAAAGAAAGAAAAGACCTTGGAAAAAGACTTTCTTGACAACAGTGAACTAGCATGTGATGTCACTCATGGTGCTCTGGAGGAGCTAATTTTAGAGCTGACAACTATGTTGGGGGAGCTTAGGACATAGTTGCTGGCGCCATAGGTGCAACCCCTGCGAGGGATGATTCCAACCCTCACGGAAGGTATAACTAGAGTAGAGCAGATGCTGCACCCTCCACAATGAACACTTTAGTATTACTAGTAGGCTCCATCATAGAAGAAGCTAAAGGTGACATGAGGGGTTGGGGACTGAGTTTGGCCACCCTTCCTAGAGAAACCCTATACCAATTACAGGATGGGGTAACCACTGAGCTCCGTGCCAGGGAAGGTCGTGCCCTCCAAGTATTCATGGAGCACAAAGGAAATTTGGAACATATTAGTCTACAGTGCAAAAACTTGATTGCACACAACCTAGGAAGTGAGGAACGAGATAAGTTCTAGTTTGTGGTAAAGGAAATATGGGAAGCCCAAGGCGTTACCGTTGATAACATCAAAAAGGATACTTTGGTAAGCGCACTGCAGGATCGTGCGCTTACGTAGTATATAAAGCACTCTAGCGATCATCGAAATGTGGGATCTTAGAGATCCAAGATGCATTGAACAAAGCATTTAGCCAGAAAAAATTAGAGACATAATCGATCATCAAGTTCAAAAAGATCGTGATGCTACCAGGAGAAACCCCTTGGGATCTGGATCAGCGCTTGAAGAGCATGATTTGCGAAGCCAGCATGACGTTCATGAATGCGCAACACTGTGCCTAGTTTGTGGCCTCTCTGACACTGCACCTAAGGATGGCACTGTCACAACAGAACATCTCAACCCAGGCTGAAGCATTAGAGATAGCGATGAGGTCTCATGAAACTCCAATACAAGATCCTGGGTTGGGAGTTCAACAAATCCACACACAACTACAAAACCTATGTTTGGAGATGCAAAATCTAAAGCAAGATAGGGAGCCCTGCCGAGAGGCACGTGAAGAAGTATGGTGTATCAAATGCAGAGGCCAGTGCTACAACAGGGATCGCTGCCCTGTATTCACAAACTATTTGGTAGGAGGGGGATCGATGCCATTAACACTAGAAGCATAGGCAAGGCCAAGCGCGACCCCTGCACTCTAGTGTGCGATCTGTTAGGTAGGAGGAAAGCACACAACAAACAACTGTCATCTATTGTGGAAGTTTACACAACCCCCCTGGCAGCTATTTTGCAACTTTTGTAGATCGGTGGGCCATGACAAACGGAATTGTCGAAGTTATGAGGTGTTGATGGATCGGACACCTGCTTACTGGATGCAGACTGAGGCGGGAGGTCAGGATCTAGTTAGGGCAATAGCACGTAGTGGATTCCTGGGATGCGGATGGGGAAGATGAGAAATGGGACCTAGACGAGGGCGTGGACAGTTAATCTGCTACAATTATGGAGGATCTGGGCACTACGCGTGTGATTTCCGAACAAAACAAGAACATTTTGCCTGTATTGTTACCAGTTTGATCATGAAGCTATAGATTTCCCCACACTAATGGTACAAATGCATGAAAAAGGGTTTCTTCAGTCTACTCCCACACAGAACGCCCAAATGATGAAATTTAAACCACACGAAGAAGACCCTAACATGAACATGGTGCTCAGAAGCGGTGCAACCACAGGAGAGGATAAGGGGAAGCAACCTGAGTTTGATTTGGAATGTGGGAAAGAGACATTTATGGAAGCTAAGAAGAGCTTAACGAAGGCCTCAACTTTAGGTAGTAAGGGCCAAACTAAGCCAGACATGGATCCCTCTATGTTGACTACCTTTTTAGAGATGTGCATGAAGCTACTATAGCACAATAAAGCAGTTAAGGGATTGCAAGAGCTGATAACTCGGTGGATAGGACCGGGTGAACCGTGGATGGTCCAGAAACTAGGCAAGCATGTGTTGCGCACTGGGTGGGAAATGCAGTTGACTGCACAGATTGGTGACTATGAGATGGATCAGGTTGTTCTGGATTTGGGATCGGATGTGAATATGCTACCTAAACAGACCTAGAAGTGCATGGGTAGGCCCGCACTACAATGGTCTCCTATTCAATTACGGATGGCGAACTAACAAAAGATCTTTCCCATGGGCAGATGACAAGGGGTTATAGTAGACACTGAAGGCACGAGCACACAAACAGATTTTGAGGTAATAGCAATTGTGGATAACAGTAACCTGTACCCTACATTGTTAGGGATAGACTGGGCCATGGATATGAATGGAGTCATCAACCTAAACAGATGAAAAAATGATATTCGAAAAAAAGTCTTTATGCCTAGTGGTTCTGTTGGACCCAGCCAAAGGAGCACGCTACACTGAGCCTGTGCGTGATGAGGACAGTGACGATCAACTCGACTGCATCTACCAGATCACAGCACAAGATCAGGATCGGGTGAATCTGATAGTGGATGGTAGAATATCATGGGAACATGACAGTTCCTACACATCTGACTTAGATGAAGAAATTGAACAATGGCAGAACTGGTTGCATGAGGTAACAACACTAAATTGTAATATGATGGGTAGATCACTATGCTGCGTAGTGATAGAATTAAAGGAACTGCCAACAGATGCGAGTGACGAATGTTGAGAGATCTGTAGATCGATGCGAAAAGATAATTCTGGAACAAAAGCAACAGGGTGCACAAACGGGGGTGCTGTGCGCAACAACTGCACAAGGATGGAGTACACCCCAAAAGACTAGGAGGCACTGGCACAAATATAGAAGATAGGTGCATGTATGGTTTGGAGAAAAAAGTGGGCTGAGTGTCCATTGGACACGTAGGAGGCAGGTGTATGTTGTACAACCACCTAACCGACTAAGAATCAAAAATCAGAATTCGCCATAGTGATGCATTCCGCCAACTGTTCGCGACAAAGCCATCAAGAAAGCAGGTGGGAGCATGAACAACGTTCGCCTGATAAGACGACCCAGTGGGAATCTACAAGTACCATGGGTTCACTGGGCCTATAAGACCATCAGCAAAAGGAGGAAGGTGAAGGTGATCTTATCAATGGTGAGGCAAGATGGAACGAAGAAGACAGAAGAAACTCCCCAGACCACAACCTCCACAGTTTGGACTATACGTGAGGTCCTGGGCAAAGGAATCTGACGGTTGCAGGAAGCCATTTGGTGCGGCAACAAAAGGCTTCATGAAATCCATGAAGAATGGGCCTGGCTAAGGGGGAAAAGCATGATGTTTGATGAAGAATTTAGTAAAATGAAAATTGGCATCGCACAAGCATGGTGTACAAATCTGCAAACAAAGGAATCGGGCCTGGCTAGTTCTACCTCAGCACTAGAACAAACTGCGACCCCGCTAACATGGTTGTCACCGCACCAACGAAGGAGTGTACCATATATAGCAGAGCATGATGAGATAATGGATACAAAGGTGCTCGAAATGTGCTAACAGCCTCGGCTAGCAGGGAGGCCGAAATCTCGCACCTAGTGTGCGACCACTTGACTAACTGTCAAAAGCACAGTCTCAGTGCTCCAAGCAGTTGAAAGGAGGCGTGGGACTATAAAAAAGTTTGTAGAAGACCTGCATGGAAAGAAGGTTCTGTGATGGGCCAATCGGTTAGCAAGATCACGGTCACACCAAAGGGGCTGCGTTGTTGTGTGGGATGGCTGGGAGGTGATCGTTAATGTCACTGTTCATGACAAGAAGTTTGAGTTACGACAGAGAGGAGCGGTTGGCGGGCCATTAAGACAGGAGTTTTGAGCTAGATACGAAAAGATCTGCCACTAAGAAGATATTAATGCAGCGGAAGTGGAGAGAAGGGTTAAATTCAAATTCACATGTTCTTCTAAAATCCATTGGGGTAGCCCTACAACAACCCTTGCCTATGTGAAACCTAAGCCAGTGTAGAGCAGTGAGCACCCACCTACCTGGCCCCTCGAGAGAACGTCCGTAAGTGACTTCAGGATAGAAACCATGAGAACTAGGGTAAGGTTCGAGGAAGCACCCCATTTGACCCAGGAGGAGCTGGGAGTGGTGGCCGCCACCACAGAAGTCCCAAAGTCCCCATGCACACTGCAACCTCAAAAGGACAAGCAGACTAAGGGACCAGTTTGGGTATCTCCACGATTCCGTAAATGGTCAATAGCAGATAAGGGAAAAGCAATCACCACTCAAATCGAGGAGGAAGAGGAAGATTTGTGTTACCTGATCACTCAGGTTGAAGTAGAGGATGAGGAAGAGGAAAATGTTCCCTTAGTACCTTCGCTACCACCATATATCCCTCCATGGAAAGGGGTGGCCAAGATATCGAAGCACCTGGACACTACAAAGAGTACGCTCCAGACCCCGCTTCTTCTAGATGAGATAAGGTTTGATGGGTTTCCGTTGGGATTAGTTCCGAGTATTAAGTTTGAAGATTGGGATCTTGCAGATAGCAAGAAGTTCCCCCGATTGGTCGAAGAGAAATTACTAGAGCGAAAGTGGTTACGGGGTGTGGGGAAGGCAGGATTACTCAATATGAGGTGGATACCCCACTATCATCGCGTAGCCATCACCATTTTTTTCTGGTACATGATGGGTATCTCTGGTTGGAGGAATCGATTCCCATCACGACCGATTTAGTACACCAAATTTCCCAGCTACCTACTAAAGGGAACGATCCTGCAAATATAGTGGAAATGAGTAGTGACCTCGCAGAAGCCATGAAGGTTAAATATAATCTAGAAAAGTGGAAGCGAGGATATGTAATAGCAAGCATCAAAGACCGAGGGGTGTGTGTTGCCACCCAGTTACTGGCCGAAAACTCATAAGGAAATGTCATGTAGACGAGGTGCTCACCTTTGTCATTGTGCTCACAGATGAATGTGCAGAAGGGGTTCAGTTCAACTGGGTGTAGTTTCTTTGTGATGAATTTTTGATGGATTGTCAAGAAGCCTAGGAGCACGGTAAGACTTTCCATTATGCATGGTTGCTCCTAACAATTCTACTGGTGGCAAGAGAACTGCCAAAGGGTAGCCAATTTCCCAACATTGAGAAGAACCTCTCTGAACCCGTGTGGTATAACTTGCTTCGAGCTACGAAAGATGCCACGAGGATTCATGAGATCAAGGTGTTTTGGATATTCATGGAGCCAAGTACTCAGACATGGATCACTCACAGATCGCAGTTATCCTTGACAGTATACAACAGTTTGCAAATCACAGCTGAGTTCAAAGCAAACAAGCATAATCTGTATATCGGGCACAGAAGGATCCAAATAAAAAATGGGTAAAGCTACCATTCACTGCAACGGACGATGCAATTTATGGGGTAATGGAATCATGGCCCCTATAGTGGCGTGCCTTGGACTTGGCCGAATTAGAAAGGATGGCAGCACATCAGCGAAAGAAGGAACTCAAACTGCGAATCACTAAGATGGCGGAAAAGGTGCGCCAGGAGCAGAAAGTAGCCTCGCAGTAGGAGGTGACCGAGGAAACAACAGCAACCACCACCACAATCATTGAAGAAATCATGGACGACTAGGAAATGTCCACAGAGCAGGACATACAAGGGGAAGTGGAGACACCAAAATGCACAGACCTTACTACAAAATCGACCCAAGTCAAGAGGTCGCTCATCCAGGAGCCACCGCATACACACAAAAAGACAAAGAAAGCAAAGACCTTGGAAAAAGACTTTCTTGACAATAGTGAACCAGCATGTGATGTCACTCATGGTGCTCTGGAGGAGCTAATTTCAGAACTGACAACTATGTTGGGGGAGCTTAGGACATAGTTGTTGGCGCCATAGGTGCGACCCCCAGGAGGGAAGATTCCAACCCTCACGGAAGGTATAACCAGAGTAGAGCAGATGATGCACCCTCCACAATGAACACTTTAGTATTACTAGTAGGTTCCATCATAGAAGAAGCTAAAGGTGACATGAGGGGTTGGGGACTGAGTTTGGCCACCCTTCCTAGAGAAACCCTATACCAATTACAGGATGGGGTAACCACTGAGCTCCGTGCCAGGGAAGGTCGTGCCCTCCAAGTATTCATGGAGCACAAAGGAAATTTGGAACATATTAGTCTACAGTGCAACAACTTGATTGCACACAACCTAGGAAGTGAGGAACGAGATAAGTTCTAGTTTGTGGTAAAGGCAATATGGGAAGCCCAAGGTGTTACCGTTGATAACATCAAAAAGGCTACTTTGGTAAGTGCACTGCAGGATCGTGCACTTACGTAGTATATAAAGCACTCTAGCGATCATCGAAATGTGGGAATATTAGAGATCCAAGATGCATTGAATAAAGCATTTAGCTAGAAAAAATTAGAGACATAGTCGATCATCAAGTTCAAAAAGATCGTGATGCTACCAAGAGAAACCCCTTGGGATCTGGATCAACGCTTGAAGAGCATGATTTGCGAAGCTAGCATCACGTTGATGAATGCGCAGCACTGTGCCTAGTTTGTGGCCTCTCTGACACTACGCCTAAGGATGGCACTATCACAATAGAAGATCTCAACCCAGGCTGAAGCATTAGAGATAGCGATGAGGTCTCATGAAACTCCAATACAAGATCCTGGGTTTGGAGTTCAACAAATCCACACACAACTACAAAACCTATGTTTGGAGATGCAAAATCTGAAGCAAGATAGGGCGCCCTACCGAGAGGCACGTGAAGAAGTGTGGTGTATCAAATGCAGAGGCCAGTGCTACGACAAGGATCGCTGTCCTGTATTCACAAAATATTTGGCAGGAGGGGGATCGATGCCATTGACACTAGAAGCATAGGCAAGGCCAAGCGCGGCCCTCGCACTCTAGTGTGCGATCTGTTAGGTACGAGGAAAGCACACAACAGACAACTGTCATCTATTGTGGAAGTTTACACAACCCCCCTAGCAGCTATTTTGCAATTTTGGTAGATCGGTGGGCCATGACGAACGGAATTTTCGAAGTTATGAGTTGCTGATGGATCGGACACCTGCTTACTAGATGCAGACTGAGGCAGGAGGTCAAGATCCAGTTAGGGCAATAGCACGTAGTGGATTCCTGGGATGCAGATGGGGAAGAGGAGGAATGGGACCTAGACAAGGGCGTGGACAGTTAATCTGCTACAATTGTGGAGGATCTGGGCACTACGCGTGTGATTGTCCCAACACAACCAAAACATTTTGCCTGTACTATTACCAGTTTGATCATGAAACTGTAGATTTCCCCACACTAATGGTACAAATGCATGAAAAAGGGTTTCTTCAGTCTACTCCCACACAGAACATGCAAATGATGAAATTTGAACCACACGAAGAAGACCCTAACATGAACATGGTGCTCAGAAGCAGTGCAACGACAGGAGAGGATAAGGGGAAGCAACCTGAGGAGGATACGTGGGTTCGTAAGGCCCCTAAAAAGCAACCTGCATTTGATTTGGAACGTGGGAAGGAGACATTTATGGAAGCTAAGAAGAGCTTCACGAAGGCCTCTACTTTAGGTAGTAAGGGCCAAACTAAGCCAGACATGGATCCCTCTATGTTGACTACCTTTTTAGAGACGTGCATGAAGCTACTATAGCACAATAAAGCAGTTAAGGGATTGCAAGAGCTGATAACTCGGTGGATAGGGCCGGGTGAACTGTGGATGGTACGAAAACTAGGCAAGCATGTGTTACGCACTGGGTGGGAAATGCGGTTGACTGCACAAATTGGTGACTATGAGATGGATCAGGTTGTTCTGGATTTGGGATCGGATGTGAATGTGCTACCTAAACAGACCTAGAAGTGCATGGGCAGGCCCGCACTACAATTGTCTCCTATTCAATTACGGATGGCAAACTAACAAAAGATCTTTCCCATGGGGAGATGGAAAGGGGTTATAGTAGACACTGAAGGCGCGAGCACACAAACAGATTTTGAGGTAATAGCAATTGTGGATAACAGTAACCCGTACCGTACATTGTTAGGGATAGACTGGGCCATGGATATGAATGGAGTCATCAACCTAAACAAACGAAAAATGATATTCGAGAAAAAGTCTCTACGACTAGTGGTTCTGTTGGACCCATCCAAAGGAGCACGCTACACTGAGCCTGTGCATGACGAGGACAGTGATGATCAACTCGACTGCATCTACTAGATCACAACGCAAGATCAGGATCAGGTGAATCTAAGAGTGGATGGTAGAATATCATGGGAACATGACAGTTCCTACAAATCTGACTCAAATGAAGAAATTGAACAATGGCAGAACTGATTGCATGAGGTAACAACACTAAATTGTAATATGATGGTTAGATCACTACGCTACATAGTGATAGAAGTAAAGAAACTGCCAACAGATGCGAGTGACGAACGTGGAGGGATCTGTAGATCGCTGCGAAAAGACAATTCTGGAACAAAAGCAACAGGTAGCACAAACGGGGGTGATGTGCGCAACAACTTCACAATGATGGAGTACACCCGAAAAGACTAGGAGGAACTGGCGCAAATATAGAAGGTAGGTGCACGTATGGTTTGGAGGACAAAGTGGGCTGAGTGTCCATTGGTAGCGGAGGAGGCAGGTGCATTCCGCCAGCTGTTCACAACAAAGCCATCAAAAAAGCAGGTGGGAGCATGAACAACGTTCGCCTGATAAGATGACCCAGTGGGAATCTACGAGTACCATGGGTTCACTCGGTCTATAAGACCATCAGCTAAAGGAGGAAGGTGAAGGTGATCTTATCAATGGTGAGGCAAGATGGAACGAAGAAGACACAAGAAACTCCCCAGACCGCAACCTCTGCAGTTGGACTATACGTGAGGTCCTGGGCAAAGGAATTCGATGGTTGCAGGAAGCCATTTGGTGCAGCAGTAGAAGGCTTCATGAAATCAATGAAGAATGGGCATGGCTGAGGGGGAAAAGCATGATGTTTGATGAAGAATTTAGCAAAATGAAAATTGGCATCGCACAAGCAGGGTGTGCAAATCTGCAAATAAAGGAATCAGGCCTGGCTAGTTCTACCTCAGCACTATAACAAACTCCGACCCCGCTAACATGGTTTTTACCGCACCAACGAAGGAGTGTACCATATATAGCAAAGCATGATGGGATAATGGATACAAAGGCACTCGAAATGTGCCAGCAGCCTCAGCTAGCAGGGAGGTCGAAATCTCGCACCTAGGGTGCGACCACTTGACTAATTGTCAAAAGCACAGTCTCAGTGCTCCAAGCAGTTGAAAGGAGGCGTGGGACTATAAAACGGTCTCTAGAAGACCTGCATGGAAAGAAGGTTCTGTGTTGGGCCAATTGGATAGCAAGATCACGGTCACACCAAAGGGGCTGCGTTGTGGTGTGGGATGGCTGGGAGGTGACCATTAACATCATTGTTCATGACAAGAAGTTCAAGTTACGACAGAGAGGAGCGGGTGGCGGGCCATTAAAACAGGGGTTTTGAGCTAGATGCAAAAAGATCTGCCACCAAGAAGATATTAATGCAGCGGAAGTGGAGGGAAGGGTTAAATTCAAATTCACATGTTCTTATAAAAACCATTGGGGTAGCCCTACAACAACCCTTGCCTATGTGAAACCTAAGCCAGTGTAGAGCAGTGAGCACCCACCTACCTGGCCCCCCGAGAGCACGTCCCTGAGTGACTTCAGGATAGAAACCATGACAACTAGGGTAAGGTTCGAGGAAGCACCCTATTTGACCCAGGAGGAGATGGGAGTGGTGGCTGCCACCACAGAAGTTCCAAAGTCCCCATGCACACTGCAACCTCAAAAGGACTAGCAGACTAAGGGACCAGTTTGGGTATCGCCATGATTTAGTAAATTCTCAATAACAAATAAGGGAAAAGCAATCACCACTCAACTCGAGGAGGAAGAGGAATATTTGTGTTACCTGATCACTCAGATTGAAGCGGAGGATGAGGAAGAGGAAAATGTTCCCTTAGTACCTTCGCTACCACCATATATCCCTCCATGTAAAGGGGCGGCCAAGATATCGAAGGACCTACACACCGCGAAGAGTACGCTCCAGACCCCGCTTCTTCTAGATGAGATAAGGTTTGATGGGTTTCCGCTGGGCTGATTACTGAGTATTAAGTTTGAAGATTGGGGTCTTGTAGATAGCAAGAAGTTCCCCAGATTGGTCGAAGAGAAATTACTACAACGAAAGTGGTTACGGAATGTGGGGAAGGCGGGATTACTCAATCTCAGGTGGATACCCTACTATCATCGCGCAGCCATCACCATTTTTTTCTGGTACATGATGGGTATCTCTGGTTGGAGGAATCGATTCCCATCACAACCGATTTAATACACCAAATTTACCAGCTACCTACTAAAGGGAACGATCCCGAAAATATAGTGGAAATGAGCAGCGACCTCACAGAAGCCATGAAGGTTAAATATAAGCTAGAAAAGTGGAAGCGAGGATATGTAATAGGAATCATCAAAGACCGAGGGGTGTGTGTTGCCACCCAGTTACTGGCCGAAAAACTCATAAGGAAATGTCATGTAGACGAGGTGCTCGCCTTTGTCATTGCGCTCACAGATGAATGTGCAGAAGGGGTTCAGTTCAACTAGGCGTAGTTTCTTTGTGATGAATTTTTGATGAATTGATAAGAAGCCTAGGAGCACTGTAAGACTTTCCATTATGCATGGTTGCTCCTAAAAATTCTACTGGTGGCAAGAGAACTGCCGAAGGCTAGCCAATTTCCCAACATTGAGGAGAACCTCCCTGAACCCGTGTGGTATAACTCGCTTTAAGCTACGAAAGATGCCACGAGCATTCATGAGATCAAGGTGTTTTGGATATTCATGGAGCCAAGTACTCAGACATGGATTGCTCACAGATCGCAGTTATCCCTGACAGTATACAACAGTTTGCAAATCACAGCTGAGTTCAAAGCAAACATGCATAATCTGTATGTCGGGCGCGGAAGGATCCAAATAAAAAATGGGTAAAGCTACCATTCATTGCAACGGACGATGCAATTTACGGGGTAATGGAAGCATGGCCCCTAGAGTGGCGTGCCTTGGACTTGGCCGAATTAGAAAGGATGGCAGCACATCAGCGAAAGAAGGAACTCAAACTGTGAATCACTAGGATGGTGGAAAAGGTGTGCCAGGAGCAGAAAGTAGCCTCGCAGTAAGAGGTGACTGAGGAAACAACAACCACCACCACTGCAATCATTGATGAAATCATGGACGACTAGGAAATGTCCACATAGCAGGACATACAAGGGGAAGTGGAGACACCAAAATGCATAGACCTTACTACAAAATCGACCCAAGTCAAGAGGTCGCTCATCCAGGAGCCACTGCATACACGCAAAAAGACAAAGAAAGCAAAGACCTTGGAAAAAGACTTTCTTGACAACAGTGAACCAGCATGTGATGTCACTCATGGTGCTCTGGAGGAGCTTATTTTAGAGCTGACAATTATGTTGGGGGAGCTTAGGACATAGTTGTTGGCGCTATAGGTGCGACCCCCGGGAGGGATGATTCCAACCCTCACGGAAGGTATAACCGGAGTAGAGCAAATGTTGCACCCTCCACAATGAAAACTTTAGTATTACTAGTAGGCGCCGTCATAGAAGAAGCTAAAGGTGACATGAAGGGTTTGGGACTGAGTTTGGCCACCCTTCCTAGAGAAACCCTATACCAATTACAGGATGGGGTAACCACTGAGCTCCGTGCCAGGGAAGGTCGTGCCCTCCAAGTATTCATGGAGTACAAAGGAAATTTGGAACATATTAGTCTACAGTGCAACAACTTGATTGCACACAACCAAGGATTGGAACGGGCCGTGGAGGAGGTTTATAGTAGTGTAGCAAAACTGGCTATGCCAGCAAAACTCCCCACAATCTACAAGATTCATCACATGGCGGCAGGATTCTGGAAGGCTCAAGCGGAAGCTGTGAAATCTCAGTGGTAGTTGATCTTGCAAATCATGGAGCTAAGGATGAAGGCTTAGACTACTACACGTCTGAAAGTTAGAGAGAAACACTGTCGTGAAATTCAAGCAGGATTGCAAGTGATAGAGAACCATGTACAAGACTACACGGGATTTTTGGATTAGTCCCTTCTTACGCTCACATCACTACAAGAAGACCCAACACTACAACAGGTAGATATAGAAGCGTAGGAGCTGCAGAAGGCTTATGACAATGTCCGGGGGACTGCATAAATAGTCGCCATCACTCAGCGTTTGGCCAAAATGAGGGAGGCCCATGCTATGAAGGAGTAGGTGGATGCCAAACAACAACGAGAAGCTAGGCTCAAAGCTCGCATCCAGCCTTGGCTTGAGGAAGCATTCACGGTTACCACTATGATCAAGGGGAAGCTGACCTAGTTGCAAGACATATATGCGCTAAGGGAGGAAGGTGTCTCCAATGATGCATCAAATGCCAGGCTCAATTGATACAAGAGTCACTGGAAGATTGTGTGGCAGATGTCAGTACAATGCAAAGGTTGCTAGAGGAACTATGAGCAAAGATCAATGCACCAACCAAGTGACTCGAGACAAGTCACGATGATTGTATTAGGGGCCTGTTGGGTAGCAGAGATCCCATGTAATGGGTTTGGGGCTTAAAACCACAATTTTGGGTAAAAATGGGGTGAAAGCTCTATGAAGAGTGTGGAGCTCGAATTGTAATGAGTTCAGTCAAAGGGTTGTCCACCCGAAAATAGTGTAAGAAAATAGAAAGTCAGTCAGCTTGCGCATGGTTCGCAGACCATGGGAATGTACAAATAGAGCGAGGCGCGAAGGGTAGAAGGAAGATTTTAGTTCTGATCTTGAATGTTATGGGTTTATGAATGCCAAGTTGCTCTTAGTTTGTAAGTCTGAGTCGTGGTGATAGGCGTAGAGAAGGCTCTATAGCTGTGTGCACGGAGTCCTAGTAGAGTCTATGGTTGTGTGCACGGACCCCTGCAGCCGAGTGCGCAAGGAAGATCTGGTGGTAATGAACAAGAGATAAATAAGGATAAGTTGTTCTGGAAATATTGTGTGTTTTATCGTAGATTAATATGCATTTCTTGCTTATGTTTTGAATTTATACATATCTGTGTGCGCACTGGTTATAACTATTAGATGCTTGCCTCAAGACCTTAAGAATTAGATCAGATCTATAATAATGCTATAGTAATAGGAACATAAGAAGCGCCTCATTGCCGTGCTTCGCGAAAGCCAGATTGCTGTGCAGAGTAGTGCGAGCGTGTATATCGGTCAGCGTTCCCCATCACATCATCCCTAGGGTGTGGAAACCTGGTTCTAGCACCCTCCCCTACTACCTCAGGTGAGACTTCAGTCTGTGCTCCGCAGGCAGTTACCGAAAGGGCTGGTAGTTTGGGATTTGTTTCGCTAAAACACTTCTGAACCTGGGTCAGGCCCCAATAAGCCAACAGTGTGACTCAGCTAAGTAGCCCATTCAGGCTGAATTAGGTCTAAAGGATCCTGCAGTACCCTGAAGATGGCTGCTTTCACTTCTTGTAGTGCTTCCTTCATCAATACTATCAAACCCACCCTCAAAACTAAATGTCATCATGAATCCTTCGCATAGGATATCCCATTCACCTGTTCTGTGGTGGAGCTCTGTTTCTATATACCAATTCATTAGGATAACATCCAGGGTGTGATAGAACAGGTCCACCCACTCAGGTCGTGGCTTTTCTCCATAAGCTTGTGTCCATTTGGCAAAATGCGAGCACGGATCATTTTGTCCATCATACTTGTCTATTAGTCATATCTTAGGCTTCCTAAATCATGTTCTCATCATCCTCATACATTCGCACCAATCATCAAATCTTCCCTTATGCGTACCCCATCATCTTACGGACGTAGCACGCAGTGCCCAGTCCAAGGCATCGAAGCGTTGCTTTTCTGGCACCTCTCTTTCAAATGCATCTGAAAATATATCTACCTCATTTAGACCATCATAAATACATAATGCAGCGACCGAGTCATCATGTTGCAATTTAGCATAGTTACCTCATGTAACCGATTTTGCCAGCGTTCTATTTCTTCGTCGGAGTTTGAAGTGCAGGAACTCTTGTGATCCCACGTAATCCGTCCATCTATAGTGGGATTCACCCAGTCTTCGTCTCACACTATTATCTTATAGATGCAATCCATATCATCATCACTCTCATAATCATGGACTGGTTTCATATAGCATGATCCTTCAGCAAGATCCAGGGGTATTATTACACGTAGTTATTTCCTCTCAAAGATCATCTTTTGCTTCTTCAAGTTGATTACCCTGTTCATATCAGTAGCCTATTCAATTCCCCGGAGTGCAGGGTAGGGATTGTTATCATCCACTATCTATATTACTTCAAAATTGGCCAGTGTACTCACTCCCTCAATATCCATGGTCATCCCCTACAGCCACCCCATGGGTATGATTTTCTGCTGATTCACCATCCTTAGCTAAATCGGAGAACATTACCACACAGTTCTCCCCATTCGCTCCCAAGCATGATTGGGTAGGACATTCGCATCTGACCCCAGGTCCAAAATGACTTGATCCATTTAATACTCTCATATTTGTGCAGTTAGTCTCATCTCCCGTCCCATCCTTGCTTTATTCTTGCCAATATTTCGTACCACTCATGGCTCACCTGGCGTGGTTCCTGCACATCTATTTATGAGTTCTTGTAGCCCTTTTATAGCCTTACTATCATGCAATAACTTCATACAGGTTTCTAGTAAATCTATGAGCATAGAAGGGTCGATCTCTAACTCAAGCTTATCTTTGCTTCCTAAGGTAGAGGCCTCAATGAAGCTCTTCTTAGCTTCCATGAAGGCTTCTCAAGCGCACTCCAAATCAAACTCAGCCTCTTTCACTACAGCCTTGCGAACCCATGTACCGTCTTCCAGTTATTTCCCCTTGTCATCCCCTATCACAATTCCACTCCTAAACACTATATTTATGTTTGGATCTTCCTCATGTGGCTCACACCTCATCATCTATAAGTTCTAAGTCGAGGGAGGTGGTACCGCCCCTTTCTCACGTATCCTAGCTATCATTGTAGTACAATTGTTTGTTTCATGATTAAACAGTGTGCAATACTTGCACAACGGATCCGTTGGATTAGTGCAATTGTGGGCATAGTGTCCTAGTCCTCTACAATTGTAGAAAATCAACTGTCCTCGACCTCTATGAGGTCCTCCTATACCACGACCTCGTTTGTGCCCCTAAAATCCTATCTGCGCCATCCCTGCATTATAGTCAAGGGGCTGCGTTTTGACCTGAACCTGATAGGTGGGAGGTCTATCCATCATCAATTCATAGCTCCTGCAAGTATGTTTATCATGCCCTACTGACCTACAAAAGTTTTCAAACAATTGTTGCGGTGCTTGCACATACTTCTGTAGCAAGTAACATTTATCCACGGTATGTTTTCCAGCTACCTGACAGATAGTGCACCATAAAGCAGACGTCACGCTAGGTCCTGCTTGAGCTTCCAACCTTAAAGGCATCGATCCTCCTCCTGCAAGGTAATTTTCAAAGACCAGGCAATGGTCTTTGTCATGACCCTAACTCTTTCATTTCAAGCACCATACTTCCTCGCGTACCTCTGGTTGAACCGTCCTGTCCTGGTTTAGACTTTGCATCTCAAGACACAGATTCTTGAGTTGTGCATGAATCTGCTGAAATCCTAGGTTATGATCTTGCATTTGAGTCTCATGTAGTCTCATAGCAATCTCCAAGGCCTCTGCCTGAGTTGTTATCTTCTGTTGTGACAACACAGTCCTTAGGTGTGGTAGTAGTGAAGACACAAACCATTCATGATGATGTCCATCTGTAAAATTCATGTTAGCTTCACGGATTGTACATTTTAGCCTCTGATCTAGTTCCCAAGGTGTCTCACCTGGTTGCATCGCGATCTCTTTGAATCCCACAATCAATTGTGCCTCAGATTTAGGCCTGCAAAATTCCATATTTAGTGTTTCTTGCATATCTGCTACTCCAGCATTCGGGTTATCATTAGAGTACTTAATATATCAGGTTACCACACGATCTTTTAGGGTGCTAACCAGTGTTTCTTTCTTTATATGATCATTTGTAACACCTTGAGCTTCCCATATAACCCTTACAATGAACCAGAATTGGTCTGGGTCCTCATTTCGCAAGCCTTTGAACAAAGGAAACTTCACTGTGTTTTCCATACTGAATCGTGGTGGAGGCAAAGGTGGTATGGGTGTTATTGGGAAATCTAGTGTCTATGCAGAGCTCCTAGTCCCACTAAGGCTGGTAGCTACCTTAGAAACAAACAAACTAAAACTACTTTGGTTTTCCTTTATGAGAAATAGATAAGAGGGGAATAAAGGAGACCAACCTCTGTCTTGCGCTTGGTTCCTTTCCTGATTCCTCTCCCTTCCTGATTCCTCATCTACCCAGCTTCAAAGAGTACCTTTAGAATCAAAGCTGCATAACACTATCAAAGAACATAGATCTATTATCATAAACAATATAGGACCAGATATATATTGACCACACAAATGCATATATCATCAATCAGACAAGAATGTGGAGGAAAACTTGAATAGATTTATTAATAATCAAGAATAGCAAATAGGATTAAAACCAATTGTTCTAACCCAGCATCATCCTCTCAGCAAGAAAGCCCTTCTTCACCTCATGAAAAGCTTAGATCACCCAACACTATGATGTTGCACCAAGAAACCAACAACACTTCCTTACAAGATACAAAATTACAGTCTCTGGATCTCTGGGATGAGGGATCCATATATAGATGTTTGCAAGGGGGGTGAGTCAACTTTTGAGATTTGATTAGTGTCCTCTCTCTGATAGTTCTTGATTCCACTTGGAGATTTATGATCTCTTACTCATCCCTGGGTGAATGCAGAGAGGCAAGTGTCACAAGAGAAGTTTCTAGAAGATTCCATGATCCTCCACCTTGCAGATTGACCCTGCCATTTGTCCACTCTCGCCCATCACACCCCATAGAAGGGCTTTTCAGTATGCATCACACCTCCCGTGTGTATTTAGGTGGGATGTAGTGCACTTTGACCATGGAGCATGTGAGATGGTCTAGTTTTGACCAGTTCTGAGTAGTTTTTCATGGAGAACTTCTGGGAGAAGATGTAATCAGTTGACCTTGTTCTTTTAGAGGTTGGAACAACACTTTTAGGGACTTAAGAGCCCTTGTTTTATGGACATTTATGATTGGTGTTGTAGTGCCCAAAAATTTCTATAACAGTTTCCCCCTAAAGCATGAGGTCATTAATCTGTTGATGTCGGGTGAAATGCTTTATCATGAGGATCTGAAGTTTTTTCAAGCTGGAAGGCGACCTATAATAATATACAATACAATACATTATCTTCATAATATTTTCATGATCTAGCTGAGGTGGGCATTCCCATGCTTAGCTTTATAAATTCATTTTCATGTACATAAGACAGACAATCGTCTAAGTGTAGACTGATGATTCTGGTAGAGCCATCATCCCTTAGATTGGATGATTATCCATGCAGTAATGATGTACATTTGATGTCTTTATTTTCTTGAATATATATCACAACCTGGATGGATTGAACTAGATCCGGGGTCTTCAATCTCGTTCGATATTCACTCAAAGTACAAGTCGATCCATGTGAGAGATGTTCTGGAGTCGAACATGGGAAGACATCACCTGATTACCAGCTGATGATGTAAGATGTTAACAGGTGCGAGAGGAATCACCGATAATGATGATGACCCTCAAGGTACTACAGTACAATTCACATTGTGTGAATAAGGGACTTGGCATCGAACACCACGCAAAGTCTTTTGGTCGAAAGCCATTGATGTAAACCTCTCGCTAGAAGTGAGAAAATTGCCATTGAGGCATGCAAGTTTCAAAGCACTGAAAGGGTTGTTCCTAGATCAACTTCTTGGATAATGAGCTGATGTCGACAAGAAGCGATCCATCATAGGAGGGCCTTAGTGAATCCCACATCAACGACATGGAATGGAGCAAATGATTTTAATGGAGGTGAAAACGATCTGGTGATATAAGGTTCAGTGTGGCGGTCATGAAAGAATGGAGCGTAAATTTATTGCAGTGGATGAGACATAGGTGAATTCTCTGAGCAACTTCTCTTGAACATATTGGCGACACTGACATGATCGATTGGTAGCGTTAACCCCAAATATGGATGGTGTGATGGACCCATGGTGATATGACCAGTGAACGGAACAACCCAACCCGACCTGGACGCGGAGTGAAAGTGTCATGTTCAAGAGCGACTTGCCACCAATAAAGTTTCTTCAAGTTTTCTTCCGAAATTTTCCCCGGTCATTGCTGACCAGTACCTCTTTATTTTTGTCAAGCTTGAGGAGGATAACATATGCTTTTTCTATAATTTTCCCTTCAGGAAAACCCATCACTATGTTTTAATGAGCCTAGCGATAGTGAAGCTCGTTCTTGTCTGTACGGACAAGTTTGTCACTATTCAGTTTTAACGAGTTTAACGACAAGGATAACTCGGTCCTTTTCAATTTTATAGAATTTGAAAAAGGGACGTAAAGAAAACTCCAATAATCCTTTTTCGTCATATAATCCCTTGAGTCCGAAAAAGTATAAAACAATACAAAAGGGATGAATTTTCGGTACTTTTAACAAGCCGAACAAAACAAGCACTCGATCTTTTTGTGTAATAATCCCTCAAGTCCAAAAAGATTAAAATATTAAGGAGGGATAGCACTTCCGGTCCCTTTAACGAGCTGGAGAGGCCAATTGCTCAGCAATCTTTTCACATTTTACGAGTCAGTTGAAAAGAGCTTAAAGAACACTTTTTTTTTTAGGAACGAGTGATAAATTCGGGTAGCAGTTGATTCCAGGTAAGGTTTGGAATTTTCCAATCATGGTAGTGTCACAAGGATGGCTAACAGGATCACTCTTCGCAGCTGTTCCTCAAAAAGGGTAAACAATAAAATGGAGGTGAATGATCGGCCAATACATAGTGGAGGTGATGATGAGAACACGACCAAGGCTTCAAAGGCTGATGATAATACATTCACAAAAGGTTATTTACCGGAAAATGGTTCATTTTTTAATGAGCTTAAACTCAGGGAGAACATTTGCTCATTGCTTATGTTTATTTTTAACGAGCTTGAATTCCACATTAAAACTGCTCGATCCAGTCGTATAATAAGGATGTCTCATTTAAAAAACGACATTTTTTCAAAGCTTTGCCCCACATCCTTTCTTTATGCAAGTTAGGAAACGACCAATCCTACAAGTTTAAAGGGTTAGAGGACCTACAAATTTAAAAAAAATAAGCGGTCGCTCTTCGCTCTTCGCTTGCATGCCAAAATGTTTGCATGCCCCCAGGTATAGTGAAGTAGAATTTCCAGGTTACCCCTCAATTTGCAGAAAAAACATTTGTTTTATCGGGAAAGGCCTACCTATTGACAGAGGTATCTTATTCCCGTTTAACCCCATTTTCCTAAATAGACGGGTGTGTCAACCAGTCATATATCATTCGCGGAAACCTACCCTATACCCAAGGCTTTCCTGTCGAAACAGGCCAGGGTACATGCCCTCTGGGTTTCGGTCATATCCTCTGAATCACTCGTGCTCATCAGGAGGACGCACTGGGGATTGATGAGACATTCCTTGCATGAAAAGACCATTTAGGGATGGTATATGACTATTTGCTATGTGTGAACCAGGGAATGAAAGCTGGTCTATGAGCTTGACCACTCTTCCTTCATGCAGAAAACACATGACCCTAAAGAGTGAGGAGACAATGGCTCCCATGCAATAAATATAGTCACGTGCAAGGAGTAGATTATAATCCAGGGGTCCTTGGACTACCATTACATTCATGTGAACGGTTTTCTTTCTCAATGTTATCTGCACATTGGGAAGGATCCCTAACGGTCGACTGGTTCCTTTGTCAAAGCCTATTAGATTTCTCATCTCAAGAAAAAGCGATGGTGAACCAAGCACTTTCCAAGTAGTCGAGGAAAGGATACTCACAGAAGCCCCTTCATCTATGATGGTACCATCCATGACCATTCTATATATTTGAGCAATGATTCGAAATGGTACACTAGCCAGTAAGCGGGGTCTGCCTAGTAGATTCCAATCGAAGGAAACAACTAGGTTGCTTGGAGGTGGGACCGAATAGACGGCTGGATATGACTTTGACAAACTTCCTTCTTGCGGTAAAGGAATGGGTAGACTGCCCCCATGTTCATCGGAGTCTGTTCTTACGAAGAGAATTTGGACGGTGTCTTTTTTGTTCTCTCCGATGACTGTATCATCTGAAGATGAATCCTCTGAAGGCAAGACCGGGTCAACTGCCGGCTCGACCTTTTGACTTTCGTCTAGTGTGGATTTAGAGGGTTCATTTTCAATGATACACACTTCAGCTGACCCAAATGGTGTGGCAGTCGGGTTTTCAACTAGTGACGGACTCGGCAAGAGTTTCTTATATCCAGGAGGAAGTTGTAAAGGTGAAACCGGACGGTCATCCAAAACTCTTTTAGCCTCGTCTAAGAAGGGACAACAGTGGACAGCGTGATCGCCTTCACACATTTTACAAGGAAATTTACATTTTACTTTTTGTCCAGGGGCTTCACTTTCACTAGTCGACGGTGTATTTTCAACATGATCATCAGAGGTTGATGACACCGGATTGTGCAAATGAGGAGACCAGACCCTTAAGATCCAAGGGATGCAAGGACAATCTCGATGATAGTGGTCTCCTTTGCAAATGACACATGGTGATTTAGGCCTGGATGGTGCAGTGTGTGGATTTTCGCTAGATGATGCTTGGTTGCCCCTTTTCGCCTTTGGCTCCTTCTTCTTCTTCTCTTTCTTCTTCTTCTCCTTCTTCTTCTTGGTTACTTGATTTTTGTCTTTACCAGCTTCATCAAGTGAAGAGGAAGGAGGAGAGGAAGAATTGGATGAGGTAGAAGGTTGGGGGGTAGCTCTGGTATCATTTAGTTGCTAACTTGATTGTTCAGGAATCACGGTGTTTGAACGATAGAGGTTGAGAAGATCCATACGGGCAAGCCAATTGTCAATCCTGGAAGTGACAATGTGGCCATATGGGGTGCACCAACATCTCCCCAAGAGGAGAAAGGACTAGGATTTCCCCCAAGGGGAACTCCTTGGTTGGTGGACTCCATTTTTCTCAACCTAAGACCAACATAGGATAGGTGATATTTATTCCGATTAAAATAAATTTTAGACGCTTTGACACAACTTGTTTTTCAATTTTTAAGACTCAAGAAAAAATAAAAGATGACTCTAGTCGCCTTCGATTTTTAATGAGCTTGAAGTGACAAGTGCTCAGATGGACCTTTTCCTTTAAGGAGTCTGAAAAGGAATGAAAGACACTGCTCTAGAAATCTAGATAGAGGGATTACCAAACCAATCACAAAACTGCAGAATACTTTTTACGGTACGACAGTCAATCTTCCCGAATGTTGTGTTTAGTGCATTGCAATCGATAGGGTGGCAGACACGGCTTCCTATGGATAAAGGATAAAGCCTATTGTGGTCTCCCAATATATGCTCGACGGTACATGGGATCTGTTATCACTTAGAACTATAAACATATGTATATAATCCTTTGTCCAAGTTAAATGTCAAAAAGTTGGTGTCAAATGGTTTTTGTCCTATGTTTATTACTTAGGGTTGAAGTTTTAAAGGTGTTTGATGTAAATCGTTCTCTAATCCTATTGGTCATCCTCCATCATGATTGCTAAAGCCATGTCTTGTCTTATCCATGTCACCGATCCTTTCCGTAATTTCGCAGCGCAGTCTCATTGGTCAGTTTTGCAGCGTAATCATTGTTTAGCCATTTCGCAGCGCGTCAGCATCAAGCCGTTTCGCAACGCATTATGCCAATTCATAACTAACTGCGCTACGAAATCGCAGATTCGTGCGTTTTGCAGCGTATATTCCTCAAAGGGTCAAGTCTGTTGATGAGTCACCACTTCCGTCCGTTCATGTCAGTGGGCATACCTCCCAAACACTCATTAACCATCACTCCACCAATAGATTTGTAGGCATGCACATAAATATTATTCAAATGGGTTTTACCGTGCAAGGATTTTTTATGATGATCGTAGATGATGCATAAATGACCAACCTGTGTGATAAGATATTTGAGTTTGCAAGCGAGCCCGAGTTTTTCAAGTGAGCCTGATTACAAGCGAGCCCGCGTTAAAAAGAATTGAATTACCATTTGAGTTGAAGCTGTTGGCCATTCTCTGTGTGAAAATTTCAAAAGCGAAATGGAGAGGAAAGAACATAGGTCTGGAAAATGTCAGAGAACAGAGCCTGAAGGTTTGGACCTTGCATTAAGAGATGAAGGTGTGAAGAAAGCCTTCAAGGATTCCGGCTGTTGGAATTTCTGTGAGAAGCTGCAGGGTGGCCATGCTCAGGTAACAAAGGATTTTGCTTTAAATTTCACGGGTTTGAATTCTAAAATAGCTATGTTAGAAGTTCAGGTGTCTCTGGAGGCAATTGCTGCTGTAACTGAGATTCCAAGAGGGGGGCAAGAATGGTTTAAGAACTTTAAGTTCGGTATGAATCCATGCAAAGAGTTCTTAAAAGAGGCATATGTGAATGAAGACCTAACAAAAGCAGTGCCTAGAAACTATGTTAAGGAGCACTATGCCCTTCTTCTCACCTGTATTTAGAAGTACTTAACCTGTGAGGGAAGATATAATAAGGTCTACTCTTATCACTTCAAGTTGTTGTTACATTTCACTGGTAAAGCATCCATAGATATTCCCTTTTACTTGTTTCGCAGTCTAGGAAAAATGTGTGACAAAGTGCAATTAAGGAAGGATGACTGTGAAACATCGTTATTTCACCATGGTTTGGTTAAATTGTTGGTTTTCGATGGTCTTCAGAAAATAGGTAGGGATTGGGACTCCTTCATCTTCATGGCTGGTTTCCAGAGTAAAACAGGTCTTACTCCACAGCCGGTTAGAGAAAAAGAAAAATCAGTTGAAGAACCCACGATAGCTGAGCTTCGAAAGGAGGCAAAAGATAAAAAGAAGGCCAAGTCACAATTGAGAAAATCAGTGAAGCCACTGATCATTAAAGAGCAACCTCAGCCATCATCAAAAGAAGAAGCTAAGCATAAGAAAGCTGTACCTGGACCAAGTGGATCTGAAACAGTGTCAAGAGTTAGGACAAGGAGTCAAGTAAGCAAAGAAAAAGGCAAAGCATTAACTGTTGAGGAAAGCCCGATATCTAAGGCCAGCTTGAGTGATTTGCTTGAGGCCATTGAGTTTGAGTAGGTTGAACCGGTGCATATTGAACCAATGCACATTGATTTGACTCAATCATCACCAGAAAGCACTAATAAATCTAAAGCTTCAAAAAGACTGAGGTTTGATGAACCAGGTGATGAATTTATCTTCAAACCAAGAAGACCTGTTACAAGAAAACAAGTAAGGGAAGCTGAGAAACTGCCTAGAACAGAGGTAGCAGAGGAATTGTCCAGAACAGAGGTAGAGAAAATTAAGCAAAAGGACAAGAATAGAACAGTCATTATTTCCCAAGGAGGTAACATTATAGCTATAAAGAACCAGTTGGAGGCAGCAGAAAATGTAATTGCCAAGGTGAAAAGTGCCACTAGGGAGTCTGCAGTCAGGTATGCAAATTATCGAAAAGTTGTTTTGAGAGGAAGTAAAAACCTAGTAAGCCAGGTGGATTCAGTAGTTGATGTTTACACATGGACTGTTCCAGCTCTCAAACAAGCCAAATCCATTAGAAAAATAAACATGCATTTAAGAGCTGAAAACAAAGCCTTGAGGAAGGAGGTTGCAGACTTAAAGGCACAGCTAGGTCAAATAGCTGCTAACTGATGTTGAGAAAGGTGTTGTTCTAAGTTTTGTAAAATTTTGCTTAGTTTCATTATTTTGAGGACATATAGATCTCTGCCACATGTAAATGAGGTTTAAAAAAATTAAAGGTCCAAGCAGTAAATACCTCAGGGCAAATACACAATGTTTAAACAGTTTCGCAGTTTCGTAGCGCGCTACGAAACATCGAAACTACTGTAGGTGCTGTCTTTAATACAGGCAAACAGTTTGATGGGATAATCAGAAATTTTCAAAGGGAACACCTAAGTGACATGTAAGAGATCAAAGGAAGCTACCAGGCCATTCAAATGATGACAGGTGTACCTTTGTAAAAGTGAAATGTTTTGGCTCAAGTTAAAGTTTTGATTATAAAGGCACTTTATTACCGGTCATTAGGGTTTGGAAGGAGTTGCATACGAGGAGACTTGGCTTGCACACTTGTACATCAACGAAGCCTCCAACACATCTGGAAACATGATGGTGCTCTACATTTTTGGGATATTAAAGCGCTGGAGACATGCTGCTGCATTTTCGAATAAGTGGTGGAAGACTGGAACCGGAAAAACAGGGGTTTTCTCCTAACATCACTGAATCATCAAAGCATTCAGCATCCAAAGCTAGTATGGGACATTGAATCCTTTTCTTAGCCATCTCGGCCAAACTAAAAGGAGACAGGTGTCAAAGAACAAGAAAGAATCATTCTACGAGGAGGATAGAATTAGAGTTATAGTTAAATTAGGACTCTTTAAAATTCCAGTTTAGCACTTATTGTATTTAATGAGTTAGTTCAATAGTGGATAGGGGTAATTAGTGGCAGTCATCGAGCTCCCCTCATGCTGGAGGAGGAAGCTCAAAGTAGTTAAAGTTATGTTTCTATATATAGATGAAACTTTTATGGAATGAGGGTTGGATATTTGAGAAAACAGAGTGTTATTTTGGCTTGTGTACAAACTCATTTTCAGTAATACAAGTGACTGCTTTCTTCTCAGGATTCATACAGTGTTTCAAATGCTCAAGATATGTGGTTTTGTTTTATCCTTTATGTTTCTACAGTTGTATAGATACACAATCACTCAGAATTCACTTTGCTGCTCTGATTTCCTGTGTGTATTTATAAGCTGAGGTTTCTATGAGATGTGTTTTGAGTATTTAAACATTACATGCCCTGACTTCTATGTATGAGTAGTGTTATAGTTTACTGAAGGATGATTAACTCCATAAGCCCAATGGAAATCTTTGTAATGTCTGTCCAGCCAACATATTTTTTAAATTTACCTTGCAAGAGTTAGCCATCTTATCAATAGTCAAAATCAATAACCTTTTGAGAGAGCCCTCTCAGGCTAAGGAGGCTAAGCCTTAGTCAAAAGTCTTGTTTGAAATAGTTGCACAGAGTCTACCTGATCAGCAGCCCTTCAGTGCTTGATTTTGTGATAACAGGATCACAAGTCCGTACTGGCACTTATCATCTCAAAGTGGAGGAATCACCCAACCAGCAATGAAAACAACATTTACCAGGCTTTACGACGCCAGAATACGTCTCTAGCCTAGACTTCTAAATGTTGTGCGTTAGGTTCCAAAGTGTTTTTAGATTCATTAAATTTATTTTACAGTTGATCTTGCTTAAGAAATTTTCCTTTCAAGTTCACCGCATGATGATGTACAATTCCTAAAATGCAATCTAAGATGATAAACAATCGTTTAATCTTCTTTTTGCAATGAAAATCCTAGCTACTAAGGAAAGAGAGATGGTATTCTTTCAGCATAGAGCAGTGAGCACACACTATATGCACTGTCCTAAGTCAAACCAACAAACAGTCTAAATGCAAATGCACATGCATGTATTTGTTTTCAACCTTCTTAATGTGTGAATGATAAAAAGAAAGCTAAGCGCAAATCTAAATTATTTTTCAAAGCGACATTACTAACAAGTTTCTTTTCAAGACAAAATGAAGACACTTTGCAATTTGGAATTGAAAACTCGCTTTCGATACTTGAAAAACTACTATTTCAAATCAAATACAAGAGTAACAGTGTAATCGACTATCAAGAACAATCAAATTCTCTTCTATGACTGAAAACGACACTTGCGACACTTTGAAATCAAGAAACGACAGTTCAATTATGCTACTTCTTTGTAAAAGAGAACTGAAAATGACTCAAAATACATAAAAATATTTACAGTTCTTTGCACAATTGTTACAGGGAAAAGTGTCTATATAGAACTGCTCTATCCCACTAAGGTGTGACAGCTGCCTTAGAAACAAACAGAGAAAAACTACTTTTGTTTTTCCTTTATGAATTATAGATAGAGAGGAACAGAAAGACCAACCTCTATCTTGCGCTAATCCTTCGATTCGATCCCTCTCTTCTTTGATAGTCCACAGCTACTTGCTCCCTTGCACGCCCAGCTTCACAAAGTACCTGTAAGATCACAGAAGCATAGCACTATACAAAGACATGGATCTATATTCATAAACAACTTAGGATCAGATTTAAATTGACCATACAAATGTAACAAGCATTAATGATACAAAAGCATGGAGGAAAACTCAAATAGCTTTTATTGATAAACAAGAAAAGATCCAGGAGGAGTTACAACCAGTTGTTCTGACCCAGCATCAACCTCCCAGCAAAGAATCCCCTCTTCACCTCAAACAAAGCATAGATCACCCAACAATCTGATGTTTGTCTCTAGAAACCAACATCAATTCCTTACAATATGCAAAATTCCAGCCTCTGGATCTCTGGGATGAGGGATCCATATATAGATATCCATAAGGAGGATGAGTCAGCTTGTGATTTGATTAGTTTCTTCTCTCTGTCAGTTCTTGCTTCCACTTGGAGACTGAGGGCCTCTTACTCATCCTTGGTCGAATTCAGTGAGGCAAGTGTCACAGGAGAAGATTCTGGAAGCTTCCATTGCCTCTCCACCTCGCGGAATGACACTGCCATTTGTCATTTCTCGCCCATCGCACCCCACAGAAGGGACTTTTGAAATTCAACGCACCCTCACAGTGTATTTAGGTGAGATGCAACGCACTTAGCCAATGGAGCAGTTGTAATCATCATGTTTTGACCAATTCTGAGCAGTTTTTGGTGGAGAACTTCTAGGAGAAGCTGTAATCTGTTGACCTTGTTCCTTTAGGGGTTAGAACAACACTTTTAGGGACTTAGGAGCCCTTGGTTTATGGACATTTCATGCTTGGAGTTGTAGGGCACAAAATGTCTATAACAGTTGCCCCCTAAAGTATGACGTCGTTAACCATTTAGTGTCGGGTGAAATGCTTTATTATGAGGATCCGAAGTTCTTTTAATGCTGGGAGGAGACTTGTAATAAGATATAATAAAATACATTATCTTCATATTGTTTTCATGATCTAGCTGAGGCGGCCATTCCCATGCTCAGCTTTATAGATTCATTTTCATGTACATAGGATAGACAATCGTCTGAGTGTAGACTGATGATTCTGATAGAGCCATCATCCTTTTGAGTGGATGATTATCTGTGCAGCAATGATGTACATTTAATGTCTTTATTTTCCCTGAATATATATCGCAGCCCGGATGGATGAAACTAGATCCGGGGTCTTCAATCTCATTCGATCTTCACTCGAAGTACAAGTCGATCCATGTGAGAAATGTTCTGAAGTCGAACATGGAAAGACATCGCTTGATTACCAGTCAATGATGTAAACTGTT
Organism: Pinus tabuliformis; assembly: GCA_031772625.1. NCBI lineage: Eukaryota > Viridiplantae > Streptophyta > Pinopsida > Pinales > Pinaceae > Pinus > Pinus tabuliformis. The sequence continues at coordinate 1,030,749,971 of CM062819.1, forward strand.
AACAAGCGCGAGAGGAATCACCGATAATGATAATGACCCTCAAGGTACTGCAGTACAATTCACGTGGTGTGAATAAAGGACTTGGTGTCGAACACCATGCAAAATCTTTCGGTCGAAGGCCATTGATGTATACCTGTAGCCGGAAGTGAGAAACTTGCCATTGAGGCATGCAAGCTTCAAAAGTACTGAATGGGGTGTTCTTCGATCAACTTCTTGGATAATGAGCTGATGTCGACAAGAAGTGATCCGTCACAGGAGGGCCTTAATGAATCCCACATCAATGACACAGAACGGAGCAAATGATTTTGATGGAGATGAAAACGATCTGGTGATATAAGGTTCAGGGTGGTGGTCATGAAAGAATGGAGTATAATGTATGGTAGTGGGTGAGACACAGGTGACTTCTCTGGATGATTTCTCTTGAACATATCGGTGACACTGATGTGATGGATTGGTAGCATTAACCCCAAATGTGGATGGTATGGTGTGAACATGGTGATGTGACCGGTGAATGAAACAACCCAACCCGACTCGGACACAGAGTGGAAATGTCATGTTCAAGAGCGAGTTGCTACCAACAAAGTTTCTTTTAGTTTTCTTCCTATTTTTCCCCAGTCATTGCAGAACAGTACCTCTTTATTTTTGTCAAGCTTGAGGAGGATAACTTATGCTTGTTCTATAATTTTCCCTTCGGGCAAACCCATAGCTATGTTTTAACGAGCCTAGCGATAGTAAAACTCGTTCTCGTCTAAAGACAAGTTTGTCGCTATTAATCTTTTTAACGAGTCTAACGACAAAGACAACTCGGTCCTTTTCAATTTTAGAGAGTCTGAAAAGGAACGTAAAGGTAACTCCAAAATTCCTTTTTCTTCATCTAATCCCTTAAGTCCAAAAAAGTATAAAACAATACAGAAGGGATGAATCGATAGTTTTAACGAGCCAAGAAAAACAAGCGCTCGATCTTTTTGTGTAATAATCCCTCAGGTACAAAAGGATCAAAATCTAGAGGAGGGATAGCACTTCCTGTCCCTTTAACGAGCTGGAGAGGCCAATGGCTCGGCAATCTTTTCATATTTTACAAGTCAATTGAAAAGAGCTTAAAGGAGACTCGTCTTTTGAGGAACGAGTGATAAAATGGGTAGCAGCTGATTCCAGGTAAGGTTTGGAATTTTCCAATCACAGCAGTGTCACAAGGATGGCTAGTGAAATCGCTCTTCGCAGTTGTTCCTCAAAATGGGTAAACAATCAAATGGAGGTGAATGATCGGCCAATGAAAAAGTGGAGGTGACGGTGCAAACACGACCAAGGCTTTAATGGCTGAGGTACTACATTCACGATGGTTATTTACCGGGGAATAGTTCATTTTTTAACGAGCTTAAACGCGGGTGGAAACATTTGCTCATGTCTTATGTTTATTTTTTAACGAGCTTGAACTATGTGCTAAAACTGCTCGATTAATCCAGTCGTGTGATAAGAATGTCTCATATAAAAATGGAAAATTTTAGAGGTTTGCCCCACATCCTTTCTTTATGCAAGCTAGGAAACGACCAATCCTACGAGTTTAAAGGGTTAGAAGTCCTATAAATTTAAAAAAATAAATAGTCGTTCTTCGCTTGCACTCCAAAAGGTTTGCATGCCCCCAGGTATAAAACAGAATTTCAAGGTCACCCTCTATTCGAGCTGACAAAACATTTGTTCTATCAGGAAGGGTATACCTCTTTCAGGTTACCCAAATATTTCTCTATTCACAGCGCAAACAAAACACTTCTTCGGCGATGTCTATCGAAATAAAAAAAGGTGAGCGGCGATTCCCGCCAACCCACACAACTTTGACAAGAGGATATTGTTCTAGAATAACCCCCTCTTCCAATCACAAACGGGGGTACAGACTAGTCATATTCTCTCGCGGAAACCTACCCTATACCCGCAGTTTTCCTGCTGAAGTAGGCCAGGATGCATGCCCCCTGGGATTCAGCCATGTCCCCCCGAATCACTCACGCTCATTGGGTGGACAGACTGGAGATTGAGACATTTCTTGCGTGAAAAGACCATTTAGGGATGGTATATGACTATTTGCTATGCGTGATCTAGGAAATGAAAGCTGGTCCACGAGCTTGACCAATCTTCCTTCATTCGAAAAACACATCACTCTAAAGAGTAATGAGACAATGGCTCTCATGCAATAAATATAGTCTCTTCCAAGGAGTAGATTGTAATCCAGGGGTCCTTGAACTACCATCACGTTCATGTGAACGGTTTTCCCTCTCAATGTTATGGGCACATCGGGAAGGATCCCTAATGCTCAACTGGTTCCTTTATCAAAGCCTGTCAGATTTCTCATCTCAAGCAAAAGCGATGGCGAACCAAGCACTTTCCAAGCAGTTGAGGAAAGGATACTCACAGAAGCCCCCTCATCTATGATGGTACCAGCCATAACCATTCTATATATTTGAACAATAATTCAGAATGGTATACTAGCTGGTAAACGGGGTCTGCCTAGTTGATTCCAGTCGAAGGAGACAACTAGGTTGCTTGGAGGTGGGACCGAATAGACGGCCAGGTACGACTCTGACGAACTTCCTTCCTGCGGTAAAGGAATAGGTAAATTGACCCCATGTTCGTTGGAGTCTGTGCTTATGAAAAGAATATGGATGGTGTCATCCTTGTTCTCTTCAGTGAGTGTATCATCTGAAGATGGAACCTCTGAAGGCAAGACCGGGTCAAATGCCGCCTCGACCTTTTGACTTTCGTCTGGTATGGATTCAGATGGTTTATCTTCAATGATAGATACTTCGGCCGACCACCTGAGCGGGCCAGCCAGATTTTCAACTAGTGACGGACTCGGCAAGAGTTTTTTATATCCAGGAGGAAGTCGTAACGGTGAAACCGGACGATCATCCAAAACTATTTTAGCTTCGTCTAAGAAGGGACAATGGTGGACGGCGTGATCGCCTTCGCACAGTTTACAAGGAAATCTATATTTTCCTTTTTGTCCTCAGGCTTCACTTTCACTAGTTGATGGTGTGTTTTCAACATGATCATCAAAGGTTGATGACACCGGGTTGTGCAAACGGGGAGACCAGTCCCTTAAGATCCGAGGGATGCAAGGACAATCTTTGTGATAGTGGTCTCCCTTGCAAATGACACATGGCGATTTAGACCTTGTCGGTGCAGTGTGTGGATTTTCGTTAGACGACACTCATTTGCCCCCATTCGCTTTTGGCTCCTTCTTCTTCTTCTCCTTCTTCTCCTTAGGTACTTGACTTTTGGCTTTACCAGCCCCATCAAGAGAAGAGGAAGAAGGAGAGGAAGAATTAGAGGAAGTAGAAGGTTGGTGGGTAACTCTGGACTCGTCTATTTGCTGATTTGATTGTTTAGGAATAGTGGTGTTCTGAACGACAGAGATTGAGAAGAGCCATACAGGCAAACCAATTGTCAGTCCTGGAAGCGACGATGTGGCCATATGGGGTGCACCAACATCTACCCAAGAGGAGAAGGGACTAGGATTTCCTCCAAGGGGAATTCCTTGGTTGGTGGACTCCATTTTCTCAACCCAAGATCAACATAGGAAAGGGGTAATGAATATTCCGTTTAAAATAAATTTTAGATGCTTTGACACAACTTGTTTTTTCAATTTTTAAGAGTCCAGAAAAAACAAAAGATGACTCTAGTCTCCTTCGATTTTTAATGAGCCTAAAGTGACAAGTGCTGAGATGGACCTTTTCTGTTAAGGAGTCTGAAAAGGAATGAAAGGGACTGCTCTGGAAGTCTAGTTAGAGGGAGTACCAAACCAATCGCAAAACTGCAGAATACTTTTTACGGTATGGCAGTCAATCTTCCCAAATGCTGTGTTCAGTGCATTGCGATCGATATGGCGGCAGACACGGCTTCCTATGGATAAAGGATTTAAGCCTATAGGGGTCTCCCAAAATATACTTGACGGTACGTGGGAGCACAAGTCCGTACTGGCACTTATCATCTCAAAGTGGAGGAATCACCCAACCATCAGTGAGAACAACAGTTACCAGGCTTTACGACGCTGGAATACGTCTCTAGCCTAGACCTCTAAATTTTGTGCGTTAAGTTCCAAAGCGTTGTTAGATTCATTGAATTTATTTTAAGTCGATCTTGCTTATGAAGTTTGCCTTTCGGGTTCACCACGAGATGTAGATGTAATTCCTAAAATGCAATCTAGAGATGATAAACAAACTTTTTATCTCTTTTATGCAATGAAAATCCTAGCTACTAGGGAAAAAAAAGACAGAACCTTTTCACAAAGAGCAAAGAGCACACTGTAAAATGCACTTTCCTAAATCAAGCCAAACAGACTGTCTGTATGCAAATGCACATGCATGTATTTGTTTTTTGACTTTCTTAGTATATGGATGCTAAAAAGAAAGTTGATGCACAAATCTGAATTTCTTTTCAAGCAACAAACAGAAACAAGTTTCTTTTCAAAATCAAAAAATGGAGACAATTACAACACCTTACGATTTTGAAATGAATACTTGTTCTTGACACTAGGAAATTACAAATTCAGACCAAAAGCAATAGTAACAAGATAATCAACCATCAACAACAATAAAACTCTTTCCTACGATTGAAATCGACACTTGCGACAGATTCAAATCAAAGGACGACAACACGACTATGCTACTTTTGCAAAGGAAAACTGTAAATGACTCAACAAACACACAAAAAACATCTACAATTCTTTTGTACAAAGGAGGCGGAATTACAGCAAGGAAAAGGAGTTTCAGACAGACATATACTAATCACAGGCAGCAAAATTCAGCAATAGAACTAGAAAGAATGAAGCACAGAAACCACAGCTGCACAGAGCTAGTCTGATCAGCGCACCTGTAACACAGAGAATCTGAAATGCAGCGCAGGTTGTCCACTCGGGAAGTGCGCTGAAATTCAGAATCTCTGAACAGTACCTCCGCTGGACCAGAAACGAGACTCTGTTCGGGTTCCGGGTCACAGTTTGCAGTTCAGTTCTTGGTTTTTGGCCAAGTAAAAAGCAATCAGTAATGCAACAATCAAGGGTAGATCTAAGGAGGATCTAAGAGCTATGACAAGGGCAATCAGATAGTTTGTGAATCAGTTGTTTAAATCATAAACATATCCAGTAGATGGATTGAAGTAGCAGTTATCTACTTTGCATTTGTTATGGCAAACGTAGTTCGAATGCTACTTGTAAGTTTATGAAACAAACAACAAAGAATGATAAACAAACAAACTAATTAGTTCCCCAGCGGAGTCGCCATTTTGTTACAGGGAAAAGTGTCTATATAGAACTGCTCTATCCCACTAAGGTGTGACAGCTGCCTTAGAAACAAACAGAGAAAAAGTACTTTTGTTTTTCCTTTATGAATTATAGATAGAGAGGAACAGAAAGACCAACTTCTGTCTTGCGCTAATCCTTCGATTCGATCCCTCTCTTCTTTGATAGTCCACAACTACCTGCTCCCTTGCACGCCCAACTTCACAAAGTACCTGTAATATCACATAAGCATAGCACTATACAAAGACATGGATCTATATTCATAAACAACTTAGGATCATATTTAAATTGACCATACAAATGTAACAAGCATCAATGATACAAAAGCATGGAGGAAAACTCAAATAGCTTTTATTGATAAACAAGAAAAGATACAGGAGGAGTTACAACCAGTTGTTCTGACCCAGCATCAACCTCCTAGCAAAGAAGCCCCTCTTCACCTCAAACAAAGCATAGATCACCCAACAATCTGATGTTTGTCTCTAGAAACCAACAACAATTCCTTACAATATGCAAAATTCCAGCCTCTGGATCTCTGGGATGAGGGATCCATATATAGATATATGTAAGGAGGATGAGTCAGCTTGTGATTTGATTATTGTCTTCTCTCTGTCAGTTCTTGCTTCCACTTGGAGACTGAGGGCCTCTTACTCATCCTTGGTCGAATTCAGTGAGGCAAGTGTCACAGGAGAAGATTCTGGAAGCTTCCATTGCCTCTCCACCTCGTAGAATGACACTGCCATTTGTCATTTCTCGCCCATCGCACCCCACAGAAGGGACTTTTGAAATGCAATGCACCCTCACAGTGTATTTAGGTGGGATGCAACGCACTTAGCCAATGGAGCAGTTGCAATGATCCTATTTTGACCAATTCTGAGCAGTTTCTGGTGGAGAACTTCTGGGAGAAGCTGTAATCTGTTGACCTTGTTCCTTTAGGGGTTAGAACAACACTTTTAGGGACTTAGGAGCCCTTGGTTTATGGACATTTCATGCTTGGATTTGTAGGGCACAAAAATGTCTATAACAACAATGGAGGCGGAATAATGGCAAGGAAGGGGGTTTCAACAAAGGTATGCTGACTACAGACAGCGAACCTCCTAACTAGAGCTGAAAAGAGTGAACACAAAAACCAAAATCTAGGAGCAGGAGAGGTCCAATCTAATCAGCGCACCTGTAACACAGGGAAAGTGGGATGCAACACACCTACTACACTCGGGAAGTGCGATGCATCCAGATTCCAAAGAAGAGATAGTGCGATGGTCCAAGGACGAGACTTCAACTGGGTTTTGGGTCACAGTTTGCATCTCAGTTCAGGGATTAGGGCCAAGCAAGTGGTAATCAATAAATAAATCACAGGGGTAGATCTAAGGAGGTTACTAGAGCCACCACAAGGGCAATTAGAGAGCTTGTAAATCGATTGTTCAGTTCATAAACAAAACCCGGAGATAGACTGAAGCAGCATTGATCTACTTTTCACTTGCATAGCAAATGCAGTTCGAAGGCTAGCTGGCTTGACTTCAGGCTCCGTCTGTAAGTTTATAAAGTAAACAAATGTAGACAAACAAACAATCTATTCACTCCCCAGTAGAGTCGCCATTTTTTTATTGGGAAATCTAGTGTCTATGTAGAGCTGCTAGTCCTACTAAGGCTGGTAGCTACCTTAGAAACAAAGAAACTAAAACTACTTTGGTTTTCCTTTATGAGAAATAGATAAGAGGGTAATAAAGGAGACCAACCTATGTCTTGCGCTTGGTTCCTTTCTTGATTCCTCTCCCTTCTGATAGATCTTTGCCACTCGCTTCCTCGTCTAACCAGTTTCAAAGAGTACCTATAGAATCAAAGCAGCATAACACTATCCAAGAACATTGATCTATTATCATAAACAATATAGGACCAGATATATATTGACCACACAAATGCATATATCATCAATCATACAAGAATGTGGAGGAAAACTTGAATAGCTTTATTAATAATCAAGAATTGTAAAGAGGATTACAACCAATTGTTTTGACCCGGCATCATCCTCTCAACAAGAAAGCCCTTCTTCACCTCATGAAAATCTTAGATCACCCAACACTATGATGTTGCACCATGAAACCAGCAGCACTTCCTTACAAGATACAAAATTCCAGCCTCTAGATCTCTGGGATGAGGGATCCATATATAGATTTTTGCAAGGGGGGTGAGTCATCTTTTGAGACGATTAGTGTCCTCTCTCTGATAGCTCTTGATTCCACTTGGAGATTGATGATCTCTTACTCATCCCTGGGCAAATGTAGAGAGGCAAGTGTCACAGGAGAATTTTCTAGAAGATTCCATGATCCTCCACCTTGCAGATTGACTGTGCCATTTATCCACTCTCGCCCATTGCACCCCATAGAAGGTCTTTTTAGTATGCATCACACCTCCCGTGTGTATTTAGGTGGGATGCAGCGCACTTTGACCATGGAGTAGGTGAGATGGTCCAATTTTGACCAGTTCTAAGTAGTTTTTCATGGAGAACTTCTGGGAGAAGATGTAATCGGTTGACCTTGTTCTTTTAGAGGTTGGAACAACACTTTTAGGGACTTAAGAGCCCTTGGTTTATGGACATTTATGATTGGGGTTGTGTTGTGGCCACCAATAACCCCCCTCCTTATTTAGTATTAGCAATAACACTAGGTAAGTGGGGACCCTTAGTAAAAATTCAAAAAATTCAATTAAAACTCATGTATTTCACTCCTTAAGAAAACATCACATCGCGCAAGGACTGATAGGGAATTTCCTTATGAGTAAAAATGATAAACTGCCAAAGTGCGTCGCGAGTTTCATCGGATCGCATGTATTAAGAAACGCTCATATTGGAATAACCTTAAAAAAATCGTCGATGGCCGATATGCGATATCGCATATCGCAATATCGCATAAAAAACACATAACCATTTAACGATTATAACAATCTTGCAATAGCGCGATACTACGATCTGTAATCTTGCGATAACGCGATACTGCGATCTGCGATCTTACGATCGCGCGATACAGCGATCTGCGATTCTGTAATAAGTGCAATCGGGCAACCCTGCGATAACACATCTTAATGAAAAATGCGATAATGCGATATTGTGATGCTGCGATGCGAATCGCAGAAACTTTCCATCGCAGATTTTCCCCGGCTCAACATTTAAGAAAAAGTTGTCCATAAACCAAAAATTGGATACGCGCTTTAATGAAAATTAATGAATGATACACCAGTTGTTAATGAAAGACAGCTTTGAGTTTTTCGAAGACTCGGTTTATGTTAGGTGGCATGTTTTGTACATCCGTAGAGTGTAAAGCCTTCTTATTGATTTTTATTATCATTACTCTCTCCTCATGTGTGAACTGCAGGAATGAAAAATAGAAGTAACATGAAGCAATGTGCAGGAAGCCATGGGGGAAAAGGGTAAAGCTCCAAATGCTCAGAAACAGGGAAGAGATGCCCTCATGAACGGATATTGCATGCAACAGAGCCGCAGATTAACAGAACGTTGTTGAGCTATCCATTCCAAATATTTCATTCATAGCCATGGTTGAATGAATAGTTGGACAATGCTGATATCAACAGGCGGTTTACTGCTCGAGGTCAGAAGCTCACGAAAGTGGTATGTTTACAAATTTTGAAGCTTATACCCAGTGAAGGAAAAGGCGCTGAAGGTGAAAAACGCATCAAAAAGGCCCGGATCAAAGAACGGAGGCAGTTTTCGATGCGCGATTAGCGCCTAGCGCTAATCGCGGCACTAATTGTGCATCGCAGAGAAAATTTCTCAAAATGCAAAGTCTCTAACTGTTCAGTCACTCGTAAGCCCGGAAAACACAAGGAAGCAAAGGCAGAAGCAATTTGAGGATTAACCAAGTGGAACTTGGATTATTACTGGGTATACACAGTAAATCCACATAGCTAGATGATGATTCTCAAGTATATCATCAATTTTGCTGAAAAAATCATGCCAGCTCTTACCATTTCTGTTTGCTTAGCTCAACCAAAAGCGGAAAATAGTCAGCCGACTCTACCCAGGCAAATATTGAATGCTCGCAACATTAAGGAGCAAATGCAGAAATAGTTAGATATTAGATTTAATTTTTAGAAATAGTTTTGCTTAGAAAAAGGGCGGTCATTTAAACCGTATCCTGAATCTGTGTAATTATGTTATTTAGTTAGTAGTATTTAAACCCTTCTCATGCATTTAGAGAAGGGTCCAGAAATTTATCAAAAACTTATCCTCAGAACATGCACTTTTTCACCCTCAGAGGAGGTTTTGGTGAATGAATGGATCAAGATTTGTTGATGTTTGCATTTGATATCTGCTACTGATGTTGCACTTCTGTACTCTTAGTAGATGTTAAAGAAAGGAGAGATAAATCATTGTTGCTTGAAGCTTATGAGTAGGACCAGTCATAAATGGTACTTTTATCTCTTGACCATTCCTACTTATATGTTAAACTGATATATAGTTTTTAGTTGTTTATATATTATTGCATGAATGCTTGAGTTATCATTTGGCACTTTTGTACGGTGGTAGCTATTTATTTATGTTTAATGTATGAATAGCTCATTATGCGATATGTTGTTCACAACTGTTTCGTCTAACTTTTATGCGAAGTGGTTCATCTTAATTGATTTGCTTTCTTATAATCGCTGAATGATCTTTATTACTAGTTGTTATTTGAAATCTCTTTAGATTGCATAATAGAAGAATTACATCCTGGGTTAGTATAGATTTAGATGTGCTATTTATTAGATTACAATAGCATAGAATTAGATTAAAGTTTGAATTAGAATAGCTTAGATAGGAACTATTAGATCAGCAACATCCAATTCTACACACACACACTCATAGATTGGGAAACTGGTCCCATTATCCCCAGTCGGACCCACTATACCAAACGGATAAGGAGCTGCCAACCAAGGTCCGGACCGGGCGGGTATCCGCCTTGTTGTCGACCCGATTTTTGGGGCTTCAACATATTTGGCGCTAGAAGGAGGGCCTGAACTATGAATGGCAAGTAAATCCAAATCTGAATACCATTCTGAGAGTAAATCGCCCTCATCATCTCCCCCAACTTCCCTATTACATTTAAATCCAGAGTCAGAAGTCACTCGAGTATCAACCACTGCTACACACCCTGATATTTCAGAACAATATACCGTTGAACTTCTTGAAGTCGAATCCCTGATTCACAAACTTCAACGATTTTCCATTTCTCCTTAGAGGTCTGATAAATCTCAAGGCAGCGTGACTTCACAGTACAACCCTTCTCATCCCCTGACCAGGCTAAAGAGGGAAAATTTTGGCGTCCAGCAAACCGAATTACCTCTTCCCACCAAGAAAAGAGTGATGAAATCACCGCAAGAGTCTGACAGTGAGACTCTTTCGTCAACATCGTCCATCTCAACTACTTCACCGCGAAGTCAACCATCCACACCTCCACTCCAGATCATCGTCCAACCATCCACTGGAACCCCCACAACCCCTCTTCAATCATCTACAATCGTAGTATCCTCACCCTCCCAGCCACAGGGATCATCTTCTGCACTTTCCTCTGTTAGCGGTTCGACAATGGCCCAGTCTCCATGGAATAACCCTGGGGCAGCCTTAATGCCTGCACCCTTGAGTCAAATACCGGCCCATCCTGAGAAATGGCTGCCTAAATTCAATCCCGAGGTAGGCATGCTAGCAAAAGAGCACATAAACAACTTCATGCTACCATTAATCTCAATGGAGTCACTAATGAAGATGTTGTTGTTCGGCTTTTTCCCTATACACTGCAAGGAACAGCCCGGTCATGGTACTTTTCATTACCCTTCGGATCCATCACAAGTTGGGACATCTTCCAGGACCAATTCCTAACTAAGTTTGGTGATGACAGGTCGACGGCAACGTTAATCAATGACCTATCCAATCTTAAAGCCGAAGCTAGAGAGCCTATCAAGGATTTTAATTTACGATTCAACAAAATTCCTACTGCTTCTCAGCCCAGTGAAGAAGTACGATGTGAATGGTATATCACCGCTCTGCCATCGAATTTCAATCTTTGTGGACAGGGAAAGTAAAATAACCTTAGCTGATAACATGAAAGAGGCGATAGCAGTTGAGAAATGAATAATAGCCCTGGAAAAGAGATCCACAATAGAGGAATGTAAGTCCAAAAAGGTCACCTTCAAGGAAGACTCCAAGAAGAAACAAGCAAAAGATCCATTTGATTTGGAAGGATTGTAGAAAGTTCTAAAGACCATGTCCAATGAAATGGTCGACATAAAAAAGCAAGTAGCAAAAACTTCTTCAAAAAATCCCTACAGAGCTTTTAAAAGAGGTCCTCCAACGGACGCAAAGCCACCCAATGACATTTCAAATGCTGAATCCGAGGAAGAGGAAGAGGAAATTGCCACTGAAGGGCAGACTGATGACGAAGAAGTTGTGGAATTACAAGGAATGTGGGATTTCATCCTCCCACAAGAAGAAGATCAAGAAGTATTTCCAGTTAGCACACGAAGCAAAAATCAGCTTGATCCTCCCCAAACTAGCCCTAAGCCGAAGAGCACAAGCTCTGCAACAAAGGATAAAGTCGCAACAAAGAAAACGACATCTAAAACGACTCAAACTAGCCCAGTCCAAGCAGATGAAACAACTCCATCTAAAACACTGATAGTGTCGGATGAAATGGAGTACAATATTATTGATGACATGAAGAAGACTAGGGCTAATATCACCCTTTACAAACTGAGCAAGTTGAAACATCAACAGAAGATAATGATGAAAGAATTACATGCCATGCCAGTTGCACCTTTGCCTGCCACTGTACTTTCTCAAGCTTCCCATAATATGGGAAGACCTCCAACTAACGCGATAAATAAGATTGATCCAAATGACATCGCCCTAATTGGAGGAATATCAAGATCTCACACTCCCCCGTTTCTCCTTACTTATGAAATCTTCAATAAAAATGTGCACAATTTTTTGGTAGGTTCCGGTGCTTCATCGAATATTTTACCCAAATCTATATGTGCCAAGTTAAATGTTCAACCACAGAAATCCACAGTGCGCATAGTTCAGCTAGATCGATCTGAAGTCGAAGTGATTGGCGAACTAAATCAAGTAACCATAAGATTGTCATCCAACCTGAAGGTATGTCAGGTTATTGACATTCTAGTTGCTGATATTCCAGAATTCTATGGCTTAATTCTTAGCAGGGATTGGTTAGAGAAACTCCATGGATACTTCGCAACCGACTGGTCGCACATGTGGCTGCCCTACAACGGTAAACCAAATCAAATAAAAGTTGAATGAGAGCTACACCAAAAGTACATAGTAACGGAGTTAGAGGGAGAAAATGAACCAGCAGCGTATAGCAGCAGCATTATTGGCAATTACTCAGTATATTCTTTCCTCGGCAATTTCAATGCTCATGCGTCACCCTATTTAGAACACTCTGTTTTGTTCCAAGTTGAAAATTTTTCTCGAACTGATAGTTCGAAATGTATCAATTTTTTAGATAAACCTCTAAATAAATCTTTGTTTTGGAAATTATTTTTTGATGGTTCTAGATCTAACGAAGGAGCAGGAGCAGGATGCATTCTGATTAGTCCAGAAGGAGATAAGATCATGCTCACATGCAGTCTCGAATTTGATTGTACCAACAATACAACAGAATATGAGGCTTTGGTTCAAGGCCTGTACAAAGCAATCGGGTTAGACATCAAGTATCTTCAAGTTTTTGGAGACTCTGAGATTGTGGTTAAACATGTATGTAACACTATACATTTCTTATCGGGTCATTTAAAACACTATCAATCCTTAGTAGAAGATCTGACTAAGCATTTGATAGCATTTAATATTTCTTCAATCCCTAGACTCCAAAATGCAAGTGCAGACCTTTTGGCTAACGTAGCTTCTAAGCTTATTCCATCCGAAGATTTTAGTCCAGATAGATTTTCAATAGAATTAATCTTTAGACCATCCATTCCTGACAACATCACAAATTGGAGAGTATTCAATGATGATCCTATTGACGAAGACCAGCACGATTGAAAATTGCAACAAAATAGCACTAATAATGCTATACCTAAGTTGGTGGTCAAGTTAGAAGACTTGTACGATTTGAAAGATCGGTTTTAGAGGTCTACCAATTCAAAACTCCAAAGTTCAACCTTGAACTATGAATTAGTAAACCTAGGGACTGATGCTAAACCACAAAACATTAATCTAGGCCTCGGCCTAGCCCCTGAAGAGAAACTAGCGTATATTCATATTTTGAGACAATATAAAAATGTTTTTGCCTGGAATTATGATGAGCTGAAAACATACGACACTTCCATCATCAAACATACTATTCCCATGATCGATAATGAAAAACCTGTCCAACAAAAGCTTAGAAAAATCCACCCAATTTAGAAAATCAGATAAAAACTGAACTCAATAAGTTATTGAAAGCCAGGATAATCTTTCCCGTCAGACATTCCAAATGGGTCTCCAATATGGTACCTGTTAGAAAGAAAAACGGAGATATTAGGATTTGGATTGACTTTCGGAACCTTAACAAAGCCTGTCAAAAAGATAAATTTCCTCTACCTCCTATGGAACAGATATTGCAGGTAGTGGCGGACTCAGAATTAATGTCTTTCTTAGATGGATTTTCAGGATATAATCAAGTGTTGGTACATCCCGATGATCAATTGAAAATCACATTCAGAACCAAATGGGGCACATACGCATATCGGAAGATGCCATTTGGTTTGATTAATGCTGGTGCCACATTTCAAAGAGCCATGGATATCGCATTCAAGGGTTTAGTAAATAAATCTGTAGTAATTTATTTGGATGATATAACAGTGTACTCGAAGAAGTGAAGCGACCATCTCAAAGACCTGAAACAAATCTTTCAACGGTGTTTAAGGTATGGAATTTCACTTAACCCAAAAAAATCTTTTTTCGCAATAAGTGAAGGGAAACTTCTAGGATTCATAGTGTCAAAATCCGGTATTCACATTGATCCCGACAGAATCAAAGAAATTTCTGAAATATCCCTTCCTCATAACAAAAAATCCATGCAATCTTTCCTTGGTCAAATCAATTTTGTAAAGAGATTCGTTCCAGATTTTTCACGAATCATGTCTCCTTTGCAAACCATGATTAAAAAGAATTCAAATTTTAAATGGGGTCAATATGAACATGAAGCATTCAATCTGATCAAGCAAGTTATTATTAATGCTCCATCTTTAGCAACTTCGAATTTTTCAGAGCCTTTTATTTTATACACATTTTCCTCAGATAAGTCATATGCTGCGATTCTAACTCAAGCAAATCAAGAAAAGGCGGAAGCTCCAATTTCGTTTTTTAGCTCAAATTTACAAGGTGCTGAACTAAATTATTCAGACGTGGAGAAACAGGCTTATGTTGTTTTCAAAGCGGTCAAATACTTCAGACCTTTCTTACTTAAAACCCATACTAAGATCATAGTACCATTTCCAGCGGTAAGGAATCTGCTAGTACAGAAAGATGTGGGTGAGAAAAGGGCGAATTGGGTTACTGCCTTATAGGAATATGACCTTGAGATCAAACCAGCAAACATTGTAAGAGGTCAAGGCTTTTGCAAAATTCTGGCTGGAGCATCACAAATTTCTGAAATTCCATCTGAAGAGGTACAAATGTGTGAGGTAAGCCTAAACGATGCAGAATCATTATATGTTGATGTCATTTATTATCTTAAGAATGGGTATGCTGCTTCACACCTTGAACATACTAAGAAAAGAGCTCTAAGGTTGGAAGCCAAACAATATCAGCTCATAAATGATATTATTTTTAGAAACAATTATGATTTTTTCCTTCTTAGGTGTCTTGAGAAAGCTGAAGCTGAAAAAGTTTTGCAGGAACTCCACGATGGGCCAGCAGGCAGACACTATGTTGGAGATGCTACGGCACATAAAATCTTACGTGCAGGATATTATTGGCCCACGATGTTCAAAGACTCGCACAGTTACATGAGAAGATGTCAAGTCTACCAAACTACTGCTGGAACACAAAAGAAGCCGTCCCTGCCACTACAACCGGTAAAAATCAAGCAACCTTTCAGTCAGTGGGGCTTGGACATAATAGGTGAGATCGTTCCTCACTCTTCTAAGCAGCATAGATACATCCTCACGGCAACAGATTATTTTACTAAATGGGTAGAAGCAGTTCCGCTCAAGACGGCTAATTCTGAAAATATCATTGAGTTCATAGATCAATTTATAATCACCAGGTTTGGATTTCCATCCGCTTTAATGTTTGATAATGCATCATACTTTTCTGGAAATGCAATGACTGAATTTGCACTTAAAAGAGGATTCAAACTTAAATATTCGGCCAATTACTACCCGCAAGGTAATGGGTTAGCTGAGTCAACAAATAAAAACCTAATCAGGATTATTAAAAGAACAATTGACCAAAATCAAAAGAATTGGCACAAGGCTTTGATATATGCTTTATGGGAAAATCGGATAACGCAAAAAGCTTCTATCGGCACTTCTCCCTTTAATTTAGTTTATGGGAAAGAAGTGGTTCTTCCGACTCACTTAGC
The DNA here is from genome assembly GCA_031772625.1 of Pinus tabuliformis. Taxonomy (NCBI): domain Eukaryota; kingdom Viridiplantae; phylum Streptophyta; class Pinopsida; order Pinales; family Pinaceae; genus Pinus; species Pinus tabuliformis. The sequence goes on from CM062819.1 coordinate 1,030,765,832, forward strand.
CATTCCCTCTTTGTCTTTAGTACAATACATTGATGAAATACCCACTTCCTCCTTACAGCTAAGACAAATGGAAATAATTAAACTAGAAGAACAACGAGAACAAGATAGGAAAACGCATGCTCATCATCAAGCACTAGTAAAATCCTCTTTTGATTCAAACATAATGACCAGAAAAGATTTTCAGATAGGAGATTTAGTTTTAAAGTGGGACAAGGCTCATGAAGAAAAGGGCAAACATACAAAATTTCAAAGGATGTAGCTTGGTCCTTTTCAGATTGTTGAAGTCGTAGGTCTATCAATGTTTGTGTTACAGGATTTAGCAGGTAAGAGGGATCCTTTGCCTGTTAATGGAAAAATTCTCAAGAAATATTTTCCATAGAAGATTATTCTTCTATTTTTGTAGAATAGTTTTTATTTTTCATAATAAAACTTGTTGTGAGTGGTTACATTAGGCATTTATGGAAAAAGACACCAATTCTCTTTCATCTTTTGAACTTTTCGCTTGTATAAATAGCAAATCTTTTGGAAAATTGATCTTTATTATTGACAGATACAGTTAAAAAATTTAGCCTAGATATGATACTAGTTTCAACTTCAAAGAATTTGATGAAAGCAACCTTTAGTGAAGAAATTGTTTTATTTCAGTACAATGAAAGGTATCAATAACAAAATAAAGATTCTTTATAGAACAGTTGTTTCCAAAAACTCTATTATTTTCATCCAGAGCTATCTTAAGGAAACAATGACTTCCTCCCTGCTAAGGAAATCACAGCTTTTAGAGGAATAATCCAAGGATACACTTTATCTTGAAGAATAAGAGGTCTCATCACGAGCCAACTTATCATTATCACAGATATTATAACTTGTTGACTTTGCCAATACTGTCCACCACAACAGGGCAATGACTCAATATTGTTGCAATCAAAAGACAAGGGGTCTCATCATGAGCCAACTTGTTCAGCAAAGTTATAAATCAAGTGAATGGTTGTGTCTTAATTTGGCTACAAAACCAAGACATTGTTCTTTAAGAATAAAAAGAAAATCAAAGCAATAAGTGTGGATATGGATTTTTCTTTGAAAGTTGTAGGTCACCTTAAGTAGGATACAGGATCATTGTTGGGTAACTGGTAACCCTGTCGAGGCTATAAACGCTTGCTGGCAGCAGAGGCTCTACATACGACAAATGAGCATATTTAAAACTGGTTTACAGAGAAGACTTTATTTTATCTTTACAAGACCAATTAATGGCTGATGTAAATACAAGGACTAGCCTGAGGAAGAAAATAATTAGAGTAGAAAGAGGTTGAAACAAAATATCATTGACAGTTTAGAGCATAGTGTACTCTATCTTTCCATAACAAAGTTTAATTTTCTAAAAAAATTTCTGTTTTGGAAGTTTGAAAAATCCAATAGGAAAATAGAGATAACTAGTTCTTTCAAGTGAATCGCCAATTGTTGTGGCCACCAACAACCCCCCCCCCCCCCCTTATTTAGTATTAGCAATAACACTAGGTAAGTGGGGACCCTTAGTAAAAATTCAAAAAATTCAATTAAAACTCATGTATTTTACTCCTTAAGAAAACATTGCATCGCGCAAAGACTGATAGGGCATTTCCTTATGAGTAAAAATGATAAACTGTGAAAGTGTGACGCGAGTTTCATCGCATCGCATGTATTAAGAAACGCTCATATTGGAATAACCTTAAAAAAATCGTTGATGACTAATATGCGATATCGCATATCGCATAAAAAACACATAACCATTTAACGATTATAACAATCTTGCGATAGCGCGATACTGTGATCTATAATCTTGTCATAGCGCGATACTACGATCTATGATCTTGCGATCGCGTGATACAGTGATCTGCAATTCTGCAATAAGCGCGATCGGGCAACCCTACGATAACACATCTTAATAAAAAATGCGATAATGCAACATTGTGATGCTGCGATGAAAATTGCAGAAACTTTCCATCGCAGATTTTCCTCGGCTCAACATTCAAGAAAAATTTGTCCATAAACCAAAAATTGGATACGCGCTTTAATGAAAATTAATGAATGATATGCCATTTGTTAATGAAAGATAGTTTTGAGTTTTTCGAAGAGTCAGTTTACGTCAGGTGGCATGTTTTGTACATCCGTAGAGTGTAAAGCCTTCTTATCGATTTTTATTATCATTACTCTCTCCTCATGTGTGAACTGCAGGAATGAAAAACAGAAGTAACACGAAGAAATGTGCAAGAAGCCATGGGGGAAAAGGGTAAAGCTCCAAATGCTCAGAAACAGGGAAGAGATGCCCTCATGAATGGATATCACATGCAACAGAGCCGCAGATTCACAGAACGCTGCTGAGCTATCCATTACAAATCTTTCATTCACAACCATGGTTAAATGAATAGTTGAACAATGCTGATAGCAACAGGTGGTTTAACGCTCGAGGTCAGAAGCTCACGAAAGCGATATGTTTACAAATTTTGAAGCTTATACCCGGTGAAGGAAAAAGCATTGAAGGCGAAAAATGCATCAGAAAGGCCCGGATCAAAGAACGGAGGCAGTTTTTGGTGCGCGATTAGCGCCTAGCGCTGAGAAAATTGCTCAAAAAGCAAAGTCTCTAACTACTTAGTCACTCGTAAGCCTAAAAAGCGCAAGGAAGCAAAGACAGAAGCAATTTGAGGATTAACCAAGTGGAGCTTGGATTATTACTGGGTATACACAGTAAATCCACATAGCCAGATGATGATTCTCAAGTATATCATCAATTTTGTTGAAATAATGATGCCAACTCTTACCATTTCTTTTTTCTTAGCTCAACCAAAAGTGAAAGACAGTTAGCCGACTCTACCCAGGCAAATATTGAATGCTCACATCATTAAGGAGTAAATGCAGAAATAGTTAGATATTAGATTTAATTTTTAGAAATAGTTTTGCTTAGAAAAAGGGCAGTCATTTAAACCGTATCCTGAATCTGTGTAATTAAGTCATTTAGTTAGTAGTATTTAAACCCTCTCATGCATTTAGAGAAGGGTCCAGAAATTTATCAAAAACTTATCCTCAGAACATGCACTTTTTCACCCTCAAGGAGGTTTTGATGAATGAATGGATCAAGATTTGTTGATGTTTGCATTTGATATCTGCTACTGATGTTGCACTTCTGTACTCTTAGTAGATGTTAAAGCAAGGAGAGATAAATCATTGTTGCTTGAAGCTTATGAGTAGGACCAGTCATAAATGGTACTTTTATCTCTTGACTATTCCTGTTTATATGTTAAAGTGATATACAGTTTTTAGTTGTTTATATATTATTGCATGAATGCTTGAGTTATCATTTGGGACTTTCGTACGATGGTAGCTATTTATTTATGTTTAATGTATGAATAACTCATTATGCGATATGTTGTTCACAACTGTTTCGTCTAACTTTTTATGCGAAGTGGTTCATCTTAATTGATTTCCTTTCTTATAATCGTTGAATGATCTTTATTACTAGTTGTTATTTGAAATCTCTTTAGATTGCATAATAGAAGAATTACATCTCGGGTTAGTATAGATTTAGATGTGTTATTTATTAGATTACAATAGCATAGAATTAGATTAAAGTTTGAATTAGAATAGCCTAGATAGGAACTGTTAGATCAACAACATCCAATTCTACACACGCACACTCATAGATTGGGAAACTGGTCCCATTATCCCCAGTCGGACCCACTATACCAAATGGATAAGGAGCTGCCAACGAAGTTCCAGACTGGGTGGGTATCCCCCTTGTTGTCGACCCGATTTTCGGGGCTTCAAACAGGTTGCAGTTCCCAAAAATGTCTATAACAATGGGTGAAGTTGGAGGCGATGGTGGTAAATTCGGAGGTGGTGTGGGAGGATGTGGTATTCGTGGGAATCCTTGTCTTATTAACTAAATAGCACTTGCGGAGAAACCTTTGCTATCGCTTCTTCATCCCTTCGTGGAGGTGAAATAAAGGGGCTATACTACATACCCTTATTTCCTTCATTCTTGTAAGTTTTTCCACTTCGTGTAGTCCCAAACATCAAGGTAGCTACATAACCCGTTTTCACACAATAGCATTTCAATCCATGTATTCAAATATTTTACATACTTACCTTGCAGTCCTTTGAAAAAGCGTCCCTCCACTTCACTATGGCTGACTAAGGTGTCGACCGCGAATTCAGTCACAAATCCTCCTATGACACGATCAAGCCAATCATCGACAACGTGGATGATCTTATCCTATGATGCTTCCATCCATCGCACTAGCTCTAGGTTCCACACAATAGGACCGTCAAGTTTCCACCTTCCTTGGCTATCTGCTAGCTTCACGATCCACTCATACAACTCAACTAGAAATGAGGAGAAAAAGATTTCATGGATCTCTGTATATAGGTATCATGCCAACCACTATTCTTTTGATAGTCGCAGGTTTTTGTTCTCCCATACCACAAACTCATGAATATTTCTATCCAATCAATCTGTAATCTTGTTCTTAGTTGGATTCCAGTGATACGACATCACACATCTCTTTTGCAAATTTCGTTCCCGGAAATGGAACCATTTGTTGGCTTAAGGGGACCTCACCCAATTTCAATGTTAGTTAGCCAAACAAATCCCTACACTATTGGCCCTTTCGGCATCAGCCCACCGCACCCTTGAGATGGATGTGATGTCTGTTTATTCTAGCTATACTTGCCTTCACACAAGTTTCTTAGCCCTCTCTTCCACCCTTTAGTGCCTTCACGAAAGGGTACAATTGGTTTTCACACTGCCCTAACCTATGGCTTAGGGACTTTTGCGTTGCTAGGGCAGCGAACTACGATATCTCCCAAACTAGGCTAAGTGTTTACTTATCTTATTAATGGATCTTAGTTGGCTTCGCGTAAACAAATGTTCTTACTTGCGTTCACTTAACCCACACATTTACATATATTCACGCATCATATAAGCATTATAAGTGAAATTCATACCCAACATAATAAGATGCATAAACGGGAAATAAAGACGTAGAAATTGTAGAATACTTCTCTTTATTGATAATTCCAGATGATTACAGACTCAACCTACCCTGCACACTTAGCTGCAGGGGTCTGCGCACTCAGTTGCGGACTTCTAGGCCTCTGCGCATTCAGCTACAGAGCCTCTACCTATGCTACAAACCAAGACTTAGACTTCTTTATCTAAATCTATGACTCTCTTCATCGTATTCTTTCTTATCTAACTACTTAGAACTTAGCTCTATTTATACAATCCCATGGTCCGCGGACCATGGGTAGATATTTTACAACCGACATTACATTTCCAAAATAAGGGTAGACAACCCTATGACTCTTTAACACCTACATGCTCTGCGACCACAAAATGCAAATTCTTTAAACTTGGATTACAATATTTGACCAAAATATGGGCTTTTAGCCCCAAAACGACCCCTGGGGGATCTCGCACCCAACACCCCCAAACTAATGGTTAGACTATATTTGACTACAAGTGTGTGGAATCATACTTGATATACTTTAATAACAACAAAATCCCAATGGTTTTAGTTCCTTTAGGCTCATATCCTTTTGCAGTGCAATTTATAAGATCATCACCAAAATCATCATACCAACTCAAGCCACTTTTACCTCAGCTCATATCCTTGGAGAAAACACATGTTATGTTTGGACACAAAATTTTGGATGACATCATGATCTCATATGAAACTATCCATTGCTTAAATATCTCAAAAAATCAAGTATGTGCCTTAAACTATTCCTTTTGAAAGATTTCGATAAGATTTATTGGAACTACCTCTTCAACATCCTCTCAACCTTGGGTTTTGATCAAGTGTGGATTGCTTGGAACAAAATAATTCTATCATATTATTTCTTCTCTATGCTTTTAAGCATTCCCACATCAACCCTTTAAGCACCTCTTAAGGAATTCACCAAGGAGATATAATCTCACCATTCTCACTCATACTAGTGGTAGAATGTGTAGGAAGGGCCTTGAAAGTTACAATTGTAGAAAAAAGGATAAAAGGGACACATATTTTTGGAGAATATATCCCACTCACTTACCAATAGTATTTTGATGTCTCCAAGGGAATGGAATTCCAACTATAAAAGTGGCAAAAGAATTCTCACAAATTCTGGAGGACTTCTCTCAAGTTTTAAGTATGGAAATCAACAAGTTTAAAAATCAAGTCTTGTTCTTCAATACCCTTCTCTTAGTTCAGCGGAAAATTATAAGAATTATTGGATTTCAAATCGATAAAATTGTTGGCATTATGATGCATGCATTGTCCTTGATGGAAACTCACTTGTAAAAGAACAAGTATATGGTAACTAGATGAATCCACAGGTCAGTTCAGAGGTGACAGAGTGATGGAATAGAATAACAAAATGATGGGACAAAGGTTTATAGATTAGAATCAGAAGTTTTATAAAGGTGAATATTTGAAGATCTATACGTGGGTTTGTCAAGGCCAAGTCGTATATACATGCAGGTACAACGAAGAAAATTCATGTACATGTTGGTGCACTAATTTAAGAATACCTAGGGTTCTTAACATGCTATTAGCGCACAATATTGAGCACAATAATGGTTACTTGATCTCGTCCAAGATTACCACTGGCACTAGTGTAGTTTTGACTCATGGTATTGGCTAAGGCTCTAACTATATAAGGAGGTAAAGATCAATGTGCTAAGTGTGCATGTGAAATGGTTTTTGATGAATACTTCAATATGAAGTGTAATTGCATTATAAGGGCCATAGTTGACACATAAATCTGAAATAATTATGCACGGATGAATACAATGATGGATTAGGATCATGAGACCTGAAATGACTTTCCATTGTATGATTTGCTCATGGATTGACTAGATCTAAGTATCAACGTGTATTACTATCTCTGAATGTTATGATCTAGGTCTTTCTAAAGTTCTAAAGAGATGCACAATTTTAGGTCAAAATTTGCAGATGTGTATGCAAGTTTCTCTCTATTAAGTAATGTATACAGGTAGGTTTGTTTCTTAAAAGTCACTTATATAAAGGAAGGGTTTATATTCATAAATGACTATTCAACTCGATCAGTGTTGTTGTATCTCTGTTTTCTGTTAATGATGTCCTCATGTTGATCTAGGTTGAGTGATAATGTCTCAAGTAGAACTGATTGAATGATGAAGTTGAATTTGGTTACATGTTGATTGGTTGAAAACATTATTGATGTTTTTAACTGTATGAGGATTCTGTAAGCTATCAGAATATTTCAAAATAAATCTGGTTAACTCTATGTGTGATTCAGAATTACAATTTTTTAATATATTGAGATATGTAGGGAGGTTTCTGTACAGAAAAGCGCATATACATGTGAGTTTCCTTAACTGAATTAGCATATACATGTTGGCATATGAATTATCAGGGTTGTAGTTGATTCTCTGTGTTGATGTATTATTTTGAGTTCAGTTTTGTGTTCTGTTTACAGTGATCTCACTGCTCTTTTTAAATTAATTTGGTGTTTTCTTCAGTTAATCTACAAGTTGTGATGTATTAAAGCAGGTGGATCCAATGCGAAAATTTATGAAACGTTGTCCACGGACATTGCTAAGGGTTGGAGCCTTCAGTGAGGAAGTCAACGCTTCCTGCTAGTAGTAGCTACTAATCAGATCAAGGGATTGGGGCTCCCTTCCAATAGGTACTGGAGAACGAGTGAATTTTTTAGCCTTCAGTAGGAGGGTGCCTACATACTCGCATGAGTCTTCACCAGTACAATAATTTAAGAATTTTTTTATATTAATAGGTTTGAAGATTGAGATGACAACAACAATGGTTTTCTCCCACATTGGGTTTCCACCTTAAATCCTGGTGTTCATGTGTGCTTCTTATGTGTGATAATTTATTCTGTTCTTACGGCACCTTATTACTTCTTATCAAATGCCTGATAAATCTCGTACATTCTAGTTTATGTTTAACAGATAAATAATTAGTTGTTTTACAAGTTTACTAAGCATACGCTAGTTTCTTTTACAATAGTTGCATACATACGTGAGTTACGTTCAGTAAAGTCATGTACATATTTCATAAAAGAAAATTATTATTGTGATTTTTTAAAATAATGATTCACCCCACCCCCCTAATCAGTATTTTTCCCAACAATTTGTATTAGAGCAGGTCCTTCAAAGTAAGCTTGATCGCTTGAAGGAAGATCTCCTAAGATAAGCAATAAAGATGGAATGACATCTATCTAACCACCACCCTTCAAGGGAAATAAATTAATATTTTTGAAGAAAAGAACCAGATCCTATCTTCAGTCCCTTGGAGCATATGTTTGGGGAATTGTGGAAGGAGGTTGCTAATATCCAGCCGCAATTCCCACAGATGCAAAAGAAAAGAAGAGGTATGAAACCAAAGCCAAAAATATCAATGCATTATTGGGAAGTCTGACAGAATCAGAATTTGTCAAAATTATGCAGTTAAACACAACAAAAGAACTATGGGAAAAAATCATTCAAATCTATGAAGGTGATACCAAGGTAGAAAGTTCTAAACTCCAAACTCTCAATATTCAATATGAAAAGCTCATAATGCATGATTATGAAAGTATTGCTACTTTCTTTCTACGTATAGATGAGATTGTAAAATGCATGAAAAATATGGGTGAAGAAATAAAGGACACCACTTTAGTAGAGAAAATATTAATATCTCTAACTCCTAAACTCGAGTCAAAAGTGCCTTCCATTGAAGAGAAGCAGGATCTGCAAACTCTTATTGTTGATTAACTTCACAGGATATTGACTACTTTTGAAATGAGGAAAGGAGGTCTCTTAGAAGTTATAGAAGCCGTATTTAAGGAATCTACAAAAGCAAAAGAAAAGGAAGAACAAAAGGAATCAAGATATATATAAGAAGTAGATAAGGTGAACCTTCTAAAGAAACTTTAACTGGGCACCGGAAGGTTCAAAGGTAAGCTTCCCTTCAAATTTTTTTCTTCTAGTAGAGTTGGTCATTATGTTGCTATATGTCCTCATAGAGACAACCATGACAAAGGGAAGGATACTAGAAAATGTAATAGGAGACATTTTGACAATAGAAGAAGTTATTATACTCATGAAGATAGTGATAGATTGTCAAATAGTGAAGAAGGAGAATTTGATCAATATCTTAAATTACTCATGGACTTTGAGAAAAATACCAATGAATATAATGATAAATTTGTGGATGATTTAGGGGAAAAATATTTCTTCGAATAAATTACTCAACTCAGAATTTTCTTGGAAGAAAGCAAAGTAGCCATAGATACATTGAAGCATCAACTCATAGAAAAGGAAAATCAAAATGAGAAGTTAGAATGTAAAGTAGTAAGTCTAAGAAAGGAACTTGAGAAAATAAAAACTTTGAATCTTAGATTTTCTAAAGGATCTAAAACCATAGATGAAATTATCAAGGTACAATTCTTTCATCTTATGAAGACAGGTCTTGGATACACTAGAGAAACATCTCAAATAGAAAAGTCTTCAACCACCACTGGAATCTATCTAAATGCAGAAAAAATGAATCAGCAAAGCTTTAGTCCCCAACAAAAGAAAAAAGGCATTCCACAGGTAGATCATGTTCACTCTAATTTATGGATGATCAACAACAGAAGCACTAGTAAAAAGGTAAAAAACACCAAAATATTCTATGATCACAGAAATTTATTCTTTAATGAACATGTTTCTCATCTCATAATTTTGGTCATAAGGTTGCTCAATGTGTTGCATACAAAACCATTATGACTAGAGAAGCAAGAAAACAAAGGAATGACATGGGAGTTACGAATAACACTTATAATAGCTTCTCACTTCTTAAATATGAAATTGAATGCTCATTTTGAAATAACTTTGGACATGAATAATCTAAATGCATGAGAAATTAAAACCAACATCTCAAAAAGAGAAAATATCAACAAATTCAAGGTGTGGAAAAGGAAGGATTTATAGTATGAAAGTTGTGGCATAGAATTGTTTACATAAGGATAAGAAAATAAAAGGTACATTGATAGCGGATGCTCCAAACACATGACAGGGGATAAACATAAACTTATTTCATACAATTATTTAGAGAAATAAAAGAATGTCACTTTTGGAAATGACTCACCTGTTGTCAGATACTTAAGTTGATCGAGGTAAATATAGAGGTAAGACTAATTACAAAAGCACATAAGTAGATAAATCACTTGTTTAGGGTTCGTAAAGGATTATCACAGACCTTCGTGAAGGTCTAGAAGCCGAATAAGAGAAGTATATTGATAAGCCCTAAAAGGCTTATTTATCCACGTGAAGTCGGGTTTAGGGTATAAAACGACATCACTGCCATCTCTGGGTGTGGAAACTTGGTTCCTGCATCCCCTCATACTACATCGAATGAGACTTCATTCCGCGCTCCACGGATTGATGCCAAAAGGTCCAATAGTGTAGGGATTTGCTTGCCTAATTAATGTTGAACCTGGGTCAGGGCCCATTAAGCCAACAAATGATTTTGTTACCGGGACCGAGATATGCATAAAGAGATGTGTGATGTCACATCATTGGAATCCAACTAAGAAGGAAATTGAAGACTGGTTGGATAGAAAGACCCATGAATTCACAGCACAAGATAACAAGCACCCACGATTGATGAAAGAATAGTGGTTGTACAGATATATGTACACAAAGATACATGATATCTTCTTATGTTCCTTCCGGGTTGAGTTAACGAGTGGATTGCTAAATTGGCAGATGGCCAATGAAGGTGGAGGCTTGACAGTTCGATAGTGTGGACCTTGGAGTTATCATGGAGATTGGAAGCCTCAGAAGATAAGATCACATGCACTGTCGATCACTGGCTCGATCGTATCATAGGAAGATTCGTAATAGAGTTCGCGATCGATACTTTAGTTAGTTATAGTGAAGCAGAGTGCTGCTTCTTCAAGGGATTGCGAGGTAAGTATTTAAGGTCTTTAAATACTTGGATTAAGATGTTCTTGTGTGAAAAGCGAGTTATGCAGTTACCTTGATGTTTGGAGCTATGCAAAGTAGAAATATCTTCAGTGACAGAGGGAAAAGTGGCCCTGAATATAGCCCGTTGATTGGACCTCCTATGAGTGATGATGAAGGAGCACAGGCTTCTCCCCAAAACGTTGTTCAATTGATAAGAAAAGGGTTCCCGCGAATACCCCATCCACCCACACCACCTCCATCTTCACCTTCACTGCATAAACATTCGCCCACACTGCCACCACCATTCAATATGGTGAATGCAGTATAGTTTCCCATTTTCAAGGTTTCAGGAACAGAGGACCCAGACCATTTTTGGTTTGTCGTGAAGGTTGTATGGAAGGCACAGGTTATAAAATGACATCACTACCATCTTTTGGTGCAAAAACTTGGTTCTTGCATCCCCCCTACTACTTCAGGTGAGACTTCAATCCACACTCCACGGATTGATGCCAAAAAGGCCAGTAGTGTAGGGCAACATTTGTCACTGCTTTACAAAAACACAAACTGACCTAGTACGTTAAGTATTGCACTGATAACCTGACGGCTTCATTAGTAGATATTCAGATCATGCTGAATAAGGAGTTCACTAGGCCTAAGTATGAAGCTCAATCAATTGTGGGATTCAACAAGATCTTGATGAAGCCTAGCAAGACATTCTGGGATCTGGATCAGGAATTGAAGTAGACAATTGTGAAGCTAACATGAATCTTACAGATCTGCAGCACCATGAATGGTTCGCGGTTTCGCTCCTACCTCATCTAAGGGTTTCTTTATCACAGCGAAATATTGGGACCCAGACAGAAGCCCTGGAGATTGCAATGAGATTGCACAAGACACTGATGCAGGATGATAATTTGGGAGTTCAGTAGATTCACGTGCAGTTGCAAAACCTTTGCCTAGAATTCCAAAGTTTGAAGAAGGATAGAGCAATTTGGCTAGAGGTGCACGAATACGTTTGGTGCCTGAAATGCAAAATCCAGGGGCATGAAAAATATCACTGCCCCATCTTCACGAATTATGTTGCAGCAGGATGGTCGATGCCTCTAAGGTCGAAAGCTCAAGCAGGGCCAAGTAGAGGGCCCATGATATGGTGTGTTATCTTTCAGTTGGCTAGAAAACATTTGACTAACAATTGTCACTCGATGCAAAAATTTGTAGAGACACCACAACATCTCTTCTACAACTTTTGTTGATCGGTAGGTCATGATGAGCGTAAATGTCATAGCTATGAGCTAATGATGGATAGAACACCCACATATAGAGTGCAGGTAGAAACTCGACCTCCAGATCTAGGCACTGGGGGAGCGCGAGGAGGATTTCAGGGTCGCAGGCAAGGCTGAGGTGGAAGAGGACTTGGTAGAGGTTAAGGATAGGTGATTTTCTACAATTATGGGGGACCAGGACACTACACATGAGAATGCATGAACCTAACACACCTGTCATGTAGATATTGCACTCAATTTGACCACGCGATAGAAGACTATCGTGTATTACTAGCTAAGATACATGAAAATGGTGCACAGCCTCAGCATCCTTCCCAGAATCTACAGATGATGAGGGCTGAACCCTGCAAAGAGGATCCTAATGTGAACATCGTGTTGCGAAGTGGAATGATGACTGGCGAATACAAGGGTAAGAAGCCTAAAGGAGGTGAATGGGTCCAGAAAGCTCCATAAAAGGAGGTTGGCTTTTATTTGGAGTGTGCAAAGGAAACCTTCATGGAAGCAAAGAAAAGCTTTGCTGAGGCCTCTACCTCAAGAATTCAGGATAAGCCAGCTGAAGAGATGGACCCTTCTATGCTTACTACTTTCTTGGAGACATGTATGAAGTTTTTGCATGATAGCAAGGCTATGAAAGGGTTACAAGAGTTGATAAATAAGTGTGTCCGAAGAGAAAACACTTTTGACAGACTACATGTAGTCAGGAAGATTGCGAGCATAAGGTAAGAACAAGGTAGGAGATGAGACTCACCGCGAAAATAGGAGAATATGAAATGGATGAATTTCTTCTGGATCTAGGGTCTGATGCAAATGTTTTGCCTAAACATACATGGGAGAGAATGAGGAGACCTATGCTGCAGTGGTCTCCTATTCAATTGAGGATGGAAAATTAGCAAAATGTTATCCCCATGGGAATATTACAGGGAGTGACAGTCGATATCGAAGGCGCAAGCACGTTGGCTAATTTTGACGTGATAGACATTGTGGATGAAAAAAATCCCTACCCTGTGCTCCTTGAGATTGACTGGGCTATTGACATGAAGGGGGTGATTAATTTGAAGAAGTGGATGATGTCATTTGAAAGAAAATCACTCCGTGTAGTAGTACCGGTGGACCCTATAGAAGGATTGTGCTACACTAAACCTATCTGCGATTATGAAAGTGATGACGATTTGGACTAGATTTATAATATGACAGTGAGAGATCAAGATTGGGTGAATCTGACAGTTGATGGATGTCTTGCATGGAACCGCAAAATCTCCTGCACATTAGACTTAGACGAAGAATTAGAACACTGGCAGAATAGATTGCGTGAACTATCTACGCTACGATGTAACATGATGACCAAATCGTTGCGCTGCATATCATCAAAGGTAAGAATTCTACCTTAATATGATGGTTTAACTAGCGTTGATAAATTTCTGGATGCATTTGAAATGGAAGTGTCTGAGAAGCATCACTTCCAAGCCTTGGACTTGGCATTACGCGTTATGCTTGCAAGCTGGCAGGGTACGCCTAAAGACAACTTAGATGGATGGTGCAAATATAGAAGAATAATGAGGGTGTGGTTTGGTCACCCAAGGTATGATTGATAGAAAAATACGATGGAAAGAGTGATCTGCATGATCACTTAGACAAATGGACCAATGGTTACGGAGCAAAACCACAACCGGAGTGGGTGCATTTGTTCTGTCACACCTTGGATGTGATACCTATGAAATGGTACTTGGAGACAGAGCTCTGCCATGAAACAGATGAATGGGATATTTTGAGACAGGGATTCTTGATGACATTCAACTTTGAATATGGATTTGAATTCATTGATGAAGCACTGCAGGAGGTCAAAGTAACGATCTTCAGAATATGCAGGATCCCTTGGATTTGATTCAACCGGATTGGACCACTCAACTATGCCACGAGCTGGAGTGCTACAATGTGACCACTGAAGAGGAAGATGAGGATCCAATAAAAATTAATATCCTAGAAACAGAAGGACACTGTGAAGTTGAGGGACCACAAATTAAAAATCTAGATATCACCGTGCTACTAAAAACAAGAGAAGTGAACATTGGGACATAGGTGGAGCTGAAATTTTCAAATATTGGGGAGTGCTTGGATGATGCAACAGTGGATAAGGTCGTTGAGTTTCTCCGCCAATACCAGGACTTCTTCCCTACGATGTTCTTAGACATAAAGGGGATAATAGGGAACCTGAGAGTTATGAAACTTACGTTTAAACTGAACGCGAAGCCAATCAAGGAAAGGCCTTACCACCTCAATCCAAAGTATAAAAAAAGCATCCACATAGAGTTGGATAAAATTCTTGTGACGGGTATTATTAAGCCAGTGGAAGAATCTAATTGGGTGAGCCCAATAGTAGTTCAGGAAAAGAAGCAGAAGGATGAAATAAGAATATGCATAGATATCAGGGAGTTGAATGATGCTTGCATGCATGATCCTTTTTTGACTCCATTCACCAATGAAGTGTTGGATAATGTACGAGGACAGGAAGCATATTCATTCACTGATGGATTCTTGAGGTTGTTAGGGCCTGGATCTACCTCATACTAAAGGAAGGCAGGTCTAGGGTAATATCAAACCACGCTTAACCTGGTAGCTAGCCCTACCAGGTCAGGAGAGGGCTCTCTCCTTGTCAATCTCAATTAGGATATTGGCAATTAGGGCTTGATATGACTGAATTTAATGTAGATTTTAGGCTAGGTATATTACCTCAGGGTTTCTGGTTTGATTTTTAGGTTTTGGTTGCCGAATCAATCGGAGAAGGCAGATTAGGTCCAGGAAATCAACTCAAGGATTCAGTAATGTTCTGTGGAGAAAGGTAGAAAAGGATTTATGTACTAGAAATGGATTAATATCGTAGATTAAGACAGCTGAGGAGTTAAGGAGGGCATAAATAAACTATGAATCCTCTTCAAACAGTTGAAAACATTGAAAACCAAATGCATTCCCAAGACAAAGCACAGTAGTGTATTTTGTCCATTCACCTAGATTCATTTAGTTTTAGAAGAGAAAGATGAATTTGGATACATATAAAACATAAGAAAAAACTCATTACAAAGAAGAAACAGTACATAAACTCACTGTCACAAGAATCCCACAAAAATAGTTGTGAAACCTAGTTTTATTCCTTGCCAAACTACTGATACAAATGTTCAATGAGTGCCACCACTTTCACCAAAGTCCAACCTTTACAAATGACTAAGAAATTACATAATATAGGCAAGGAAACCACTCATGCTAGCTATCAGGGTTGAATCCATGAGAAAATGGGTGGTTTCAACTATATATAAACTAGGAACACAAAAGTAGGTAGTGGAATAGCTTGCCTCTAAAACTTAGGGAACCAATTCATTACAGCTCAAAACCACTTGGGACTTGATGTATCTACACTATGTGGTGATTTTCATCTATACTTACATCAAATACATCATTTACCATGCATACATTTACCTAAACAAGAATAAAATTCAACCACTGAAGAAACTAGGGGAAATTTTGAGTTTTAGGCAAAATTGACAAAAATTTGCCTGATGCGTAGCGCCCTGAGCCTAATGCATAGCACCACTTTAGGGAAGATTTTTGAGGCCTTCCACTCAGCTAAATCAGGCCCAAGATGGCTTGTTGGAAATATTTGCCTATCTAGTTTATGGAACACTTTGAATTTTCTGATTTGGAGTTGATTTGCACCTTCACAAATCAATTCTCCCAAGACTGCTTCTTGTGGGTCTAAAAAGTGGTAGAGAGGGAATTTTTTGAGCATTTTTTGCCCTTTTTGTAGCCAAGATCTTCTCCAAAATTGATGAAACTTTCTAGGTTTGCTTATTTTTTGATGTTAAATCAAAATATATAAGCCATTTGTCAAGAGGAAACACCAATTCAATGTGCAGCGCCGGTGGCACTATGCATTAGCTAAAATTTTCTGCGTTTCTAATTCAAAAATTGGAAAATGACAAAATTGTCTCAAAATTTGCCCAATTTTAGCTCAAAGCTGCATCATGGGTCACCTTGTTGGGCTAAAGTCACATCAGCCAAAATTTTGAGCTTTTCATTCTTCCTTTTTTCTTTTAAGGCCCTCCTTAATCTTGCTTTAAGGTGCTTGATCCTCTTGTTGCATATTCTATTCCGGGTCCAATAATGGTGGGCTATATGCCTTAGCATCTTGTTGTCTCTATTTTCTTTCTTCAGAAGGCCCTCAAGGTGGATATTTACCCTTTCAAGCCATATCTCCCTCTCATGATCCACTTAGCCCTCTCTAAATTAACTGACAAAGCTTGTATCTTGTCCTCTTACTTCTTGATGATCATGTCTTTGACAATCCTTGGATCTTGAGCATCCAAGTCAATGACATTAAATGTGTCTCCTCATGGTCAACAAGGTCAATATCCATCTCCATTTTTATGGCTATGAACACTTGTGGTTTTATGGACAATGGTGAAGTGAAAACAGAGTGGAGGAATGAAGTGGATAGAGTGTATGGACGGGTATGTGAATGTATGAGATGTAAATAGAGTTTAGGGAATGTGAACGGGATTTAGGAGAGAGGGTAGGGTTTTTATGGGAATAGGTAAGGTTTGTAGGGGAGTAGGTAGAATAGGTTTTGTATGTGGAGGGTTAGGGTTTTATATAGAATAGGGTTTGGGAATAGTGGGATGTAGGGATTAGGGTTTGGGGATTGGAAAAAATAGATGAAGGGAATAATGTCTAGGGAGTTAGGGAAGGGATTAGGAGATAGGTTTTGGGCAAATGGATTTAGGGCATAGGGTTTTAGAAGGATAATGGTAAACAACTATGGTATGAAATGTATGAGGTAGTTTTAGAGACAAATTAGGGTTTAGTTTTTAGAGAGGTATAAACCACCAAAAATTTATGTAAACCCTAGTTTCAACCAAAGGCTCTACTTACCTGATAGGAGGTGATATGAGGGAATTGCAGTGATTGAAGTGCTTTTTAGAGGTTTGGAAGCTTCACAGCCCTACGCACAATGCCACCAGCGTAATGCATAGCACCTCCCTGATGCAAAACACTAGTGTATTTTTCTAAAGGAAGTTTGGCTCTGATGCGTAGCACCTCCCTGATGCGTAGCGCCAGCCTCCCAATGCGCAATTCCACTGTTCCTATGTGCAGTGCCAAATTCAAGGCGCGTTTTGGCTTCCTTCTCGATGTCTAAATTGGGTGCGTGATAGCTTGTTGAAAATATTGTCGAGTCTACTTTCTAGAATGTCTTGAATTTTTCAATTTGGAGTTAATTTTCCCTGTCAAAGGTCAAATCTCCCAAGACTGGTCAAAATGTGCAGATTGAGATTGCCTAAATGCAGAGTGTTGTTGCAGTCAACTTTTGAAGGTCTTCCTCAACTCCAAATTGAGCTCATAATAGCTCTCATTGTAAACATATCTCTGTATATATATCATTTAAATCATCAAACAAGTCATTTGCATATACCAGCTAAGCAAAATCTTGATTTTCCCAAGGTCACTCCAGAAGTGCATCAATCCTCTTGAGGCCAATGATGTTTTTGACATTTCTCAAAAACCATGAAACCTGTGTAAAAACGGAAAGAGTTTTTTCTTCTTGGGTCAATTTTGGAGAAAAACCTCTCTCACTTTTTTCAAATTCATCTTTTCTTTCTCAAAAACATAGTTTGAAGAAAACATATCCCGATATGTGGAACAATGGATTGGTAGAAATGAAGGGAAATGAAGGGGATGAGGGGATTCTAAATTATTGAGAAAATTTTGGGAAGTAGGAAGGGATGTTAGGAAGTGGGAGAAAGTGGAATTTCAAAGATTGAGTGAGGGGAAGGGGTCTAAAAGGGAAAAACACAAGCCTAACCTAGAAAATTGTCAAATTGTAGCAATATGCTAGGGTTTGTAGGAAAATGATGAATTTGAGGGATATCAGTGATGGGAATTGTTTAAGAACATATATCATGGATAGGGGAAGGTGTATGAACATTAGGACACAAGTTTTGTTGATCATTTGGCCATCCAAGAAAAATTACCTTCAAAACCCTAGGAGAGGGAAATGGGCCTTACCAAAGTACAACTCAAGCACGAACAAGGTGTAAAATGACCCATTGGAACCTGAGATGATGATGAAAGCTCTTTGAATGATGGTACACTAAGCTGAATGGTACTCTAAATTTCCATTCATCACGTGATCAAGTGAAATGAAACAACCAATGCAACCAAGTAAGCATTATGGTTATTGTTTTCATTCTCTGCAAGTGCTTGCTTATGAACAACAAGAGAGAACTACTGAAAGGAAAATCCCATGAAAACTTGTAAACAGATCCAAATTTTCCCAAATTGAATAATATGGATGCTCTATCCGACTCCAAAAGTACTACATAAGTGTTATAGACATATTTGGGCACTGCAACCCCAATCTTATATGTCAATAAACCAAGGGCTCTTTAATCCCTAAAAGTGTTGTTTCATACCCTAAAGGATCATGGTCAACTGATTACATCATTCCCAAAAAATTCCACCTAAAAAACCACTCAGAGCTGGCCAAAACTGGACCATACTAACTGCTCTAATATCAGGGTGCGATGCATACTAAGTCCTACACTATCCAGGTGCAATGCATACTAAAGAAGCCTTCTGTGGGGTGCGATGAGTGAGAATGGACAAATTTCCGAGACAGTTTGCTAAGTGGATGCTCATGGAATCTTCTAGAAACTTCTCCTATGACACTTGCCTCTTTGAATTCGCCCAGGGATGAGTAAGATATCCAAGAAATCTAAAAGTGGAACCAAGGACAACAAGTGGAATGACACTAATCAAAAACCCAGAGATGACTCACAGCCTTGCAGACATCTATAAATGAATCCCTCATCTAAGAGATCTAGAGGCTGGAATTTTGTAATTTGTAAGGAAGTGCTAATAGTTTGTATTTGAGAAAGAGCTTTGTATTGTTAGGTGATCTTGCTTTTCATGAGGTCAAGAGGGCTTTGATGCTGGCAGGATGATGCTGGATCAGACGGCTGGGTTGTAATTCTTCCTTCTATTTTAATAAAGTTCTTTGAGTTTTCCTTCATACAATCATGTATTTGTGAATGCTATTGTATGTTCAATGTACTTCTAATTCTGCATTGTTTATGATATAATAGATCGAGATGCTTTGATGGTGTTTTGTTACTTTGTTTCTATAGGTATTCTCTAAGCGGGACAAGTAGGAGAGAAGTTGCAAGATCTATCAAGGGGGAGAGAAATCAAGCAAGGAGTCAAGCGGAAGATCCAGGTTGGTCCCTTTGATTCTCTCTTATCTATCATACATAGAGGAAATCGCAAATTGCTTTGATTGTTTCTAGGATAGCTGCCAATCCTAGTGGGGCTAGCAGATCAAAAAGACACTAGTTTTTAGGGAAAACAATAAGGATCTTGAAATTCATGTGCATTGGGACTTAGCTCATCCAATGGATTACTTTTCTTCTCCTCATACCATGAATGCAAACTTTCATCTAAGCTTTGTGACGAGACTCATACTAAAAATGACAAAGAAACCGGCTACCGAATCAAGTTTGTATCAATACTTGTTTCAATCTCACAGTTAGCTAGTGGAGGACTTTGACTGCAGACATCATCCAACACATCAATTATTGGATCGTGATAAACTTGAAAAGACTATTGCAACCCATTTTCAATTTGTTCCAAAGAGATTGCATGGTTTTCTACAGGCTGCTCATTTGAATATATACTATGCAAATGACCCTTAAAAAACTGAAATGATTCAAAACAAAATGGCACGGAATCATCTTACATCAACTGATCATATGTTCCAGCCTCCAAGTCTTCATCTACAATATGACATTGAGTGGCATTCAGGGGCTGTAAATCTAGATAAGAGAAATCTTGAACAAGGATCTCATTGCCCTCAAGATGGTCAAGATCAAAACTTATCGATGGTTGATTTCTGATTACACAAAAGTTGTCTCTGATGATATGGAATGAAGAAAAACAAAAAGGCAATCCTTCACTTACTTCAAAATTTGCTACACTTTCCTTCTCACTTCCGTAGCTGATATGCAATGTTTGATCACTGTATTTGAATTGTTGCAAGTGAACTTCCTCGTTCCACAAACCAGCTGTTGATTTGTCTGCAAGACTAGATTTTGTTTGGAGAACATAATCATCATCATACTGATCAAACTGAGGCAAATCATCAGTAAAAAACACATCATCAAGAATACATGTCATATCAACAGATATCTCTTCTCCAAGATGATCTGTAAAACAATCATTATAAGGTCTATGACAACTGGGATAATAAAGAAAATGTTTTGGATCAGTGACTTGTTCCTCTTCAATCAGAGAGCCATGGTCTTGAACATTATGCTCATTCCTTATGGTGATCCTTTGCATCATCTCTTCCAGTGCACTTACCAAAATGTCGAGCTTTACCTTTAAAGATGTCAATTCCTCTGGATCTATGTTCTTCATCTCTTCTTCCTTCAACTTTGCCCTTCTGATCAACAAACTAGCCTCTACATCTACTGCATTGTTTTGCATCTCCTTAATGTTGCAAGGTTTCTTTCTCTCAACTGAAGCTCCATTTCCCAGATCAAAGGCTTCCAGGTAGTGTAAGAGAGCAAATCTAGGAGGAGGTCTTATATTAGCAGGCATCGAACAATAAACTTGGTTAAATTTGGCAGAAAACTGTTGTATTGTCTTCCTTGGCTATCTTTTCAGCTGGTTATATTCTTCGAGAATCAAGAAAGGGTTTTGTCTGACCACCCACTTGTCGAGGAAAACTTTGACGAACTGCTGGAAATCTAAAATGCTCGCATCAGGTAGGGTTTTGAACCAACTCTTGACTTTGCCTTGCAAAGAAAGAGCAAAAAGCCTAATACTAACATTCCCTTCATCAACTTCAAAAAGGTCAAGAAAAGACTCAAAATCCAGTACATGTCTCTGAGCAGTGATGTTGTCACATTCACCATCAAATCTTGGTAGATATAGGTAATGATTTTTAAGGAAAGCATGGAATATAGGAGGTAAAATCAGAGGCTTGTATCTATCTAGAATTTTACAAGGTATAGGAATATGTAAAGAAGGTGTAGAATCAGTCTTTGTCTCTTGATGCTCATCAGTTTGAAGACGATCATCATATAATTCAGAAGAAGGGTCTTGATCAAGATCAAAGGCATGTGCATATTTTGTATCCACAATCTTCAAAGGGAAAGAATCAAATGCAGATTTAGGATCTTCTCTCAGATACAATATACTTTGTAAAGCCTTCTTGACATTCTCGAAAAAAGAGAAGAAATAATTTATAACAAAGAACATAATCTCTTAAATGAAATTCCAACTTGAATACCTGATCTTTCCATATTGTCCTTTCATGTTTTTTCTGGTTAGGTTCATCTTCTAGTGGAGTCCTTGGATCTGATCTCAAAACTGATTTGGAATCGTGAGGTGAATGATTTCAGCTTTGTTGTGTCTGATCATTGTTCACCATCAACAATCAGATCTGAACTTGATTACATTTTGCTGAGGAACACAAAACTACATTCCCCAGTATGGTCGCCACTATGTTAGGGCCTGGATCTACCTCAGGCTGAAGGAAGGCAGGTCTAGGGTAACATCAAACCATGCTTAACCGGGTAGCTAGCCCTACCAGGTTGGGAGAGGGCTCTCTTCTTGTCAATATCAATTAGGATATTGGAAATTAGGGTTTGATATGACTGAATTTAATGTATATTTTAGGCTAGGTATTGTAGCTCAGGGTTTCTAGTTTGATTTTTAGGTTTTGGTTGCTGGATTAATTGGAGAAGGCAGATTTGGTCCGGGAAATCAACTCAGGGATTCAGTCATGTTTTGTTGGGTGAGGTAGACAAGGATTTATGTACTAGAAATGGATTAAGATGGTAGATTAAGACAACTGAGGAGTTGAGGAGGGCATAAAGTAACTATGATTCCTCTTCAAATAGTTAAAAACATTGAAAACCAAATGCATTCCCAAGACAAAGCATAGCAGTGTATTTTGTTCATTCACCTTGATTCATTTAGTTTTAGAAGAGAAAGATGGATTTGGATAGATATAAAACATAAGAAAAACTCATTACAAAGAAGAAAAAATACATAAACTAATTGTCACAAGAATCCCACAAAAATAGTTGTGAAACCTGGTTTTATTCCTTGCAAACTGCTGATACAAATGTTCAACGAGTGCCACCACTTTCACCAAAGTCCAACCTTTACAAATGACTAAGAAATTATATAATATAGGAAAGGAAACCACTCATGATAGCTATCTGGGTCGAATCCATCAGAAAAGTGGTGGTTTCAACCATATCTAAACTAGGAATACAAAAGTAGGCAGTGGAACAGCTTGCCTCTAAAACTTAGGGAACCAATTCATTACATCGCAAAACCACTTAGAACTTGGTGTATCTACCCTATGAGGTGATTTTCATCTATACTTACATCAAATACACCATTTACCATGCATACATTTACCTAAACAAGAAGAAAAGTCAACCACCTAAGAAACTAGGTGAAATTTTGAGTTTTAGGCAAAATTGACAAAAATTTGCCTGATGCGTAGCGCTGTGAGCCTGGTGGGAAGTGCCACTTTAGGGAATCTTTTCGAGGCCTTCCGCTCACCCAAATCCGGACCAAGATGTCTTGTTGGAAAGATCTACCTGTCTGGTTTCTGGAACACTTTGAATTTTCTGATTTGGAGTTGATTTGCCCCTTCACAAATCAATTCTCCCAAGACTACTTCCTGTGGGTCTAAAAAGTGGCAAAGAGGGCATTTTTTGAGTGTTTTTTGCCCTTCTGGTGGCCAAGATCTTCTCCAAAATTGATGAAACTTTCAGGGTTTGCTTATTTTTTGATGCTAAATCCAAATATATAAGCCATTTTTCAAGAGGACACACCAATTCAATGCGCAACGCCACAACCAGAATTTTCTATGTTTCTAATTCAAAAAGTGGAAAATGACAAAATTGTCTCAAAATTTGCCCAATTTTGGCTCAAAGATGCATCATGGGTTACTTTGTTCGGCTAAAGTCACATCAGCCCAAATTTTGAGCTTTTCATCCTTCTTTTTTCCTTTTAAGTTGCTCCTTAATCTTGCCTTAAGGTGCTTGATCCTCTTGTTGCATATTATATTCTGAGTCAAATAATGGTGGGCTATATGCCTTAGCATCTTGTTGTCTCTATTTTCTTTCTTCAGGAGGTCCTCAAGGTGGATATTTACCCTTTCAAGCCATATCTCTCTCTCATGATCCACTTAGCCCTCTCTAAATTAACTGACAAATCTTGTATCTTGTCCTTTTGCTTCTTGATGATCATGTCTTTGACAATCCTTGGATCTTGAGCATCCATGTCAATGACATTAACTCTTTATGTCTCCTCATTGTCAACAAGGTCAAATTCCTCTCCATTTTTATGGTTGTGAACACTTTTGGTTGTATGGACAACTGTCAAGTGAAAATAGAGTGGAGGAATGAAGTGGACAGAGTGTATGGAGGGGTATGTGAACGTATGAGATGTAAATAGAGTTTAGGGAATGTGAACAGGATTTAGGAGAGAGGGTAGGGTTTTTAGGGGAATATGTAAGCTTTGTAGGGGAGTAGGTAGAATAGGTTTTGTGTGTGGAGGGTTAGGGTTTTGTGTAGAATAGGGTTTGGGAATAGTGGGATGTAGGGATTAGGGTTTGGGGATTGGAAAAAATAGATGAAGGAAATAATGTCTAGGGAGTTAGGGAAGGGATTAGGAGATATGTTTTGGGCAAATGGATTTAGGGCATAGGATTTTAGAAGGAGAATGATAAACAGTTGTGGTATGAAATATATGAGGTAGTTTTAGAGATAAATTAGGGTTTAGTTTTTAGAGAGGTATAAACCACTAAAAATTCATGTAAACCCTAGTTTCAACCGAAAAGAGGCTCTACTTACTTGGTAGGAGGTGACATGAGGCAATTGTAGTGATTGAAGATGATTTTTAGAGGTTTGGAATCTTCAAATCCCAATGCATAGTGCCACCAACCCAATGTGCACCGCCTCCTTGATGCGCAGCACCAGTGTATTTTTCTGAAGGAATTTTGGCTCTGATGCGCAGCGCCTCCCTCCCAATGCGCAACACCATTGTTCCTATGTGCAGCGCCAACTTAAAGGTGAGGTTTTTTTGCCTTCCTGATGTCAAAATTGGGCATGTAATATTTTGTTGGAGAACTTGTTGAGTCTACTTTCTAGAACATCTTGAATTTTTCAATTTTGAGTTCATTTGCCCTATCAAATGTCAAATCTCCCAAGATTGGTCCAAATGTGCATAATAAGGTTGCCTAAATGCGGAGTTCCATCACAGTCAACTTTTGAACGTCTTCCTCAACTCCAAATTGAGCTCATGATAGCTCATTGGAAATATCTCTCTGTCTAGATATCATTTAAATCATCAAGAAAGTCATTTGAACATCACAACTAGGTGAAATTTTGATTTTCCCAAGGTTACTCCAGAAGTGCATCAATCCTCCTGAGGCTAATGATGTTTTTGACATTTCTCCCAAACCATGAAGCCTGTTTAAAAACTAAAAAAAAAAATCTTCTTGGGTCAATGATGGACAAAAACCTCTCTCACTTTCATCAAATTCATCTTTTCTTGCTCAGAAACATAGT
Source organism: Pinus tabuliformis (assembly GCA_031772625.1). Classification (NCBI taxonomy): domain Eukaryota; kingdom Viridiplantae; phylum Streptophyta; class Pinopsida; order Pinales; family Pinaceae; genus Pinus; species Pinus tabuliformis. The sequence continues at coordinate 1,030,790,698 of CM062819.1, forward strand.
TTGAAGAAAACCTATCCCAATATGTGGAACAATGAAGGGAAATGAAGGGGATGAGGGGCTTATAAATTATTGAGAAAATTTTGGGAAGTAGGGAGGGATGTTAGGAATCAAGGGAAAGTGGAATTTGAAAGATTGAGTGAGGGGAAGTGGTCCAAAAGGGCAAAACACAGGCCTACCAAGAAAATTGTCAAATTGTAGTAATAAGCTAGGGTTTGTGGGAAAATGACGAATTTGAGGGATATCAGTGATGGGAATTGTTTAATAAGGTATACTATGGATAGGGGAAGGTGTATAAACATTAGGACACAAGTTTTGTTGATCATTTGACCATCCAAGAAAAATTACCTTCAAAACCCTAGGAGAGGGGAATGGGCCTTACCCAAGTACAACTGAAGCACGAATAAGGTGTAAAATGACCCATTGGAACCTGAAATGATGACGACAACTCTTTGAATGATGGTACACTAAGCTGAATAGTGACATGGACCAATACTTGGAAGACTTTGGAAGGAGTGAAAACAACCCTAGGCCTAATACCTAGTGACCAAATTTTACTTGAAGACTCACTTAAATGACAAAATTTGACTTTGACACCCTGAGACCACTTTTTAAGAGCATATTTGATCACTGATGGAAGGCTTCAAAGGCTGACACTAACAGGGGTATCATCATATCAAGATTGCGCTGGAGGATAGAAGTAAGATCACCTTCGAAACTAAGTGGGGATGCTTTCAGTATACTTTTAATACCTTTTGGACTGACGAACCCGCCAGCAATCTTTTCATGCGTAGTCATCGCGGTGTTCAAGGACTTCATTCACAAGTTTCTGGAGGTATAATTTGATGATTGGACGGTGTTTGGGTTGGTCAAATGCCATGTAGCCAACCTACGCTTGATGTTGGATACATGCCAAAGGTATAAGATCGCGCTCAATCTAAGGAAATGTTTGTTCTTTGTTCCTTTCGATACCTTGCTAGGCCATGTGGTGTGCAGACAAGGATTAATGGTGGATCTAGCTAAGATAGTAGTTATAATTAATTTGGAGGTGCCAAGAAGTGTGAAACAGCTTTGTGTAACGTTGGGGCATATGGGATACTATAGAAAGTTCATCAAGATTTATGCCCAGATTACCATGCTGATGGAGAAGCTGCTAAAGAAGGATGCTACATTATGTTGGAATGAAGAATTTCAACAAAGTTTAGATGTGTTAAAGGAAAATATGGTCACCACACCAATCCTACTCTTCCCAAATTAGAAGAAAGAATTTCATGTGCATGTGGATGTGTCATGTATTGCACTCGGGGACGTACTGTCACAGATCGGTGAGGGAGAGTTGGATCACCCTATAGAGTTTGTAAGTAGGAAGTTGTTTAAAGCTTAGAAGAGCTATTCAATGACAGAGCATGAAGGTTTGGCTGTGGTGTACATGCTCCCGAAGTTCAGCACTCTTTGCAAGGTTGACACTTTAAGATGTATACAGACCATTATGGATTGAAGCTTTGTTAACAAGCTTGTGTTGGGGGGGGATATGCAGATGACTACTATTGTTTTAGGAATATGATTTCGAAGTCATTGTGAAGCCAAGACGATTGAATGCAGGACCAGATCATCTATCATGCATTGAGACAAGAGAGGAGCCTACTAATTTGGAGGATGGATTGCTTGACGTGGAGCTCTTTGTTGTGTGCGTCACAAACAATCACTTTGTAGATATCATACACTTCCTGATGACGGGGATGGCATAAAAAGGGTATACTAGTCAACAAAACAAGGAGCTCGTGGTGCGTGCGCCAGAATTTTCTATTATTACAGGACATTTATATAAAATGGATTCGGATGAAATTCTACAACATTATGTACCTGAGTTTGAATGAAACAAAATCCTCGCTGAAGCTCATGGAGGAGCAGTGGGAGGACATTATGCAAGAAAAGCAATAGCGTAGAAAATTGTACGCACTGGGTTGTGGTGGTTGACACTACATATGGATTCCTAGGCTTACTATAACGCATGTGATGCATGTCAGAGGAAGGGCAAGCCATCGCAGAGGGTTGAGCTGCCTCTGAACCCACAAGTGTTATTACAGCCATATGAGAAATGGGACACTAATTTTGTAGGCCCGATTCAGCCTCTAGGAAAGAAGACTGGTGTGCACTATATCATCACAAAAATGGAGTATTTGACCAAATGGCTGGAGGCATAGCTCATGAAGGACTGTATAGGAGCAACAATAGCTAAACTCCTCCTCGAATATGTGCTGACTAGGTTTTTTTCCCGAAGATTTTGGTGAGCGATCATGGTACAAATTTCGTTAATGAAACAATCATTGCGCTGATGGAGGAATTTTATCATCAAAAGAGCATGCCATATCACTCACAAGCTAATGGAATGTTTGAAGCATTTAATAAGATATTGGAGAATGCATTGACAAAGGCTTGAAATGCACAAAAGAATGATTGGGATTTGTGCGTACCCATGGTGTTATGGGATTACAGAACTACTTACAAGAAACTGACTGGACAAACACCCTTTAGGATGGTTTATGGCATAGAAGCTATGATGCTAATGGAGTACATTGTACCTAGTCTACACATCAGAGCATTCATAGGAATGGTGGAATGTGTAGCCCTAGAGGAGCGATTCGCACAGCTGACAGAACTTAATGAAGACAAATTTTTGGTTGGATTCCACCAGCAAGTTCAGAAGGACCGTGAAAAGGCATGGCACGATTGGCACATCAAACTACGCACCTTCAAGTTAAATGATTTAGTTTTGTTATATGACAGCAAGTTTGATCAATTTCCAAGAAAATTTTGGATGCATTGGTAGGGACCATGTTATAGACATTTTTGTGCCTTACAGCTCTAAGCATGAAATGTGCATAAACCAAGGGATCCTAAGTCCCTAAAAGTGTTGTTCCAGCCCCTAAAGGAACAAGGTCAACCAATTACAACTTTTTCCAGAAGTTCTCCACCAGAAACTACTCAGAATCAGTCAAATCAGGATCATTTCAGCTGCTCCACTAGCTAGCTGCGTTGCATAGCACCCAAGTACACTAGCTAGGTGCTTTGCAACGCACCTAAACGCACTACCAAGGTGCGTTGAGCGGGAAATGACAAATGGCAGTGTCATTCCGCGAGGTGGACAGACAATGGAAGCTTCCAGAATCTTCCCCAATGACACTTGCCTCACTGAGTTCGACCAAGGATGATTAAGAGGCTCTCAGTCTCCAAGTGGAATCAAGAACTGACTGAGAGAAGCCACTAGTCAAATCATAAGCTGACTCATCCTCTTTGCATACATCTATATATGGATCCCTCATCCCAGAGATCCAGGGGTTGGAATTTTGTACATTGCAGAGAATTGCTGTTGGTTTTGAGATAGAGATCAGAGTATTGGGTGATTTATGCTTTGTTGGAGGTGAAGAGGGGATTCCTTTGCTGGGGGGTTGATGCTGGATCAGGAATCATCGGTTGTAACTCCTCTTGGACCTTCTTGTTATATCAATAAAACTATTTGAGTTTCTCCTACATGCTTGTGTATCAATGATGTTTTGTTATATTTGCATGTTTAGCTTAAATCTGATCCTAAGCTATTTATGAATATAAATCCATGTCTTTGTGTAGTTTTCCTCTTCTGTGGTCTTGTAGGAACTTTGTGAAGCTGGGAAAGTAAGGGAGCAAGTAGCTGGAATCTGTCAAAGAGGAGAGAGATTGGATCAAAGGACTAGCGCAAGACACCGGTTGGTTCATCCTATTCCTCTTCGTTTATAGTTCATAAAGAAGAATACAAAAGTAGTTTTCTCTGTTTGTTTCTAAGGCACTGTCACGCCTTAGTGGGATAGGGGCATTCTGAGTAGACACTTTTCCCATTAACAAAATGGCGACTCCGCTGGGGATCGTGTCTAGTTAGTTTGTTTGTGTTTCTCTTGTTGTTTGTTTCATAAACACAGAAGTAGCAATCGAACTGCATTTTCCATTATCAAATGCAAAGTAAACACCTGCTACTTCAATCCATTCACTGGATTTGTTTATGATTTGAACAGCTGATTCACAAATGATCTGATTACCCTTTGTGATAGCTCTTAGACCTCCTTTAAATCCACCCTCTGATTGTGAATTATTGATTGCTTTCACTCGGCCAAAAACCATAGATTAAACTGCAAACCGTGACCCAGAACCCGGATAGAATTCTCGTTTCTGCCCCAGCGCAGGCACTGTGAAGAGATTCTGCATTTCAATGCAGTTCTCGAGAGGGCTACCTGCTCTGCAATCCAGTTTCTCTGTGTAACAGGTGTGCTGATCAGCCTAGCCCTGTGCAACTGAGGTTCTTTGCTTCATTTTTCCAGTTTTGTCTCTGATTTTTGCAGCCTGTGATCAGTGTGTGTCTGTTTAAAAACCCCTTTTCTTTTTCCTTAATTCCGCCTCCTTTGTACAAAAAGATTGTAGATGTTCTTTGTGTGTTTGTTACATCATTTACAGTTTTCCATTGAAAGAGTAGAATAGTCATATTGTCGTCCTTGGATTTAGATCTGTCGTAAGTGTCGATTTTGATCTTAGGAGAAAGTTTATTTGCTTTTGACAGTCGATTATGCTTTTAATTTTGCCTTTGGTTTGAATTTGAGATTTTCTAGTGTCGAAACGAGTGTTTATTTCAAAATCATAAAGTGTCGTAATCTTCTCTACCTTTTGATTTCGAAAAGAAGCTTGTTTGTGTTTGTCACTTGAAAGCAAATTCAGATTTGTACATCAACTTTTTTTTTAGGCATCAATATTAAGAAAGTGAAAACAAATACATACATATGTGCATTTGCATATTGATAGTCTGTTTGGCTTGATTTAGGAAAAGTGCATCTACAGTGTGCTCTTTGCTCTTTGAGAAAATATTGTGTTTTTCTTTTCCCCTTGTAGCTAGGATTTTCATTGCTGAAAAGAGATAAAGTTTGCTTATCATCTTTAGATTGCATTTTATGAATTACATCTACATCTCATGGTGATCCCAAAAGGCAAACTTCTAAGAAAGATCAACTTAAAATAAATTGAATGAATCTAACAACGCATTGGAACTTAACGCACAACATTTAGAGGTCTAGGCTAGAGACGTATTCCGGCGTCGTAAAGCCTGGTAACTGTTGTCCTCACTGATGGTTGGGTGATTCCTCCACTTTGAGACGATAAGTGCTAGTACGGACTTGTGCTCCCACGTACCGTCGAGTATATATAGGGAGACCCCTATAGGCTTAAAACCTTTTATCCATAGGAAGCCGTGTCGGCCGCCCTACTGATCGCAATGCACCGAACACAGCATTCAGGAAGATTGACTATCGTACCGTAAAAAGTATTCTGCAGTTTTGCGATTGGTTTGGTACTCCCTCTACCTATATCTCCAGAGTAGTCCCTTTCATTCCTTTTCAGACTCCTTAACGGAAAAGGTCCATCTGAGCACTTGTCACTTCAGGCTCATTAAAAATCAAAGGAGACTAGAGTCATCTTTTGTTTTTTATCGACTCTTAAAAATTGAAAAAACAAGTTGTGTCAAAAGCGTCTAAAATTCATTTAATGCGGAAACATACTTCCCCTTTTTATTTTAGTTGATCGAGTAATCCGCAATCGTGGAACAAAGTCAATTGAAACCCCATCGTTCGCGGAGGCTTACGAGTCAACCGTCTTTGTCTCCGGAATCGAAACGGACAAAGTGAACTCGTTTAACCAGTTCAAAATCTCCTATTGAAGTTAGAACAAGTGTTCCAACGACATCCGAGATTCCGGTTACTCCAAACATTTCTGGAAACCCTACCTCTACAGAAGAAGTTCAACAGCCACAGAGGGACAGTGATACTGATCCTAGTCTGAGAGTAAACACTTGTGTTACAGAACCAGTTCCATCTACAACCGGTTCGGAGAGTCTTTCTCTTCAAACATCTGTCACTGTCGATTCCACCCCTTCTTCGGCACCAGAAATATTTTATGGACCTGACGGTCTTCCCCTTCCACCTGGTCTGATTGCAATTGAAGAAATTGTAGAAGATCCTCAAACAAGTAGTCCAACGCACTTTGGAGTCGGGATCACTCTATATCCTTCTTCATCAGAAGTTAGTCTACCACCAGTGGAAGTTCCTGTAGAATCGCTAGGTAATATTTTGGATAGACTCCAAATGTCTGAACAGCCGTCAACATCTAGGACTGTGTCGTCTGACACAGCGACAACAGAACTCCCTGTCGTCACTCCGACAATGTTCGCCGGCATACCATCTGTCCCAACTAGTTCTCAACTGCTAGAAGGAGCCCACTCAGGGGCTGTTTCAACAGTCTGGTTCGTTCCTGTTTGTTCATCCGGAATAATATCCGGAAACTCTTGTGTTGAGTCTCAACAAATTGATCCATTTGGAGGTCAATTTGGGCAGTCTGGTCCCCAAGGGCAAACAATCCCCTTGAGTTCTGGATTACCACCGTATGGGGGCAGTATGCCCTTTCATTATCCCCTCCGGGAGGGTATCCATACGGGAGTTCACAGCAATATTCAGGTTATACTGGAATTACCTCAAGTGGTTTGGTACCTATACTACCTCAACAACCAAGGGTTGTGTATTCAATGCAACAATGTGTACCTATGTCGAATCCCAACTACACCAGCTATTGTGACAGTGTCACAAGTTCAAACGCTGCCTATTGTATGTCAATCTCAGATTTCTCAGGTTGTAATGCAACAGCCCCTTGACCCTGTGACTCAACCACAATCGCCAACTGGTGGGGCGACACAGGTCCAGACGGGCATCCCATCTTACCCTCGGTATGCTTCACCTAATCTGAATCAGCAGTTACCATTCGTGGCAACTTTAGAGTTACCTGATTTAAACTGGTTAACAAACGATCCAATTGCTTACGCCCCTTAGTGGCCAGCGATTCCACATAAACTTCCATCAGATATTCCTAAATTTAATGGGAATCCGGGTGAAGATCCATCTAATCACGTGATGAAATTTCATCTATGATGTTCATCAAACACCCTAAATGATGATTCGATAAGGCTTTGCCTCTTTCAGAGGACGTTAACGGGTCCAGCGGAAAAATGGTACATTGAATTTCCTAGAGCGTCGTTCGACAACTTCAGTACCTTAGCCACAACCTCTTTAACCCATTTTCAATTACCGATAAGGTATGAAACGGGAACAGAACTCCTTACCAACTTCAAACAGACAATGGCCACTCACATATCTGATCATATACATGAGCGGCAACGTCGTCGTAGGATGGTAAAAACGTACGTTCCCGATCAGCTATTAGCTGAATCGTTTATCAAGTCATTATTACCTTCATCATGGAAGATGTGGCAAAGGGGGGAGTCGTAAGGGAAGAGCAAGTTATCGCTCGTGCACAATATTTAGACTTGATTTATACTCAGTCTAGCACGCTCTATGACAAAATACCTGATGCCCCTAGACCGGAATTCTCGATTCCTCCTCGTCCTAAATCGAACAATGACTCTCACGCCGGCGATGGTGTGATTGGCACAACGGACACGAAATCGACAAAGGCTACATCCAAGAAGGCCCGTAATATTTCAGATCAAAATGCAAAAGACGAACTTCTTACTTCGGAAGTAAATGTCGTATCGACAGATAAGGGCAAAGAAACCAAACAACCAGGAAGCAAGAAGAAAGGCAAAGGGAAGAAGAAGAAACAGGATGAATCATCACCTGAAAAATCTTCTTCAAACCCTCTTGGAAATAGGAAACCCCCTGTAGGGTGTCACATATGTGATGAGAATCATTGGACAAAAGAATGTCCATACAAAGCTGACCTTAAGAGATTCTTCAAAAGTTCGAAAACCTCAGCTGTGTTAACTGATCCGTTTCCAAATCCAGGAGAAAATCTGGTTGAAAGTGGAAATGCTTCCCCGTCTCAAGTGCTAATGTTGTCGATTTCGAAACAGCAGAATGATGCTTTGATTTCGACAAGGAACAAAGATTACGGGAATCCGCAGCTGTCGAACGACAAGGATAAAGATCAACCAAGTAGTTCGACAACAACTTCGACAGAAGTTGTACCACCTACCATTCCTGAATTAACAATAAAACCACCGAAGGGAGTAGTACACAAGTCGACATTTAATCCCCGCGCTAGAGCGGCGCAGCATTATAACATAGTGGAAGATTTGTCCCAATCGCCATCCGCTATGTCAACTCTTGAACTACTACAAAATTGCCCATCCCAAAGGAAAGCTTTGTTATCAACCATTGGTGGGATTGATCCTAAGGATTCCAATCTTGTATCCTTCGACCACAAAGGATACGATCCTCAGTTACCGGCTCAACTAGCTTTCCTTGTTCAAGTGAAAGCCCTCAACAAAACTATTCATCGAACAATTATTGATGAGGGGGCATCTACATGTATTATGTCGATGAGTTGCTGGAAAACTTTAGGATCTCCAACCTTGTCGTGATCTACGACGACGTTAAAAGCATTCGACGGAAGGACATATACCCCATATGGTATCCTAAATAACTTGAAAGTTGAACTAGGGGGAAAAACGGTAGAAATAGATGTTGAAGTCATCGATGGGAATCTAGATTACAACATCCTACTAGGAAGACCATGGATATATGCCATGGCAGCTATTGTGTCGACCTATTTTAGAAAGATTGCATTTCCCTTTCAAGGAGGGATTACAATCGTTGATCAACAAAACTTCCTCCCCAATGGTTCTCAAGTTACAGGAAGCATTCCCATGATCCAGGGAAGCCCTACTAAAAGATCCTATACTGATGGGAACTTTCGCTCTTCCACCTCCAACCAATCTGGCGGAAGTAACGTCGATACGAACCTGCAATATGACATCTTCTACAAAGATCTCAGAAAACGATATCAATATGGATCACCCAATGGTTTTGCCCCCAAGCCCAATAGAAATATTATGGCAATCAATGTTTCTAGCATGGGAGGCAAACCCAAATCAACGCTCATCAAGCGTTTCGATAGATAGGTCTAGAGAATATGGTAATCCTTCAGATCCTTGGTCGCAAGTGCATGTCACCGACGAAGGAATTCTCCAAGCTATGGTAATTGAAGGAGCACCATGGAATGATTCCCACCATCGTTCCCTTCTTCCGGATTGTGAAGAAGAGACTCAACATGACCTTTATCATCCCTCAGTATTTGATTTTCTTTCAAATACTGTAAATACGGTGGATTCCGAGCGAAACGTATCCAACATTGAAGAGACTATAGCCATAAATATCTCGACTAAAACAGATGTTGTAGAGAATATTTATGTTGGCAAATGTTGTTCTCCTTCAGAACTGGAAATATATAATGCTCTTTTTCGCGAATTCAGAGATGTCTTTTCTTGGTCATACAGTGAAATGCCAAGCATCGACTCGAGTATTGTTGAACACGAAATTAAGATGTATCCAGATGTTAAACCAGTACGACAACGGCTAAGGCAGGTGCACCCCAAGAAAGTCGTTGCCATTAAGGTAGAAGTTGAAAAACTTCTCCATGCTGGTTTCATCTACCTGGTTCCTCTAACCGATTGGGTATCGAATATTGTCCCTGTTATGAAGAAACAGGGGATGATTAGAGTGTGTGTCGATTACAAGGATGTAAATCAAGCTTGTCCAAAAGACAACTACCCTACACCCTTCATCGACCAGATAATTGATGAATGCCCCGGATGCAATCTTTTCATTCATGGATGGATTTTCCGGGTATAATCAAATAAATATCCGCCCACAGGACCAGTCAAAGACTGCATTCATTTGTCCGTGGGGCACATTCGCGTATCGAAAATTACCCTTTGGTTTAAAGAACGCAGGGGCGACGTTTAATAGGGCAATGAATTATGCCTTCCATGACATCAAAAACATCGTTCAACCATACCTCGACGACCTTCCGGCTCATTCGCGAAAGCGGACTGATCATCCACAGCATTTAAGAGCGATATTTCTACGTTGTCGACACTATAAGATACGACTCAATCCACACAAATGTGTATTTTGCGTCAGTTCTGGTCGTTTACTTGGCTTTGTAGTCTCCAAGGATGGGATTCCTCTCGACCCGTGCAAGGTCCAGGCAATCATAAATTTGCCTCCACCTTCAAATTTGCTTTAGATTCGGAAACTCCAAGGGAAAGCAAACTTTCTGCGGAGGTTCATTCCAAATTACGCCGAACTTGCTAAAGGTTATACACGTCTTTTGAAAAAGGAGGTACCCTTTGTCTGGGATCAGGTCGCGCAAGCTTCCTTTTTTGCTTTAAAAGATTCCCTAATGAAAGCATATTTAATGTACGCCCCCGATTATCAAAGACATTTTAACCTGTATCTGGCTGCAGTAGATACAACCATCGTAATGGTTTTAGTTCAAGAAGTCGATGGAATTGAACATCCTATATATTATTTAAGTAAGAACTTAAATGATACAGAAAGAAAATATTCTTATGTTGAAAAACTAGCGCTTGCAGCTGTTCAAGTGATACAAAGATTTCGACACTATGTCCTCTTTCGGAAAGCTACCATTCTGTCTGATTGCAACCCCATGACTTATATATTGTCATGACAGTTGCTGGGGGGCAAATATTCAAAATGGATAGCAATCCTTCAAGAGTTTGATCTGGAATTTGTAAAGTCCAAGTCAAAGAAAGCTCTAGTTTTTGCAGAACTATTATGCGATCTCCCATCGTCGTCCAACGATGAAACATCTGAAGAATCAATCGTGGATGAGAATTTGTTTCTGATATCTACAAGCAATGAGTGGTATGGAGATATAATAATTTATCTCCAAACCCAAAAGTTTAGGCCAAACACCTCACACTCTGAACAAAAACGTATTCGATACCAAGCAAAAGACTACATGATCGTCGGTGATACACTTTACCGTCGTGGTATCGATACAGTTCTGAGAAGGTGCCTCACCCATGAGGAGGCCAAAAAAGCCCTGAATGAGTGTCATTAAGGCGCCTGTGGGGGGCATCAATCTAGATATGCTACAGCACAAAAAATCTTACGAGCAGGATACTTCTGGCCAACAATGTTCAAAGATTGCATAACCGCAGTCAGAAGTTGCCATGCTTGTCAGATTTTTGATAGCAAAACCAGAAGACCACTCGCACCTCTACAGCCAATAGTTTCTGTTGGGCCATTCGCCAAATGGGGCATCGATTTCATGACACGTAACCCCACCTCGACCGGGGGGCATGGGTATATCATAGTCGCAGTTGACTATTTTACCAAATGGGCCGAGGCGATGCCTACATTAGATAATACTGGTGAAACAGCTGCCCTTTTCTTTTTCAATCATGTAGTCGCCAGATTCGGCGTACCACAGGCTATAGTCACAGATCATGGATCGCATTTTCGCAATCACATGATGGTCGAATTAGCTGCCAAACTAGGATTGTCTCACGACAGCTTTACTCCGTATTATCCGCAAGCCAACGGACAAGTTGAAGCGATCAACAAGGTCCTGAAGCGCATGTTGCAAAGGATGATCGGAGTTCACAAAAGAAGGTGGCACCTAATCCTGTACTCAGCCTTGTGGGTTTACCGAACATCGGTAAGGAATGCAACCGGGTTCACACCCTTCCAACTGGTATATGGCCTGGAAACAGTCTTACCAGTCCAGTGTGAAATCTCGTCTCTTAAACTCGCAATCGATCTCCTCCCCGGAACTTCAGAAGAAGAGGCTTGTTTCTTGGAATTAATCCAATTGGATGAAACCCGTTGTGATGCCGCTTTGGCTAACGAAGCCCATAAGAAACGAATCAAGGCACAGTTCGACAAAAATGTCAAACCCCGTGTCTTCTCAGAAGGTGACTTGGTCTTGCTTTACGACCAAGAATCCGATAAATTGGGAGCAGGTAAATTTAAGTCTTTATGGATGGGCCCCTATATTGTTAAACGAGTGTTAGCAAAAGGAGCCTACGAGTTAATGGATTATGACGGAGTTCCACTGGCGCAACCTCGTAATGGGTTGTACCTCAAGCGTTACTATGCATAAATAGTAACCAATATGATTTTGTTATATTTTTGTTTTCGCTAAAGTGTTTGTTTTGGTCGAGTAATCCACCTTTTTACATTTATTGCATACGTCAAACCTTTTGGAGCCATGTGTTGGATATGCCGACGGAGCGAGTCGTAGTTCGCGGAACCTGTCCTTCGCAGCCTGGGCCATTTTTGATCCAAGCGGCGAGTTAGTAAGTTTCAGAGGTGTATGTATTGGTCAATCAACGAATAACATCGCTGAGTATAGCGTGTTGATAGAACTTCTCTCTGATGCCATCACCCATGGTATACACTGACTAATTGTCAGGCTAGACTCACAACTAATAATACTACAACTCAATGGTATATATTCCATCCAAAACCCAGCTATTTATCGCATGTTCCTAAGGGTTAAGATTTTGGAACGACAATTTGATCTTATTCAATACCAACATATTTCCAGAAACTTAAACACATTAACCTACTCATTAGCAAACTATGTGTTAGATAGACATTTGCAACATTTATAAAAAGAAACACATCATCAATGTTTTACATGTGGATCATATAGCTCAACCAAAATAAAACCCCGAAAATCAAAATATATATAGTTGTTTATGGTTTACATATAATGTTCTGTAACCAAGACAAAATTAGTCACATGACCCAAAAACTCAAAATGCTAGGGGGCACCCTAGTCTAATGATGCTCGTGATAGCAAGTCACAGCCTGTGCGATCATGTGTAAGAGACGAGTCCATTGTCTAGGCACACTAGTAGTATACCGCTATAACTGCAAAGGTAGCTCGTCGATCCTCACATCTGGAATACCAAGAGTAAGGCTCTCAACCTGCTCCTGCACAGCTGTGAGAGTCTCGGCCACATCAAGGTCACGAAGAATAACTCTCCCGGTGGCCTCTCCTGCCGGGGCAACAGCTGGTACTCTCAGGCGAACTACTGGACGAACAGGACCAACATCTGCATGTACACATGAGTTTGATTAAAGTCTTGATAGAATAAAGCACAAGGACATTATAAATAAAAACAGTAAATAGCGATATGGTCAAAGATTTTACCAATAGCACCCCACTGCTCGCCATCCGGCAGTACTAAATCTGGATCACCCCGGAAGTCCATGCCAGCATATGGATACTCGGCATAAACCATCTCCTGACGATCAAACCACCTGAAGAAGGTATCGGAAAATGAAATCTGGGACTGGCCAGCATGCCTAGACATATGGTCAACCCATCTCTACATACGTGGTTCAGTAGGAGAAGGTAAGTCGAGTGCAATGTACTGCGGCTGCATCAGTGGTATCTTCTCCAAGGCAAAGGCGGTCAAAATAGAACCGAACCCAAAGTTCTTCAACCTCCTGTTCTTTATCTTGGTCAACTGATCTTTCATCACAAGAAGTACTGCATCGCACCAGTTGAATACCTTCGATTGGAGGCATTCCAAGGCATGCTGCATATAGGATCTGTTGGCTACATGAAGAGACGCACTACCGGCCATCCTACCAAAAGTAAACAAGATAGTCCTGAGGGACCTGTCAGTGACATCACGGATGATGATCTTGCCGTCTTTACTCGGCTGAGATCCTTCCCTGCAATACTGGCGGACATAATCTCTCACAGAGTCACCTCCTCGGGCCGAACCGGACAAAGAGATGGGGGCACCCCGCCTCGACAAGCCAGTCAAGAAGTAGATGTCTACTGCAGTCAAGGGTATAGATTTGCCCCTAATCTGGAAAACTTGATTGATAGGATCCCAAGCATCGAGCAAATACTGTAATAAGTTGATCTGCTGTCTCGTGCTATAGATGTGGAAGAACTTCAGCAAGCCACAATTCCGCAGCGCGTTCACTGTAACTGGATCATGTAGGGCAATCATGTCCTCTCCTTCATGTTCTCGTTCTCACCATGTAAGGGTCATCTTGCTCCGAGATCTCTGAAAAACAAACAAGAGAGGAGTTAGATCCTGATTTTGATGAGAAACAGGCAAAAATTCCATCAAAAACTGTGCAACAAATTCCCTTTCTGTGCCCAACGCACCTGCAGCAGTGTTCCAGCTGCGTTGAATGTCAAACTGCCTTCATACAGGCCAACATTCAGCGCAGGTTTCGATGTACTAAGGGTGCGTTGATGGCATAACGAACCCTTCAAACCCCAGGGGCTCAGAAAAGCAGGGAATGAAGCACAGAATGCAAAAAGGAAACCATGAAATGAAAGAGCTCGTGTTTAGCTCCTACCTAGTCCAGACGGCGCCGAGAATCGTCCACAGAATCTCCTGAAATCAGTTGATGAAAATCGAGGGGGAAAAGGCACCTCCAAAGCTCCAACAAACCAAGTTCAAATGAAATGGTAAAATGAGAGGTAAAAACATTTTTTGATTGCTTTTACGTAGTTCAAAGTAAAATATTAGCATTTTAATCTCATTTTCAAGCAAATATTGTTCATTTCTAACTAGTTTGATGAAGTAGTTGAAAATACAGTACTATCTTTGGAAAGACGAAGCTATTTATGGTAAAAATCAAAACAAGACCATCTAATCGAGCAGTTTTAGCACATAGTTCAAGCTCGTTAAGAAACAAACATAAGACATGAGCAAATGTTTCCACCCGCGTTTAAGCTCGTTAAAAAATGAACTATTCTCCGGTAAATAACCACTGTGAATGAAGCATTTCAGCCATTAAAGCCTTGGTCGTGTTTGCACCGTCACCTCCACTTTTCATTGGCCGATCATTCACATCCATTTGATTGTTTACCCATTTTGAGGAACAGCTGCGAAGAGTGATTTCACTAGCCATCCTTGTGACACTGCCGTGATTGGAAAATTCCAACCCTTACCTGGAATCAGTTGCTACCCATTTTATCACTCGTTCCTCAAAAGACGAGTCTTCTTTAAGCTCTTTTCAACTGACTCGTAAAATATGAAAAGATTTCTGAGTTTTGGCCTTCCAGCTCGTTAAAGCGACTGGAAGCGTTATCCCTCCTCTAGATTTTAATCTTTTTGGACCTGAGGGATTATTGCACAAAAAGATCGAGCGCTTGTTTTGTTCGGCTCGTTAAAACTATCGAAAATTCATCCCTTCTGTATTGTTTTATAATTTTTCGGACTTAAGGGATTAGATGACGAAAAAGGAATTTCGGAGTTACCTTTACGTACCTTTTCAGACTCTAAAAATGAAAATGACCGAGTTATCTTTGTCGTTAAACTCGTTAAAAAGATTAATAGCGACAAACTTGTCTTTAGACGAGAACGAGTTTCACTATCGCTAGGTTCGTTAAAACATAGTGATGGGTTTGCCCGAAGGGCAAGTTATAGAACAAGCAGATGTTATCCTCCTCAAGCTTGACAAAAATAAAGAGGTACTGGTCAGCAATGACTGGGGAAAAATTGGGAAGAAACTCAAAGAATCTTTATTGGTAGCAAGTCGCTCTTGAACATGACACTTCCACTCCGTGCCTGAGTCGGGTTGGGTTGTTTCATTCACCGGTCACATCACCATGGTCACGCCATACCATCCACATTTGGGGTAAATGCTACCAATCCATCACATAAGTGTCGCCGACATGTTCAAGAGAAGTCATCCGTGTCCCATCCACTACCATACATTATACTTCATTCTTTCATGACCGCCATCCTGAACCATATATCATCAGATCGTTTTCACCTCCATCAAAATCATTTGCTCCGTTCCGTGTCATTGATGTGGGATTCATTAAGGCCCTCCTTTGACGGATCGCTTCTTGTCGACTCCAGCTCATTATCCAAGAAGTTGATCTAGGAACACCCCATTCAGTACTTTGAAGCTTGCATGCCTCAATGGCAAGTTTCTCACTTCCGGCGACAGGTATACATCAATGACCTTCGACCGAAAGATTTTGTGTGGTGTTCGACGCCATGTCTTTATTCACACCACGTGAATTGTACTGCAATACCTTGAGGGTCATCATCATTATCGGTGATTCCTCTCGCGCTTGTTAACAGTTTACATCATTGACTGGTAATCAAGTGATGTCTTTCCATGTTCGACTTCAAATCATTTCTCACATGGATCGACTTGTACTTCAAGTGAAGATCGGATGAGATTCAAGACCCCGGATCTAGTTTCATCCATCCGGGCTGCGATATATATTCAGGAGAATAAAGACATTGAAATGTACAGTGTTGCAGCACAGATAATCATCCTACTAAAAGGATGATGGCTCTATCAGAATCATCAGTCTACCATCAGACGATTGTCTGTCCTATGTACATGAAAATGAATTTATAAAGCTGAGCATGGGAATGCCCGCCTCAGCTAGATCATGAAAACAGTATGAAGATAATGTATTGTATTGTATCTTATTACAGGTCTCCTCCCAGCATTGAAAGAACTTCAGATCCTCCTAATAAAGCATTTCACCCGATAAACGGCCTCATACTTTAGGGGGCAACTGTTATAGACATTTTTGTGCCTTACAGCTCTAAGCATGAAATGTCCATAAACCAAGGGATCCTAAGTCCCTAAAAGTGTTGTTCCGGCCCCTAAAGGAACAAGGTCAACCAATTACAACTTCTCCTAGACGTTCTCCACCAGAAACTGCTCAGAATCAGTCAAATCAGGATCATTTCAGCTGCTCCACTAGCTAGCTGTGTTGCATAGCACCCAAGTACACTAGCTAGGTGCATTGCAACGCACCTAAATGCACTACCAGGGTGCACTGAGCGGGAAATGACAAATGGCAGTGTCATTCCGCGAGGTGGACAGACAATGGAAGCTTCCAGAATCTTCCCCAATGACACTTGCCTCACTGAGTTCGACCAAGGATGAGTAAGAGGCTCTCAGTCTCCAAGTGGAAGCAAGAACTGACTGAGAGAAGCCACTAGTCAAATCATAAGCTGACTCATCCTCTTTGCATACATCTATATATGGATCCCTCATCCCAGAGATCCAGGGGCTGGAATTTTGTACATTGCAGAGAATTGCTGTTGGTTTTGAGATAGAGATCAGAGTATTGGGTGATTTATGCTTTGTTGGAGGTGAAGAGGGGATTCCTTTGCTGGGGGGTTGATGCTGGATCAGGAATCATTGGTTGTAACTCCTCCTGGACCTTCTTGTTATATCAATAAAACTATTTGAGTTTCTCCTGCATGCTTGTGTATCAATGATGTTTTGTTATATTTGCATATTTAGCTTAAATCTGATCCTAAGCTATTTATGAATATAAATCCATGTCTTTGTGTAGTTTTCCTCTTCTGTGATCTTGCAGGAACTTGGTGAAGCTGGGCAAGTAAGGGAGCAGGTAGCTGGAAGCTGTCAAAGAGGAGAGAGATTGGATCAAAGGACTAGCGCAAGACACCGGTTGGTTTATCCTATTCCTCTTCATTTATAGTTCATAAAGAAGAATACGAAAGTAGTTTTCTCTGTTTGTTTCTAAGGTACTGTCACGCCTTAGTGGGATAGGGGCGTTCTGAGTAGACACTTTTCCCATTAACAAACCATATGTCATCAAAGAGATTACCGATGGCGGAGCAGTTTAGCTAGTGAAATAAAATGGAGATCCATTTCCAGGGAAGGCAAATAGCAGCCGATTGAAGCCATAAATTGTGGATCCATCTATATGACTATATGATGGAAGCACAATCTTAGTGCTCTAGGAAACTGAAAGGAGGCGTAGGACTATAAACTACAATGCCTGGGTTGTGGGTCTATTCGACTCGGGGACTACGCCAAGATGGAAGAATGTCACAGCATTAATAGAAGCACGAAGGGAGATGTGCTATAGGAGGAGAGAGCACACATAGAAGAAAGAAAGTGACTGTTATGGTCACTTTTCATGATTTGACAGTGAAAATATGGCTAAGAGGAGCGGGGAGGGCAACATTTAAGATGGAATTTAAATGCAAGATATTTGAAAATCAACAACCAATCTAGTATTTATGAACAGATTTTGGGGGGAATGGTTAGATTTGAATTCGTAATTGCCTATAAAATACAGATGGCCACCCTACAAAAAAAACTTTGCATTCTGAGAGTTGAGGTGTCGAGCTATTGGTTGTGCGTGAACTCTGCGAGTTTTGAGGCGTTGCTGGCAAGTTCAGTGGTTGACAGGTTGCCTAAGGAAACACAGGACCTCCTTAATAGTTTGACATCGATGCTTATGGAAATTGCAAGTGTTGGAGGATTGATGGCCTCTGAGGGAGCTTCCCCTGAGGTCTTAAGTGTGGAGGTTCCCATCGACATGCCAAAGTCAACGAGGTTGCCCAGGCCAAGGCCTAGTTTTATAGACATTTTTGTGCCTTACAGCTCTAACCATGAAATGTCCATAAACCAAGGGATCCTAAGTCCCTAAAAGTGTTGTTCCGACCCCTAAAGGAACAAGGTCAACAAATTACAGCTTCTCCCAGAAGTTCTCCACCAGAAACTGCTCAGAATAAGTCAAATCAGGATCATTTTAGCTGCTCCACTAGCTAGCTGCGTTGCATAGCACCCAAGTATACTAGCTAGGTGCGTTGCAATGCACCTAAATGCACTACTAGGGTGCGTTGAGCGGGAAATGACAAATGGCAGTGTCATTCCGCGAGGTGGAAAGACAATGGAAGCTTCCAGAATCTTCCCCAATGACACTTGCCTCACTGAGTTCGACCAAGGATGAGTAAGAGGCTCTCAGTCTCCAAGTGGAAGCAAGAACTGACAGAGAGAAGACATTAGTCAAATCATAAGCTGACTCATCCTCTTTGCATACATCTATATATGGATCCTTCATCCTAGAGATCCGGAGGCTGGAATTTTGTACATTGCAGAGAATTGTTGTTGGTTTTGAGATAGATATCAGAGTATTGGGTGATTTATGCTTTGTTGGAGGTGAAGAGGGGATTCTTTGCTGGGAGGTTGATGCTGGATCAAGAATCATCGGTTGTAACTCCTCCTGGATCTTCTTGTTATATCAATAAAACTATTTGAGTTTCTCCTACATGCTTGTGTATCATTGATGTTTGTTACATTTATATGTTTAGCTTAATTCTGATCCTAAGCTATTTATGAATATAAATCCATGTCTTTGTGTAGTTTTCTTCTTCTGTGACCTTACAGGAACTTGGTGAAGCTGGGCAAGTAAGGGAGCAGGTAGCTGGAAGCTGTCAAAGAGGAGAGAGATTGGACCAAAGGACTAGCGCAAGACACAGGTTGGTTCATCCTATTCCTCTTTGTTTAAACAATGTAAACTTTGAAACGGGAACTGATACTGTTACCCGTTTCGTAGAGATAGCAAAAAAATGACCCGATTTTCAAAAGTGGTGATGCAGAATACACATGTTTTTTTTAGAACATGGTTTTTGGAACTTTAATTTTTTTTCATGTTCAAGGATGAAATCAAGTTTTAGAATGGTAATGATTTTCATGCTGATTTTAAAAAGTGAGTATTCTGCATCACACCCTTTTTTTAAAAGACCTATTTTTTGACTTTAAATTTTCTAGTGTGTGAAATGTAAATAATTATTTCGTAACTCTTTTTTTAAAAGACCTATTTTTTGAATTTAAATTTTCTAATGTATGAAATGTAAATAAAGAGAAAGAAAGAGAAAGCCAAAATGTGTAGATATTTCATACATTTCATAAAGACCATCTAATGGATAAAGTACACCTATATTCGAATTTGGAACTGCCATCCCCCTTAATGTAGGTCATAAAAAATATGGTTGAATTTACTACAAGGAATGGAACAAAATTTGAAGGTTTTATTGCTAATCAATATGGATTGAATGGAATGTGCCAATTTATTCTTCCTGAAAGTCAATACATCCACATTACCTCATAATACTCGAGGAAATTCCAACACTTCTACTCAATGAATTATTTGGTTGTTATCATCTATTTCTTTTTCTTTTTTTCTTTTTTTTTATCGATGGTTCCTGGACACTAGGTGGCTGTTACATCGACAAAAAATCTGGGCAGCTCAACCCCAAAGGGAATCTTTTAAATCCCATTATAAAGCCCATCGGCCAAACTAGCAAGGCCTAAACCCAAGGGCGTCGAGGAGAATTTACCTTGTGATCTCCCGATCAGCAAGGTACTTAACAACGGGGACTCAAACAAATGAGCTAACCCTTGGGGCTGGTTGTTATCATCTCTTATTTGAACACTATTATTAAAATCTGAGTCCTGATAATTCTTAGCCAATCTTAGTGACAAGTTATATATTGTGTTCCATTGGAATCTATTGCCAAAGAAGTTATGTATTAATCACCTTTAGAGATATGGGCTGAACTTTATATGGTATCATATTGGTAACTAACTCAGAAAGCTACATAAATATTGCAAAATCCAATTCAGATGGATTCCTTCGGCACTTATAAAAATATTAAAGAATAGTATCAATGCAGTGGAAGCTATGGCTGCTCTAACGAAGTTGTAGGAAAGAGTTAAGAAATTAAAAAGAGTGCTCCAATCAAGTCAAAAACAATTTTGCAAACAAAATATCATTGTAAAATAGGGCACTTGAACAAGGAAGGAAAAAGGGTTTTCATCAAAGCAATCAAGAGAACTCAAGTGTTGACGATAAAGAGGATCATATACATGAAAAACAAAAAGTATTGAAAATAAAGACAATCATATCATTACATGAAGAAAAAAAAGTATGATAATGATCAACATGATTTATTTAAGTAAAAAACAGTATTGGATAAGTAAACATAATTGTAAAAAGAGATATGTTAAAAATAAGAAAGAACAAGACTATCAATATGACAAAAATGATGAAGTTCAAGAATTTTAAATTGAAATACATAAAAATTTAAGAAAACCAAATCCCACCCCAAAATGATACTCAATATAATTTATGATATGATAAATTGAATACATATATTGTTGTCTATACTCTTTTTACGATACAAGAAATTGAATACATATACTCTTTTTACGATACAAGAAATTGAATACATATATTGTTGTTTATACTCTTTTTCAAATGACTAGAGAAAAATCACATGCTTCTAATTTATTTAGAAATTTAACTACAAATTAATATATTGGAATTTAAAATAGAGATATTCACCATTTTTTTCAAATTTTTAATATTACATTTCAATTAAAGTTGTCTATGCTATATCTATTTTTTATTTTGGATTATTCAAAAAAAAAAGGAAGTGACTTAACCTACAAGACTAAGATCAAAATTTAAGAAAATGAATATGGAACTCATATAATAATTTTGGATTCTTATATAATTCGTAAATATAAAGATTGAAATCAACCATTAAAATTGACGTGTTCCTTAAACTATCAATCCATAATCCATAAATGACTAAGTATAACTTAAGGTGTGAACCTTTTTCCACGTTAGTTGAAGTTATTGGAAGATTGGCTCACATCTTTAAAAATGGTATTTGTAACGAAATTAAAAATCCCGTGTCAAAATTCCGCTCTTACATATGTAAACCTGACATAACGAATTTGTAGAGAAATTGAAATTTTGTGTAAAAATTTCATCTTACACGCAACCAATTAAAAAAGCCCTAGTATACAACAAAATAGTGAAAGAGATGTGTACCAAAAGAATGGGAAGGGAAGATAAGTACCCACCAGCCATTGATGTGGGAGGTCATCTTGCTCATCTTATAATTCTTGTCTCGATAAAGTAGTCTGAAAGCAAAACAAAGAATCCACTCAACATTAATGTTTCTCGATCTTCCTAATCTCATGAATAAATTTAAAGATAGACTTTGACCTTTAGCGATATGAACATAAATGTTCCATATTATATAGATAACCCACTTACATTGTTGCAATGAAATAAATTTATCCTCCGAAATGAAGTTATATGATCAATAAAAGCCCAGGAAAACAAGAACCTTTAATAATAGTTTCGTTTAGTTGGTTCTAAATACACCAACATTTAAACATCAAAGACCTAGGAGTGCACAAATATTTTCAAAATGTTGGAACATTGAGTAGAGAACCACATTTCAACGTACTTTCTGGATAGGAATGATGGTAAATAAAAGTCAACTAAATATTTTGGTAGAATTTTTTTGGTCTGGACTAAAAAAATTACCTTCGGTATTTATTTTATGTTCCCTATCTATAATGTTTTTTTATGGATCCATTGGTAGATATATGAACTTATATGTTGAACAACATTAAAACATGTAATTCCTTTGTCTCGTCTCAATTGTAATGGACTTCAGCCTGAAATGTATTACATATGGATAAGGTGGAATAATGTGAGATAATTGTCAATATAAGCTTTGTAATTAGCTCTGCAAATAATCCTAATTAATCATGAAAAAATATTGACTCTAACAAAATTAGCTAGGCCTTGCTATAAATTCAACATTGCATTACATTCGTAGAGAAATCCAACCTTGACATTTTGTTGTTATATGTTTCCTTGAAATAAATTGCTTTTAAGTAAGCTTCCATTTGTTCTGTTGAGACCCATTAAATAACTAGCCAATTTAACTCCATGATCATTAACAAAATTAACGTCACTATCATCGCCTACCATGCTGAATTGGGCTGACCTGTCCCATTTTTGTTTCGTTGGTTTATTTCCATGTTGGTCATAGTTGCCTTTATGCTACTCATATTAGCTTTCTCTTATTGGAAAACCATTGATTCTCCAAATAATGGACAAGCTCTTAATGTTACCGTTGAGTAAGGTGTACATAATGAGAACTCGGGGGAAGATATTGAAGAGAAAGTGGTGGTCATAATGGCTGGCGAAAAGAATCCCACCTTCCTGGTCAAACCTGTAGCGAATTCTTATTAATGATTTGGACGTATAAGTTTAAATAGACATCTTCAGTAGAGGAGATACTTCACTTTCTTTGCTTGCCAGCCTACTAGTACAAGTTTCTTGTACTGTCAAGAGTGAGGTGTTATGCATGCAATTTGTACAAATTTTGGTGGCACTATAAAAGGGAGGAACTGAGCATGATAATTGGTTAGGTTCATACTTGAACATAGCTACAAGAGATGAGGGGACTACACCATGGACATTACAGGTTCATGGACAAAGATCATATTCCCTTATTTTGCAATATGCAACACTTAAAAGAACACATTGATGACCAAGCCTTTACTTGATTTACAGAAAAATCACAAATTCCTCATGCTCATTGCTATAGCAGTATTAGATGTATTAATGTTCTCACTGTGGGCATAGATAAGCTATCAGTATTTGTTGAAACTCCATCATTTTAAACATTGCACACTTAGCAACAAACATTCGCATGAATTACGATTAGCACTAACGAAAAAACATATTAAAATGGCCTCCACCCGCGCAGGGCCACCCCCGGGCCGCCCCGCACCGCCCGACGGGCGGCGGGTCGATTCCGGGAATCGACCCGCCACCCGTCGGGCGGGGCGGGGCGGCTCGGGGGTGGCGCTGCGCGCGGCAGCGCCACCCCTGGGAATATTGAAACAAAAACCATGGAAATTGTAATTTATTTCACTCGTTTATAACTGCAATTGAAAGAGTTTACATATTTTGAATGGACTTAAATTTGCCAAAACACAATATCAATAACAAACCCTTCCAAAATTACATATCTCAAACGATTTCGTTAGCATTTCAGAAATTGCCAAAACCATCGGCTGACTAAGTCGCCCTCGACTGTTTTTTAACATTATTAAGCAGGTTTTCCGGCTTATCTACGCGTGCGTGGAATCCTTATCCTTCTGTTCCATTCTTGGTCCTACCAGAGTCAGTCTCATTAAATTGCATTGTGTAATGGTAACCGTTTCCTTTTGTTTGAGGGACCCAAAATAAAATTTTGCAGGAACGTTGACTGTCTGTGTGTCCTTAATGATAGTGAAGCTGAGGTGGAATACACACAGTTATGCCAAAAATTGAAGATCTAAAAATGGATTTGATGAAAAATTAAACCTTTTTATTTGTTTTGGGGTTGAGTTAAAATTTATGATGTTTGTTTTGGGGTTGAGTTAAAATTCATGATGGGTAAGGAAATTCAGAATAAATAGCCTTGCCGAATTCTGATTACTCTTTTTCAAATCCCAGATTACGCCCTGCATTTGACAAGATTTAAGTCACAGTGAAGCTGAGCTGGCGCACATCAAACAGAGTGTCAAAGTTGAAGAATTATAAAAGCCATTTGGCACGGTAGCACCACCCCCAGGCCGCCCCGCCCCGCCCGACGGACGGCGGGTCGATTCCAGGAATCGATCCGACGCCCGTTGGGCGGGGCGGGGCGGCCCAGGGGTGGCGCTGCCGCGCGCAGCGCCACCCCCGAGCCGCCCCGCCCCGCCCGACGGGTGGCGGGTCGATTCCCGGAATCGACCCGCCGCCGTCGGGCAGGGCGGGGCGGCCCGGGGGTGGCCCTGCGCGGGTGGAGGCCATTTTAATATGTTTTTTCGTTAGTGCTAATCGTAATTCATGCGAATGTTTGTTGCTAAGTGTGCAATGTTTAAAATGATGTTTTGGCATAACTGTGTGTATTCCACCTCAGCTTCACTATCATTAAGGACACACAGACAGTCAACGTTCCTGCAAAATTTTATTTTGGGTCCCTCAAACAAAAGGAAACGGTTACCATTACACAATGCAATTTAATGAGACTGACTCTGGTAGGACCAAGAATGGAACAGAAGGATAAGGATTCCACGCACGCGTAGATAAGCCGGAAAACCTGCTTAATAATGTTAAAAAACAGTCGAGGACGACTTAGTCAGCCGATGGTTTTGGCAATTTCTGAAATGCTAACGAAATCGTTTGAGATATGTAATTTTGGAGGGGTTTGTTATTGATATTGTGTTTTGGCAAATTTAAGTCCATTCAAAATATGTAAACTCTTTCAATTGCAGTTATAAACGAGTGAAATAAATTACAATTTCCATGGTTTTTGTTTCAATATTCCAATCAAACTCCGGAAATTTTATATATATATAAAAGACTTAATGCAATGCAAAAGTATATTATATATATATATATATATAAAAGTCTCAATGCATTCCCAAGGGCCAAAACTGTGGAATATATTTCTCATCTTTCTCGTCGTCTTCTAGGCCACGCGCAGCGCCACCCACGGGCCGCCCCGCCCCCCCTGACGGGCGGGGCGGGGCGGGGCGGCCCGGGGGCGGCCCGGGCGTGGCCCTGCGCGGGTGGAGGAGGCTGGGGAGGGGGCGGAGGGAGGGTGGAGGGGGGGTTAATATATTAATTTAAAAAAAAAATTATTAATTTTTTAAATTTTAAATTAGAAAATTAAAATTTGTTTCTAATATTAATTTTACTAGTTTTTAATTTTATTTTTTTGTTAATTTTCTATTTTTGTTTAATCTAGTTTTTTTTTTTTTTTTTGGGCTAGTTTTTGTTAATTTTTTTTTAATCTTTATATTTTTACTTACTTAAATTTATATATATAAATTTTTTATTTTTTTATTTTTTTTCCAAATTCTTTTATGATTAAACAATTTTTTTTTATTTATTTATTTATATTTTGTCTTATATATATGTATTTTTACATTTATTTTTGAAATAATCATCATTTTAATCTTAATTTCGCTAATTTTTATTTTTTATTTTTGGTTAATTTTCCTTTTCTTTTTTTTTTTAAATCTAGTTTGTTTTTAATTTGAATTTTTTTTAGTTTTTTGTTAATATTTTTTTTAAATTTTTCTATTGTTACCTATTTAATTTTATAGTTTTTTAAATGTGTTTTTTCTTTTTTTCCCAAATTTTTTTATGGTTTACACATTTGTTTTTTCCCCAATTATTTTTAGATATGTTTTTTTTACTATTTATTTGTTTATAATTTGTAATTTTTTTCTAGTTTTTTAATTCTTATTTTTTATAAGTTAATTTTGTTTTGTTGTTTTTTTTTTACATTTTACATTTTTATGATTGTTTTTATTTTTGTTAATGATTTTTTTAATCTTTATATTTTTACTTACTTAAATTTATATATATAAATTTTTTATTTTTTTTTTCCAAACTCTTTTATGATTAAACATATTTTTTTTAATATTTTTTATTTATATTTTGTCTCATATATATGTATTTTTACATTTATTTTTTAAGTAATCATCATTTTAATCTTAATTTCACTAATTTTTATTTTTTATTTTTGGTTAATTTTCCTTCTTTTTTTTTAAATCTAGTTTGTTTTTAATTTGAATTTTTTTTAGTTTTTTGTTAATGTTTTTTTTTTAATTTTTCTATTGTTACCTATTTAATTTTATAGTTTTTTAAATGTGTTTTTTCTTTTTTTTCCCAAATCTTTTTATGGTTTACATATTTGTTTTTTCCCCAATTTTTTTTAGATATGTTTTTTTTACTATTTATTTGTTTATAATTTGTAATTTTTTTCTAGTTTTTTAATTCTTATTTTTTATAGGTTAATTTTGTTTTGTTGTTTTTTTTTTTTACATTTTACATTTTTATGATTGATTTTATTTTTGATGTTTGATTTTTTTTGTTTTGTGTTTTTTATTTTATGTTTTGTTTTTAGTATATATTTTTATTTATGTTTTGTTATTTTTATTTTTTATTTTTTTTGTTTTGTGTTTTTTCATTGTTTTAATTTTAATTTTAATTTTAATTTTTGTTTTTATTTTTTTAAATTTTAATGTTTTTCGGGGTCATGACAAAATATTTTATGCTATTATTTTGAAATGTTGAAATTTCACCCTTGAAAAAAAAATATTATTCCAGCATCAACACTTTTCGTTTTGAGGGTGTTTTTTGCACAAAATTTACCATTGAGAGAAAAAAAATGTTATTCGATCATCAACACTTCGTTTTGAGGGCGTTTTTTGGACAATTTTTGCACCAAAAATTGGTTTTCACCGTCATTTTTAAAACATGTTGAAAATTTAGCTTGGAAAAAAAAAGGTGTTATTCCAGCATCAACACTTTTCGTTTTTAGTATTGTTTTTTATGTTTTTTCGGGGTTTTTTGGCCAGAGTTCCCGTTTTGAGTTTATAGTTCCCGTTTCAAAGTTTACATTGTTTTTATAGTTCATAAAGAAGAATACGAAAGTAGTTTTCTCTATTTGTTTCTAAGGTCACTGTCACACCTTAGTGGGATAGGGTCGTTCTGAATAGACACTTTTCCCGTTAACACCTAGGCCAACAAGAGAGGGGTCTAAGACAAAGAAAGACAAACAGGAAGTGACATAGCTAGTGTGAGAGTCACCAAGGAAGGCATGAGAAGAAAGAGAAGCCCACCGCAAAGGAGAAAGGCAAGGTGGTAAACCTAGAATCCAATGAGGTCATAGATGAAGGTGCAGAGGATATTAATATCGAAGGAGTAGACACTATCTCAAAGCTACCTTAATACATCCCTCTGCGTCGGACTAAGTTGAATGTCTCGAAGGACCCAGATGAGGGAAAATTTTTGCTTAATACACCTCTACTACCTGATTAGATCACATTTGAAGGTTTGTGCTTCGCGCATGTCCCACATGTGAAGTTGGAGGATTGGGACTTGGCGGATACTGAGCTATTCCCCCACCTGGAGACTGATACATTTCTGACGCACGTATTCTATAAAGATTCTGTTGTCATCGTGCTAGAGCTGGTGAAGTGGATTACAAGGGTGGAGAAGGCATGATTGTTGAATCTACTCTCGATTCCACATTACAATCACACTCCCATAAATTTGATTGTGATCAAGCAATTGTTGTGTCTGGTGCATGAAGGGTGCCTATGGTTGGGAGAGTAGATACCAATCACAGATATCTTGATCCATAGGATCACATTTCTACCACATTCAAGGCTAAATCCATCCAACGCATTTGGCAGAAAGGTGGGTGAGAGTGACCTCACCGAGAGAATGAAGGACAAGTTTAATCTTGTCAAGAAGTAGCGTGGATACTCAATTTCAAGCATAATGGACCCCGCAGTGAAGGTAGCCAGCCAGATATTGGATGGGAAAGTGATGACGAAGTTTTGCACAGATGAAGTACCAACACCAATAGTTTCATTAGAATCCTAATGTGCGTAGGGAATACAATGCAATTGGGCGTGCTACCTGTACAGCGAGTTCTTTGCAAATTGCAGGGAGGCACAGGACTAGAGTAATATTTTCCATTACTCTTAGCTATTGTTATCAATTGTGTTAGTCACATGGGAATTACCGAAGGATAGCCAGTTTCCTTCAATCATGTCAGATTTACCACAATAGTGAAGTTCACTTTGCTATGGGCCACAAAGGATGCTGAGCGGGTCAAGGAGAGTAAAATATTTTAGGTACTCATGGAGGCAAGCATCCACACAGCCATCAACCGTAAGCCAAGACTGTCACCAATTGTTTATGAGTAGTTGTCGAGATACGCGGAGTTCAAGGCAGACTTCCACTATATCTCCATCCGGGTGTGGAAGGACCCAGAAAAGAAATGGTATGATCTCCCATACCTTGCAACCAATGATGCTATAGCAGCAATCCTCAATCATTGGTTAGCAGAATGGCGCACAACCTCAGATTTGTTCGCTAGCTCCAGTATGTCCACAGGAAAGAAGAAGAAGGAAGAGGTCGGGTTCAAAACACAGCAGATGACCGAAAGATAGAAAAAGGAAGCAGAGGAAAAAGAAAGAGCAGAAGTGAAGGGCACCACAAAGGAAAAAGAGGAAGAATGCAACTCTGACAGAAGTCAAAAGTGTCCTTCACCACAGAAGGAGGAACAGGAGCAATTTGAAGAGGGTGGTGGAGACCAGGAGAGCACCCCCTTTCGGGTGAAGTGGAATCGGGAGTAGGAGAAAGAAGGGTTGCGGAAGAAGTCCAAGGCCTATAAGTCATCGCTTGACCCGATCACCTTGACAGAAGGTGACTTAGATGACATTGGGGATAAAGTAAGGGATGTGACCACGGAACTACTGCAGCAGTTTTAGCAATAGTAGAATCAATCTCTGGTCGCCATTCAAATGGGTTTGTGCAAGTTGTAGATCCAAACTACTCAACTGTAGCAACCAGTCCTTCCTTTTATATTATCCAGCAAACTGAAGCAATACAAACTATAGTAGATCCATTGTAATTCCCTCTTCACTCTCAATCTCCTCTCTCTTCCTCATTCAGAATACACATCTTCATAGACACAATACAATTCCCTCATATATAGTGAGGGGTTACCTTCTAGGGAAAAAAACCTAAATTAAACATAACTTCTATCGTTAGATCTCTACCTGATGAATAACCAAGATTGACTATGAAATTACATAATTTTAAAAGGAAATTTTACATCTATTCTTAGCTTCGGGGGTGCTTCCCCCGATCCCCGCGTCGGGGGGCTCCCAAAGGTCGTAGTTTCCCCCCTGGACCCCCCTAAAGTGAATATTTTATGGGCAGCAACGCGAACTGGGGTCCAATGCGGCGATACCTATGAATACAGAAGATAATTAAGCTCCACACCCAACAATCTCCCACTTGGAGACTGATTATAGCAACTCCACCGCTACTTCATTTGCTAAACAATGACTCCACTTTGGACCTAGCTAT
The DNA here is from genome assembly GCA_031772625.1 of Pinus tabuliformis. Lineage (NCBI taxonomy): Eukaryota > Viridiplantae > Streptophyta > Pinopsida > Pinales > Pinaceae > Pinus > Pinus tabuliformis. The sequence continues at coordinate 1,030,820,113 of CM062819.1, forward strand.
TTCTCATCTTCTTCATCATACTTGAAGACCAATTGAAGCTAAGAAGATTCTCATTTTCTCCCTGGTTATAACTTTTTTTAACATATCTGCAAGACTCTGGCTAGTGTGTATCTTTTCCAGCTTCAACTCTCCATCTTCCAACGCTAACCGTATGAAATGGTACTTGAGCTATATATGTTTAGTCTTAGAATGAAATGTACAGTTCTTTGCAAGATGTATGGCACTCTAGCTATCACTGTATAACTTTCCCAACTCCTTCTTCTTACCCAATTCATCTAGAAACCTTTGTAACAAAATCATTTTTTTACTAGCCTCTCTAGTAGCAACATACTCTGCTTTTGTTGTTGAGAGTGCAACAACACTTTGTAGTTTTGAGACCCAGCTGACAACTGGTCCACCTATAGTAAACACATACCCTGTTGTGCTCCTCATGTTATCTCTACCACCCCCAATATCTACATCAACATATCCCTGTAGAGCAATGTTTGAACCACCAAAGCATAATGCTTGATTTGTGGTTCCTCTCAAATACCTAAGAATCCACTTCACCTCCATCCAATGTTCTTTTCTGGGATTGTTCATGTACCTGCTTACAACTCCATAGCATGTGCAATATTAGGCCTTTTGCAGACCATTGCATACATTAAGCTTCCAACTACTGATGCATATGGAACTTTAGACGTATGAGTCATTTCTTCCTGAGTCTTGGGACATTCCTCCTTACTTAATTTGAAATGGCTAGCCAAAGGTATACTAACTAGTTTCTCATTCTGCATATTAAACCTTTTCAACACCTTTTCTATGTACTCACTTTGAGAAAATGTTAGTTTTTTATTCTTCCTATCTCTAGTTATTCTCATACCAAGGATTTGTTTTGCAGCACCCAAATCCTTCATTGAAAATGAGATTGCCAATTTTCTTTTGAGCACATTTATTTTTTGCATGTTAGAACCTGCAACAAGCATGTCATCTACATACAATAACAATATAATATAGTTGCCATCATTTTGCCTTTTGAGATAATCACGAAGATCCAGAGTGACATCTAGTATAATCTTGTTCAGACATAAACCTGTCAAATTTTAGATCCACTACCTTGGAGCCTATTTTAAGCCATACAAGCTCTTCTTCAACCTGCACACTAGTTTCTCCTTCCCTTTTACCTCATATCCTTGTGGCTGCTGCATATATATCTCTTCCTCCAAATCCCCATGGAGAAAGGATGTCTTTACATCTAACTTCTCAAGATGCAAATCTTCAGCTACTACTAGACTTAAAATAGTTCAGATTGAAGTCATTTTAACAATAGGAGAAAATATCTCATCAAATTCTATACCCTTTTCCTGTGCAAACCCTTTCACCACAAGTCTAGCTTTATACCTTTTTCTACCTCCATCTTCTTCCTTCAACTTGTAAACCCATTTACTCTGCAATGTGGTTTTACCTGCAGGCAACCTGACTAAGTCCCAAGTCTAGTTATATGCTAAGGAGTCCATCTCTTCTTTCATGGCTTGCTCCCACTTCTTCCTAGTTTCTACCTGTACTGCTTCTTCATAACATTTTGGTTCACCGGAATTAGTAAAAAATACATAATATAATGAAGGAGAGTATCGTTTAGGGGGTCTACTTATCCTGGTAGATATTCTAACACCACTTTCAGGTGTTTGAGGTGCTTTTTGTTGTTGTGGTTGTTGTTCTAGCTATTAATCATTATGATTTTCAAGCACCATCACTTTTTTTGTGATCTCGTCAAGCACTGTGTATTATCTGTTTTCTTTTTCCTGTTTCTTTTCCTGCAGGTGATCCTTATACAAAACCTTTTCATTGAATATGACATCTCTACTCCTAATTATTTTGTGTTTTTCATAATCATAAAAGCGATAACCAAAATCATTAACACCATATCCAATAAAGGTACATTTCTTTGATTTTTCCTCAAGCTTTGTTATATTTTCTTTATTAATGTGGACAAAGGCTTCACAACCAAAAGTATTTAAAAAAAATTAGTTTACATTTTTACTTGTCCATGCCTCCTCTAGAATACCACCATCCAAGGAACTTGAAGGCCCTCTGTTTATTAGATAAACAACAGTATCTATAGCATCTGCCAAAAATTGTAAAGGCAATCCTTCATGCAATCTCATGCACCTTGCACGCTCCATGATTGTCCTATTCATCCTTTTTGACACACCATTTTCTTGTGGTGTTCCTAGAATTGTCTTCTCTCTACGAATTCCATTCTCTGAATAGTACCTATCAAACTCTTCGCTGCAATATTCACCTCCATTATTTGATCTGAGACACTTCAACCTTTTTCTTGTCTCATTTTCAACCAAAGCTTTCCATTTCTTGAAAGTATTAAATACATCAGATTTATTTCGAATACAATAAATCCAGGTTTTTTTGGTTACATCATCAATAAAAGTAACATAATAACGAGCGCCACCAAGAGATGACACCTAAGCAGGTCCCCATACATCTGTATGCACAAGCTCTAACTTTTCGCTCTTCTTTTCTTTCCTAACTCTAAGGAATCTGAATCTCTTCTGTTTTTCATAAACACAATTCTCACAGAATTTCAAATCAACATGCTTCAAACCTGGCAACAAATTTCTTGAGTGAAGAATCTGCATCCCCTTCTCACTCATGTGCCCAAGCCTATGATGCCACAATGTCGTATCTTCTCCCATAGAGGTTAAAGCATTAATAAAATTAGAAATACCATTACATAAATACAATGTACCAACCTTTCCTCCTTTTTTTATTACTAGGGATCCTTTAGTGACCTTCCAGGTTTTATTTGTGAAAGTAGTTATGCAACCTTCACCTCCCAACTGCCCTGTTGAAATCAGATTTTCCTTCAAATATGGAACATGCCTTACCTTCTTCAATATCCACTGATTTCCATTTTTATATTTTATGAAAACCGTACCCATTCTAATGATTTTAAAGGGTTTATCATCACCCAATCGAACCTGTACAAAATCTCCTTAAACATAGTCATAAAAATGTCTCCTATCAGGTGTGACATGGAATGATGCCCTAGAATCTACCACCTAGACATCAATAATATTTCCTAATGAAAGAATCAAAGCATCTTGCAACACATTACCTGTTACATTCGCTTCATGATTAGTTTCTTGTTGCGTGTCTCCTTCTTTTCCCTTTCGAGACTTGAAGTCTTTCTTTAGGTGTCCTTTCTTCCCATATTTCTATCACACTATCCCCGACCTGGACTTGGATCTACCTTTTCTTGACTTACTATGATATCTAGGGCTCTTTCCTCTTTCCATTTTTCTTCCCCTAGTCTCTGTAGTCAAAGCATTACCTGATGTCTCACTAGAGCTTTTTCGTCGCATTTCCTTGCTAAAGATTGCACCGACAACATCATCAAACTTTAAAGTACCAGATCGAGACACAGGGTTACTAATGGCCACAACTAAACCATTCCAACTTTCTGGCAATGAGCACAGAAATAACAGAGCCCTAACTTCATCATCAAAATTTACCCCTATAGAACTTAACTGACTGGTAACTATATTAAATTCATTTAAATTATAAGCAACGGATCCACCTTCTGACATCTTCATATTAAATAAATGCTTCATAAGAAATACCTTATTTGAGGCTGAGGGTTTTCATATAGTTTCGCCAATGTCGACATTAAACCCTTTGTTGTCATTTCTTTTGAAATATTAAATGCTACCAATGCTGTTAGGCACAGCCGTATTGTTCCAAGTGCCTTTCTATTGAGAATATCCTATTCTATGTCTGTCATACTTATTGGCTTCTTTTCCTTTCTGCTTAGTGGTTGGTATAGATCTCTCTGATATAGATAATCTTCCATCTGCATCTTCCACAGCTGGTAGTTTTGGCCATTGAATTTTTCAACCCTAAACCTACCATCTTCCGCCATTGCTCCCACTCGAACCAGGAACCCTTCTCTCCTGCGAGTTTATCATCCAAATAGACCTTTGGCTCTAATACCAGTTGTTAGAAAATTATATATTATAGAGCAATGGAACAGATAAATATTGTAGAAATATAAACAAGAAAAAAACATAAAACAAGAGAGACACAGATATACGTGGTTCACCCAGTTTGGGCTATGTCCATAGAGAAACAGCCAGTCATTCCGTTTATATTATCCAACAAACTGAAGAGATACAACCTATAGCAGATCCATTGTAATTCCCTCTTCGCCCTCAATCTCCTCTCTCTTCCTCACTCAGAATACATATCTACATAGATGTAATACAATCCCCTCATATACAGTGAGGGGTTGCCTTCTAAGGAAAAAAAACCTAAATTACACATAACTTCTACCGTCAGATCTCCGCCTACTGAATGGCCCAGATTAACTACAAAATTACAACATTTTACAAGGCAATTTTACATCTATTCTTAGCTTCGAGAGCACTACCCCCGATCCCTCTGCCAGGGGGGGCTCCCAAAGGTCGTAACCGCCCCCGCCTAGACCCCCCTGCAGTGAATATTTTACGAGCGGCATTACCACCCCATTACGAACTGGGGTCCAATGTAGTGATACCTTTGAATACAGAAGATAATCAAGCTCCACACCAAACAGAAGGGTTTCAGAAGAAGTCCAAGGCCTATAAGTCATCGCTTGACCTGATCACCTTGACAGAAGGCGACTTAGATGAAATTGGGGATAAAGTAAGGGATGCGACCATGGAACTGCTACAACAGTTTGAGCAGTAGTAGAATCAATCTCTAGTCACCATTCAGATGGGTCTGTGTGAGTTGTAGATCCAAACTACTCAACTGTAGATCGGTATAGTATAAAGCAATGCGACATTGACTAGTTTGGTGACAAGACTTATTAAAGCAACGAAGATGGTTTTCTTGTTGGATCCCCGGGTCATCGCACTCCTTGGTGGCACTCTAACCATGGAGATAGAAGATGACAAGGCTACGGTCACTACTCTAATAAACATTGGTTTCAACATAGTCGCACTCCCAAGTGAATCCCTTCACACACTACAAGAAGGTGTCATTGCAGAACTTAAGGCCCGAGAGCAGTGTGCACTGAGTGTGATCAACGAGAAGAAGGCTAACAATGCATAGATGTTCATAGAGAAGACTTCAACGATCGACACCTAGAAAAATATTGAGGAGAAGAATGAGCATACTGTAGCAGTGGTCGCTAAAGCATCCAGAATCATTCCGAAGCTACATATCCCAGAAGAAGCGTCAGTGGAAGAGAATATTCGGAAGTTGGCTATAGGTATGCGCGATGCCAAGACCAAGCTAGCCAAGGTTTAGTTTGAGTTGAACCTTAAGATTATAGAGCTTGAGTTGAAGGCCCAACCTTTGACTCCACCAGAGGTCAAAGAATAACATGAGGTAGCTGTTAAGGATGTAGTTGTTGTGGTAGATAACGCGGTGACGGATTGCACTGTGCTATTTGAGAAGTCACTGGAGGTACTTATCAATCTGCAACAAGATCCTAACCTGTAGAGGTTAAATACCAAGGCAAGGGAATTACAGTAGCGGTACAAGGAAGCAAGGTCGATGATGCACACCATCGTCATCACACAGAGATTGGAAAAACTACAGGAAGCAAAGGAACTAAAGGAACAGGTGGAAGAATCATAGCACAAAGAGGTAGTACTCAAGGAAAAATTGGGTCCTTGGCTGGATCAGGCCTATACACTCACCGCCATCATTGAAGGAAAGTTGGCTAGCCAGCAGACAATACAATAAAGGATCCAGGCAAGTAGCGTAGCACCAACGATGAAGCAGCTAGTAGAGTAGGTCAAGCACGCAGCGACGCGCTGTACCGATGAAGTCACAGTGGTGCAGGTGGATATGGGAGGTCTTTTCAGCAATATCTCCATGAAAGTAGAGTGACTCGAGGGCAAGTCACTATATTTGTGTTGGGGGCCTGATGGAACAGGGTCCCGTAGGGTCATTTTTGCGGTTAAAATCCCAAGTTTTGTATAAAAAGTGTAAAGTATCCACATTTTGTGGCCACGAAGCGTGAAGATATAAAGCGTCATAAAGAGTTTCTACCCTTCATTTATGTAATTCATGTCAGTTTTAGGAGGTCTACCCATGGTCTACGGATCATGGGATTGTATAAAAAGGGAAGTCTTAGAAGAGTCTAAGGGGATTATATTTGGTAATATATGTTGATGTAATGGGTCAGTAAAAGCTAAGAGTGAAGAGTCTTAGCATAGGAAATAGACTCTATAACTGTAGGCACAAAGAACTAGGGTAGAATTCTGTAGCTGAGTACGTAGACCCCTGTAGTGGTGTGCACAGGATAATTAGAGTGTGTAAAGAAGATCTGAAGTATTAATAAACAGAATTATTCTAGAATTACATGTGTTGATTTATTTACTTATGTTATGAATGCATGCGATTATGTTATGAAGAATATTGGTTTTAAGATTTAATGTTATATTTATGCACGAAGCTATGTGTTTTACTTTATATGCGAACGCAAGAAATAATATATATTTATGCAAAGAATATCTTAATGCATGTTGAAGTTATCAGATACTTAAGATGATCAGGGTAAATATAGAGGTAATAATAATTGCGAAAGCGCTTAAGTAGATAAATCACCATTTTAGGGTCCGTAAAGGTCTGGAAGCCGAATAAGAGAAGTATATCGATAAGCCCTAAAAATATTATCGATTCACATGAAGTCAGGTTTAGGGTATAAAACGACACCACTACCATTTCTGGGTGCAGAAACTTGGTTCCTGCATCCCCCCATACTACTTCGTGTGGGACTTCATTCCCCGCTATGTGGATTGATGCCAAAAGGGCTAGTAGTGTAGGGATTTTCTTAGCTGATTAACACTGAACCTGGATCAAGGCCCACTAATCCAAAAATTACTCATCTAAAAGCAAAGGATACAAATGATACAATAAGAGACTTCGAAAAATTGTTGAAATGCATTAATGTTGTGATTGATGAAGCATGCATAGATCCCAGAAAGATAACATCAGCAAAAGAGGATGATGATGATGAATGCTTTCCCACATAAAATTGCAATGGTATAGAAGAAGAAACTAATGAAGCAGCAGAAGAAGACACATCACACAAATAAAATTCTATATCCATGTATGTTCAAAAGAATCATCCAAAAACTCAAATTCTGGGAGAAAATAAATCTAGGGTACAAACAAGAAGAACCCTTGTAGGAACTCCTAGTTATCTAGCTTTATTATCCACCATTGAACCAGAAAATAAAAATCAAGCTAGTAAAGATGAATGTTGGGTTAAGGCCATGGATGAAGAACTTGATCAAATTGAAAAGAATGATACTTGGGAATTGGTTCCAAGGGCTCATGATAAAAATGTTATTGGGACACAATGGATATTCAAAAATAAGTTGAATGAAAATGGATAGGTCATTAGGAACAAAGCTAAACCTTTTGGTAAAGTTTATGCTCAACAAGAAGGTATAGACTTTGAAGAAACATTTGCACCAACAGTTACACTTGAAGCCATAATAATGTTTTCTCCATTATCAAGTTTTTGACATTACAAAGTTTATCAAATGGATGTAAAATCAGTTTTCCTTAATGGAGATATAGAAGAAGAAGAAGTATATATTGAACAACCAGAAGGATTCATTTTGGGGAATGATGAAAAGCTTGTATGGAGAGTCAAAAAGGATTTATATGGGCTAAAACAAGCTCCGCGAGCATGGCATTATCATCTTGACAAATATCTTCAACAATAAGGTTTCACAAAAGGATCCATAGACAACAAATTGTACACAAAAATTAAGGATGATAAACTGCTAATTATTGTTGTTTCTGTTGATGATATCATCTTTGGCGGTAATGAAGAATCTATGAGTAAAAAAATTACTTCTGCTATACAGCAAGAATGTGAAATGTCCTTACTTGGGGAATTAACCAATTTTCTTGGTCTACAAGTGCAACAAGAAAAATATGGCATCTTTCTCTCACAAACAAAATATCTCAAGCAGATTCTGAAGAAGTATGGGATGGAAGATTGTAAACTTGTATGTACTCCCATGATGATAGGATGTATCCTCAATTCTAATGATGATTCTCCCGTAGTAAACCAACAAGAATACCGATCTATGATTGGAAGTCTGCTTTATCTAACAAGTACCAGACTAGATATCATGCATGCAGTTGGGATTGTTACACATTTCCAAGCCAATCCAAAGGAATCACATCTTTAGGAACTAAAGGCACTATTCAAATATCTCCAAGGAACCCAAGACTTTGCTCTATGGTATCCTAAATATGCATATCTTACCCTTCATGCATACACAGATGCAGATTGGGCTAGAAATGTTGGTGACGAGAAAAGCACTAGTGGAGGTGTATTTTACATGTGGCCCCGATTGTTATCTTGGTTTAGCAAGAAACAAATCGAATATGTGGTTGTTGCATCTTGTTTCACACAAATTCTCTAGATGATGCAAACATTACAAGACATACAAATCAAATGTTCTCCAACCATATCCATCCTATGTGATAATAAAAGTGCTATTAGTATTTCGAAAAATCTTGTTATGCACTCCAAGACCAAGCATATTCCAATTAAGTATCACTTTCTATGAGAACAAGTTCTTGAGAAAAAGGTTAAATTGGAGTATGTTCCCTCCAAAGAACAAGTTGTTGATATATTTACTAAACCTCTTCCTAGAGAATCATTTGAATATCTCAGACAGAAACTGGGAGTTGTCTATGCCTCATTTTGTTGTTAATCTAGTCTTCTCAGTCTACAGGTGAAAATTCAGAAGGTTTCTTTATGTACGCAGGTTTCATGAAGTATAGTCGCGTATATATGTGATTTTATTTGTAGACAGTCATGTATGTTTTTCTCTGATAGAAAAATAGTGAGACAATCTCAAGATCAACCTCTGACATGCTACTCACAACTATGATTTGATTTTTCTTAGTCTGGTGTTGATGGGTACAGTCTACTAGTATGGTATTGAGATATGTTTTTCTCATTGATATTTATCTGATTGATGAGGACGCTTTGATGAATGAGTTATTGAAAATGAACGGGTAGCACATGTTCAGGGGGAGTATTATCCTTTAGGAATATAATGCATTGTTTGCATTATGGTTTCTTCATTATGCTACTATTAAGATCTTTTGGTATCAGTTATTAATGTCATATCTATCATTTGATGTAGAGGTCATGTAGAGACCTATGATATAATAATTGTCATATTCAGTCATGTATGGACTTTTGAGGTCATTTCAAATATGTAATCCCACATGGTTGGGTGGTAGTGTAAGTATGAGTCCTTGGTACTAGGAAGGTCATACTCAGTTGAGTTATAGAGTCATGTTCTTCGTTTGAAAAATCTTTCTGAAGATTCAACATCTATTGTTAGGTCCCTATACTACTAGTTAGCCCCTTATTGTTATTAGTGCAACACCCTCATTATATTTTTGTGCCCATGTAGTCCCCATGTTGTTATTATTGTGCCCCATAGAAGCCCACTATTGTTATTGTTGTGCCCCTACAATATTATTATTATGTAAGCTTTGATTATATTGGGACCACTTAGACTCCTATATATAGAAAGGAGGTATTTTCATTTGTATCATCCAAGAATTATTCATTTGTGTAATGTAAAGGAGGCTTCCCCCTCGAAGACATTGATTTTTAAGTTTTTGATCTATTTTTTCTATCTTTTTGTGAGCTTGTTTCATAACATTTGGTATTAGAGCTTTAGATTCTAGGGTTTGGCTACTCCAAACAAGTCATCGTGGGATTTTCGCTATAACTTTTTCTCTATAAAGTTTCAGAAGCTACAAAAAAAAACCCATTTGATACAAAATATTTCTGAACCTTGGGTCCAAATTTTGGATCTTTTCTCACTATATTTTCCAAGATATGATCTAAGGAATTTATGGTTTTTGCAAGCTCCATAATTCCATCTCAAACATGTCATTGTGGTATTTTCACTATAATTTTGTTTCTATGAAGGTTAAAAATCTAAAGTTAAAACCCATTTGAACTGAATTCTTGATGAAACTTGGGACCAAACTTCAGATCTTGTTTTGCTATATTTGTGGAGATATTATCCAAGACAATTTGGGTTTTTGTAGGCTCTAGAATTACATCCCAAACAAGTGACCTTGGGAAAATCATCATAACTTTATTTTTGTGCATCATATTGAAATTTCATAAGAATTTACAGAAAGAGGATGGACTTTAACTTTCTTTGTATTTTTTTCAGGTCCAAAGGTTGAAATAGAGACATGTGGCACTTCATACAAGTTCACTCTACTAAAAACATATATAATGAGGTCATCTTGGGATATTGGGCATAACCATATCTTGGAGAATCCAATTTCAACCAGACTGATGGAATTGAAAAGAGAACACAGGGCACTATTGCAGGTAACCATTTAAGACCTTGGAGATCTGAAATTTCAGAGATACAATAGATTCACACTCGAGCTGCTAAAAGAAAGAAAAAGAATGACTTGAATCGAGAAAATAGAAACACCTAGTAAGAAAAATTGGATGGATGATATGAAGAATGCGATTGAAGCTAAGATAAATAGTTGTATATGTGCCATGGAAGGGAATATCGATGGTAGGGAAGCAGATTTGAAGAAAGGCATGGAATATTTGAAGAAAGACATGGAAGGTTTGAAGGAAGGTGCGGCAAAGCTGCTACAAGAAAGACCTCCTAATGACGAAAAGGTAGTAGAGGAAACTCATGATGAGAAAAAAATAAACGTTAATCATGATTTAATAGAATCTAACATTTGATTAAAGACCCACCATATTCCAAAGATCGATATGAAGAAGTTTGATGGAAAGCATCCCATAACATGGATACTATAGATGGAGAAATATTTTGATCTACATGATGTGCAACTGTCACAAATGGTACATATTGCATCTTTATATTTAGAACTAAATCATTTTTTATGGTATAAAGGGAATTTTTCTTGTAAACCACTTGTCATGTGGTCAATTTTCATCATGGAAATGATAGTACATTATGAGGATACAAAGAGAAACACCTTCTGTAGCCAATTGATAAATCTCAAACAAATGGGTTCAATGGCAGAGCATGTTGAGGACTTCCAAAAATTGAATATAAGGGTAAATGATATTCCAGAGAAGCAAAGGATTGATTTCTTCATAGGGAATTTAAATGATAATATTTAACATGAGGTTCATCTTTGGGAACCTGATTTATTGGAGAAGGCATTCAGGTTGGCAAGAAAAATGGAAAGCAAAATTATGGCAACAAGGAAGCCTACCACTCACAACTAAAAAAATGGAAGTGTTGTTTCTCCTAACCTTTCACCACCTACAAGGTTGACACCACAACAATTGGAAGAAAAAAGAGCAAAAGGGCTTTGTTACAATTTTGATATAAAATAGACTAAAGGTCATAAGTGTGCTGAGTACAAATTAATTTTCATAGATGGAGAAGAGTACGAAGAGGAACAAGAAACATCAAAAGAAGATGATATACACTAGGAACTAATCTGAAATAAAGAAGAAATGAATCTGAACATATATTGTAAGGCATTGATAGGAATTACCACTCCTCAAACTCTCAATATAGAAGGGCATATCAATAAGAAAAAGGTAATAGTGTTCATTGATTCGGGTAGTACCCATAATTTTATTCATTGTAAGATAGCTAAGGAATTGAATTTCTTCCTACATCTAGCACTGGAGTGTCAAGTAATAGTTGCAAATGGAGGAACCATAAATTTCTCTGGAAAGTTCCGTAATATCAATATATCCATGGGAGAATATGTCTTGAATAGTGCAGTGCTTTCTGTTCCAATGGGTGGTGCAGATGTTATACTAGGAGTGCAATGGCTACAATCTTTGGGTATGATAGCTTTTAATTTTCAAGAAAGTTTTGAATTTTTTTGGGAAGGAAAGGAAGTTTATTTAAGGGGTATTGAAGGGAAATAGGAAAAGATAATCAGCTCTAACATCATGACAAAGCTTCTAAAGAAATAACAATGAGGCATAATTTCACAACCATGTTCACTACAAGGTCCCACATCAAAATCATCTATTTCTCCAAATCTCCAAAACGTTTTGGACAATCATTCCAAGGTATTTGAGACTCCCAAATGCCTCCCACCTATTCATGATCATGATCATGCTATTGATTTGACTCCAGGAGGTGTTTCCCTAAACATTAGGCCTTATAGATATCCATATTCCCAAAAGAGTGAAATTGAACGTGTGGTTGCAAAAATGCTAGAGGTTGGTATAATTCAGCTTAGTCAAAGTTTTTTCTCTATTCTAGTGGTATTGGTACTCAAGAAGGATGGATCATGGCATGTGTCCGGATTATAGGGAGCTCAACATGCTTACTATGAAAGATAAATTTCCCATTCCTGTCATTGATGAATTATTGGATGAATTACATGGAGCAATTTACTTCACCAAGTTGGATCTTTGTTTAGGATATCATCAAATTAGAATGAAGACTGGAGAAATTCCAAAATAAACATTTAGAACTCATGAGGGTCATTATGAATTTTCGTTCATGCCTTTTGGCCTTACCAATGCACCTTCTACATTTCAAGGTTTGATGAATTCCATTTTCAAACCCACCCTTAGAAAATTTGTCTTAGTATTTTTTGATGATATACTAATGTACAACAAGTCTTGGAAGGATCGTGTTCAACATGTTGACATGGTACTCAAACTATTGTAGGAGAAACAATTATACACAAAAACCTCCAAATGTTTCTTTGGATTACAAGAGGTGGAATATTTGGGTACTCAGTTAGTTCATAGCTTATCTTATCATCCTCAATGTGATGAGCAAACTGAGATAGTGGAAGAATTTTTGGAAGGATATCTTCGTTGCTTTGTATCTTATAAATAGACACAAAGGGTCAAGTGGTTGCCTCTGGCTAAATTATGGTATAAAACTTCCTTCCATACTGCAGCAAAAATGACCCCATTTATAGCACTTTATGGATATCATCCAATGTACATCACTTCATCTTTAAAAAAAAATTATAAGGTTCAAGTAGTGGAATATCACATCAAGCATCAAAAAAAAGCTCTCAAACTCTTAAAGGATAACCTCACTTTGGCACATAATATAATGAAACAACAGGCAGACGAACATCGTAGCGAAGGAAGTTTTGATGTAGGTTTCTACAGGTTGATGACATCAACACCAACATGGTTTCCATCAAGTCCAAATGGGGAGGTTGTTGGCATTATGATGCATGTGTTGTCCTTGATGGAAACTCACTTATAACAAAACAAGTATATCATAACTAGATGGATCCATAGGTCAATTCAAAGGTGACAAAGTGATGGAACGTAATAACATAATGATGGGACAAAGGATTACATATCAGAATCAAAAGTTTGATAAAGGTGAATATTTTAAGATCTATGCGTGGGTTCGTCAAGGCCAAGTTGTGTATACATGCAGGTACAAAGAAAAAAAGTCATGTACATGTTGGCACACTAAGTTAAGTATACCAAGGGTCCTTACCATGGTATTAGCCCATAATATTGAGTGTAGTAATGATTACTTGATCCCGTCAAAGATTACCACCGGCACTAGTGTAGTTTTGACTCATGGTGTTGGCTAAGGATCTAACTATATAAGGAGGTGAAGATAAAAGTGCTAAGTGTGAATGTGAAAGGGTTTTTGATGAAAACTTCAATATGAAGTATATTTTCATTGTAAGGGTCATAGTTGACACATAGATCTGAAATAATTATGCACCGATGAATAGAATGATGGATCAGGAACATGAGACCTGAACTAATTTTCCATTTTATGATCTGCTCATGGATTGACTAGATCTAAGTATTGACACATGTTTTTATCTGTTAATATTATGATTTGGGTCTTTATGAAGTTCTAAAGAGCTATGCAATTTTAGGTCAAAATTTGTAGATATGTACGCAGGTTGGTCTCAATTAAGTTATGTATACACACAGGTTTGTTTATTCAAAGTCTCACATATAAAGGAAGGGTTTATGTTCATAAATGACTGATCAACCTCATCAATGTTGGTGTATCTCTGTTGTGTGTCAATGATGTCCTCATGTTGATCTGGGTTGAGTGATAATGTCTAAAGTAGAACTGATTGAATGATGAAGTTGAATTTGGTTACATGTTGATTGGTTGAAAATATTATTGATGCTACTAATTGTATGAGGATTTTCTAAGCTACCAGAATATTTCATAATAACTCTGGTCAAATCCATGTCTGATTCAAAATTACAAGTTTTTAGTATATTGAGATATGTACGCAGGTTGCTCTATAGAAAAGCATGTATACAGTGGGTTACCTTAGGTGAAGTAGCGTGTACATGTTGGCATATGAATGATCAGGGTTGCAGTTGATTATGTGTGTTGATGTAGTATTCTGAGTTTAATTTCATGTTCTAGTTAGAGTGATCTCACTGTTATATTTGAATTAAGTTGGTGTTTGCTTCAGTTGATCTACAAGTTGTGATTTATTAAAGTAGGTAGATCTAGTGTTAAAACTTATGAAACATGGTCCATGGATTATGCTGAGGGTTGGAGCCTTCAGTGAGGAAGTCGAAGCTTCCTGCCAGTAGTAGATAGTAATCAGATCAGGGGGTTGGACCTCCCCTTCCAATAGGAGATGGAGAATGAGTGAAGGTTGTAGCATTAAGCTGGTGGGTGCCTACATACTAGAATGAGTCTACACTAGTACAAGAATGTAAGAAGTTTGAGATATTAATAAGTTTGAATACTAAGACGACATCAGTGGTGGTTTTCTCCCACATTAGGTTTCCACCTTAAATCTTGGTGTTCATGAGTGTTGCGTGTATGTGATACTTTATTTTGTTCTTACTGCACCTGCTTACAACTTATCAAATGCCTATAAATCTATTACATTCTGGTTTAATTTTAACAAATAAAGAATTAGTTGTTTTACAAGTTTACTAAACACACGATAGTTTATTTTACAACAATAGCGTACATAAGCAAATTGGGTTCAGTAAATTCATGCACATATTTCAAAAAATAAAATTTTTATTGTGAGTTTTTAAAATACTAATTCACCCACCCCCCAATTCCATATTTTTCCCAACAAAACTTCCTTCAAAATATCTAGGAGATCCTCTACAAAAATTCTACCTCAATCTAGGCCTTTGGGAGGAAGTCCTAACCAAATTTAATAACAAACTTGCCAGCTAGACCTTTCACTCTCCAAATATAGCAAGGTATCTAGTCCTCCTCAAATATATCCTCCAATTCCTCCTCGATGTATCTATGATCTAATCTTATGGCCTCAATCTCTATTTCAAATGAGACTTACCAACCTCAATGGTCCTTTCTTTGTGAGGGAACTAAACTAGTGAGAAAAATGGTCCTTTTTTTTCCTCAGACAACCTCTGCCTTCCAAATTTAAAAGGGGGGCTACGGTTGTGAGACCCATCAACACTTGCCAAATTCTTGTGGGAAAAAATATGATGGAGATAGATTCAAGGAGGTTCATATCTGTGAAAATTTGTTTGACTCGGGAAGCACGTTAAATACACTCTTACTTAGAACCTCATTAGAACAAATTTCTCTTAAGCTGGGTCATCCATATCAACGCGAGCCAAGAAAAGGATGCACCAGATCCAACAACACTATTTTTTGGAAGTCAAATATGGGAACACATCCATGTTCTAGGATGATGCATGCAAGAAGTTGTTACATAGTGTTTTGTCATTGTCCTGGTACTCCCTGTCCATGATCTTGGAGCACCTCTATAGTGTACCCGAAATGCTTTCCTATCAAGAAGAACAATTGTGTCCCTATTCATGAGCAGAACAATTCCCTTTTGCATCATTTCCAAAAAACCTTCTATTTACCCTAGTTTACAAGACCAGTGTGTTATCGGGAAATCTAGTGTCTATGCAGAGCTGCTAGTCCCACTAAGGCTGGTAGCTACGTTAGAAACAAACGAATTGAAACCACTTTCATTTTCCTTTATGAGAAGTAAATAAGAGGGGAAAGAAGGATACCAACCTCTGTCTTGCGCTTGGTTCCTTGCTTGATTCCTCTCCCTTCTGATAGACCTTTGCCACTTGCTTCCTTGTTTCCTAGCTTCAAAGAGTACCTGTAGAATCAAAGCAGCATAACACTACCCAAGAATAGAGATCTACTATCATAAACAATATAGGACCAGATATATGTTGACCACACAAATGCATATATCATCGATCATACAAGAATGTTGAGGAAAACTTGAATAGCTTTATTAATAATCAAGAATAACAAAGAGGATTACAACCAATTGTTCTGACCCAGCATCATCCTCAGCAAGAAAGCCCTTCTTCACCTCATGAAAAGCTTAGATCACCCAACACTATGATGTTACACTAAGAAACCAGCAACACTTCCTTACAAGATACAAAATTCCAGCCTCTGGATCTCTGGGATGAGGGATCCATATATAGATGTTTGCAAGGGGGGTGAGTTAGCTTTTGAGATTTGATTAGTGTCCTCTCTCTGATAATTCTTGATTCCACTTGGAGATTGATGATCTCTTACTCATCCCTGGGCGAATGCAGAGAGGCAAGTGTCACAGGAGAAGTTTCTGGAAGATTCCATGATCCTCCAACTCGTAGATTGACCCTGCCATTTGTCCACTCTCGCCCATCACACCCCATAGAAGGGCTTTTCAGTATGCATCTCACCTCCCGTGTGCATTTAGGTGGGATGCAACGCACTTTGACCATGGAGCAACTAAGATGGTCCAGTTTTGATCAGTTCTGAGTAGTTTTTCATGGAGAACTTCTGGGAGATGTTGTAATCAGCTGACCTTGTTCTTTTAGGGGTTGGAACAATACTTTTAGGGACTTAGGAGCCCTTGGTTTATGGACATTTATGATTGGGGTTGCAGTGCCCAAAAATGTCTATAATAGTTGCCCCCTAAAGCATGACGTCATTAATCTTTTGATGTCAGGTGAAATGCTTTATCATGAGGATCCGAAGTTTTTTTCAAGCTGGAAGGCGACTTGTAATAAGATACAATACAATACATTATCTTCACAATATTTTCATGATCTAGATGAGGCGGGCATTCCCATGCTCAACTTTATAAATTCATTTTCATGTACAAAAGACAGATAATCGTCTAAGTGCAAACTAATGATTCTAGTAGAGACATCATCCCTTGGATTGGATGATTATCTGTGCAGTAATGATGTACATTTGATGTCTTTATTTTTCTAAATATATATCGCAGCCCGGATGGATGAAACTAGATCCGGGGTCTTCAATCTCGTTCGATCTTCACTCAAAGTACAACTCTATCCATGTGAGAGATGTTCTGGAGTCGAACATGGAAAGACATCTCCTGATTACCAGCCAATGATGTAAGCTGTTAACAGGCACGAGAGGAATCACTGATAACGATGATGACCCTCAAGGTACTACAGTACAATTCACATGGTGTGAATAAGGGACTTGGCATTTAACACCATGCAAAATCTTTCGGTCGAAGGCCATTGATGTAAACCTGTCGCCAGGAAGTGAGAAACTTGCCATTGAGGCATGCAAGCTTCAAAGTACTAAAAGGGTTGTTCCTAGATCGACTTCTTGGATAATGAGCTGATGTCGACAAGAAGCAATCTGTCATAAGAGGGCCTTAGTGAATCCCACATCAATGACACGGAACGGAGCAAATGATTTTAATGGAGGTGAAAACGATTTGGTGATATAAGGTTGAGGGTGGCGGTCATGAAAGAATGGAGCGTAAATGTATTGCAGTGGATGAGACACAGGTGAATTCTCTGAGCGACTTCTCTTGAACATGTCAGCGACACTGACATGATGGATTGGTAGCGTTAACCCCAAATGTGGATGGTTTGATGGACCCATGGTGATATGACCAGTGAAAGGAACAACCCAACCCGACTCGGATGTGGAGTGAAAGCGTCATGTTCAAGAGCGACTTGCTACCAATAAAGTTTCTTCAAGTTTTCTTCCCAATTTTTCCCCAGTCATTGCTGACCAGTACCTCTTTATTTTTGTCAAGCTTGAGAAGGATAACATATGCTTGTTATATAATTTTCCCTTCGGGCAAACCCATCGCTATGTTTTAACGATCCTAGCGATAGTGAAACTCATTCTTGTCTGTATGGAAAAGTTTGTCGCTATTCAGTTTTAACGAGTTTAACGACAAAGATAACTCGGTCCTTTTCAATTTTAGAGAGTCTGAAAAGGGACGTAAAAAAAATCCAATAATCCTTTTTCGTCATATAATCCCTTGAGTCTGAAAAAGTATAAAACAATACAAAAGGGATGAATTTTTGGTACTTTTAACGAGCCGAACAAAACAAGCGCTTGATCTTTTTGTGTAATAATCTCTCAAGTCCAAAAAGATTAAAATCTAAAGGAGGGATAGAACTTTCGGTTACTTTAACGAGCTGGAAAGGCCAATTACTCGGCAATCTTTTCATATTTTACGAGTCAGTTGAAAAAAGCTTAAAGGAGACTCGTCTTTTTGAGGAATGAGTGATAAATTTGGGTAGCAGCTAATTCCAGATACGGTTTGGAATTTTCCAATCATGCTAGTGTCACAAGGATGGCTAACAGGATCACTTTTCGCAGTTGTTCCTCAAAAAGGGTAAACAATCAAATGGAGGTGAATGATCGGCCAAAATAGAGTGGAGGTGATGATGAGAACACGACCAAGGCTTAAAAGGCTGATGATAATCCATTCACGATGGTTATTTACCGGAAATTGGTTCATTTTTTAATGAGCTTAAACTCTGGGGGAACATTTGCTCATTGCTTGTGTTTATTTTTTAACGAGCTTGAATTATGTGTTAAAATTGCTCGATCCAGTCGTATAATAAGGATGTCTCATTTAAAAAAAGGCATTTTTAAAAATCTTTGCCCCACATCCTTTCTTTATGCAAGTTAGGAAATGACCAATCCTACGAGTTTAAAGGGTTAGAGGACCTACAAATTAAAAAAAAAAAATGGTCGCTCTTTGCTTGCATGCCAAAAGGTTTGCATGCCCCCAGGTATATCAAAAAATTTCCAGGTTACCAAAGATTGTTCTATCCATACTTCAGGGAAAACACTTCCTTGGCGATGTATACCGAAATAAACAAAGGTGAGTGGCGCAACTGGATTCTCTCACATAACTTTGACGAAGGAATCTTATTCCAGTCTAATTTCATAAACTAGTCATATATCCTTCGTGGAAACCTATCCTATACCCAACGTTTTCATGTCGAAACAGACCAGGGTACATGCCCCCTGGGTTTCAGTCATGTCCTCTGAATCACTCGTGCTCATCAGGTGGACAGACTAGGGATTGATGAGACATTCCTTGCGTGAAAAGACCATTCAGGGATGGTATTTGACTATTTTCTATGTGTGAACCGAGGAATGAAAGCTGGTCTACGAGCTTGACCACTCCTCCTTCATGCGGAAAACACATTACTCTAAAGAGTGAGGAGACAATGGCTCCCATGCAATAAATATAGTCACGTCCAAGGAGTAGATTATAATCCAAGGGTCTTTGGACTACCATTACGTTCATGTGAACGGTTTTCCTTCTCAATGTTATCAGCACTTTGGGAAGGATCCCTAACGGTTGACTGGTTCCTTTGTCAAAGCCTGTTAGATTTCTCATTTCAGGAAAAAGCGGTGGCGAACCAAGTGCTTTTCAAGAAGTTGAGGAAAGGATACTCACAGAAGCCCCTTCATCTATGATGGTACCGGCCATGACCATTCTATATATTTGAGCAATGATTCGAAATGGCACACTAGCCGGTAAGTGGGGTCTGCCTAGTAGATTCCAATCGAAGGAAACAACTAGGTTGCTTGGAGGTGGGACCGAATAGACGGCCGGATACGACTCTGACGAACTTCCTTCCTGCGGTAAAGGAATGAACTAGTTCTGGGTCCACTCGATTCCCTGTTCATGCGGTAAAGTTTATATAGGGGAAACAAGAAGATCCTTTGGAGTAAGATTAAAAGAACACATTAGCGATATTACTAGAAATAGGTCTGATAAATCAGGTCTTGCAGAGCACGCTTGTTCCTCCTCACTATATATGCATGGAACAAGCTAAATTAATCCATAAGGAAGACCACTATTTAAAAAGAAGAATTAAAGAGGCAATTGAAATTGAAAAATCTTCCAATAATATGAATAGGGATGATGGTATTAAACTAAGTAATACATGGAAACCTTTGTTGAATAAAATAAAGTAACTTTAATTTATACAAATTCTTCCTTGAGACAGCATTTACAGCTCATAATTTAAAAATTAAAATAAAATTAAAATAAATAAATAATATATATATATATATATATATATATATATATAAATAGATAATTAAATTAATTAATTAATTAATTAAAATAAAATTTAAACTAAGTTTAAAGTTATTTAATTAATTAAATTAATTTTATTTTAAATTTAGTTTAAATTAATTAATTAAAATAAAATTTAAACTAAATTTAAAGTTAATTTAATTAATTAATTAATTAATTAATTAAATTAATTTTATTTTAAATCTAGTTCAAATTAATTTTATTTTAATTTAGGTTAAATTAATTAATTAATTAATTTATTTAATTAAATTAATTAATTAATTAATTAATTAAATTAATTTTATTTTAAATCTAGTTCAAATTAATTTTATTTTAATTTAGGTTAAATTAATTAATTAATTAATTTATTTATTTATTTAATTAAATTAATTAATTAATTAAAATAAAATCTAAACTAAATTTAAATTTAATTTGATTACGTAATTAATTAATTAATTAAAGTAATTGTATTTTAAATTTAGTTTAAATTAATTTTATTTTAATTTAGGTTAAATTAATTTTATTTTTAATTAAGTTTTAAATTTATTAACTAAAATTTATTAATTAAAATAAAAATTAAAAATAAATTAAAATTAACTTAATCAATTTATTAATAAATATATGAAAACCAAGCCGACCTCTCCTACCCTAAGTTATCTCTCTATCCTTCTATTAATAGGTTCACATCTTCTTGACTCTCTCTTCTCAAAATACAAATCTCATTTCCCTGATGATGGACTCACCTAGCTAGTCCGAAACGTCGGTTTCATAAATTGCTCACAGGTTTTTTCCATTAATCATAATACTCTACCAGCCTGTATGGAATCTCTCTTCAACTTTCACTAGTTGACGGTGTATTCTCAACATGATCATCAGAGGTTGATGACACCGGATTGTGCAAACGAGGAGACCAGTCCCTTAGGATCCAAGGGATGCAAGGACAATCTCAATGATAGTGGTCTTCTTTGCAAATGACACATGGCGATTTAGGCCTGGACAGTGCAGTGTGTGGATTTTCGCTAGACGATGCCTCGTTTGGCTCCTTCTTCTTCTTCTCTTTCTTCTTCTTCTCCTTCTTCTTCTCAGTTACTTGATTTTTGGCTTTACCCGCTTTATCAAGTGAAGAGGAAGGAGGAGAGGGAGAACTAGATGAAGTAGAAGGTTGGGGGGTAACTTTGGTATCGTTTAGTTGCTGACTTGATTGTTCAGGAATCACGGTGTTCTGAACGACAGAGGTCGAGAAGAGCCATACGGGCAAGCTGATTGTCAATCCTGGAAGCGACAATGTGGCCATATGGGGTGCACCAACATCTCCCCATGAGGAGAAAGGACTAGGATTTCCTCCAAGGGGAAATCCTTGGTTGGTGGACTCCATTTTTCTCAACCTAAGACCAACGTAGGAAAGGTGATGTTTATTCCGATTAAAATAAATTTTAGACGCATTGACACAACTTTCTTTTTCAATTTTTAAGAGTCGATAAAAAACAAAAGATGACTCTAGTCGCCTTCGATTTTTAATGAGCTTGAAGTGACAAGTCCTCAGATGGACCTTTTCCTTTAAGGAATCTGAAAAGGAACAAAAGAGACTGCTCTGGTAATCTAGACAGAGGGATTACCAAACCAATCACAAAACTGCAAAATACTTTTTACGGTACGTCAGTCAATCTTCCCGAATGCTGTGTTCAGTGCATTGCGATTGATAGGGCGGCAGACACAGCTTCCTATGGATAAAGGATAAAGCCTATTGTGGTATCCCAATATATACTCGACGGTACGTGGGAGCACAAGTCCATACTGGCACTTATCGTCTCAAAGTGGAGGAATCACCCAACCAGCAATGAAAACAACATTTACCAGGCTTTACGATGCCGGAATATTTCTCTAGCCTAGAGTTCTAAATGTTGTGCGTTAGGTTCCAAAGCGTTTTTAGATTCATTAAATTTATTTTACAGTTGATCTTTCTTAATAAATTTGCCTTTTAGGTTCATCGTGTGATGTAGATATACAATTCCTAAAATGCAATCTAAGATGATAAACAATCGTTTAATCTTCTTTTTGCAATGAAAATCCTAGCTACTAAGGAAAGAGAGATGATATTCTTTCAACATAGAGCAGAGAGCACACACTATATGCACTGTCCTAAATCAAACCAACAAACAGTCTAAATGCAAATGCACATGCATGTATTTGTTTTCAGCCTTCTTAATGTGTGAATGATAAAAAGAAAGCTAAGCGCAAATCTGAATTATTTTCAAAGCGACTTTACTAACAAGTTTCTTTTCAAGACAAAATGAAGACAATGACGACACTTTGCGATTTGGAATTGAAAACTTTCTTTCGACACTTGAAAAACTACTAATTCAAATCAAATACAAGAATAACAATGTAATCGACTATCAAGAACAATCAGATTCTCTTCTATGACTGAAAACGACACTTGCGACACTTCCAAATCAAGGAACGACAGTTCAATTACGCTACTTCTTTGTAAAAGAGAACTGAAAATGGCTCAAAATGCATAAAAACATTTACATTTCTTTGCACAATGGAGGCGGAATCATGGTAAGGAAGGGAGTTCCAACAGAGGTATACTGACTATAGACAGAAAAACTCCTGAATAAAGCTGAAAAGAGTGAACCCAGAAACCAAAATCTAAGAGCAGGAGAGGTCTTGTCTGATCAGCGCACCTGTAACACAGGGAAAGTGAGATTCAGCGCACCTACTACAAATTGGAAGTGCGATGCATCCAGATTCCAAAGAAGAGACAGTGTGATGGTCCAGGGACGAGACTTCAATTGGGTTTTGGGTCACAGTTTGCAGCTCAGTTCAGGGATTTAGGTCGAGCAAGTGGTAATCAGTAAATAAATCACAGGGATAGATCTAAGGAGGTTACTAGAGCCACCACAAGGGCGATTAAGAGCTTGTAAATCGATTGTTCAATTCATAAACAAAACCCAGAGATAGACTGAAGCAACATTGATCTACTTTGCACTTGCATAGAAAATGCAGTTCGAAGGCTAGCTGGCTTGACTTCAGGCTCCGTTTGTAAGTTTATAAAGAAAACAAATATAGACAAACAAACAATCTATTCGCTCCCCAGTGGAGTCACCATTTTGTTATCAGGAAATCTAGTGTCTATGCAGATCTGCTAGTCCCACTAAGGCTGGTAGCTACCTTAGAAACAAACAAATTAAAACCACTTTCATTTTCCTTTATGAGAAGTAAATAATAGGGGAAGGAAGGAGACCAACCTCTGCCTTGCGCTTGGTTCCTTGCTTGATTCCTCTCCCTTCTGATAGACCTTTTCCACTTTCTTCCTTGTTTACCCAGCTTCAAAGAGTACCTGTAGAATCAAAGCAGCATAACACTATCCAAGAACAGAGATCTACTATCATAAACAATATAGGACCAGATATATATTGACCACACAAATGCATATCTCATCAATCATACAAGAATGTGGAGGAAAACTTGAATAGATTTATTAATAATCAAGAATAGCAAAGAGGATTACAACCAATTGTTCTGACCCAGCGTCATCCTCTCAGCAAGAAAGCCCTTCTTCACCTCATGAAAAGCTTAGATCACCCAACACTATGATGTTACACTAAGAAACCAGCAGCACTTCCTTACAAGATACAAAATTCCAACCTCTGGATCTCTGGGATGAGGGATCCATATATATATATGTTTGCAAGGGGGGTGAGTTAGCTTTTGAGATTTGATTAGTGTCCCCTCTCTGATAGTTCTTGATTCCACTTGGAGATTGATGATCTCTTACTCATCCCTGGGCGAATGCAGAGAGGAAAGTGTCATAGGAGAAGTTTCTGGAAGATTCCATGATCCTCCACCTCGCAGATTGACCCTGCCATTTGTCCACTCTCGCCCATCACACCCCATAGAAGGGCTTTTCAGTATGCATCGCACCTTCCGTGTGCATTTAGATGGGATGCACCGCACTTTGACCATGGAGTAGGTGAGATGGTCCAGTTTTGACCAGTTCTGAGTAGTTTTTCATGGAGAACTTCTGGGAGATGCTGTAATCAGCTAACCTTGTTCTTTTAGGGGTTGCAACAGCACTTTTAGGGAGTTAGGAGCCCTTGGTTTATGGACATTTATGATTAGAGTTGCAGTGCCCAAAAATGTCTATAACACGGTGCTAATGACCTTTGTCCCCCTCACACCGATATCCGGGGATTAAAATTGTCCTTAGCGTCGATCAGATCGACTGAGCCCTTTCTCAATCACGACGATATTCTTTTGGAAACTTTTTTAAATATGTAGCCAAAGCTTCCAACTCTAGAAGCTTCGTAACAGAAGTCTGGTAAATGGTTAGGCCGGATGGAATCGAGGAGGTCAATTTGGGCTCCTTTCCCCTATTATGATTTAACTAATCCAATAGATAATGCCTTCTCCCATGAGAAGAGGAACCATCTCCCATCCATCCATGCAATAAAAAGTTCTCCTTTTCCCAAGCAAAAACTACTTTTAGTTTGGAGTTACAATAATCAGCAAGACATCTATAGTTCGAAGTTTTCTAGTGTATGCTTGAGGGAGAATGGTGTGCTTGGGTGTGATTTGAGACTAGAGGGAAAGAGGCCTTAAAATCTATATTTTTGAGGTTTTCCATGAAGTTCTAGCAGAAGTATGGGAACCTAGATACGTTAGAGGAGACTAGCAATGTCAAGGCACTAGTTGTAATCTCTTTTTTATTTATATAAATGCAACTACAGATTGATTTCCTACATGAAGTGTCATTTTGCATCTTTATGGCTTAATTTTACTTGACATGTTAAGTAGGATGAATATAATATTGTATGATATTACATTTGTTGTTTGTTGTTGTTTTCTTGTTTCAGGTGTGCGAAGGAAGGAAACGAAAGATAACTGGAATGAAGAAGCAGGATCATCACCAAGCGGAATAGAATTTTGAGAGGTAGGCCCCCTTAAATGATTCTAGCCTAAGGGAAATATTCCATAGATTGTCTATTTGTGACTAGACCCGCTCTCTTGGGCTAGAGGAATTGTTTGTGTCTGCACTTAGAATTTACTTGCATCACAAATTGGCAACTCAGCTGGGGAACCAATAATTTTATTTGATTGATTGTAATATTATGGTTTTGTGTGAACTTTTCTAGTCTCACCATTTCCCTCTAGTGTTATCTATTGTGCCTAGTTTATAGCTTTGAGTATGAAATTTATAGTATTAAGTCTTGTTTTTACCCGAGGAAATTTTTATTTTTTCCTTTGAATCCTCGGCGAGTGTGGCTTTTTCTAAAACAGTCGTTCCGGTTAGATCGAGTTTCTCAAAAACAATTGCGTTAACCCCCTTCTGGCACTTGTTGCCAATTAGGCAGCTACACTGATGCCTGTAAATGGATATTAGGGTTTACCAGAGATATCAACCAGTGTGTCTTGCTCTCCTGATTTCTGCCTCTTATCTTGTTTGAGGCTATTTCTCCCTGACTGGAAAGCTTGATTTTGTTTGGTTTATGTGCTTGTTGGTTTGCCTTATTTTGTTTGATTTCTTGAGTATTTGGATGGTTAGTGACTATAGGACATCTAGGTTGTCATCCATTTTGCTGATTGTGAACTCAGTGAGTCAAGTTGTTGGTTAATTTATTCCTTGCATTTCGTTTATATTCTTCTTATTGCTTTGATCTCCACCATTCAATTTTGAAAAGTTTCGTTTGATTGTTTAAATGTCTCTTTTCCGGTATAGATCGCATTGCTTGTCTTATTTTTAGTAAAGTCATTACCTCATTATTTTGGAAGAATTTATTTTTGTGTCTTTTCATTTGTTCCAGGATTGATTGTTTCAAAAATGTTTTCATTGAAGTGTTTTACAAAAAAATCATTTTTTTCATTTCATGAGAAGTACACAATTCTAGTTTGCTGCATCAATATGTTACGTTAGTTAGCATCATTGAATATTAGAGTTGCATTTTCATTTGAAAAGAAAAAGAATTCTATTTACCTTTGAAAGGATTTATTAAAGTGCAATTGTTAGGAAAATAGGATTTGGGAAGAGTTTTTCATTATTTCGTTTTACAAAGTAAAGTAGTGAAAAAATCATTTTTCTTTCTGTTTCTTGGTTGTTTGCATTTGATTGTGTTTTCTACCCTCTCTAGTGTAAAAAATTCATCGAATTTAAAGAGTCTTGTCTCATTTAGCTACATACAGGATTTTTCGAGTCACATCGCTAAGGCTTGAAAACTGAGACATAATTCAAGATAAAATTTAAAATGAACTCAATTAACCTAAGTCGCATTTGAAACCTAACGATCAAATCTAGAAGGTATAGGCTAGAGATGTGTTCTGATGTCTTTAAACCTAGTGGTTATCGCTTTCTTTGGCACTAGACAGCGCTAGTATGGATTTGCACTCCCCATATCGTTGAGTATATAAAGGAGGACCCCAACTAGGCTGCAATCCTTTATCCATAGGAAGCTGAGTCTGCTACCTTGTAAACGTGATACACCGAACATAGCATTTGGGGAGATCGCCTGCCCATATTTCTCGGTTCACCGGGAGGTATTCTGCAATTCACATTTACGTGGTAATCATTTTTACCTAGATCATCCTAAGTAGTCATTTGATCTTTTTGAATCTATAAACTTAAAAGATCATCCAAGCACTTGTCCTTTCGAGCTCACTTCAAATCGAAAGTAATAGAGTCGTCTTTTCTTCTTTATCGACTCTTAAAACATGAAAGAGCACCAGTTTGTTTATGCATCTTAAAAAATTGTTGCCCACGATCTCATAACATCCATGTTAGTATTTTCAAGGCCAAATCCTGAGTATTCCTTTTAAATTACATTTAAAGCCTTGGAATTTATCTCTCTTTTCTTGTTATTTGAGGCGAATCCATCATGGCTGAACCATCCGGTTCACCTATTTCCTCTTCCTCTCCTCCATCTGAAAGATTGTCTAAGGATCCATTTCCTAAATTACCGCAGTCAGTTGAGGACCACGGTGTTGAACTTGGAATTGTTCTGAGCATTCAACCTTTGTCATCTCATCCTCCACCTCTCTCAGATACTGGTTCACTTTCTGATATTGGCCTGAAATCTCTCGATAACCCTATCCAGACTCTCGAGACTCAGCCGACTATTGATGGTTAGCTTGGACTCATTGTTTATACTTTGAATCCTTTGTTTGACCCTGCTGTGATATCACCACAGTGTCTGTACAATCCATATGATAAATCGGGTATTCCTTTGGAATTATCCCCTCAAACATCTTCGGTCATTCGTCATCGCTTGTTTCCACCCATGGAACCCGAAGGTGAATTTCCAATCTCCTCTCGAGGTCACTCGAAGGATTCCACTCCACACACTGTCAAAGAGGAAGAAGGTCAATTTCCTCCTAAATGTTTCCCCTACACGGGAAGCATTCCCATCAGTGTTTATCATAACTTACCTCCTAATTATGTGACTTTATCACAGTTGGTCTCAGGTACAACTACTGTCTCTTCGCTTTATCTAAATCATGTTTGGGCATCTGGCACTATGCCTACCACAGGTTCGTTCATTCAGAATCTGACCCTCCAAGAGATGTTGAATTTTGCAGTTACTTCAGTCCTGGTACAGCCCACCATTCTGAACAATCTTGTCTTGTCAGTCCTCACCCGTTTGGTGCAACCAATGGTCTCAAGTCCTACCACTCTCAGTCCTTCGGTCGGGCCTCCAATAAGTGCACAAGTTGTGCCACCACCTAGGGGTCAGAACCTGAATATATCTATTGTGTCAAGCACAACTAATGTGAGTAGTTCTCATGCTCACGCATTTGGGGTGAACCAGCCTTCTTCTAGTGTTATTCAAAACCCTGTTGGTCTCGCTGGATCAAGCAATGTCTAGTACCAATAGGTCCAAAATCCCATTGGTCCATCTAGGTCAATGATCTTGGTGGATGTTGTTGGCCACCCACCTATCCCATTTGGACCCCCACAACTGTCTCTTTCAGTTTTTCAGTTTCCATAATTGTAGCACACTTTACTAATTTTAGCAGTTTTTTGGGTCATGAACTTCTGGAGACGTTTTGAGGCCCTAAACAATGTTTTTTGGGAAATCTGGGAGCAACATGGGTCCTTGGATTAATGTTTCTCTTCCCAAAGTTGTAGTGCTCAGATAGATATTTCTAACGATCTATTGTACGTGTCAAATAGAGATCGTATGCCAAAGTTACGATCCTGGAAAGTTGATGTACCACCTTACGCAAAACGGGGCCCACAATTTGGCTTTTCATCTTCTAGGGTTGGGTTTTGGGATGTTAAGGATTTTCCATTGTTTCTCAATAATAAATAGGCCTTTGAGCCTCATTGTAACACAGTTCAGAGGCATGTAGCGCCACATCTCTTCTCAGAGATAAGCTACAATCACCCTAGCTGGTTTATTTCCATTGTTGTTTGTAAGCATATTTCAATATTTTACATTAATGAAATGAAGTTTATTTTAATTGTATCTCTGTGTTTATGTTTATCTCTATAATTTGTTGCATTCCTGTTTAAATCTTGATCTGTGGTATCAAAGAGGTCTGCTTTTTCTCTATTTTTCTTTGCATGTCCCCAACGAGGTCGGGATATAAGGAATTAGGGCTTGAACTGGTTGAACCTTTGCAAGGCCGGCCTCGCAAATCCCGACAGCCTCCCATGGCGGATGAATAGGAAGATGAGGGGCATGAGATCCTATCAAAATCTTGCTTGAAGAAGCCTTCGAGTGACAAAGGAAGGCAATGATGGACAACTTTGCTCAGATCCTTCAGCGGCTACCCAGGGGCGATGCAACGGCTTCCAATAGCTACTCTGGAAACTCCACACGGTTTAAGGTACAAGTTAATTTTGAAATCCCCATATTGGAGGGTTAGATAGACGCAAATTCTATCGATAAATGGTTAAATCTACTAGAGGGTTATTTTTCTGTTCATGATTTTTCCAGTCGGGAAAAGATTATTTTTGCTCTTCTCAAAGCAGCTCCCCACATCAAGGAATGGTGGGAAACCTACTACGAGCAGAAGGATGAAAATACAGGCTCACTATTTTCAGCCGCACCCACTTGGAATTCATTCCGGGATGTCATTAAGGAGCAGTATTACCTTGTCAAAAGCTATGAGGACAAATACATAAAGTGGACCACACTACAGCAGGGAAGGGACCAAGATGTGTCGGAGTTCACCAACACTTTTCATACCCTTCGCGTAAAATTGGGTATCAAAGACTCTGAGCTGCATCTGGTACTCAAATACTGTAGCTTCCTACACAAGTACATCCAGGAAGAGATGGATTTCCTGAACATCTCCTCTCTTGGCATAGCGTACCGATACGCTGTCAAGATCAAGAAGAAGTTTAAACAGAAGAAGTGAGAATTTAAATCTGCGAATTCGAAGACCAAAGGACAAAGCCAAGGCAGGGTGACCCAAGACAACCCGTCAAAGCCACAAGAAAATAACAACACCACGAAGTCGAAGAAGGACACAGGAAAGTGAACAAGAGTCCCACTCATAACACAAGTGAGTGTCAGACCAAGCAGTCGCTGGTGGCCTAGTTGAAGGCTTTAGAATCAGATTCATGCTTTGACCCTGATTCAGAACTCAACAAGGGGAATGGCAAAGGGAAGCAGATCATTGATGTGGAGCCCAGTGCCACTATTACCACCACCAAGATTTAGAAGAATGAGCTCAAAGATCTAGAGGAGGGGGAGTGCCTTTTCCACTCACAGATGTGGGTGAAGGGTTCGCCGCTGTAATTCATCGTTGATAGTGGGAGCCAAAAGAACCTCATTTCAGCAGAGGTCAGGAAGCAGTTTGGCCTACTGACTATACCACACCTGCAGCCATACAGTATCGGGTGGCTTCACCAAGGACAAGATCTCTGAGTTCGCCAATAGTGTCACCTTCCTTACAGCATCAAACCCTTCATAGACAAGGTATTGTGTGATGTATTATTAGGCCAACCATACTTGTGGAAGTGACATGCTGTGTATGAATCAAGGCCTCGTGCTATCATTATTTCTTCGTGTAATTCATTATACAGGATACTGGAGATAGCCCCACCTACTGCCACCTCTTTGACCTCTACTAAGAAATGTAGCAAGAATGTCTGCTAGACTAGGAAATTCATTTTCTGTCTAGTTCACTCCCAAAGTAAGGGGAAGATCGTCACCACATCCATGACCCCCATGAAGGGTTCCTCCACACAACAATAGCAGAAGAGGGTTACGGTCATGAAAGAACACAGGAACAACTTCTCCTCACCCACAGGGGTACCACACAAGCTTCAGGTGGGCAAGTAAGTCTGGTTGCATCTGAAGAAAGAACGCCTTACAAGAGCCCATTAGAAGCTCTGACCATGCTGACATGGTCCTTACACCATTACCAAGGTTGTGGGAAATAATGATTTTGGAGCACAACATTCCTCCATTGCTTCGCAGGCACCAATTTTTCAATGTGTACCGCCTTTGACCATGTTTCCTACCATTATTGGACACATCCGAGATTGTAGAATAGTTCACTAGGGACCAAGTTTAGCAGAATCTAGAGGAACTCAATGCAATGGGGACCATTGCTTCCTAAGGGGGGGGGGGAATGATCCAGGTGGATTTTGGTGGCCACCTACCTATCCCATTTGGACCCCCACAACAGTCTCTTTCAGTTTTTCAATTTCCGCAATTGTAGCACAGTTTACTATTTTTAGTAGTTTTTTGGGTCTTGAACTTCTGGAGCCATTTTGAGGCCCTAAACAATGTTTTTTGGGAAATCTAGGAGCAACATGGGTCCATGGACCAAATATTCTCTTCCCAAAGTTGTAGTGCTCAGATAGATATTTCTAACAAGCTATTGTACGTGTCAAACAGAGATCGTATGCCAAAGTTATGACCCTAGGAAGTTGATGTACCACCTTACCCAAAACGGGGCCCACAATTTGGTGTTTCATCTTCAAGGGTTAGGTTTTGGGATGTTAAGGGATTTCCATTGTTTCTCAACAATAAATAGGCCTTCGAGCCTCATTGTAACACAGTTCAGAGGCATGTAGTTGCCACATCTCTTCTCAGAGATAAGCTACCATCGCCCTAGTTGGTTTATTTCCATTTCTATTTGTAAGCATATTTCAATATTTTACATTAATGAAATGAAGTATTATTTCCATTGCATCTCTGCGTTTATGGTTATCTGTATAATTTTTTGTGTTCCTGTTTAAATCTAGATTAGTCAAGCAATTTCTAGCATTAGAAGCCTTATGAGGCTCAGCTTCAGTACCAAACTCCTTAGGTTCCATATGGTTCCCAAGGAATGGTATATCCACCTTATGTCCTTCAGCCTGAGTAGTACGTTTAGCTTGGTCCGACCACCGTTTCCGATGGCTATGGCCAGATATAGTTTGGAAATTTTCAAGGTTTCAATCTGTGAACTGTCTAAGTACCCTTGTAGTAGCAAGGACAACCTCTGCAGCAATAAGGGCAACCTTTGTTGCAGCAAGGGCCATCCATGCAGTAGCAGGGACCACTGCAACAGTCACAGGGGCAACCCTCATAGCAGTTGCAGCAAACCACACAGCCGCAAATTCAGTATGTTCAACAAAGCTCCCAACCTATGTCTTCGTAAGGCCAACCTCTGCAGCCGTAGAGACACCTTTTGCAACTGCAAGGTCAGCCCTCACAGTAGCAAGGCCAACCCGGGCAACAGCAACCCTTATATACATATCAACAGGGTCAACCTTAGCAAGGACAAGGTCAGGGTCAAGTCCTATAGTAGCATGCCCCAAATCCTCATGTCCAAGGGCAACAGGTTCAAAATTCTCTTTTCCAAGGGCCAAACTCCCTATGTCTAGGGCCAACGTGTTCAAAACCTATATGCCCATGGACAACAGGTGAAAAATGCATATGTCCAAGATCAGCAGGCTCAACATCCTTTTAACCCGTATGTTTCTTATCAACAACCTGTGGCTGAACAATTTCAAGGCTTTCAAGGTCAGAATCCTCCCTACGATCAAGGTATGGGCAAAAAGCAAATGCCCCATGGATAGAACCCTTCCCTATGGGGAAAAAATCCTTACCAATAGGGATGGGCTCCTCCAGTTGGACCCCCTTATCGACCTCAAATGCTTTTTAATACTCAATTTCCATTCTTGGCTACACTAGAGTTGCCAGATGTGTCTCTACTCACAAATGATCCAATTCTTCATTCACCCTACTGGCCTCCGGTCCCATCCAAGATCCTGAGTGATTGTCCGATATTTAATGGGAAAGCGAAAGAAAATCATTAAGCCCATGTGATGAAATATCACCTATATTTCTCTTCAAAGTCTTATGTTGACGATTATATTCGTCTCTATCTTTTCAAACGAACACTCACAGGCGCTGCATCCAAGTGGTACATCGAGCTCCCTTGAAGTACTTGTTATGACTTCAACTCTTAAGCCATGGCTTTCTTCATGCATTTCCAATTGTCAGTTCACTATGAAACTGGAACCTATTTTCTTACATCGCTCAAGCAAAATATTGTGACCCACATCTCTGATCACATCCATGAATGGAGATGTAGGCATCGCCTAATAAAATTCAAGATTTTTGATCAGTTACTGACTGAATGCTTCACTAAATTATTCATCACTCCAATTTCCCGTGATATCGCTATGGGTGGGTGCATCACAGAGGAGAAAGACATTGCCCATGCCTAATACTTAGATCTTGTTTATTCTCAGTCTAGCACTTTGTATGAGTTATTACCCGATGATCTGAGGCCATCATCCAATCCAATGACATCAAAGTCACAGGCTACACCTCCTGTTGATGGAGTAATTGGTTCAGTGTCCCAGGCCCTTGCCAAATCTTCTTCCAAATAGAATTCAGAATCAACCAATGCTTCCAATACTCCCTCTCAAAATCCACCTGGCCCTGGTAAGACCTTAGAGGTCCACGTTGTTCAGTCTACCATAGACGACAAATCCTTGAAAGGTAAGAAGAAAGGGAAAGGCAATGGTAAAGCCGATGCCCCAAAACATGGTCCTCCTAAGTTGTTTGATGGTGTTGCTTCCCAACAGAAGCCTAAGTATCCATGCCTCATTTGTGAGGGGGACCACTATACTAAGGATTTCCCAAATAATCTGAAGTTATTCGTTTGCTCAAAGGGACCCAAACTTTCCTAAAAGAGCCATTTCTGTCCCAGCAAACCCAAATGGCAAACCAACCTCAATCATCTACTTCCTTAGGTTCATAAGTGTTCATGATGAGTACACCCATTAATGTGGCTCCTAGCTCAAAATATTATCAAACTCCTACCCCAACAGTAGGGAAAGAAAAAGAAGTTTCCCCTTCTTCTTCTGCCCCGTCAGGTTTTGGTCCTCTTCATATAGAGCAACCTAAGCTTGATTTCGTCCTTTGACCACCTTCTTAAGGTGTGCTACGAAAGTCCTCGTAAAATCCCAATTCTCCTGCCGCTCAGCACTATAATATTCTTGAGGATTTGGCTTAGGTGCCATCGGCTATGTATGCCCTCAAGGTAATTAAAAGTTGTCCATCTCAATGGAAATCATTACTGTCAGCTATTGGGGGTATTGATCCTACTGATTCCAACCTTACATGTTTTGATCTAGAAAACCATGTTCCTCGTCTTCCTCATTAGATTTCCTTTCTCATTTAGGTCATCATCAATGAGAAAACCATTCACATAATCGTCATTGATGAAGGTGCTTCCACCTGCATCATGTTTGTTTCTTGTTGGAAGGAAATTGGTTCTCTTACTCTGAACCAATCCCATAACAATTTGGAAGCTTTTGGTGGGTGTGATTCGCGACCATTCGGTGTCATACCCAACTTTGCCATTACTTTGGAGGGCAAGACATTGAACGTCGAGGTAGAGATCGTTGACGTTAATCTCAATTATAATATTCTACTTGGATGGAGTTGGACCCATGCCATGCATGTTGTAGCCTCCTCCTTGTTCTGCGTGATTCATTTTCCCCATCAAGGAAAAATAGTCACAGTTGACCAACTGTCTTTCTTTGCTTCTTCCTCTTCGGATGGCAATGTTCCATATGTGAAGGACACTGATGCTCCTTATGAAAGTGTGGGGGTAGGACTCTTTAAAGATCCTGATCTAATGGGTATCTTTCCGCTCCCACCTCCTCATGTTGCCTCTGTTAACATGATTTCGATCAGGTCTGATCCTTGGTTCATTCCCTCTCTGGATCTTGTTTACACATGGGGCGAGGTAATGCCATTAAGTCCCAACAAAATTAATTACATGGAAATTGTTTCGGCTTCGCCTATGGTGTCCTCTGATTATCTTGTTTCGAAAACCTCTCTTGATGCGTATTCTCAATCCCTGTGGCTTGGTGCTTCGGAGTCTTCTGATCCCTTAGCTAAGACTTTTCTTTCTGATGAGAGTATCATGGAAGTAATGTCTCTACAAGAAGTACCTTGGAACGATACTCATCATCATTCCTCGTTCTTGTCTATCCTGGCAGTCCTTTCTACTTGTCTCGAGGAGTTCTCTTCTTGGTTCCCTTCCCTACCACTTCAGACACCGATCGTGACTCGTGAAGTTTGGTCGGAAGGGAACATCTGTAATGTTACGCAAACAATTCCAATTGATATTTCTATCAACCCTGGTGTCATTGAAAATATCCATATTGAGCAAGCTCTATACTCGTCTGTTCCAAGAGTTCTGGGATGTTTTTGCATGGCCATATGAAGAAATGCCCGGAATTGACCCATATATAGTTGTGCACGAAATACCAACTTATCCTCATGCAAAGCCCATTCGCGAACGGTTCCACCCAGTGCACCCTAGAAAAGCAACCGCCATCAAGGGCGAAGGTGAAAAACTTCTCAAAGCTGGATTCATTTATCCAATCCCTCTTAGAGATTGGGTGTCAAATATTGTATTGGTGACAAAGAAGCAAGGCATGATCTGCGTTTGTGTTGATTACCGTGATCTCAATTGCACCTGTCCAAAGGATAACTACCCCACTCCCTTCCTTGATGAAATCATTGATGAATGTTTTGCAAGTGAATTCTTTTCTTTCATGGACGATTTTTTTGGCTACAACTAGATCAAAATTGTGCCGGCTGATCAAGATAAGATAGTCTTCATCTGTCCATGGAGTACTTTTGCATACAAAAAGCTTCCCTTTGGCCTTAAAAATGTTAGGGCTACATTTTAGAGAGCAATGTCATATGTGTTTCATGACATCCATAACTTCGTTCAGCCTTACTTGAATGACATTCTCGATCATTCTCATAAGCTTCGTGATCACCCTGATCATCTCCGACAAATTTTTCTTCGTTGTCGACACTACAACATTCAACTCAATCCACATAAGAATGTCTTCTATGTCGAATCTAGATGACTCCTTGGCTTTATTGGCTCTAAGGTAGGAATTTGCCTTGATCCTCTTAAGGTCGAGGCCATAGTTAATTTACCCCCCCCCATCTTCGTTGCACAAACTGCAAAGTCTACAGGGAAAAGAAAATTTCCTCCATTGTTTTGTACCAAATTATGTCGAGATAGCTTCAAGGTTCACCCAGTTTCTCAAGCAAGGAACACCCTTTGTTTGGGATGAAATTTCCCAAAATTCTTTTGATGACCTCAAGGTTTTTCTCATCAAAGCTCCTTTGCTGCATCCCCCGAATTATCACCAAGATTACTTCCTTTATCTCACTGCAGCCTCTAGCACCATTGCCATGGTGTTGGTTCAAGACGATGACGAAGGCAATGAAAAATTTATTTACTACCTCAATCAAAATCTCCTCGACACTAAGATGCATTATCCTCACGTCAAGAAGTTGGCTTTGGCTGCCGTCTAGGTTGTTCAATGCTTTCGACACTACATTCTACTACGCACTACCATTGTGATTTCTGAATGCAACCCCATGACCTCCATCTTGACTCATCAGTTGCTGGGGGGCAAGTATTCTAAATGGATTTTCATCTTGCAAGAGCTTGATTTGGTGTTCATGACTACCAAATCTAAGAAATCACTAGTTTTTTCTAAATTGGTTTGCTTCCTTCCTTCTGCATCTCTTCTTGTTGGCGCCACTTAGCATCTTCCAGACAAGACTCTTTTTCTGATTAGCACCCTCGACCCATGGTACGATGATATCATCATGTATCTCCATAAATCTGCCTTCCAGTCTGCGCTAACTAAAGATGATCGTCGACGCATTCGACATCACTCCCAACACTACCGTATCTTTGGAGATACTTTATAGAGCGTCAGTGTCAATTCAGTTCTTCGCCGATGTCTTACTCTCGAGGAGGCTGAGAGAGTTTTAAATGACTGCCATTCGGGGCATGTGGCAGTCATATGTCTAGATATGCTACTACTCAAAAAATACTTCACGTTGGTTACTTCTAGCCCTCCATCTTTAAGGTTTGCATCCTGGCTGTCTGCAATGCCATGAGTGCCAAATTTACCAGCGATAAATGCGAGCCCTTCCCACTCACCTACACCTCATTATTACCATTGGTCCCTTCGTCAAATGGGGCATCGACTATATGACATGTAACTCTCGTTCAGCCAGGGGGACTGGCTATATTATCATTTCCATGGATTATTTCACCAAATGGGATGAAGTAATGCCTACATACTCTGTAGAAGGTAAAACAATGGCTCAATTTATATTCAATCATGTTATTTCCAAGTTTGGAGTGCCTCAAACCATTGTCACTGAACATGGCTCCCACTTCCGAGATTACATCATGGCTGAACTGACTTCTACGTTTGGTTTATGCCACGATGCATCAACCCCATATTACCCTCAGGCCAATGGCCAAGTTGAAGTTGTGAACAAAGTCTTGGTTACAATTCTTCAGCACACCATTGGGATGCACAAGTCAAATTGGCATCTCATGCTCTTTTTAGCTCTGTTGTCTTACCAAATCTTGACCAAGGATGCAACACGATTTACACCATTCCATCTAGTCTATGGTCTGGAAGCAATTTTACTGATTGAATGCAAAATTCCATCCCTCAAGCTGGCTGTCGAACTTCTCCTTGATATGTCGCCTTAGGAAGAGAATCTCTTGTATTTAAAA
This sequence comes from Pinus tabuliformis, assembly GCA_031772625.1. Classification (NCBI taxonomy): domain Eukaryota; kingdom Viridiplantae; phylum Streptophyta; class Pinopsida; order Pinales; family Pinaceae; genus Pinus; species Pinus tabuliformis. The sequence goes on from CM062819.1 coordinate 1,030,857,463, forward strand.
CAATTGGACGAGACCTGCCATCTTACTGCTTTGGCTATCAAAGCACAGAAAAAATGAGTCAAATCCCATTTTGATCAGTCCATTTCTCCTCAAGCTTTTTCTGAAGGCGATTTGGTCCTTTTGTATGATCAGGCTAATGATAAGCTAGGGGCGGGAATGTTTAAACCCATGTGGCATGGACCCAAAAATTTTAAACGCATGTTACAAAAAGGGGCTTTGAGATTAATGACTACCAGGGAAATCCCTTAGACAAGCCTCATAATGGGATTTATCTCAAAAGGTACTATTGTTCCTCTAAGATGATAATGGTCAATTGATCATGCCAGAGCATCTAAGATATTTGTTTTTAGGGTTTTGGTTTTGGTCTTTAAGGAGGACCAATACATAGAACAAACTGTAAGAATGATGTGTTAACTCTTTTAGATAATACTAATAGATAATCAAGGGGATTTTATTTAACTTCACAAAGTGATTTGAATTTATAAGGTGTGTAGAAAGAATAGTAAGGAGGTATGATTAATTTAGATTTTAGAAAGAAAGATAAACTATCATAAGTGGGAAAACCTTTGTCCAATGTTCAAAAGTTAAACAAACTATACTTAAAATTACATAATATGCTAACAATTTTATGATTTAGAGGAAAAATTTCAAATAGACAGTCCAATATCTCAATCTCTTTATGATAAAACTTTAGAAGGAATTTTAAGAATAACTGTAACACATTTATTCTCACCTAACATCTCTGTAAAACTTAATCATATTTAGAATAAACATAATGAATTGAAACACAGTGAAAAATTATAGAAGAAAACAAGGCTATATGACACCAAATTCATAATCCTTTGCTTTATTATTAGTGATCTAGAAACATCTTGTGCATCAATTCTTTTACAAAATTTCTTATGGAAATGTACCACCTTTAATAACTCATAGAAGAGATTTATTTATACAATTTTAAACAAAATATCCTAAACTGATTACAAAATAGCTTGAAAGAAGATAGGAAAATAAAAATTGATGCATGATGTGTCCCTATTAGATAGGAAGTTGTTGATGATTGTTCCTTCAAAATCTGTTGTTGTTGTCTTCTTGTTGGAATGAAAAGTTAATCAATTGTTTCACACAATTGATCCCACCTATTCTCACCAGGTATCTTGAGATTTACCATCCTTCTAAGTATATCATAAACTTTGGTATATCTCTCAAAATTGGGCTTAGTGAGAAAAATGTGTCCAACTTCATATTTGATGGTGAGGTCAGAGCTCAAGGATTCCAAAAACTCTTTTCCAGTAATTTGTATTTTTATCCCTGCAAATTGACTGTTGTCTGTTGCAATAGTATATAGTCTCTCACAATAATCCTCCAATTTTACTAGCTAATCATTTGATGACACTATCTCTGGTAACCCTTTCTTATGAAACATACTGAATTTAGAATGAAACCTTCTAACTGTAATGTTCAAAGCTTCACATTTTGTTTTTAGTTGAGTTAACAGATTCTTCTTAACGAGGACTTTCTTAATTTCCAAAATAGTAGTTGTCCTATCTAGAATGTTCATCTCTTGTAACTGCTGCCTAGTTTTAGATTTTAGTACCCTGATCATCCCTGATGCTTCTTTGGGTTTTGTGCCCAATGCTACCTTCTGGGTCTCTATCTTTGCCCTGCATTTAGAAATCAGTTCTTGCTGCTCAGAAATGATTTCTACGGATGGCCATACTTCTGTTATGTTGGCATTATGACACAGGTTTGGCACTATGGCACAGGTGTTGTCCCTGATGGCAACTCACTCAAAGGGTAGATCATAGTTCAGGCTCTCAGAATGAAAGAAAATGATGTATATATAGGTTCCTCTTAACAAAATCGGGTATACATGTGGGTGTACCGATCAAAAGGAGCGTATACGTATGCATGCACTTTCATGAAAAGAAAAGCGCGTACATGTGGGAAATCTTATGGGTTGTCCATGGTATTTAGTCTGACATATTTGAACCTATGGTTTTGGTCCTTGGTATTGCATACAAATTGTTGAACCCAGGTATTGAGTCCCTAATATTGGATCTCTATGGTTTTGGACCATGGTTTGAGTAAGGCCTAAGTCTATAAAAAGGGAAGGAGATCATTTTGCAAGGGATCAACTGAAGTATTGAATATCTTATGAAGAGCAAGATCTAGAATATTGTCATTGGTTATTGTGCATAACTAGATCTGAATCAAGGAGGAACCTGAGCGCAAGGAGAAGGATAAGTTCTATTGATGGGTCAAGATCTTAAGGTGGTTTGGAGAGAATTATCTTTCTGTAATTTTTGATCTGTTATATTTGGTGCATGACATGATCTATAAATATGATAATCTGGTTATAACTAATGTCTGAATAAGTAAAAAGGATAAATTATCTTTTATAGATCTGTATGCAGGTTTAGCACAGCAGAGGCGCGTATACACACTAGTTCACTAACTTAAAACAACGTATACGCTGGTTGGCCTTGATACAGAAGCGTATGCACGCAGGTTTCACATATTGAAGTAGCGTACATCTCATGAAATATGTTTTAGCTGCTTCTGGTTATTGCTGCAGTGTTCTAGGTTCAGAATTGGTGTTTGGTTACTAGTATTGTTTTCTGGTTACAAAATGCTGAGAAGTTATTGGTTGATTCAGTATTTGTTTGTACAAAGGAGTTTGGTTAATGCATATATACTTGATTTTTTATTGATATTCATGGATCCAGTCTGAAAATTTATGAAATGTAGTCCCTGGAAGAAAAGAGAAGTTTGTAGCCTTCTGTAGGTCAGCACCTACGTACTAGTACCTCAGCTAGTACAAGAGCTAAGGGGGTTTTAGCTCCCTTCCAAGAGAAGCTGGAGAATGAGAGAAGGTTGCAGCCTTCTGTAGGTAGTAGCTTGCGTACTAGTATAAGACTGCACAAGTACAGAATCATTGTAAAAGGAAGGTTCTAACTTAAAAGAAGATAGAGACAAATTGCAGTAGGTGGTTTTCACCCACATTAGGTTTCCACCTTATATCTTTGTGTCCTTGTGTGTGATGATCTATTCTATTTTATTGTTTCTACTTACTGTTCTTATGATTAATGAAGTACTGATGCACTGATTAAAGATCAAACAATTAATGAATATTAAGTTTTCTGATATACGCTAGTTTCTTTAGACATAGTAGCGTATATACGCAGTTTAACATAGTCGAAGTAGCATATACAAATCTGATTGTGAAAAGGAAATTTATTGATTTGATAATACTGATTCACCCCCTCTCTCAGTATTATTTCCAATAATTGGTATCAGAGCAGGTCCTTCAGAAGAAGCTTGATCGCTTGAAGGAAGATCTATCATCATGAGAAACTACAAAAAAGAAGCATCAATCAGGCCACCAATTTTTGATGGGAGAAAATTTGTTTATTGAAAGGTAAGAATCACTGCCTATCTTCAATCTCTTAGTACAAAAGTTTGGGATATTGTGGAAACAGGATACACATTTCCATTAGCAACTCCTACAGATACGGCTGGTAAGAAGCAGTATGAAACGAATGCAAAGGCTGTCAATACTCTATTAGGGAGCCTATCTCAATCAGAATTCATCAAGGTTATGTAGCTCAAAACCGCAAAAGAAACATGGGACAAGATCGTTCTAAGCTATGAAGGAGATGAACAGGTAAAACGAGCAAAATTATAAACTCTTAGAATTCAATATGAAAATATCATAATGCACAATGATGAAAGCGTGGCTAACTATTTCCTATGTATAGATGAGATTGTTAATTATATGAAAAACTTGGGTGAAGAAATAAAAGAAGCTATTTTGGTTGAAAAAGTTCTAAGATCTTTGTCTCCTAACTTTGATTCAAAAGTTTCTGCCACAGAAGAAAAACAGAATCTACAAAGCATTACCATGTCACAACTGCACGAAATTCTAACTGCTTACGAAATGAGAAAAGGGGGACCATCAGACAGGAGAGAAGCTGCATTCAAAGCCTCAGGAAAAGGAAATTACAATGATTTAGGACATTGTTAACGGGAAAAGTGTCTATTCAGAACAACCCTATCCCACTAAGGTGTGACAGTACCTTAGAAACAAACAGAGAAAACTACTTTTGTATTCTTCTTTATGAACTATAAACGAAGAGGAATAGGATGAACCAACCTATGTCTTGCGCTAGTCCTTTGATCCAATCTCTCCCCTCTTTGACAGCTTCCAGCTGCCTACTCCCTTACTTGCCCAGCTTCACCAAGTTCCTGCAAGATCACAGAAGAAGAAAACTACACAAAGACATGGATTTATATTCATAAATAGCTTAGGATCAGATTTAAACTAAACATGCAAATATAACAAACATCATTGATACACAAGCATGTAGGAGAAACTCAAATAGTTTTATTGATATAACAAGAAGGTCCAGGAGGATTTACAACCGATGATTCCTGATCCAGCATCAACCCCCCAACAAAGGAATCCCCTCTTCACCTCCAACAAAGCATAAATCACCCAATACTCTGATATCTAGCAATTCTCTGCAATGTACAAAATTCCAGCCCCTGGATCTCTAGGATGAGGGATCCATATATAGATGTATGCAAAGAGGATGAGTCAGCTTATGATTTGACTAGTGGCTTCTCTTTGTCAGTTCTTGCTTCCACTTGGAGACTGAGAGCCTCTTACTCATCCTTGGTCGAACTCAGTGAGGCAAGTGTCATTGGGGAAGATTCTGGAAGCTTCCATTGTCTGTCCCCCTCGTGGAATGACACTTCCATTTGTCATTTCCCTCTCATCGCACCCTGGTAGTGCATTTAGGTGCGTTGCAACGCACCTAGCTAGTGTACTTGGGTGCTATGCAACGCAGCTAGCTAGTGGAGCAGCTGAAATGATCCTGATTTGACTGATTCTGAGCCGTTTCTAGTGGAGAACTTCTGGGAGAAGCTGTAATTTGTTGACCTTGTTCCTTTAGGGGCCAGAACAACACTTTTAGGGACTTAGGATCCCTTGGTTTATGGACATTTCATGCTTAGAGCTGTAAGGCACAAAAATGTCTATAACAGTTGCCCCCTAAAGTATGAGGCCGTTTATCGGGTGAAATGCTTTTTTAGGAGGATCCGAAGTTCTTTCAATGCTGGGAGGAGACCTGTAATAAGATACAATACAATACATTATCTTCATACTGTTTTCATGATCTAGCTGAGGCGGGCATTCCCATGCTCAGCTTTATAAATTCATTTTCATGTACATAGGACAGACAATCGTTTGATGGTAGACTGATGATTCTGATAGAGCCATCATCCTTTTGGTAGGATGATTATCTGTGCTGCAATGCTGTACATTTCAATGTCTTTATTCTCCTGAATATATATCGCAGCCCGGATGGATGAAAATAGATCCGGGGTCTTCAATCTCTTCCGATCTTCACTCGAAGTACAAGTCGATCCATGTGAGAAATGTTTTGAAGTTGAACATGGAAAGACATCGCTTGATTACCAGTCAATGATGTAAACTGTTAACAAGCGCGAGAGGAATCACCGATAATGATGATGACCCTCAAGGTACTGCAGTACAATTCACATGGTGTGAAAAAGGATTTGGCGTCGAACACCATGCAAAATCTTTCGGTCGAAGGTCATTGATGTATACCTGTCGCCGGAAGTGAGAAACTTGCCATTGAGGCATGCAAGCTTCAAAGTACTGAATGGGGTGTTCTTAGATCAACTTCTTGGATAATGAGCTGATGTCGACAAGAAGCGATCTGTCAAAGGAGGGCCTTGATGAATCCCACATCAATGACACGGAACGGAGCAAATGATTTTGATGGAGGTGAAAACGATCTGATGATATATGGTTCAGGATGGCGGTCATGAAAGAATGAAGTATAATGTATGGTAGTGGATGGGACACGGGTGACTTCTCTGGATGACTTCTCTTGAACATGTCGGCGACACTTATGTGATGGATTGGTAGCATTTACCCCAGATGTGGATGGTATGGCATGACCATGGTGATGTGACCGGTGAATGAAACAACCCAACCCGACTTAGGCACGGAATGGAAGTGTCATGTTCAAGAGCGACTTGCTACCAATAAAGATTCTTTGAGTTTCTTCCCAATTTTTCCCCAGTCATTGCTGACCAGTACCTCTTTGCTTTTGTCAAGCTTGAGGAGGATAACATATGCTTGTTCTATAATTTTCCCTTCGGGCAAACCCATCGCTATGTTTTAACGAGCCTAGTGATAGTGAAACTCGTTCTCGTCTAAAGACAAGTTTGTCGCTATTAATCTTTTTAACGAGTTTAACGACAAAGATAACTCGGTCCTTTTCATTTTTAGAGAGTCTAAAAAGGCACGTAAAGGTAACTTCGAAATTCCTTTTTCGTCATCTAATCCCTTAAGTCCGCAAAAGTATAAAACAATACAGAAGGGATGAATTTTCGATAGTTTTAACAAGCCGAACAAAACAAGTGCTCGATCTTTTTGTGCAATAATCCCTCAGGTCCAAAAAGATTAAAATCTAGAGGAGGGATAGCACTTCCGGTCGCTTTAACGAGCTGGAAGGCCAAAACTCAGCAATCTTTTCATATTTTACGAGTCAGTTGAAAAGAGCTTAAAGAAGACTCGTCTTTTGAGGAACGAGTGATAAAATGGGTAGCAGCTGATTCCAGGTAAGGGTTGGAATTTTCCAATCACGGCAGTGTCACGAGGATGGCTAGTGAAATCACTCTTCGCAGCTGTTCCTCAAAATGGGTAAACAATCAAATGTATGTGAATGATCGGCCAATGGAAAAGTGGAGGTGACGGTGCAAACACGACCAAGGCTTTAATGGCTGAAATGCTTCATTCACGGTGGTTATTTACCGGGGAATAGTTCATTTTTTAACGAGCTTAAACGCGGGTGGAAACATTTGCTCATGTCTTATGTTTATTTTTTAACGAGCTTGAACTATGTGCTAAAACTGCTCGAATAATCCAGTCATATGATAAGAATGTCTCATATAAAACGACAACTTTTAGATTTTTTCCCCACATCCTTTCTTTATGCATGTTAGGTGATGACTAATCCTACGAGTTTAAAGGGTTAGAGGTCCTAAAAATTTAAAAAAATAAATAGTCGCCCCTTGCTTGCACTCCAAAAGGTTTGCATGCCCCCAGGTATAAAATAGAGTTTCGAGGTCTCCCTCTATTCACGCTGACAAAACATTCGTTTAATCAGGAAGGGTCACCCTTTATTCGAGTTGACAAAACATTCGTTTTATCAAGAAGGGTACTACTTCTTACATGTTACCCAAAGATTGTCTTATTTACGGTGTAAACAAAACACTTCTTCGGCGATATCTACCGAGATAAACAAAGGCGAGTGACGATGCCCGCCAACTCACATAACTTTGACAAGAGAATCTTATTCCAGAATAACCCCTCTTCCAATCATGGACGGGGTACACACTAGTCATATTCTCCCGTGGAAACCTACTCTATACCCGAAGTTTTCCTGCCGAAGCAGACCAGGATGCATGCCCCCTAGGTTTCAGTCATATCGCTCCGAATTACTCACGCTCATCGGGAGGACAGACTGGAGATTGAGACATTTCTTGTGTGAAAAGACCATTTAGGGATGGTATATGACTATTTGCTATGCGTGATCCAGGAAATGAAAGCTGGTCTACGAGCTTGACCACTCTTCCTTCGTGCGGAAAACACATTACTCTAAAGAGTGAGAAGACGATGGCTCCCATGCAATAAATATAGTCTCGTCCAAGGAGTAGATTATAATCCAAGGGTCCTTGAACTACCATTATGTTCATTTGAACTGTCTTCCTTCTCAATGTTATGGGCACATTGGGGAGGATCCCTAAAGGTCGACTGGTTCCTTTATCAAAGCCTGTCAGATTTCTCGTCTCAGGCAAGAGCGATGGCAAACCAAGCGCTTTCCAAGCAGTAGAGGAAAGGATACTCACAGAAGCCCCCTCACCTATGATGGTACCAGCCATTTCCATTCTATATATTTGAACGATAATTCGGAATGGTATGCTTGCTGGTAAAGGGGTATGCCTAGTTGATTCCAGTCAAAGGAGACAACTAGGTTGCTTGGAGGTGGGACCGAGTAGACGGCCGGGTATGGATCTGACGAACTTCCCTCCTGCGGTAAGGGAATGGGTAGATTGCCCCCATGTTTGTCGGAGTTTGTGTTAATGAAGAGAATTTGGACGGTGTCATCCTTGTTCTCTTCAATGACTGTATCATCCGAAGATAAAACCTCTGAAGGCAAGACCGGGTCAACTGCCGCCTCGACCTTTTGACTTTCGTCTGGTATGGATTCAGATGGTTTGTCTTCGATGATAGGCGCTTCAGCCGACCACTTGAGCGGGCCAGCTGGATTCTCAACTAGCGACGGACTCGGCAAGAGTTTTTTATATCCAGGAGGAAGTCGTAACGGTGAAACCGGATGATCATCCAAAACTCTTTTTGCTTCGTCTAAGAAGGGACAACGGTGGACGACATGATTGCCTTCGCACAGTTTACAGGGAAATCTAGCTTTCCCTTTTTGTCCTGGGGCTTCACTTTCGCTAGTTGACGGTGTGTTTTCAACATGATCATCAAAGGTTGATGACACTGGATTGTGCAAACGAAGAGACCAGTCCCTTAGTATCCGAGAGATGCAAGGAAAATATCTGTGAAAGTGGTCTCCTTTGGAAATGACACATGGCTATTTAGGCCTGGTTGGTGCAGTGTGTGGATTTTCGTTAGACGACACTCGTTTTCCCCCATTCGCCTTTGGCTCCTTCTTCTTCTTCTCTTTCTTCTTCTTCTCCTTCTTCTCCTTAGGAACTTGACTTTTGGCTTTGCCAGCCCCATCAAGCGAAGAGGAAGGAGGAGAGCAAGAATTAGAGGAAGCAGAAGGTTGGTGGGCAACTCTGGACTCGTCTAATTGCTGATTCGATTGTTCAGGAATAGTGGTGTTCTGAACGACATTGGTTGAGAAGAGCCATACTGGCAAGCCAATTGTCAGTCCTGGAAGCGACAATGTGGCCATATGGGGTGCACCAACATCTCCCCGAGAGGAGAAGGGACTAGGATTTCCACCAAGGGGAATTCCTTGGTTGGTAGACTCCATTTTCTCAACCTAAGATCAACGTAGGAAAAGGGTATGAATATTCTGTTTAAAATAAATTTTTAGACGCTTTGACACAACTTGTTTTTTCAGTTTTAAAGAGTCGAGAAAAAACAAAAGATGACTCTAGTCTCCTTCGATTTTTAATGAGCCTGAAGTGACAAGTGCTCAAATGGACCTTTTCCGTTAAGGAGTCTGAAAAGGAACGAAAGGGACTGATCTGGAGATCTAGGTAGAGGGAGTACCAAACCAATCGCAAAACTGCAGAATACTTTTTACGGTACGGCAGTCAATCTTCCCGAATGCTGTGTTCGGTGCATTGCGATCAGTAGGGCGGCCGACACGACTTCCTATGGATAAAAGATTTTAAGCCTATAGGGGTCTCCCAATATATACTCGACGGTACGTGGGAGCACAATTCCGTACTGGCACTTATCGTCTCAAAGTGGAGGAATCACCCAACCATCAGTGAGGACAACAGTTACCAGGCTTTACGACGCCGGAATACGTCTCTAACCTAGACCTCTAAATGTTGTGCGTTAAGTTCCAAAGCGTTGTTAGATTCATTCAATTTATTTTAAGTTGATATTTATTAGAAGTTTGCCTTTTGGGATCACCACGAGATGTAGATGTAATTCCTAAAATGCAATCTAAAGATGATAAGCAAACTTTTATCTCTTTTCAACAATGAAAATCCTAGCTACAAGGGGAAAAGAAAGACACAATCTTTTCTCAAAGAGCAAAGAGCACACTGTAAATGCACTTTTCCTAAATCAAGCCAAGCAGACTATCAATATGCAAATGCACATATGCATGTATTTGTTTTCACTTTCTTAATATTGATGCCTAAAAAGAAAGTTGATGTACAAATCTGAATTTGCTTTCAAGTGACAAACACAAACAAGCTTCTTTTCGAAATCAAAAGGTAGAGAAGATTACAACACTTTATGATTTTGAAATAAATACTCGTTTCGACACTAGAAAGTCACAAATTCAAACCAAAGGAAAAAGTAAAAGCATAATTGACTGTCAACAACAAATAAACTCTCCTAAGATCAAAATCGACACTTACGATAGATCTAAATCAAAGGACGACAGTATGACTATTCTACTTTTTCAATGGAAAACTGTAAATGATGTAACAAACATACAAAGAACATCTACAGTCTTTTTGTACAAAGGAGGCAGAATTAAGGCAAAGAAAAGGGGTTTTTAAACAGACACACACTGATCACAGGCTGCAAAAAATCAGAGACAAAATTGAAAAAAATGAAGCAAGGAACCTCAGTTGCACAGGGCTAGGCTGATCAGCGCATCTGTTACAGAGAGAAACTGGATTGCACCGAAGGTAGCCCTCTCGGGAACTGCATTGAAATGCAGAATCTCTTCACAGAGCCTGCACTGGGGCAGAAACGAGAATTCTATCTGGGTTCTGGGTCACGGTTTGCAGTTTAATCTATGGTTTTTGGCCGAGTAAAAGCAATCAGTAATGCACAATCAGAGGGTGGATTTAAAGGAGGTCTAAGAGCTATCACAAAGGGTAATCAGATCATTTTTGAATCAGCTGTTCAAATCATAAACAAATCCAGTGAATGGATTGAAGTAGCAGATGTCTACTTTGCATTTGATAATGGCAAATGCAGTTCGATTGCTACTTCTGTGTTTATGAAACAAACAACAAGAGAAACACAAACAAACTAACTAGACACAATCCCCAGCGGAGTCGCCATTTTGTTAACGGGAAAAGTGTCTATTCAGAACGACCCTATCCCACTAAGGTTTGATAGTACCTTAGAAACAAACAGAGAAAACTACTTTTGTATTCTTCTTTATGAACTATAAACAAAGAGGAATAGGATGAACCAACCTGTGTCTTGCGCTAGTCCTTTGATCCAATCTCTCCCCTCTTTGACAGCTTCCAGCTTCCTCCTCCCTTACTTTCCCAGCTTCACCAAGTTCCTGCAAGATCACAGAAGAAGAAAACTACACAAAGACATGGATTTATATTCATAAATAGCTTAGGATCAGATTTAAACTAAACATGCAAATATAACAAACATCATTGATACACAAGCATGTAGGAGAAACTCAAATAGTTTTATTGATATAACAAGAAGGTCCAGGAGGAGTTACAACCGATGATTCCTAATCCAGCATCAACCCCCCAGCAAAGGAATCCCCTCTTCACCTCCAACAAAGCATAAATCACCCAATACTCTGATATCTATCTCAAAACCAACAGCAATTCTCTGCAATGTCAAAATTCCAGCCCCTGGATCTTTGGGATGAGGGATCCATATATAGATGTATGCAAAGAGGATGAGTCAGCTTATGATTTGACTAGTGGCTTCTCTCTGTCAGTTCTTTCTTCCACTTGGATACTGAGAGTCTCTTACTCATCCTTGGTCGAACTCAGTGAGGCAAGTGTCATTGGGGAAGATTCTCGAAGCTTCCATTGTCTGTCCACCTCGCGGAATGACACTGCCATTTGTCATTTCCTGCTCAATGCACCCTGGTAGTGCATTTAGGTGCGTTGCAACGCACCTAGCTAGTGTACTTGGGTGCTATGCAACGCAGCTAGCCAGTGGAGCAGCTGAAATGATCCTGATTTGACTGATTCTGAGGAGTTTCTGGTGGAGAACTTCTGGGAGAAGCTGTAATTTGTTGACCTTGTTCCTTTAGGGGCTGGAACAACACTTTTAGGGACTTAGGATCCCTTGGTTTATGGACATTTCATGCTTAGAGCTGTAAGGCACAAAAATGTCTATAACAGACATATGTCAGAAGAAGAGGAAGAATCAAATTTTTTCAAGAACCTTCAACGGGGAACTGGAAGATTTAGAGGTAAGTTTCCTTTCAAATGCTTTGCTTGTGGAATAGTTGGTCATTATGCTACCAAGTGTCCTCATAAAGATAACCTTGACAAAGGTAAGGAACCAGTTAGATGGAATAGAAAATAGAATGTAAGTAAGAAGAGCTATTATACACATGAAGACAATGATGGATATTCAAATAGTGATGAAGATGAACAACATAATTATTATAGACTTTTGATGGCTTTTGAAGCTGATGATTTCTTGGATGCTATAGATGAAGAAGGTCTCTATGAAGAAATTTCTAAACTCAAAATTTGTTTAGAGGAAAAGAATATAATTATAGATACTCTGACATTCCAACTTGCTGAAAGAGAAAAACACAATGAAAAGTTAGAATGTGAAATTGTGGGACTTAGAAAAGATGTTAAGAAATCAAAAGCTCTTATTATTAGATTTGCTAAGGGATCTGAAACTTTAGATGAGATTATCAAAGTGCAGCATTCTCCTCTAATCAATACAGGTCTTGGATATACTGAAGAAGCATCTCAAGCACAGAAGCCATCCACCTCCAAAAGTTATCTTGATGCTGCAAGAAAAAGTGAACAAGTTGACAATCGACAGAAAAATCATAATGCAGATCACCAAGTAAATCAAGGACAATTTGCCTCAAGAATGAACAAATATTACCAAGTAAATCGGGGGCAATCTACTTCAAGGATGAACAGAAGCTTCAACAAACCACAAGTAAATCATTCTCAATTTTCCTCAAGAATGGATGTCAATGGAAACTACAATCATTTGGTTGGTAGGTTTGATAATCGTAGAAATTTCTTCAATGGCCAATGTTCCTCTTGTCATTTGGTCACAAAGTTGCTCAATGTGTTGCCTACAATACCATCATGACTAGAAAAGCTCAAAAACAAAGGACTATGACTGGGATCATGAAAAGGACCTACAATAACTTTTCTACTCTTGAGAATGAAGTAGAATGTTCTATTTGTAACAACTTCGGTCATGAAGATTCTGAATGCGGGAGTAGGTTTCGGCAAACAACGCAGAAGGAGCAAGTTTCACTGAATTTTAAAACATGGAGAAAGAAAGAATCGCAACCAGAAAGATGTGGGATAGCCTTATATGTGGAAGGACAGGAAAATCAGTGGTACATCGACAATGGATGCTTCAAACATATGACAGGTGATAAAGAAAACTCCAATCATATAGTGCCTTAGAAAGGGAAAAGAAGGTCTCATTTGGAAATGACACCCCTGCACTCATAAAAGGTAAAGGTTCTGTGTTTTTGAAAGAAAAGGTCAAGGCTGGAAATGTTATGTATGTTGATGGCTTAAAGCATAATCTATTGAGTGTCAGTCAAATGTGTGATCAAGGAAATGAAGTAATAGTTCGATCAAATGGATGCATTGTTCGTGAGATTGATACAGGAGAAACAGTGATCAAAGGCATAAGAACTCCAAATAATTTATACATAATCAAGGGAGGACAACAAAAATGCTATCTAAGCAAGAATGATGAACATTGGCTATGGCACAAAAGATTGGGGCATCTAAGCTTCTCCCAGATAAGGAAATCATGCAAATATCAGGCGATTCGTGATCTCCCTGACATTAGAATTCAAGACAATACAATATGCAAATCATGTCAGTTTGGTAAGCAAACCAGAACTAATTTCCCTGAGAAGGAAGGATCAGCTAGCAGGCCACCTGAACTTGTCCATACTGATGGATGTGGTCCATCTAGGAAAAGGTCTCCTAGAGGGGAAGAATACTTTATATTGTTCATTGACGACTTTTCCAGGATGTGTTGGTTAGGACTTATGAAGCATAAAGATGAAGCCTTCGAAAAGTTCAAAGCATTCAAAGCCTCAGGTTTGATCGAGGAGGGGAATTTACCTCAAACGAATTTTTCGATTTTTGTGAAGAACATGGAATAAGAAGGGAATTCTTGACTACAAGGAATCCTCAACAAAATGGATTTGTGGAAAGGATGAACAGAACAGTTCAATAAATTCCTCGTGCTATGCTTGATGAGTCTGGAACTCCTGCAACCTTCTGGGGTGAAGCTGCATTTGCTGTCGTCACTATTCTCAACAAGACAAACGTCCGAGTGAACAGCACTCAAAATCCTCATGAACTTTGGTATGGTAAGACTCCCAAAGTAAAATACTTCAAAATTTTTGGAAGCAAATGCTACATCAAAAAGACTGATGAAAACCTTGGCAAATTTGAACCTAGAGCAGATGATGGCATTCTTCTTGGTTACTCTCCCCACAATAAAAAAATAAGTGTTACAATAAAAGACTTGGAAAAATTGTTGAAAGTATTGATGTAGTGGTTGATGAAGAAGGAAACATTCCAAGGAAAGTAAAATATGAAGAGTTCAAAGATGATGAGGACTATCCTTCTACAACAAATTAGAATCATGATGAAGAAGTAACCCATGAGGCACCATAAGAACAGATAAGGATAGAAGAAAAGACTCCATCCAGGTACGTTCAGAAGAATCATCCAGAAACTCAAATTTTGGGGCAAAAGGAGGCAGGTGTACAAACAAGAAGAACCATTTCAGAAGCTTCAAGTTATCTAGTATTACTCTCCTCCACTGAAGCACAAAATGTAAGAGAGGCATGCAAAGATGAATGCTGGGTAAAGGCCATGGAGGAAGAACTTGAGAAGATTGAAAAGAATAACACTTGGGAGTTGGTTCCTAGACTAAAAGATAAGAATGTCATAGGAACAAAATGGATATTCAAAAATAAGCTAAATGAAAATGGAGATGTGATTAGAAACAAGGCCAGACTTGTTTATAAAGGGTATGCTCAACAAGAAGGTATAGACTTTGAAGAAACTTTTGCACCAATTGCTAGACTTGAGGCCATAAGAATATTCCTTGCTTTTTCTAGCTTTTAGAAGTTCAAAGTATTCCAAATGGACGTGAAGTCTGCCTTCCTGAATGGAGACTTGGATGAAGAAGTATGTATTGAACAACCAGATGGGTTTATTCTTGGAAATGATCCAAAACTCGTATGTAGACTCAAAAAGGCTATTTATGGCCTTAAACAGGCTAAAAGGGCTTGGTATTATCGGTTGGATAAGTACCTTCATCAACAAGGTTTTATAAAAGGATCAACAGATAGCAATCTATATATAAAAATTGACAATGATAAGTTTCTAATACTTGTTGTGTATGTTGATGATATCATCTTTGGTAGCAATGAAGAAGACATGATTCAAAATTTTGCCTTGGTGATGCAGAAAGAGTTTGAAATGTCCATGCTTGGTGAGCTCACATATTTTCTTGGTTTACAAGTCCAACAAAACAAAGATGGTATTTTTCTATCACAAACCAAGTATCTCAAGTAGATCTTGAGGAAATATGGGATGGAGGATTCGAAACCAGTGTGCACCCATATGGTAATAGGATGCAGCCTCAGCCCAAATGATGAATCAATAGTAGTACATCAACCAAACTATAGATCCACGATTGGTAGTCTAATCTATCTAATAGGTACCCAACCAGACATTATGCATGCAGTGGGAATAGTTGGAAGGTTTTAGGCAAATCCAAAGGAAACTCATCTTCAGGCAGTTAAGAAAATTTTCAAGTATCTTCAAGGAACTCAAAAATATGGCTTATGGTATCCTAGAGATACAGATCTCACACTTCATGCATATACAGATGCAGATTGAGCAGGAAGCGTGGATGATAGAAAAAGCACTAGTGGTGGTGCATTATTTATGGGTTCCAGATTAATATCTTGGTTCAACAAGAAACAAAGTTCAATTGAATTATCGATAGCTGAAGCAGAATATGTGGCTGCTGCATCTTGCTGCACACAACTCCTTTGGATGAAGCAAACATTGCAAGACCTTCAAATCACTTGTACGCCACCTATCTCCATTTTTTGTGATAATACAAGTGCAATCAGTATTTCAAAGAATCCTTTCATGCATTCAAAGACTAAGCACATACCTATCAAGTATCATTTTCTTCGGGAATAAGTGCTTGAACAAAAGGTTAAATTGGAGTATGTTCCATCTAAGGAACAAGTTGTTGATATACTCACCAAACCACTGCCCAGGGAAACATTTGAATACCTCAGACAGAAGCTGGGGGTAGTTGATGCATCATATTGCTGCTGAATTTTGTCTATATAAGAGAAAAGTGGTTTTACGCAAGTTTCATGAGGAGGATCCGCATACATACACTGGTTTATGAAGATACAGTCGCATATATGTTGGTTTAAAGACAAACAGTGGGCCAGGCTCATGATGAAAAGAGTCTGATATGGGTTTGGTAGAGACCATGTGGCACAGGTTCAGGGGGCACATATATTCGTCTAATAATGCATTGTTGGCATTATCTTAGAAGATCTTGGTTCACATTCACAATTGTTTTGATTTCAGGTGGAACAGGTGTAGAGGAGATCATGGTTGATGGCCTAAATGATGGTTGACAGATGCTGCTGATGATAGTTGTTGATAACTATCATAGTCTTGTTGTAGCTATTTTGCCTCTATGTCATGTATTTCTTTTCTTATCAAGGTCATGTAACGACCTATCTTGGTTTCCCCACTATGCCTAGGATGGATGAAGTAATGTTCTTGTTGTTATCATGTGTAAATTCTTAGTGTATCCCCACTTGGTTGGGTAGATGAGTCAGTCCCCACTTAGTTGGAAGATGGATGTATGTATGAGTCTTTGGTGATAGGAAGGTCATTTATAATATATAAAGTCATGTTTATTTTGTAGAACATCTTCTTGCAGACCTTTCCTACAGTTAGGGGGAGCTTGGGCAACACAGCAGAGCAAAGATTTCAGCATTTATTTAGGGGGAGCATAACCCTTTGCCCTTGATGTCAAAGGGCGAGAATGATTTTGAGTGACTTGGGGTTTCCATCAAGTCCAAAGGGGGAGATTGTTGGCATTATGACATAGGTTTGGCACTATGGCACAGGTGTTGTCCTTGATGGTAACTCACTCAAAGCGTAAATCACAGTTGAGGCTCTCAGAATGAAAGAAACTGATGTATACACAGGTTCTTCTTAACAAAATCACATATACACGCAGGTGTACTGATCAAAAGGAGCGTATACGTATGTACGCACTTTCTTGCAAAGAAAAGCGTGTACATGTGGGAAATATTATGGTTGGTCCATGGTATTTAGTCTGGCATATTTGAACCTATGGTTTTGGTCCTTGGTATTGCATCCAAAGTGTTGAACCCAGGTATTGAGTCCCTAGTATTGCATCTCTATGTTTTTGGACCATGGTTTGAGTAAGGCCTAAGTCTATAAAAAGGGAAGGAGATCATTTGGCAAGGGATCAACTGAAGTATTAAATATATTATGAAGAGCAAGATCTAGAATACTATCATTGGTTATGGCACATAACTAGATCTGAATCAAGGACGAACCTAAGCACAAGGAGAAGGATAAGTTCTATTGATGGGTAAAGATCTTAAGGCGGTTTGAAGAGAAGTATCTTTGTGTAATTTTTGATCTGTTATATTTGGCGCATGACGTGATCTATAAATATGATAATCTAGGTATAACTAATGTCTAAATAAGTAAAAAGGATAAATTATCTTTTATAGGTCTGTATACAGGTTCAGCGTAGCAGAGGCACGTATACACGCTGGTTCACTAACTTAAAACAGTGTATACGCTAGTTGGCCTTGATACAGAAGCATATGCATGCAGGTTTCACATATTGAAGTAGCGTACATCTCATGAAATATGTTTTAGCTGCTTCTATTTATTGTTGCAGTGTTCTGGGTTTACAATTGGTGTTTAGTTACTGGTACTATTTTCTGGTTACAACATTCTGAGAAGTTACTGGTTGATTCAGTATTTTTTTGTACAAAGGAGTTTGGTTAATGTAGATATACTTGATGTTTCATTGATATTCATGGATCTAGTCTGAAAATTAATGAAACGTGGTCCCTAGAAGAAAAGAGAAGGTTTTAGCCTTCTGTAGGTCAGCACCTACGTACTAGTACCTCAGCTAGTACAAGAGCTAAGGGGGTTGTAGCTCCCTTCCAGGAGAAGCTGGAGAATGAGAGAAGTTTGTAGCCTTTTGGAGGTAGCAGCTTGCATACTGGTATAAGACTGCACCAGTACAAAATCATTGTAAAAGGAAGCTTCTAATTTAAAAGAAGATAGAGACAAATTACAGCAGGTGGTTTTCACCCACATTGGGTTTCCACCTTATATCTTTGTGTCCATGTGTGTGATGATCTGTTCTATTTTACTTCTCCTGCTTATTGTTCTTATGATTAATGAAGTACTGATGCACTAACTAAAGATCAAACAATTAATGAATCTTAAGTTTTCTAATATACGCTGGTTTCTTTAGACATAGTAGCGAAGTAGCGTATACAAATCTGATTGTGAAAAGGAAATTTATTGATTTGATAATACTGATTCACCCCCCCTCTCAGTATTATTTCCAACATGTTATACAGTGGCTAATATCTAACTAGATGTCTTCTTTGACTTGGGACAAAGTGTCTACCATTAGAGTTTTTCTCTCTAACTATTTAACCTTGAGCTCTAACCTATGTTACTTTTGCATTTCCTCTACTTACAAGGTATCATTTTTTACCTTTTGTGACTACAGGGATTGGAATTTCTGGAGTAACTTCTCATTTTGTTATTTATGTGCTTGTACCTACTGTGATAACCCTATTGTTTCACCTATTGTTGAAAATGAAGCAATGTCAGTAGGAGATGAGCTTAAATCTGCGCCTCTCGTTGGAATTGTTGTCACTGAGGTTGCAACAGGTTGTGTTGTCTCTTTTTCCTTGAGTAGTTGTTCTATCTGCTCCTCCACTTTCTTGATATGTATTTTTTTCTCAATAATGAGATTTAACATCTCCTCCCTGTGTTGTTCATTTTCTGCCATTTCTTTGGTCTATGGATCCTCAGTTAAAGGCAAATTCAACTATTTCTTCAAGGTTGTAATCTCTACATTCTTATTTTGCAGTATTTATTCAATTACTTTACAGTCCTGGGATCATATCCAATCTTGATAGTGATATCTTCTAAAGACTTTA
Source organism: Pinus tabuliformis (assembly GCA_031772625.1). Lineage (NCBI taxonomy): Eukaryota > Viridiplantae > Streptophyta > Pinopsida > Pinales > Pinaceae > Pinus > Pinus tabuliformis. Next base: position 1,030,876,449 of record CM062819.1, read on the forward strand.
ATTTGTAATATTTAGACAAGGATGACAGCTTTTCAATTCTAATATATGATTGTACATTGGACAAAGAAGTTCTGAGCTTGGAAAGAGACATGGCAGTTGTAATCATTATTGAAAATAACATCTCACCTGATTGCCTATGCAAATCCATTTGATCAATGGGATGTATCTGGTTCACATCAAATGAGAAGATGTCCTTCTTGTAATCTGATGTGGATTTGGGAAATGGAATCTGAGCTTGTAAAAATTCCATTTTCATCCTTCCTCTTTCACTGTCAAAGGCAGAGAGAATTCTATGGTAAGAAGTGAATGTATGTTTCCAAAACGGACTGTAAACTTGAGATTTAATACTTTCATTATTTTGATTGATTTAAAAAAATGTTGAGAAGATATTAGTATCTCCTACTGAGCTGGTCTTAGTTGATTGGATAATATCCATAGGTTCAGTTGAAGACGGAGTTGAAGAAGTAGAAGGAGGCTTGGGATCAGTGGTCCCTACTGATGAAACATTTTCCAATTCTCCAAGATCAATTATTTATGGTGGCTTGCTTCCTGATGACATTGATAATCCAATTTTCAACTTATTTTGTAAGATATAGTACTCTTTACCTGGTTTTGTAGCTGACTGAGTTTCCTCTATGGATATTTTATGTTGAGTACTCTGTGTAGCTGGAGTCTTTGTTTGTGGAGTTTATATAACCTCCTCATCAACTTCTGTGGGAGTACCTTCAGACCACTACTACTGGTTCATAAATTTTTCCAATTCTGGCTTGGGAGTATGGTTGTAAGGTTTTTCCTTCAATTGCACTTTGAGAGATGAAATGATCCAAAAAGGATCATAAGACTAAGTAAAGCTTGGCTAGAGGTTCATGTTATTTAGTAATCTGTTTGATTCTATACCTGCAGTTCTAGTGTTACAAATGATATTTCCTACCCTGGCTTTGAGTTTAAACTGTGATTTCTTCTTACTTGAGACAAAATGGACTTCATCCATATTTATCATCTACCTGATGTATTCCAATGAGAATATTCTCATTGGCACATACTTAGGCACTTTATATGGAGCCAACTCACTACCATACATCCTAATATCATTGTAATTCTGGTATAGGTACTAGTCATTAGTCTTGGTCTGCTATGATAGGTACAATGTCTTTTTAATTTATTCTCTAATTCTGGGCTCTTCTTGAATATTAAGTAGTTGAAGAACTGGATGTATAAAAGAATCAATGAATTGAGAGAATGTAAAATTGGATGATCCTTCTCTCACTAACTCTATCCAGTGAATCACTGATTGATTCACTCCCTGCTCATCTTGTTTGTTCAGCTGAATGGGAAATAGATCTCCCTATTGAAACAAAATTAAATGGATTATGACTGAATTGTACCTAAAAACTCCTTGAGTTGTCAAATTCATAAACTTTTCATGTATATTATCAGCCAAAAAGTGGCTATAATTCTACATGAAGATAGGTTTATATTCACTGCTAAAAATGGAAAATAATCCAAGGATGGATTCATCAACAGATTGGTCATTATCATAACCTAGGAGGTATGATAATAGAGAGATAATGTGTCTAGTAGCTTCGGGGAACATGGAAGATGAATATGGTGGATTTCTCTTAGGAAATTCGGCATCTTTTGGTAGGAAAAGTTCAAATATAACGGCTCTCTATCGGTAGGTAATTTTATTGTAGAGATCCATGAGAGCTGCAGGTGAGAAATGGTTAAGGGAATTAGATGGAGGTATCTTTAACATTTGATTTATGCTCTGAGAAGTAATGGTGAGCATGATTTTTCCATCTTGGGTCATCACTATTCTTTGCACAGGATCATACCTGGCTTGACACCAAGAGATTAAATCAAGAAAGTGATGGGTCTTAGGAAAATAATATAATGGCATAAGTGTCTCCCAGAAGAAAATGGGGTCCTCCTTATTAGAATATTTCAGTTTTAACCATGAATGTAATACATAAAAATCGAATTCACATTCACAGTCATTGATCTTAAAAAGGGAATCTACAAGGGGTATATGATCCATATCAACGGAAACTGTGGAGGGATTCCCTTCTTCAGTAGTCTTTTGTATCTTTGCTTTAGGAGCCATTCTACTGGAGGGGAAATTCAAAAGCTGTTTTAACCAAAAATAGATAACAGTGGCGAAAATACGCAGAATGACAAATGGTGCTTTTGATTTATGGATGGAAGCGAAAAGTGGAAAATATTGGGGCCATGGAGAATTTATAGGTTCAATTAGGCTCAATTGACTGTTTAAATCTAGTCGTAGGCAATAAATTTGCAGAAGGATGCAAATAAATGCTTAACAAATGTTTAAACAGCTAATTAGGCACAACAATGGCTTTGGAGCATATAGAAAAGGTGTTATAATGTGGCAGGTGGTGAATGGGTGAAGAAAATAGATTGGTGACGTGGAGGTTCATGATTGAATGGGAGATAACTGATGCATATGGTGTGGGAAGAACTCAAAGTTCGAATGGAAGAAAATCAACAGCAGATTTCGGGGAGGGCAAAAGGTTTGTGGCTTCGAGCCTTGGGGGTTCGAAACATTTTGGAGGCGCCACGTCACCAAAAACAACAGCCATGAAAAATACTTTTCAGACACCCCCCCCCCAACATTAATGGGAAATGACCAAGGGGGGACCAAAAGGCTTCCTCCACAGTTGATTCGGGTGAAGTGAACGATCTTCGTTGAAAAGTGCCCATTGGTTATCGACGCCCGATGTGTTGTTTTGTCACTTCCGTAAATATGACAAAAGTGTATGATATGACTTATTTACAAGGTCATCAAGATTTATTACAATAACTAAATCATAATTAAAGAACTTAAGCATGATTAATCAAAAGATCATTTTCAAAGGTGCATTTGAGCTGGCAACCTTAGTTTTATTTTCTAAACCAAATATTTTTCTTTTATTGTTTATCTAACATTTTCATTTTTCCTTCCTTTTTTAGGGAAAATATCATATCATTTTATTTGATATGGACCTGTAATAATAATGATTCCTAACATTTTTATTTTCCAAGTTGTTTTTGGTCCATATCCTAACTTATCATTTTTTGTATGGCATTCATTTTGATTTTTTCATCTAATCGCTAACTTATCAAAAAGAAGAATGTTACAACAGTTACTTTTGTACAATAAGTGTTTCATTCATTTTTGTGCAGTATGGTTTGGTGTTTTGTTTTGCAGGCAGCTTTCCTGCTTATTATATTTTTTCCTGCTTTGTAGATGTCGATGTCTCCTCACATTGGTTTCGTTGATGGTGCTTTCCGAAGTACCTGGAACCTATCATCCCTAGCATGGGCCATTTATGACCCCCATGGTGAGTTGATTGATCTTCAAGGTATTTTTCTAGGTCAAACAACAAATAACATCCTTGAGGATAGCGCAGTTATCAATTTTTTGTCAGAAGCTATCACTCTTGGCATCCGGGATTTGGTTGTCAACCTTGATTCATAGATTGTCGTTCTTTAACTCAACAGACAATATTCCATCAGAAACCCTCAGATATTGAGAATGTATCTACATATTCGTCTATTGGAGAGAAATTTTGATTACATTACATATCATCATATTCCTAGACATATGAATACATTGACAGATGCATTAACTAATTATGTGTTGGATAGGCATTTGCAAAACATGTAAAAATAAAAAAGAAATCCTTTGTATCATAGTAAGTAGGAAAATATAGCATATATATATATGTGAATCTATGTGTGTGTGTGTGTGTGTGTCAATAATGTTTTTCATACATCAAAGCCTCAAAAAATAATATGTGTGTTTGAAATAGGTCGGTGGCTCACGGGCCTTATACATCCGTGGCTCACAGGCCTAAAAAAATATGCAATGCTAGACCTATGCACTCAAAAAAATGATGCTCATGATATCATGTAACTACTCAGACTACGCAAGTCAGTAGTCGGTGAATCCGATCTGACACTCCCACTGTATGCCTCTGGCACTGGCTTGGGACATCACCCATCTGAGCATACTCTGGGATCCCATGGGTCAAACCCTTGAGATTCCATGCAATCTCCTCCTCGTTGTCACTTGTCTCCTGATAAGGAGCGACATCAAAATTCTGAGCGATGCACCTAGAAATCAGGAACATCCCAACAAGGCGTTCTGGTCCAACATCTACATTCATAAAATTGAAGTCTCATGAGCACAAATATTTCAAAACCAATAAAAACATTAAAAACTAAAAAATTGCTTGTTTTTACCTGCATCATCAAAATTCTCCCCTGCTGGGAGCGTATATCTAGATCTCCGCTTGGTACCACAGTAAGGCCAATCCTCCACTACGATCAGCTGTCATTGTATCCATGAGAAGAAGGCAGGCTTGTAGGACATATGTTGGCCCATAGTAACCCTGGGCATCAACTCGCTCCGATGGACCATCTGTGGGTCTCGTGGCATCGGCGGATCCACCTCGGTTAGCTAGTATTTGAATAGCAGATCCTGCTCCAGGAAGAAGGTCATTACTATATACCCAAAGAAAAACTTCTTCAGGTTTCCCGCCTTAGATTTTGATAGCTAGAGCTTCATGTTGACTTTCATAGATTCCACCTAGCTAAAACTAGTGGGTGATGTGCACTCGATAGCATACAGGAACTTGGACTTGTTAGTCTCATGCGGCGCTTGGGACCCAGCCACTCTGTTGATGGTCAATAGTAACACTCTCAACACAAGATCCCGAACAGTCGCGATCTTGATCTTGCCACTCTTGGATTTGAGAGCTTCTTGGCAATGTTTTGCAAGTAACATGGACACACTTTCCTCATTCGGCCTCAACCCATATAGGATGACTGGTTCCCTTCTCCAGGACAGTCTTGTGATGAAATAAATGTTTGAAGTCTCCAACTCCAGCCCTTGGTCATCGATGATAAAAATTTCTCAATTTATGTACCAGAGACTAATCAAGTACCGTAGTAGCTCGGGTTGAGCACGCATCCCTGGTGTGAGAAAGAACTTGACGAGCCCACAGTTCCTCAAAGCCTCGAGGCAATATGGATCAGTTATTGCTTGAGTATCGATATCCTCATGCTCTCGTTCTTTCCAATCCACCATTTTCAATGATTTTCTTCCTACAAAAACCCTTTAATTAAGTCAATGATCGCCTTTTGACAGATAAATTTGGATTCAAGCAGTCAAATTGAGAAAAAACATGTAATTTTTTTTGCTCATGATGTCGACGCAACTGTTTTAAAAGCAATGGCACCGACGGTGTGATTGGTAGTTTTAGCCACCCTCAATCTGCGCGATTTCATGCCCGAAAATTGCGTCGATCGATGGCAAAACAATTTTGCCATAAGCTCCCCATGAAACCCAAAAAATGCATAAAAGTATGAAATAAGAGTATGAAAATGGAGCTTAAGGTCTTGGCTCTTACCTGCACGTGACGTCTCAGTGAATGACCTCCCAGATCTCTTACAATCTACTCCAAAAAAATTAGGGCACAAAAGGGTAAAAAGCTCTTCACACAAAAGTAAAATTGTAAATGGTAAAAAATAATTACTTTTTCCCATTTTTATTCATTTTTATGAAAATATTAGGGTTTTTAAATTCTTTTTTACCTATTTTGCCTCATAACTGCATAACGCATTTACCTTTCTTGTGCAGCAATAGGTGGCAGATTGTTGACGATGATACTCGAGCCCCATTTAAGCCCTTTTTTTGGTTCGTAAAAATCAGATGAAAATATCGCCGAGAATTTTTCCCTTTTGACTTGTTAAAGAAAATAAAATGGGGAGGTATTCTTTCAGCTCTTTTGCGACCTTTTAAACATGAAAAGGTTGTCAAGCCCTTATCGTTTGAACTCGTTAATGGATGTGAAATGTCATTTATCTAGTATACATTTAACCCTTTTTTGTTCTGGGATAAACTATTTACAAAAAAGGTACTCCTTGATTGAAATGGTCAAGAAGTTCTCTTAAGTGTCGTTTTCTACCTTTTCAGGCTCGAGAGACACAAATGCATGAAAAGGGACAATGTGGAGTTTTCTTTTCTGTGTATTTTTCAAATTTTCTAAACATGAAAAAGATATCGAGTTACACCTTTGTTAGACTTGTTAAAACATTAAACGACATCGGGTTCATCACCATGATGAACATGAGCTTCTCCTTCCTACAACTCATTAAACATACTAGGTCAAATTTGTTCGAAGTGTTATCACTTAGGTTGTCCCAAAGCTCCTTAAGCGATATGGCCGAGGTAACCACAAACCAATATTTGGACTGTAGGTTCTATCCCACCTGCAATTAGAGAGGGATCTCTCTTAATGATTTAGCTTTGTTGATGATGATTTTAGGCTAGTTATTCAGTACAAGGGGTTTTGTTTGAGTTTTGGTGGGAAGGATGAAGCTTTCAAGTAGAGAGGTAATTCATAATATGATAAGTTCAAACCATTGGGCATGGAGTCATGGAGTAGGACTGCTGGTGCGTATTCTTGGTCACAAGAGGAATATGGAGAAAGATAGATACACATGAAACAACTTTCAAGCTAAATGGAGATGGATTGAAGGATGAGGAAAGAGAGGCAATTAAGAATCTCTCTTTCAGCTTAACAGAGGGAAGGTCAATGAACTCTATCTAGGAGCAGTAAAGAATCCCTAGATAGCTGTCAAACATGGGTGAATTAGGGGAAATATGAGCCAAAGGGAATTCATATTCATTTCCAATTCAGAGGAAAACATAAAGAAACAGCAGAAATTGAGCGTAGAGTGCAGTTAAGCAAGTTCTAAGATAATCTTTTTATCTGCTATTTAGATGGCGACACATGTATGACATGAGCATATATCAGTGGAAAACAGAGATAGAAATCACTTATTGAGTCATGTTGCAGCACAAGAATTCCATATTCATTCTTCAACACATTAATAGCACAGCAGACAGTCCATCCTCGAAGATTTTCAACAATCTTTGATTAATGAAAACATCAAGTATACAGAGCGAGTCTCTAGTGGAGCAAATCAACCAACCAACCCTTTAAACAATGAATTAGGGTGGTTTATATAGGGAAAATATCTAAAAATATCCATTACAGCAGATCTTAAACAAATCTGAGGGAAATGAGTTCTTTAATCTAATCTTGTCGTGGAATTAATGCAAGAAGATATCTAAGTGTTGCGCTGGGGCAGCTGCCTCAAAAAATGAGTCGAAATCTATCCTTATGGCTCTGTGCGGTTCATTTAGCCATAACTGTGCTTTGGGATTTGATCCCCTACTCTTGAGTGGCTTTGATGTGCATTAACTGTGATCTGAGAGCCCTTAAATGGCTTTACCGCTTTCTTTGACTTTGCTTGGGGGCCTTTAATGTTCGCCCGCTTAGATCTGATACTCTTTGCCGCTTCACTGATATTCTTTAATTTAATCAAGGCTTCATCTTTCCTCTGATACTCTTTGACACTTGAATCGGGCCATTTTCTCTCCCTCGACGTGTTTGAAACTGTCAAATCGCCCCTTTTCTACCCTTTCAAGGTAAGAATGGCTGCTGCAAATGATTTCCGTGGCTTCTGGAACACTACGGGCGTTGGCCGATTTGCATATGAACATAAACGAAGAAATCGTGTCAAAACTTCGAATTTTCGGGCCTCTTGGTAGCCAAGCAATATGAGGTCTTCCATTTTGGTCATTTTTTCTTAGCGATGCACGATTAGCGCTAATCGTGCATCGAAAACTGCCTCAGTTTTTCATTCCGGGCTCTCTTTGCTGCGATTTGCGCCCTTCGCGCCTTCCTTTAGTGATGATGTCAGTATGACATCAGCAGTGGGTCCCAGTATGGCAGTGACGTGGTAGTACAGCAGGGATTAACTCGGAGATCGGCAATCGGTCGGGACAGGGGGCAATGGCTTTTATATATGTGATGCGATGGGAGCAATCGCCGATTTCGGAAAAGCAACAAGGCATGCGGCTATTCGATAATGGGAAGTATTGTGGAAATGAATGGATCGCGATGTGATATGCTTTCGGATGCGATAGTAATATCGCATCGGCGGATGAGAGGGGGGGCAACTATATGTAGTTACAAAAACTTGCGACTGCCAATCGCGAAATCGCATCGACGAAGTGATATCGGGAAGGTATAAAGGGGGCGGGCCGATGAATGAATGTTGCAACCTCTGACAGCAAAATCGCGTCAAAGGAGAGGAAAACTCATCGGAGGAGGGTTAATGTGATCGGAAGAGGCTTTTTTAAAGCTTTGGAAGAGTTCTTGATGCATCGGAATGAGTCCGATAGCATTTGAAGGGGGTTTTTGTGTTTTGGAAGGAGTCCAAACACCTTAGGAAGAAGGCTTTTTGAGCAAAATGAGGGTTCTTACTAAGTTTCGAGTAAACTTATTAATTCCCAAGCGTTTTTTATGGTTATATTTCAACTAGAGGAAGGGATAAGTATATAGGGGAGTTATTAACATAGCGTTAGTCGGGGGAGGGGAGATAGATAGGGAGTTACATAATAAAGTTAGTAGTTAATATGAAATGTGATGAGAGAGCGCTAAGTATGTAAATCTTAGGCTATTAAGGGAGAGAATGACTTGTATAAGAAATATAAGCATCTTTAAGCAAAGCAGATCTTTACTTAGGCAATGATATGGCAAATGATGAAACTTAAGAGATATCAAGCAGATCTTGACCTCTTTGGGGAGGTTAGTGAATGATTTGGGGAATAAGAAGAAGGGGGAGTTAGTCATGCCTCGCTTGAATTCCTCCAAGGGAAAATTGCATTGCATTTGTGATCTGAATAGATATGACACTGGCAAAGATAAAATGGGTCTCAGGCCATGATTCTGCAACCACGAAAGCTATCTACCCGGCCTACTTACCTAGCATTTTCTCTTCTTTTGGTTTGGGTGCACTTGAACTAGCATACCCAACTTTTCATTCTCTTCTTCTTGCTGTCCTCCTATCTACATCTACACTTATTTCGTCCAGGGGCTCAGATTAAGCGGTTGAGCACCCTTGTTTCACTACCTATCTACAAATCTACCAAGATTAAGTTGTTTGGACAGATAATTATTCTCTATATTCTACAAAAGGAAATTGAAACCAAGGGAGACCAAGATTAAGTTGTTTGGCCCTCCCTTAACTGAAAAACTCATCAAAAATGGATCAACTCATCAAAATGGAACCTAGCAGTGGCACTTAGACTAGCACACTCTCATGGGCAATTCTCTGGCCTCTGTAGCAAATATGGAACGTTGCAGCATGCAAAGTATGACATATTTGGCATGTAAAAATGTCGATCATGAAAGATGAATACCTGCTGCAGCAGGAGGCTAACAGTGGCTCCACTTGGGGATGGAATTTCCATGTGAAAAGCCAAGAACAGTAGGTTAGACTGCCTTGATATTCTATTGTTGCTGTGGAACTGAAAACAATTCTTCGTTGGCTGCTAAAAAACTGGGATCTTGAGATCTGAACAGCACTCTCCTCAACTGAATTACTGTGAACTATATAGCGTCGCCTGCTTTCTTCTGCGTGCTTGATATTACATACATTTTTGCTTGAGACTTGCCTTCTGAAATAGTCTCAAAACATGGATCAAAACTGATGTATTTCGTTTGTTTTTGCTTTGACCAAGGGTGTTGAACGAAACCTAAAAAACACTCCTCTGTTTTGATACTATTGACTGAAGTGGAAAGCTTGATTGTAGCACTTCAAACTGAATTTGATTTGATATAACAGCGCTTCTTCGTTCCAAGAAATCGGATTGCTTATACAAACATAAAAAGGAAAGCGATGACATATATACAAATACTAATATACAAATATATACACAGGGGCATTTTATCCCTTAAAAGGGATCCCGATAATGTTTTAACATTTGGCCATTTACAGGGTCGTCTTCCACTGTGCCGTCATCTGTAGATTTGAGAAAATACGTGTTATTGCCTTGCACAGCGTTGATAACCAATGGGCCTTTCCATAGAAAATCAAATTTTGCATGCTTTCCCTTGTCTTCTCTTTGTGAGTCCCACCTTAACACTTTATCGCCAATAAAGAAATCCTCAGCCTTAGTCCTTTTTTCAAATGCTTTCTTTAGCCTTTCTTTCACAATTTGTGCTCTGTCATACACATGCTCTTTGGTTTGCTGGAGATGAATGGTCTGATTTATTCTTCTTTGAATACTATTTGATTCTACCTGGACCTCTTATAACAGATTGATAATGGAAATACCCAAAGAAGATGGAAACCTGGCCTCCATGCCATACACTAGTTCATAAGGACTCATCCCAATGGATTTTTTTGTTGAAAGTTTGTCTGCCCATAGGGCATTTGTGAGCCTCCTATGCCAGTTCTTCTTGTTTTCTTCTAAGATCTTCTTGATAATACTAATCAGGCTCTTGTTAGATGACTCGGCCAAGCCACTACCTTGAGGGTAATAGGATGTGGAGTGGCCCAAGGTGATGTGAAATTTATGGCAAAAATTGATCATCTTTTTGGATTTGAAGGCAGCAGTGTTGTCAGTAATGATCTTCTCAGGGAAGCCAAATCTAGAAAGGATATTGCACTCAAGGAATTGGATAATGGTGGTATCATTGGCTTGCCTACATGGGATGGCCTCAATCCAATTGGTGAAATAGTCAGTGGCTGTTAGAATCCAGTTATGTTGGCCTGAGGAAGAGGGATGTATTTCTCCAATGAAGTCAAGACCCCATTGTTGAAAGGCTTCTCGGTTGAAATGGGCTTAAGAGGCAAAGACAACAACTTTATTTTGCCCTCAAAGATTTGGCATTTATGGCACGAGGTAGTAAACTTCTTTACATCTGAAAACAAGGAGGGCCAATAGAAACTAGCCCTTAGAATTTTATCAGTAGTGGACTTCCAATATAGATGTCCTCCACAGTCCCCTGCATGGAATTCTTTCATGACATTGTTAGTTTCATTCATGGTTAAACAATTGAGCAATATGCCTTCATGATTTTTCCAAAATAATGCAGCATCTATGACACAAAACTTTGAAGCCTTCATCTTTAAAAATCTTTTCTTGGTTCTGGACAATCCTGGGGGAGCAAACAGGTTTAACAATACAAAGCATATATCAGCATACCATGGGGATTGCAAAAAGGTTTCACTGATCTGTGGAGTCGCCAGCTCCTGTTCATTGTCCAGTTGGTTAATGTCTAGGGCCTGGAAATTTGTTTCGGACATCAGTTTGGCTAAACCTTGTCCCTTTATCAGCTTGGTTGGTTTTATTTCAATGTCATACTCAAGGATGCTAGCAATCCACTTGCCTCTTTTGCCTTCTAATCCCTCTTGGGTTAATATGTCTTTTACAACAGCGTTTGGCACATAAGCAATCACATGTGAATATAAAATGTAAACTCGGAAATCTTTGATTGCTTTAACAAGGGCATAGGCCTACTTCTCCATGATTTGGTACTTCAAAGGAGCATCTCTTAAGGCTCGGCAGAAAAATGCAATTGGCTTTTTAGCTCCTTGATCATCCTTTTGCAAAAGGACAGCAACTATGGTGTGCTCAGATGCAAAAGAAAAAAATGATAAAATCTTTGTCAAACTGAGGACTGGTGAGGACAGGGGCGTGGGTTAAGGCAGCTTTGATACTCTCAAAGGCTTGCTTGGTTTGAAGAGACCATTTTACCTTGGCATCCTTTTTTAACATGTTGCTCAACAGTCTTATCAGTTCGGCTAGGTTTGGGATAAATCTCCATAGGAAATTGATCTTTCCAAGGAATGTCTGTAACTCTTTTATGTTTCTTGGATATGGGATTTAAAGGATAGCTTGAATTCTTTCAGGATCAATTCTAATCCCATCTTTTGAGATGATATGGCCTAGTAATTTACCTTCTTCAAGGCCAAAGAGAGACTTCTTGGGCTTCAAGGAAATGCCATATTTCTTACATGTAATGAATATTTGCCTCAAATGTTTTAGGTGCTCTTGATCAGATTTGGAGAAAGGGGTAAGGTCATCAAGATAGACAACTAGGAAATCATGGATTTCCTTGGCAAATGCAATATCCATTTCCCTTTGAAAGGTAGCACCAGCGTTTTTAAGTCCAAAAGGCATCTTCACATACTTAAATGTTCCCCACGGTGTGGTAAAGGCTGTCTTGTCTTGGTCATCCGGGTGAGCTAATATTTGATTGAAACCTGAAAAGCCATCTAGCAAAGAGATTCTAGATGACCCCACCACTCTTTGTAGGATGTGGTCCATTTTTTGCAATGGGTAGTGGTCTTTTAGGGAGACTTGGTTTAAATTTATTAGATCTACACATAGCCTAATCTCACCTGTCATCTTTCTTGTGGGAACAAGATTGGATACCCATTCAGAAAATATGATGGGTGCTATGATACTTGCTTCAAACATTCTTTTCACTTCCTTTTCAATCAAGGGGAGAAGCACAAGAGTGATTCTCCTTAGTTTTTGTTTGAAGGAATTTTGATTTGGTTTTAAGGGAATGGTGTGTTGGATTACTGAGGTGTCATAGGAATTCAAGTCCTCATAACTCCAAGCAAATACATCTTCAAATTATTTGAACAAATCAACATATTTGGGCTTTTGATCGTGTGGCAAAGATTGAGATAGTTTGATCATTTTGGGCTTCTCTGCTGTCCCAATGTTATGTTCTTCTATAGCGGCATTTAAGGGCTGCATTTTTTGCTTTTTGGGGACATCATTAGCAGCAAACATATCTTCTAATGGAGTAAGGCCAGCAGGGAGAAATTTATCCTTTAGATCAATGATCTCGGCCTCCGTTTTGGCTATTTCCTCCAAATGCATTTGTTTCAGCTCTTCTATGTTTGCATTGTCAAAAACAATTGGCTTTAGGATTTGTTTGGCTGTTACAGCTGTTACAGCCTGTTGATTTTCATTTGTTTTCTGTTGGGAGTTGTTCATGGCATCCATGTCAATGTTTATATTTGAAAACTCATGCTCAAGAGTGAGGAAATTGTTAATCTGGGCATCATTTCGAATACTTGCCAATCTTTAACGTTATTTGGGACAGTAGGCCTATGTTTTATCTCGACAGTGAAATGGTGACTTGGCTCAAATGGAAGCTTTCACGTACTAGCAAAAGTGGCTAGGCTGTGTGCATGAATGTTATGATCTCTTGAGATATTGGCAAGCTTGGATTCAGTGAATGCATTGAGTATACTAATGGTAGCAGTCTTATAGGCCCTCATTCTATTGTCATTAGTAACAAAGTTTCCTTTCATTTGTTGGATTACTAGGTCGGAGTCACCTAGAATAGACACTTTGGTAGCTCCTAAAGCTCTGAGCAGCTTAAGGCCTGAGAGGAGTGCCTCATACTCAGCCATGTTGTTGGTGCATTTGAAATTCAGTCTATATGCATGACCTTGTTCATGATTATTATGTGTTTTGTGGATCCATATTCCAGCCTGTGCTCCTAACTTGTTGACTGAACCATCAAACTCTAAATACCATGTGATTTCTTGCTTGTGGTTAGTATTGAGAGTTTCAGTCATTTTAGGATTGGGCGGACCTGAGTCTCGCGTTTGGCGAGGTTCTTCTTGTGTGCTGGTTTCATTGGCTGTTGTGACAGTCTCATGGGTATGTGCAACCGATTCTTCATTGATATGTGCTTGTTGTTATAGAGCCAAAGGCTTGACATCAGTTAAAGGGCGGCTATCATTATTAAACAAAATAAATGAATCCATATCAGTATGGATTGAGTAGATGGGAAAGTTTTGTGGCTTATCCTCGCTACTCACCATATATTTCATGAGTGTTTCTCTATATAGTCTTTTTGGTTTCCCAAAGACTGATATAGTGGTGTAAGAGAGGTCTAATTGGAGTGATCCTTGGAGTTTTTCTCCCCAAGATCTTGATAGGAGCATGCCGTACTTTGGTGGAATGTCAACAACCACCACATCCATGAGGATTGTCTTGTTAGGATATTCGACTAAGGAGACACACAAGTCTTTGATTAGGCCTAAACACTTGACTTGACTTGAGTCAAAGGAGAATAAATCTTTATATGGCCTGGTTATGTCAAGGTTTAGTCTTTCCATTACCGCTTTGGGCATAAGATTGTGTGATGCACCTGAGTCAAACATTGCGTTATGTAAAATTTTATCATGGATATGCAAACTGATATAAAATGGAAAAACTGCTCCATTGACTGTTTTTCCATTGGCTTCTGGGCCAAAGAGCAGCTCTGGGGTATCATCTAAAACATTTACATCATCCTTAACCTCTAGCATTTGTAACGATCTTTGTATTTGTTGCCTATAAACATCATGCTTGGCAAGTTCTGAGAGGGGGATGGATATCTTAAGTTTTCCAATCTCTGCCTCTAAATTAAATGGCTTTTCCAGTGGAGTCTTGGTGTTGATGATGGAAGATTTTTCTTTTTCATTTGAATTATCAACAATTTTCTCTCCTTTGCCAGCGTCATGGAGAGTGATCGCTTGCGTTTTTCAGTTATGGGCAGGCTTTTTGGAACATTGTGCACATTTTCCTTTGAGGAAAAAGGCACAATAGGCTATTTTTTAGAAGGCTGTTTGATAGTTATCTCACCTATGGTTACGTGCTATGGGTTTGGGACAGATTGTTCAACGTGTTCTGTTATAACAGCCTTGCCTTTGATTTTATCAGGATGTTGTTTTTCCTTTGGTTTGGTGGGCTTGGGCACATCAATCGTTCTAGTTCTTAACTTATATTGCTTATTTAGCTCATAAACGACTGGGTCATAGGCTTGTTCAAAGTCGAAAGATTCTTGGGTTTGAGTTTGGAATTGATGCATGTTATCGTTATTTTGGTCTTCTTTAGTTAAGAAGACATGTTGCTCGTTCTTCAAACCCATTAGGTTTATGTGAGTATCTTCTATGGGCTCATTAGTTGTTGATGTCTTAGTGTAATTTTCTTGGAAAGGAGGCCTTATTTCACGGTCTAGGCTCGCCCTTCCAACGTTTGGGTTTTGATTCCTTCTGAAGTTCGGGTTCCTAACAGCGTTGGTTTGTTGCCTGTCCCATGATGATTTTTTCTCAACGTTTTCCACTCTATCTACTAGCCTATGCATGCCAATGATAAGGGCATCCAACTTTTGGTCTATGGCTAAGGGTTCTTCCTTAAAGGTTGTTCTCCTCTCTGTTCTAGCTCTGTTTCTTTTGGCAATTAAATTTGCCTCCATAGTGATAGCCACATTTTGCATTTCGGCCAGGCTGTTAGGGGCTCTTTCTTTTATCTGGTAGGCCATATTTGGGTCGAAACCATCAGGCAATTTATACAGGGCAAGGTCAGGTGGAGGCCTTAAGTTCTGTGGTATTGCATTGTAGACATTATTGAATCTTGCACAATAGTCCAAAACAGTCTCTTGAGGACCTTTCTTAATGGTATCGTATTCGGCTAGTATGTGCAAGGGGTCTTTCTTTTTCTCCCATCTGTTGATAACTAACTGGTATAAGGCTCCTGGGTCGCTATAATTTCCTGAGGTTTCTTGGGATTAAATTCGGATTTTCAAAAACAGTTGGTGGGTTTGGGTCTGGATTTGACCTTGTATAAAGTGAATTCCTTTTAGGAGCCAGCTTCTAACTTGTTTTTTTTTGGGGATCTTTCTAAGAAAAATGGTTTAGAAAGAACCTTTTGAAGGTCAGATTCTTCCCCAGTGGAGCTTTATCGTTGATTTGTGAGATTATCTGAGGATGTTCCCCAGTGGAGTCGCCATTATGTTATCACTCAGGTTGTCCCAAAGCTCCTTAAGGGATACGGCCGAGGTAACCACAAACCAATCTTTGGACTGCAGGTTCTAGCCCACCTGCAATCAGAGAGGGCTCTCTCTTAATGATTTAGCTTTGTTGATGATGATTTTAGGCTAGTTATTGAGTACAAGGGGTTTTGTTTGAGTTTTGGTGGGAAGGATGAAGCTTTCAAGTAGAGAGGTAATGCATAGTATGATAAGTTCAAACCATTGGGCATGGAGTCATGGAGTAGGACTGCTGGTGTGTTTTCTTGGTCACAAGAGGAATATGGAGCAAGATAGATACACATGAAACAACTTTCAAGCTAAATGGAGATGGACTGAAGGCTAAGGAAAGAGAGGCAATTAAGAATCTCTCTTTCAGCTTAACAGAGGGAAGGTCAATGAACTCTATCTAGGAGCAGTAAAGAATCCCTAGATAACTGTCAAACATGGGTGAATTAGGGGAAATATGAGCCAAAGGGAATTCATATTCATTACCAATTCAGAGGAAAACATAAAGAAACAGCAGAAATTGAGCGTAGAGTGCAGTTAAGCAAGTTCTAAGCTAATCTTTTTATCTGCTATTTAGATGGCGACACATGTATGACATGAGCATGTATCAGTGGAAAACAGAGATAGAAATCACTTATTGAGTCGTGTTGTAGCACAAGAATTCCATATTCATTCTTCAACACATTAATAGCACAGCAGACAGTCCATCCTCCAAGCTTTTCAACAGTCTTTGATTAATGAAAACATCAAGTATACAGAGCGAGTCTCTAGTGGAGCAAATCAACAAACCAACCCTTTAAACAATGAATTAGGGTGGTTTATATAGGGAAAATATCTAAAATTATCCATTACAGCAGATCTTAAATAGATCTGAGGGAAATGAGTTATTTAATCTAATCTTGTCATGGAATTAATGCAAGAAGGTATCTAAGTGATGCGCTGGGGTAGCTGCCTCAAAAAATGAGTCGAAATCTGTCCTTATGGCTCTGTGCAGTTCATTTAGCCATAACTATGCTTTCGGCTTTGGTCCCCTACTCTTGAGTGGCTTGGATGTGCATTAACTGTGATCTGAGAGCCCTTAAATGGCTTTACCGCTTTCTTTGACTTTGCTTGGGGGCCTTTAATGTTCACCCGCTTCGATCTGATACTCTTTTCCGCTTCACTGATATTCTTTAATTTAATCAAGGCTTCATCTTTCCTATGATACTCTTTGACACTTGAATCGGGCCATTTTCTCTCCCTCGACGTGTTTGAAACTGTCAAATTGCCCCTTTTCTGCCCTTTCAAGGTAAGAATGGCTACTGCAAATGATTTCCGTGGCTTCTGGAATGCTACGGGCGCTAGCCGATTTGAATACGAACATAAATGAAGAAATCCTGTCAAAACTTCGAATTTTCGGGCCTCTTGGTAGCCGAGTGATATGAGGCTTTCCATTTTGGTCATTTTTTCTTAGCGATGCGCGATTAGCGCTAAGCGCTAATCGCGCATCGAAAACTGCCTCAGTTTTTCATTACGAGCTCTCTTTGGTGCGATTTGCACCCTTCGCGCCTTCCTTTAGTGATGACGTTAGCATGACGTCAGTATCACATCAGCAGTGGGTCCCAGTATGGCAGTGACGTGGCAAGGTGATGTGGCAGTATGGTTGGGATTAACTCGGAGATCGACAATCGATTGGGACAGGGGGTATTGGCTTTTATATATGTGATGCAATGGGAGCGATCGCCGAGTTTGGAAAGGCGACAAGGCATGTGGCTGTGTGATAACGGGAAGTATTGCGGAAATGAATGGATCACGATGTGATATGCTTTCGGATGCGATAGTAATATCGCATCAGCGGATGAGAGGGGGGCAACTGTATGTAGTTACAAAAACTTGCGACTGCCGATCACGAAATCGCATCGGCGAAGTGATATCGGGAAGGTATAAAGGGGGCGGGCCAATGAATGAATGTTGCGACCTCCGACAGTGATATCGTGTCAGAGGAGAGGAAAACTCATCGGAGGAGGGTTAATGCGATCGGAAGAGGCTTTTTTAAAGCTTTGGAAGAGTTCTTGATGCATCGGAATGAGTCCGATAGCATTTGAAGGGGGTTTTTGTGTTTTGGAAGGAGTCCAAACACCTTAGGAAGACAATTTTTTGAGTAGAATGAGGGTTCTTACTAAGTTTCGAGTAAACTTAGTAATTCCCAAGTGATTTTTATGGTTATATTTCAACCAGAGGAAGGGATAAGTATATAGGGGGGTTATTAACATAGCGTTAGTCGGGGGAGGGGAGATAGATAGGGAGTTACATAATAAAGTTAGCAGTTAATATGAAATATGATGAGAGAGTGCTAAGTATGTAAATCTTAGGCTATTAAGGGAGAGAATGACTTGTATAAGAAATGTAAGCATCTTTAAGCAAAGCAGATCTTTACCTAGGCAATGATATGGCAAATGATGAAACTTAAGTGATATCAAGCAGATCTTGACCTCTTTGGGGAGGTTAGTGAATGATTTGGGGAATAAGAAGAAGGGGGAGTTAGTCATGCCTCGCTTGAAGTCCTCCAAGGGAAAATTGCATTGCATTTGTGATCTGAATAGATATGACATTGGCAAAGATAAAATGGGTCTCAGGCCATGATTCTGCAACCACCAAATCTACCTACCCGGCCTACTTACCTAGCATTTTCTCTTCTTTTGGTTTGGGTGCACTTGAACTAGCATACCCAGCTTTTCATTCTTTTCTTCTTGCTGTCCTCTTATCTACATCTACACTTATTTCGTCTAGGGGCTTAGATTAAGCGGTTGAGCACCCTTGTTTCACTACCTATCTACAAATCTTCCAAGATTAAGCTGTTTGGACAGATAATTATTCTCTATATTGTACAACAGGAAATTGAAACCTAGGGAGACCAAGATTAAGCTATTTGGCCCTCCCTTAACTGAAAAACTCATAAAAAATGGATCAACTCATCAAAATGGAACATAGCAGTGGCACTTAGACTAGCACACTCTCATGGGAAATTCTCTGGCCTCTGTAGCAAATATGGAATGTTGCAGCATGCAAAGTATGACATATTTGGCATGTCAAAATGTCGATCATGAAAGATGAATACCTGCTACAACAGGAGGCTAACACGAAGGATGAACTTACAATGCAAGCACATGCTATCCCCTTCAAGCTTTCGATCAAAAATAATTGGGCTACCTACAAGAAATGATGGGGAAAAATTTGGAAATTCAATGAGTCGTGTCAGCGTCTCACTCTTGAACATGACACTATCTATTTTGTGTCAGGTTGGGGTATCCTCCTTTCATCATTGACCTTCCTAGTTTGGGCCATTCATTTTTTCCTTCCATTTGATTTCTGCCACGTCATCATGACCACTGATCCTATGGATCCAAAAGCTGCCAGACTTCGGAATCGTGTCACCAATATGTTCAAGAGTCAGTCCCTCTGCAATTGCACTTACTCCTAATTCTTTGTATCATCTGAAATCATTTTCATCCTTTTATCTCATTTCGATGATGCATGATACATTATGGCCCTCCTTCGACACAGTCACTTCCTGTCAAATTCATCTCATTATCCAGGAAACTGACCGCAAGACTCCCTTCCAGTACCTTGGCACTTGCATTCCCTAACCGAAATTTCTTTGCACTCAACGACAAGTTTACATCATTAGCTTTTGATCAGGTGATTTCACAGGTGTTCATCATCAGTTCCTTTATTCACATTCTGTGAACTATGTTGCCAAGTACCTTAAGAGCCATTATCATTATTGGTGGTTTCTCTCGCGCTTGTTAATGGTTTACATCATTGACCGATAATCAATATACTTCTTAGCATGTTCGACTTCAACACATTCACTCGCATGTTAGGATTTTTACTTTGATCGAATCGTTTGGAGCACAAGACCCTGGGCTAAGATAACTCAAGTCCAAGTTGCGAGGAGATGTGACATGATCATGTTAATATACATGTCTCTTTCAGATGGATGGTTGTGGCCATACCATGAGTTGTTATATGTGATCCATCTCATTATTTGATGGTTGTGACCATACCTTGGCTTCGTTATGATCCTTTCTGCTGGATGGTTGTGCCCATGCCTTGGATCCATTCACATGATCATTTTCTAGATGGCTGCATCCATACCATGATTCATGTATTATTATTCAGAGTTTTCAGTGATGTATATGTATCTATGCTTGCTTGCAGGTTCTCCAACGACAGACTCTGGTTCCCCGCACACACTTGTAAAGAATTTCACTCCTCACTCTAGTTCGGCCTTCATGCTTTAGGGGGCAGCTATTACACAACATTTTTTCGATGTCCTTGTACTCCCCCTCCATGATCTTGGAGGACCTCTACAGTGTACTCGACATGATTTTCTATCATGAAGAAACTCCCATTGTGTCCCTCTTCATGAGCAGAACAATTCCCTTTTGCATCATTTCCCAAAAACCTTTTGTTTACCCAAGTTTACAAGACCGATGCTAATGACCTTTGTCCCCTTGCATTGATATGTAGGGATTAAAACTATCCCAAGCACCAATCAGATCGACTAACCCCTTTCTTAGTCACACCAATCCCCTTTTGGAAAGTTTTTTAAATATGGAGCTAAAGCTTCCAGCTCTAGAATCTTCGTAACAGAATTTTGGTAAATGGTTAGGCTGGATGGAGTCAAGGAGGTCAGTTTGGGATCCTTTCCCCTATTAGGATGGAACTAATCCAAGAGATAAGGCCTTCTCCCATGAGAAGTGGAACCATATCCCATCCATCCAAGCTATAAAAACTTCTCCTTTTCCCAAAACAAAGCTAGTTTTAGTTTGGAGTTAGAATAATCAGCAAGACATCTATAGTCCAAAATTTTATAGTGTATGTTTGAGGGAGAATAGTGTGCTTAGGTGTGATTTGAGACTAGAGGGAAAGAGGCCTTGAAAGCTCTATTTTTGGGGCTATCCATGAAGTGCTAGTAGAAGTGTTGGAACCTGGATATGTCAAAGAAAACCAGCAACATGAAGGCACCAGTTGTAATCTCATTTTGATTTATATAATGCAACTATCGATTGATTTCATACATGAAGTGTCATTTTACATATTTATGGCTTAATGTTCCTTAACCTGTTAAGTAGGGCGAATAAAATATTGTATGCTATTACGTTTTTTGTTTGATGTTGTTTTCTTGTTTCAGGTGTGCAAAGGAAGGAAATGAAAGATAGCTAGAAGGAAGAAGCGGGATCATCACCAAGTGAAATAGCGTTCTAAGAGGTAGGCCCCATTAATTGATTCTAGCCTAAGTAAATCTTCCATAGATTGTCTGTTTGTGACTAGACATGCTCTCTCGGGCTAGAGGAATTGTTTTTGTCCGCACTAGAATTTACCTAAATCATGGAAGCTCCATAAGCTTCGAGACCAAGAGGACATTGATGATCTTTGCCTACAAATGACCTCTTCAGACTTAACAAAGTTCATAGATTATTATGACAATCCCAATCCTGATAGGGCATAAATGGTTTTCTCTAAGATAATCATCTCCCAAGTTATGCAAAGAAAATTGGAACAAATTTTGGAAAAGTATCCAAAAAAGGCTCATTCCAATCACCAAACAGCTAGATAAGCTCCATTGGGGTTATAGTCTGAGTGGATTTTTCTCCATCTGTGAGGTTTACAAGCTAGAAGTAGGATATAAATGGCTACCAAAGGCATCCATATAAAAAACATCTAGAAAAGAGAACTATGGAAAAGAGTATCATCTTTTAAATGTGTTAATATTCCCACTTAGCACTTTGCTAAGTGAAATATCATTCTTTCTCATTTTTGGTTTATTGCATGGATGTACTTAGGAAAGGTGGGTTTAGAGGACCCACACTTGATTTTTTGGCTTAGAACACACCCAAACATTATAGCTGGAGGGAAAAGTGTCGCTTTAGTGGACCGTGGGAGCCATCTCATGATATTTTCATCCCGAATGGGAAGTACGCTCTCATTGGAGTGGATTTGTTGTGGTAACTTCGAGATGGGCCCAGATGGGCATTTTGGAGTAATTTTGACAAAAGTATGAAGGAACACTCAATTTTTCATTCATTCATCATTTAAAAAATTGCCTTTGACAAGAGCACAATTGAGCTAAACCCGATTCTGCAAGTCTTGTTTAGCACATGAGTGTCTCCAAGCAAAGATCCTAGCACTTGCTTCGGTGGACTTTGAGTGCTAGCCCAAGGAGGGAGTTTTACTTTTTTCATTTCACAATACCAGCAGGAGGTTCAATATTTTGGGAAAGGAGAAACTATAACAGCTCAGGGATTATGCATTTCTTGGTGGGGGCACTCCAAGAGGTGGAGAAGTGAGGTGTGATTGAGGTTGAAACCTTGAGTTAAGGTCGGGGAAATGTTTCTAGGAGTATTGCAGCTATTTTGGAGGCCTTTTGCAGCATTATTTAAAGGTGGGTCGAATCAACCAACAGTCGAGCCACTGAGGAGAAATAGGGATGGATTTTTAAAGTCGATCATTGGCCAAATCCTTCGTGGGTTATTCTAGATATTTAGTACAGGAACCGATATTAATTTCCCAGAATTTTCTGAGCACCAGAGAGGTCCATAGCAGCATATCTATTCAACTAGAAGAATATTTCTAGGCATCTTTAGTGCAGAGTTAGAGCAATAGAGCAACAGATCAGAGAAGGGTGTCATATTTATCATTTGGGCCTTTTCTACTTGTCTTGAGCAAGCCCAAGTACATTCCTTCCAACACCTTATTGTACACCCTTATTTATCAATAAAAAGAGCTACCAGCATAAATTTTGGTGCAATTTATGCTCTAATTATGGGTTCATTATTTTATGGTGTTTTTTTGTCTATGTTTGCTTTGCATATTTACTGTTAATTTTCCTTAATCCCAACCTACCATTAATTCCAAACACACCCCTTAGATCTACAATTCCCAATTTCCTAACATCTGGAGATGGTGGACAACTGGAGTAGGAGGATATGCCATAGGGGACTATTTCTTGGAATATCAAACCTATTGACCTAATTTTGGGAAGGCCATTACTTTCTAGTATTTCTAGCAGTTGAAGGGAAACAATAGGCCCAAGGGACAGAGTGGAGTAGGCTACATGCAGGGAACAAAATTTCAGCTCTTTTTGGGGAGGTTGTTTCTCCCAACTTTTGATTATTCCTCCAAGAGCTCAGCCAAGACATGGGTTGAAAAGTTGGATGCCTATTTCTAGTTGAATCAGATGATGGAGGGAGAGGTAATCAAGATTTCCACATTGCATCTAGAGGGGGAAGCCCATGACTGGTGGTTCCATGGGCAAATCAGGTTGGGACATGTATGAGTGACCAATTATGATGATTTCACCAAGAGGGTGTTGGCGCAGCTTGAGAGGAAAGATCATGAGGAGTAATTTGGGGAGATGAAAAGGCTCAAGTAGATAGGGATTGTTGAAGCATGCATTTCATAGGTTCTGAGGTTGTCTTTGATGGTGCCATATTTTTCAGAGACTAGGAGGATATACATGTTTGTTGAAGCGCTAGTAGAGCCATTACACGGGTTAGTGAGGTCCAATAAGACCACTACATTAGAGGACGTAGTAGGGATAGCTCGAGAATTATAGGATGCCCTACCTAGGGCTTGAGTACCACTACCACCCAGATAGGGTTTCTAGGGGAAAACACACAAGGGATCCACCACTAAGGGCCAATCAGGAGTGTGGGTAGATGGACAAGGAGACTCAGAGAGAAATCAAGAGGAAAAAATTGTTTTTCACCTTTCAGGAGCCATGGGTACCAGGACACAGATGTGTAGCGAGTAAGGCCCACTATATTGAGGTCTTTTTTGACAAATATGAAGAGGATGAGACATATTTTGAGATGGGTGGATATGAAAGCACAAAACCTCAAGAGGGAGGGCCACCACCACCACCACCACCAAGGGGAGTTTCCTTTACACCTTCCATAGGGGTCCTTCAATCACTACATGGGGTACCCAAGCTTTTGACCCTCATGATCAGCAGCATTATTTAGATGAATTATGTATTAGTTCTGGTGGATAGTGGGGCTACCCACAATTCCATTGATGCTTAGTTGCTTCAGAGGAGAAGCATCACAACTGAGGAGTTTAAGGGATTTTTATTTCTTGTGCCTGGGGATAGGACCATGTAGTACACTCGCTACATGCTATCTTTGACAGTGACCATGGGGAACTACTCCATGAAAAATCACTTCCTTGTAGCATACGTACCAGACACCAACATGGTGTTGGGAGTCTAGTGGCTCTATTCACTTGGTAGAGTCACAACCTGTTGGACAGCAGATCCCTCGTGTAATGGTTTTGAGGCTTAAAGCCCACAATTTTGGGTATTGGTATTATCAAGGCTCCATGAAGTGTGCGGAGCATGAGTTGTAATGAGTCAAGTCAAAGGGTAGTCCACCCTAAAATATTGTAAGTTAACCTAGAATTTGTCAGCCTACCCATGGTCCACGAACCTTAGGAAGGTATAAATATAGCAAGGCTCTAGGTATAGAAGTTAGTTAAGTTAAGATTGAATCTGAAGTGTATGGGTTTTCGGAAGGTAATATTGGATCAAAGCCTGTAAGTCCGAGTCGTGGGTCTTAGTAGTAGAAGAGGCTCTGTAGCTATGTGTGCAGAGTCCTAGTAGAGTCCGTAGCTGTGTGCGCAGACCCCTACAGCTGAGTGCACAAGGTAGGAAGCAGATTGTAACTGGAAAAAGCATTAGTAAAGATAAGTTAGTTTTAGAATATCGCATATCAGTTCCTATATTCTGGTTTATGCATCTGTTATGATTTATGATTGTGCGTGCTTTTGTTTATTTTAATTGATAACTAAAAATATTGAACCTATTCAAGATCTATAATAATACTAAGCATTGAACATGGTAAAGAGCATTCGTGCTCATCCTTTAGGCTGCGTGAAGGTAGTTGCTTTGAACAGACGGCTGAACGGTAGTAGTGTAGCGTGAGGGATCAATCAACGAACCTTCCAGACCTCATCAAGACATCCCTAGGGTGCGGAAAATTGGTTCCAGCACCCTCCCCTACTACCTTGGGTGAGACCTCAGTCTGCACACCGCAAACTGTTACTGAAAGGGCTGGTAGTTCGAGATTTGTTTGGCTAAACATTTTTGAACCTGGGTCAGGCCCCATCAAGCCAACAAATGGTTTCATTGCCAGGACCGAAATCTACCTAAGGGATGTCTGACGTCGAAACACTGGAACCCTACGAAGAAGGAAATTGAAGGTTAGTTGGATCAGAAGCTTCACGAGTTTGTGGTACAAGAAAATAAAACCCCGCAGATATCTGAAAAGAGGTGGCTAGATCACTACATATATACGGAAATCCACGAGATCTTCTTCACATCTTTCTCTTCAAAACTGTATGAGTGGATCGTGAGGCTAGCAGACAGCTAGGGAAGGTGCAAGCTTGCTCAGCCCATAGTGTGGACTCCAGAATTGGTGCGCAGACTAGAAGCATCAAAAGATAAGATTGCGTAGGCTGTAGACCACTGGCTGGATTGAATCATAGGAGGGTTTATCACTGAATTTTCGATAGACACAACTGTCAGCTATAGCGAAGCAGAAGGATTTTTTCTCAAGGGATCACGAGGTAAGTACGTCAAAACATTGAATACCTAGATTAAAATGCTCTTATGTGAAAAAGTGTGATGTGAATCCATTAATGAGTGGAACGACGTGGAGCAGAAAGGCCTACAAAAGTATCGAAGGGTTAGGAAGCAGTCCTTTAATTTCACCTCTGCGAGCAAGTGATGAAGAGTGTGGTTGGGTCTCTCTGAGGACTGTGGTCAGTTTGATCAAGCAACACATTTCGCAAATATCATCCCCGCTAACACCATCACTCCCATCACCTTCGTCACCTCCGACTTCACCCAGCAGTTTAGCATGGTGTCATGTGGAAAGAGTCAATTTTGCAGACAAAACCGACCTCCCTAGAAGCTAAGGCTTTCTAGTGACAAACAAAACAATCAAGCACTATCTTTCCCTAAATATGCATTTAAAATACAAGCAACCAGGTGTTTAAAGCATACCTTTAGTCCAACACTATTTGTAGCAGCCAAGCCTCTCCAATCCAGATGAGCTCCTCCTTCTCTTTGAAACTTGCATTCACTAACAAGAAAATGATTACATAGCACCTGAATAACTCATATAATAAAACATATTCATCATAAAGACCACGGAGTATATGAAACAAATTATATATAACAACTTGTTGAGAAAAATGAACTTAATTGTATTAATTGGAAACAAAAGAAACCATTACAACCAGTGCCTTGGTGTTATGCAGGTCCCTCCCAGGGTCCAGCAAGAGTTCTCCTTTACTTTGATCAGCTCACCCACTTCCAAATGAAGCTAAGAAAGGATGGGATTCTCTCCTCTCAAGCTCTATAAGGGAGTCCTAATTTCAGCATCATCTACCCTTAGGAATGTTCAGCTTTCAACCTCCCCTCCCTCTGGCCCAATACCTGTATTTATAATGCTTTGGAGGAAGTTAATCAGGTCCACCATGAACGGGATAAGCTCCTCTTTCAATGGGATAGCTCCCCTCTTCATGGGATAAGTTCCTCTTTCTTTGGGATGCATGAACCATCTGAAGGCGCTCAATCCACGTCAAACCATCTTCTAGAATGCTCTAGATTCGACCACAAGTAACTTTTTTGAAGTAAAACTCGCGCCTTTTGACCTTTACAGGAGTACGCACCCACCCCTTTACAGACAGAGCATACAAGTACGTAGATATTATGAACTTGAGGTGCGTACACGCAGGTAAGGGTAAGAGAAACTGCGTAACCAGAGTTAATTGACTTTTTAAGGACTTTCTCTCTTTCTTGGGGTTTGACATGAGGAGCAGAGGTATAAGACTTGCCAAGGATGACAGTATGACAGTTGATGGAGCTATACCGACTGCAAATAGTCATGGTGACAAATTTTAGTGTAACAGATTGACCCCTAAAGTGCGACGCCTGTAGTAGATTAGGGTTTCATATTATCTAGGAAGGGTGAAGCACTTTATCATTTCAAGGATTATCTTGTGGAGAGCCCAGTCAGAACCTGCAAATATTCAACACAAAATACATATATAATATCATATCATCGCTGAGGTAGGCATTCACATACTCAGATTGAAAACGTTAACTAACAAACTAACTACTGCTCTGATATAGGAATGATTTCGATGTACATCATAATCATAGACTCATGTAGACACAGTATGGACGCAGCCATCTGTTTATGATTAGTCTACTGTATAATGAATACAAAACTCCTTGCAGCCTGGATGGTGGAAACTAGATCCAGGGTCTTCATTTCTACTTCCCGAAATAGTACGATTCTATCCATGCGAATAAATGAGTTGATGTCGAACATGGCAGAAACCACTTGATTACCAGTCGATGATGTAAACTGTTAAGAAGTGTGAGAGAGACCACCAGTGATGTCAATGGTTCTCAAAGTACCCAGTACAATCCATGAGATGTGAATGAATGTGTTGATGTCGAACATGTCACGGAATCCTTCGATCGAAAGTCAATGATGTAAACTGTCGTCAAAGGCGAGAAACCTGCCATTGATGCATGTAGATTTCAAGGTACTGACGATTTCTAGGTCATCTTTCTAGATAATGTGCTGATGTCGATAGAAAGCAACCCGTCGTAGGCAAGCCCACAACACGAAATCATATATCAAGTTGAAGAAATGTAGTTGTAAGGACTGACTCAGGGATGGTCAAAATGGATGACAGGTATTTTGCAGATGAATGGTTTATTTGCAGTGACCTCTTGAACACATAACGACACAACAGATGGCTTGGGGACAATTGACCCAAAGTTAATACCCAGAAACCGGCTGAAGATTTTCAATGTGGTTTGATCAACTGTTAGGCAAAGGATTTCCCAACCCAGGTGAATGAAAAGTGTCGTGTTCAAGAGTGGTGATAAGGTTTTTCTGAGACAAAGGATAACAAATAGGCTCATTTTCCTCTCTTTTCCCCCACCATTTCTGGCAAGTACCTCTTTATTTTTTTACAAGCTTGAGGAGGATAACATTTGCTTGATTATAATCTCACCCTTCGGATGAGTCCAACTTAGTTTAGATTCGAACCCTAAGAAGGAGTGGTCCGTTCCTGTTTGTAATCGAACAGGTCCTTTACTGTGAAATTTTAACGAGTCCAGTATAGGAGAAACTCGGCGTTTTTCAATTTTAGAGAGTCTGAAAAAACTTAAGAAGACTCCAGGGTTGAACTTTTTCGTAAATTTGTGTCTCCCAAGCCCAAAAAAGTATAAAATAATACTTGAGAGAACCACTTGATCTTTACGACCAAGGAGTACTTTCATGATTAGTGTCTTTGACCTGAAAAGTAAAAAGCGATCAAGGACACGTCGTTTTATTTCCAATTTCGAATTTGAAACAACAAAAATCCGGCAATCTTTTCATGTTTTTACGGTCAGAAAAGGGCTATAAGAGGACCGTCTTTTAATTCCGTTTTAACGAGTGTAAAAGAAACGCTCGGCAATCTTTTCATGTTTTAGGAGTCAGAAAAGGGCTTAAAGATGACTCTGATGTTTTTGTTTGTAAAAAATGACAATTTTCCGTGAAAATCCTTTATCCTGCACAAAAACCAACACATTACTCATACATGTTTAAAGATAGATAAAAATACTTTGAAAAATACCTTTTCATGGTGAAAAATAAACAAATTTACCATTTATTTACACAAAAAACCTATAAAAAGGGCTTTTACCAATTCATTTTTACCATTTTACTGTTGAGGAGAGAAAAGGGCTTTTGGCCAGAAACTTCCCGTGGACATTGCGGAGAATCTGACCGTCGAAATCGAACCCCGTCTCTTTCAGGTATTCTACAACATCCTCGTCTTCATTTTCATCTGTTTATAATTCGTTTTTAGGCCCTAGATTTCATTTTTTGGAGGCTTTGGGGTTTCAAGATCCGCCTTTCGGGGTACGCAGGTGCCACACTATGGACCCACGTACCCCGACATTTTCTCAGTTGGGAAAATTTCGAGCATACACACCTTGCCTTAAGGGAACCTGCGTACCCACGCTCTATTCCTAAAGCCGGAGTGCGTACTCCGCGCAAAGGGTTTTCAAACCCCAAATTCTCTAAATTGGACCAAAAATTTTTGATTTCATGGATTCTAATGGATGTTTTCTGGTGTGTAGATTGTTCACCATGCTTGATTGGCGCGAGAGAGAGCACGAAGATGTTGATTTGGCCGCCATTAGTCATCAACCGTCCATTGATGCTTTGAAGGCATGCGGCCTTTACAAATACTGGGCCATACCTGGCATGAGGGCCCAAGTGTGCTTTCTAGAGTGGCTGGTAGAAAGATGGAACGTTCAGGACCAGTGTTTTTATATTGGAGGGCACCAGCTCGAGATAGAGCCCTCAGATATCTACTTCCTCACTGGTTTTCCCAAGAGAGGCGAACACTTGACTCTGTTCGGGACTAGGCCGGGTGGCCAGTCCATCGCTAGTCTCCGACTAGAGTGGTGTAACACTCAGACTCAGGAGAAGGGGGTAGAGATCAAAACTATATCCCACCCTAAACTTATGGTGATTGCTTTTACAGTTACCAGACTTTGCGGGGCTGCCACTTTACACATTGCCACTGGATCCCAGATGCGGATGGCGATTGATTGCTATCGAGGTACCGTTTTCAACTGGTGTGATGCTGTGTTGGCCAATTTAAAGGGCCAACTGACTAGAGCCAAAAACGGACAGCTAAAGACTTTTGGGTATGGGCCTTTAGTTGTGAGTTTTGGCTTAGAGAGGGTTCTGATGCTGATCCCACAGCAGCTCATTATTGAGGCTGGGCTTCCCCAAGAACCCAAATTGATGCGATGGGTTGCGGTTATGGCCCGTCATCCTGATGAGGGCACGAAGGTTGTCCGATTTATTCCGGAGTATTTTCCTTATGCCGGAGTTGATTTTCGTGGAGATCCGGACATGGTTCTTCCACCGAGAGAACAATGGGATGACACAAGTAATTCATTTTCCACAAGTTTTTAAATCATCTATTTTTTTTGTTTTTTATATCGTCTCAAAACTGATAGTAATAATTTTCAAAATGCAGATGTAGGCCCACGTCGTCCAGCCAATCTCCGGCCTTTCGAGAGGAGACTACCAGTTGCAGCGGCGCCTGCCCCACAGGACGAGGCCACAGAGACTTTAGCTGAGTTGGAACAAGACCTAGAGCGTCTTACAACAGATATACCAGAGACTACTATAGATGATATTCCTATCAGGCTTCAGCGCTATGTAGTCGCAGTCCCAGGACCTTTTAGAAGGTTCTTGTGTAGGGTAGCCCGTGCAGTGGTGTCATATAGAGAGCATCACCAGTGATTGGATGGTCGTTTTGTAGACACATGCGACATTTTGGTTTTTTGTACTTATCATTTTTGCCGATCATAAGGTGTTTTTCAACCTATGATCGAAGACGATGTATTTTTTGACACACTCCTATCTATATATATCATTATTACCAGCTTATCTTGTTAAACATATGTGATGAAATGTTTTTAAATTTACATGTATGATTATTGCAAATGTCTATTTAATATTCGAGAAGCAATTGCATCTACTAATGTATTTAAAGACCTTGGAATATGCTGATATTCAATGTAATCAAACTCGCATTCCAAGAGACGCACTCTCAAAAATAACATTAATAAAACTGGATTTCTAATGGCATACACTTTATTAAGCTGTAATACAACGAGTTCAGAATCTAACCTCAATATCAAACTCCGAATCCCAAATGAAATAGATTCAAACAATAACTCAATCACTGCACTGTATTCGACAATGTTGTTTGTTGTTTGACAGAGGCTCACCCCATGCATAGAAACTAACTCGTCAGAGGGCGAACTGATAAACAAAGTTGCGGAAGAGATATTCCGTGTACTACGACAAGGACCATCAGCAAATCCAATGTATGTTTGGAGAGGCATCGACATCTGCAATATCAAGAGTAAAACCAAGATAAGCCAGAATAACGACGAAAAACACACTCTCTAAGCTAAGCACACTGTCTAAACTAACTAACACACCAGCTAGAAAGAAAAACCTAACCTAACTAAAATCTCCATACCCATCATTTAAGCATAATACCTCTTTAGGTAAAGTCCATTTTTGGGTTTACCCAAAGAGTCCCCGTCAAAGTCTACCAGCTCATAGGCCCCTTTTGCTAGCTTTCGCTTAACAATATAGGGCCCATGCCACATAGGAACGAATTTTCTAGCACCTAATTTATCATTAGCTTGATCATATAATAGCACTAGGTCTCCTTCCGAAAAATTTCGAGGGGTCACATTTCGATCATACTGAGCTTTCATACGTTTTGCGTGAGTCTCGATCACCAATGCAGCATCACGTCGAGTCTCATCTAATTGAGCTAAGTATAATAAATGCTTTTCCTATTCGGAAGTAGCTGGAAGTAACTCGATGGCCATTTGCAGTGACGGGATTTCGCATTCAATGGGTAGCACAGCTTCCAAACCATAAACTAGTTGGAAAGGAGTGAACCCTGTTGATGTTTTCACTGAGGTTCGATACGCCCAAAGCGCGGAAAATAACATGTTGTGCCAATTCGACCGATGAATACCAATGATTCATCGGATCATGATAACTAAAACTTTGTTGATGGACTCAACCAGACCATTCGCTTGTGGATAATAAGGAGTTGAGCTATCGTGACGCAAACCAAGCTGGCCTGTAAGTTCTGTCATCATAACGTTTCGAAAATGGTGCCCATGGTCAGTGATTATCGCTTGTGGGACACCAAACCTAGCAATTATGTGATTGAATACGAAAATTGCAGCTGTCTTGTCGTCTGCCTCGAATGTAGGCATCGCCTCGGCCCACTTAGTAAAATAATCTACCGCAAGGATGATATACGCATGCCCCCCAGCCGAGTGAGGGTTACATGTAATAAAATCGATACCCCATTTGGCAAAAGGACCAACGGCAATTATAGGGTGGAGAGGATCAGGTGGAGCGCGCATATTTAGATCAAACACTTGACAGTTGTGGCATTTTCGGACCGCAGTAATACAATCTTTAAACAAGGACGGCCAGAAGTAGCCAGCACGCAATATCTTTTGGGCTATGGCATACCCAGACATATGACCGCCACACGCTCCAGAGTGACAGTCATTCAGAACCCTTTCAGCTTCTTCATGAGTTAAGCAATGTTGGAAAACCAAGTCTGCCCCACGGCGATAAAGAGTATCTCCAATTATTTTGTACTGTTGGGACTGGAATCGAATTTTCCGACGTTCCGACTTTGAAACTTCGGGCCGAAAGGATTGGGTCTGGAGATATACGATGATATCCCCATACCACGGATCTAAAGTGCTGATTAGAAACAAAGATTCGTCCGCAATGGGCTCCTCTGCCACAGTTTCTGTGTCAGCACGCGGGAAGTCACACATTAACTCTGCAAAAACTAAAGATTTCTTAGACTTAGATTTTTCAAACTCCAAGTCAAACTCCTGCAGGATAACAATCCATTTAGATTACTTGCCCCCTAGCAATTGTTTAGTCAAAATGTAGATCATAGGGTTGCAATCCGAAATGACTGTAGTTTTACGGAGTAAAATGTAGTGACGAAAACGTTGGACAGCTTGAACGGCTGCCAATGCCAATTTCTCCACATGTGAATATTTGAGCTCAGTTGGTTTTAACATCTGACTAAGATAATATATCACATGTTCCGTTCCGAATTCGTCTTCCTGAACTAAAACCATCCCAATGGTGGAATGGGCGGCGGCGAGGTACAAAAAGTAATCCTGGTTGTAGTTGGGAGGATGCAGCAACGGTGCATGGGTCAACGCGTGCTTGAGTGCATCAAAAGATTTCTGAGCTATCTTATCTCAAGAGAATTGAGCGTTCTGTTTCAACAACCAGGTAAAAACCTTTGTAACCTCGGCGTAGTTAGGAATGAATCGTCGTAAAAAGTTTTCTTTCCCCTGCAAACTTTGGAGTTGGCGAAGACTCGAAGGAGGAGGAAATTTGATGATAACTTCTACCTTCGAGGGATCGACGCGAATGCTGGCTTTTGAAACTACAAATCCCAGCAATCGTCCCACTTCTATACAGAAGACACATTTGTGTGGGTTCAACCGAATTCGATAATGCCTACACCTCATGAAAATTGCTCGTAAATGGACAAGGTGATCAGCTCGATGTAATGAATGAGCGGGCAAATCATCGAGATACGGTTGCACAATGTGTTTGATGTCATGAAACGCATAATACATCGCCCTTTGAAAAGTTGCTCTAGCATTCTTAAGCCCAAAAGGTAATTTGCAATAAGAAAATGTCCCCCATGGACAAATGAAAGCCGTTTTTGGTTGATCGGCAGGTAGAATATTGATTTGATTGTAACCGAAAAAAATTTCCATAAAGGAAAATATTTCACTGTCGGCACAATCGTCAATTATTTGATCGATATAGGGTGTTGGGTAGTTGTCCTTTGGACAAGCTCGATTAATGTCCCTATAGTCGATGCATATTCTTATTGTTCCCTGTCTTTTGTTAACCGGAACAATATTCGATACCCAATCCGTTAATGGGATCGGATAAATGAAACCTGCTTTCAACAGCTTCTCAACTTCTGCTTTAATTACAGCCGCTTTTCGTGGGTGAATCTGACGCAAACGTTGCTGGACGGGTTTAGCGTTCGGGTAAGTTTTGATCTCATGGACAACAATCGTGGGATCAATTCCTGGCATTTCCTCATAGGACCAGACAAACACGTCGCGGAATTCTTGAAATAGGGCCTTGTATGTCTGAATTTCGTCATCCGAACATGAGGCACCTATATGAATGTGCTCAACAATTCCAGGCTTGACTGAAATGTCAATGGGAATAGTTCGAGAGATGTTTCCCAAATTCAGCTCTGAATCAGGATGTTTCATTGGATTCTGAGCTTCTTTGACATATTCAGCTGTAAAGATTGATGAGAAATCATTTTCAAAACGATCATCCTTAGGTAAAAACGAAGATCTGTGATGGAGATATTCCCATGGTAAATCGTCTACACATAGGACTTCACGAAGTTGCTCGTCAGATGACACAAATTTGGGAAACGCTATTAACTCCGAGGTTGACGTGAAAAGTGATTCCTCACGGACCACATTCATTTGGTCGATTTTGGTTGAACGCAGGTCGGTAAAAGACTGCACGGCTTCATAGGCAATTTCATATGGACTCAAAGGCATAGCATCACCAAATGAGTCTATCTCAGATTCAGAAGGAACGATCCAAGGATCGTTATAAACAATAGTGTCTGATGTAATCATATGAATGGATGCAAACGAAGAAAATGCGTTGATTGGAGGAAAAGGAAAAGTTCCTAGTAAACCAGCATCTTTAACTAATCCTACTCCAACATCCTTGTAAGGGATAGTCGTTTTACCGACATGCTGAATACTCTCTGAAGAGGCTGGGTCGGATGAAAAGTAGGCTAGCTGGTCTATTGTTACGATCTTGCCATTATGTGGAAATTTTATTACTCGAAAGACTGATGAAACGACCGTTGTCATAGCGTAAGACCAACTTCGACCCAAGAGAAGGTTGTAGTCTAGAGGGGCATCAACCACCTCCACATCTAGACTAACGGTTTTTCCTTCAACCCCTATAGGCAAATCCTGAAGAATACCAAAAGGATGAAACCCACGGCCATCAAAGGCCTTAAGAATTGTCGGGGATTGATTTAGTGAAGGAGAACCAAGCAATCTCCAACACTGTATCGACATAATACACGTGGAAGCTCCCTCATCAATTACAGTCCGATGAATAGGCCTGTTTTTGACTATCACTGGGATCTGGAAAGCCATTTGATGAGGTAAACGCGGTGTACTATTTTCTAGATCAAAGATTATTAGGTTCGGGTCCTGAACATCAACAGCTCCTATAGCCGACAAAAGTAATTTGCATTGTGTTGGACATGATTGCAGCACTTCCAAAGCCGACATTGCTGAGGGTGAAACAGCTAAGTCCTCAACAATGTTATAATTCTGGGCCACTCTCGCATGTGGATTGAAAGCAGACTTTCGAAGTATACCCTTGGTGGGCAGTTTGATTACCAAGTCCGGGTTAGGTTTCTCGATATGTAGTTGATCGGAACCGGGAGCTGAGGTTGATGGATTAGAATGAGAAGATTCTGCTTCTTTTCCATCAACAGGACTTTTACTACCATAATCTTGTGATCGAGTTGCAATCCTTACATGAGACATCATCAATATGGGTTCTTCACTAGCACTCGAGGAAGAACCTATCATCTTACTCTCCTGCTTTGGAAATGGATCTTTCAAAACAACAGGAGTCGGGGAACCTTTGACGATTTTCACAACCTCTACCCGATGAGGGCAATCTCTTGTAAAATGATCTTCTTCACAAATAAGACAAGGATAACGAGGTTTGCGCTTTTCATCATTGGTTTCCGACTTTTCAGTTTTCTCCTTTGGATTTTTGTCTGCTTTATTCTTCTTCTTGCCTTCCTTTTTCCCACCGGATTTTGATTTAGCTGTAGATGACTCTACAGCGTGAATATCAGCGGAAACTTCAGCAGAAGAATCTCCTGTCAGGGAGTCTGGTAAGGTTATAATAGGAGAAGAATTCTTGGAAGACTTCTTCTTACTTTTAGTGTTCACCGTACCAATCATGCCATCAGCAGCATGAGATCCCGAAGGAGCAGCAACGATTTGATTTGACTTAGGAAGATCTGGGATCTTTTCGTGTAACGTACCTGACTGAGTATAAACTAAGTCAAGGTACTGCGATTGAGCAATCACTTGCTCCTCAGTAACTACTCCGGCCTTAGCTACGTCTTCAGTAATCTTCGGTAACAATGATTTAACAAACCATTCAGCTAAGATCTGGTCCGGGATAAAAACTTTCACTAACCGCCATCGATGTCTCCATTCATGAATATGATCGGAAATATATGTGGATGTCGATTGTTTTAATGAAGTTAGTAACTCCGTGCCATTATCATATCTAACCGGCAACAGAAAATGAGTTAAAAACGAGGTAGCTAACTGGCTAAAATTATAAAAATAGGCCCGTGGTAACTCAATGTACCACTTGGCCGCGAGACCAATGAGAGTACGCTGGAAAAGACGTAAGTGAATCGAATCATCCGAGATAGAATTAGAGGCACACTAGAGGTGGTAAGTCATCACATGATTCGACGGGTCCTCTCCAGACTTACCTTCGAACTTGGGTATGTCACTGGGCAACTTATTTGGCACTGGCGGCCAAAATGGAAGATAATTTATTGGATCGTTCGTTAGGCGCGACAAGTCTGGTAAATCCAAAGTTGCGATAAATGGTAATTGCCGATTAGGATCCCTAAAACTCTGGGTCACGAGACCAGTCCCAGGAGGAGGATATCCAAGATAACTAGGAATAGGAATCGCGTTCGGGATATTGTATCCTCCTGGAAAACCAGGATTAACCGGACCGTACTGGGGTTGTTGTGATTGTTGATAAGTGTACCCAGGATACGGTTGATACTGGTAAACAGGCTGTTGGACAGCAGGACCGTATTGGCACTGTCCCTGGTACGGTTGATAAGTGAATTGTGGTTGAATAGTGACAACCGTACTTAAACCAGGTTGTCCTACAGGCATCTGAACCGTAGTTTGAATCGTGGATCCAAACGATGGTAAAGATGTCTGAGGAATAGTTACAGAGATAGTAGAAACTGGAGCTGTCGATACTCCAGAAGTAGGTGGGGTAGATTGAACAGATGTTGCGGTAGTTGCAGCAGTCGTTTGAGATGGAGTACTAGGTGCAATAGGCCCAGACTGAGAAACTACCGAAGGTACAGAAGTTTGAACATTAGACTGGACTGGTTGCTGGGGTGAACCAGAAACTAAGGGTTGTCCAGTTTGAGATGACAACTGTACACTTGGCTGCAATACCTGTTGAACTTGCGATGGATCCCACACTATGTTCATTCCGGGGTATTGACCCATAATAGGTTGAGGATATTGAGATCCATAACCGGATTGAGGGTAGAATTGATAATTGAAAGGTACATTTCCCGTACCTTGAACATAAGATTGACCTTGGGGTGGTTGGAAACCTTGACTCGAGTACTGACCTTGGGGTAGATACCCTTGAGGTAGGTACTGATACTGGGGTTGACCTTGAGGTATAAATTGATACTGAGGTTGACCTTGGGGTACATATTTAGGCTGGGGTTGACCTTGAGGAATGTACTGTACCATGGGTACATACTCTCCTTGAGGTTTCCCCCCAGACACAATTTGTGTACCTTGTGGTTGCCCCCCAGGCGTTAATTGAGGCTGCCCCCCAGGTGGTAACTGGCCACCTTGAGGTTGAGAACTGGGAATTGAACCTGACATCATGTAAATGTCTCCTACGCTCAACGGTTTATTACCATTATTTCCAGTTAATAACCCATGTTCAATGGGTTGAGGAGATGCTCCCGCAAAAGTACCAGAAAGTGACTGATACCCAGAGGGAACAGAAGGACCGCCGTAAAAAAAATATTCAGGCGATTGAGTAAACATGGACGACTGACCAGACATATTTACAGGAGTATAAAGACCTCCAGGTGGATAAGGAGCACGAGCTGGAGAAAAACTTAACCCTGAGTTGTCTAAATAATTAGTTAAAGAAAGATACGAAGTAGTACTTCTAGGTGGACTGTAAAAAATGGATTCACGCTCCCTTAGATCAATAGTAGGTTGATTTTCAGGGATAGGGATGCCTATTTCTTCTTCTAGAGCAAGTTCTTCAATAGCTATCAAACTAGAAGGAAGATTTTCGGTGATGACTCTTTCTACCCTAGGTGAATCAGGAGCACTAGAAGTTGGAGTAACACGTTCAGATATCTCAGGTTCTTCGCCTATATCACTAGTAGATGAAAAACTACCAGCAAGCTCAGAAACTGCAATAGCTTCAGGATTATAACCTGTTTCTAGAGTTTGGTAATCAGGATGAACTACCAATGAAGACTCTCCTTCTTCAGGTGAACCTACTTTACTGCCACTAGGAGTTACGAGGACTTTCAAACCTTCGTAATGACCCGGGACGTCTTCAGGAGGTTGGCCCTGAAGTCTATGGGACTTCCTCAACAAATCGGCCACGGTTACAACCTCAGGAGACTGGCCCCGAAGTCTACGGGACTGTCTCGGTAATTCAGCCACAGTTAAAACTTTTAACTACTGCACACGCAAACAAAGTAAAATCTCAAAGCAAACTTCCTAAAGTCTCTAAAGAACCAAACAAATTCAAATCACATGCCTAAAGAATCTAGGGCATCAAACCATACACAAACAGTAACCTTCTGGACCGAAAACACTAGTTGGTGATGAAATCCAACATCGCAGAATTCAGTACAGAAGTGGCGGGTGGAACAGTTACCCCGACAACCTGCTTAATGAATAGACTGGCACAAGTTCCTCCACTTTAACTATCTCGAGTGAAGTGAACCCCCCAGAAAATCCAAGTGAGTCTAGCCGACGTCTGCTCCAGGTACAGTGGGATCTTCCCTCCACTGTCACCTTGGGTAGAACCCTAAAGATAATGGTCACTAAGTTCACCAACAGCAACAAATATACCTGGGGGAACAGTCTACGATCTGATAGCACGCAAGGGCAGAGTAACAAGCTCAATCCCCTTGCCGGCTCCTTGACAATAATCCAAGGTTTACCGACAAGTGACCCCAGGCTCCTCGACAATGGTTAATCCGAGGTTTACCGTTTGTAGTACGTGCGTATCTGGTGTCGTTCCCAATGAAGGAGGATTGATCCCCTCACTGGTTCGGACACGATCTCGTGCTTCTCCTTTAAGAGGAGCTTTCCCAGAGCATAAATGTAACAGTTGGATTTATCCTACCACAAGATAAGCTACTTGTTTGGTTTTGCTGTCTTGGAGAGTTAATTACTCTCCTACTCCAAGACACTAGCCTGATCTATGTTGGTGTTTCAGAGCCCTAGTAAATAAAAAGTTACTAAGTTAATTTTACTTTAAGCGTTAATTCTTATGGCTTTTCTTTAGGACAAAAGGTAGTGGAGATGAAACTGATGGTGTGTAGACTCGACTCAAATCCACTAAAAAGATGCACCTAGGATGATTTCAACTATCTTTCCTTTTCAATGAATTCCGTAGCTAAGAGAGTTGGAGAATGCAAAATTGATATAAAGACAACTTTCTTGGCAATGAAAATCAAAGAAACAATCTCTTTATCTTTTCCAAAGCATACAACACATGACCACTAATTATTTCATGAAAATTCCTTTCTCTTTTCAAAGACCTCAAATGCTACTAAAACAAACTTTTCTTCAAAAGAAATTTTTGTATTTTTCCTATATTAACAAAGCATGTAAAACTACTTAACCAAAATCAATTTTAAAATCTATGAAAATCTAAAAGAAATTTACCTAGAAGCAAATATAATGATAAATTTACCTAAAAGCAAATCTAATGAGATAAAAGCCTACAAAATATAATTCGAGGATGTTTTACTCAGTTACAATTCAACCAAGGACTAGTTCATGCAGAATCATAAACCAGTCAAAAACAAAAATAAAAATCTTTTGTTCTTTTTCTTAAGAATGAAATTCACAGCTTTACCAACAAGCTTTCTCGAAATTCCGCAAAGAGACAACACAAAGGTAGGTTTCTCACAAAGGTGGATTTTATGAAAGGTCTGACTCCTAAGAAGACTGAAAAGACCAGGGATATCCAAGGTTTTTACAACTTATAAAGCCAAAGTCACTACAAGACCAATGCAAAAATCAAACCTAGGGCTGGAACTTCTATGAACTTCACTAAAACCCTTGATGCTAATGAAACAAGCTTAGATGAAAACTTTTGACAGGTAACCAGTGGATCTGGGCAGCAAAAAACAAACTATAAACAAAATCTAAGGGGCAAAGAAGGAAAAAATGGAATTTTCTCAACTTTTGACAGGGTACGCAGGCAGCCTGTTTGCACAGGTGTGGCCATGCTCTGTGTACAAAGCAGAAGTGCGTACAGGTACGCACTGTGCTTAACACAGAGGGTGCGTGCTGCTCTCAAAACCAAGAAAAATAAAAACTAATTCAACCCTAAGCTATTCCACCCAAATTCACAGTCAATCAGTCAAAAACCAGAAAGAAATCGACTTTTCTCAAATCAAAGTATCAATCAAAAGAGAAATCAATCAAATCCATGGATTCCCCAGCGGAGTCGCCATTTTGTCATGTGGAAAGAGTCAATTTTGCAGACAAAACCGACCTCCCTAGAAGCTAAGGCTTTCTAGTGACAAACAAAACAATCAAGCACTATCTTTCCCTAAATATGCATTATAAATACAAGCAACCAGGTGTTTAAAGCATACCTTTAGTCCAACGCTGTTTGTAGCGGCCAAGCCTCTCTGATCCAGATGAGCTCCTCCTTCTCTTTGAAACCTGCATTCACTAACAAGCAAACGATTACATAGCACCTGAATAACTCATATAATAAAACATATTCATCATAAAGACCAAGGAGTATATGAAACAAATTATATATAACAACTTGTTGAGAAAAATGAACTTAGTTGTATTAATTGGAAACAAAAGAAACCATTACAGCCAGTGCCTTGGTGTTGTGCAGGTCCCTCCCAGGGTCCAACAAGAGTTCTCCTTTACTTTGATCAGCTCACCCACTTCCAAATGAAGCTAAGAAAGGAGGGGAATCTCTCCTCTCAAGCTCTATAAGGGAGTCATAATTTCAGCAGCATCTACCCTTAGGAATGTTCATCTTTCAACCTCCCCTCCCTCTGGCCCAATACCTGTATTTATAATGCTTTGGAGGAAGTTAATCAGGTCCACCATGAATGGGATAAGCCCCTCTTTCAATGGGATAGCTCCCCTCTTCATGGGACAAGTTCCTCTTTCTTTGGGATGCATGAACCATCTGGAGGCGCTCAATCCACGTCAAACCATCTTCTAGAATGCTCTAGATTCGACCACAAGTAACTTTTTTGAAGTAAAACTCGCGCCTTTTGACCTTTACAAGAGTACGCACCCACCCCTTTACAGACAGAGCGTACAAGTACGCAGATATTATGAACTTGAGGTGCGTACACGCAGGTAAGGGTAAGAGAAACTGCGTAACCAGAGTTAATTGACTTTTTAAGGACTTTCTCTCTTTCTTGGGGTTTGACATGAGGAGCAGAGGTATAAGACTTGCCAAGGAGGACAGTATGACAGTTGATGGAGCCATATCGACTGCAAATAGTCATGGTGACAAATTTTAGTGTAACACATGGCAAGCACGATTAAGTTGCTAGTATTCGAAGGAGTAGGAAACGAAGACCCAAATCAATTTTGGTTCGTAGTAAGAGTAGTATGGGAAGCACAAGGGGTTACGGATGATAACATCAAGAAAGCCACATTGGTAATTGTGTTATAAGATTGCGCACTAACATGGTATATCAAGCACTCGAATGATCACCCGAATGCTGGAATAGCGGAGATCTATATTGCATTGAATAGAGAATTTAGCTGGCCGAAATAAAACCATGTGAAGAGGACCCCAATGTGAATATGGTGCTTAGAAGTGGCATGACTACAGGAGAAGATAAGGAAAGTAACCCGAGGATGATATGTGGGTTCACAAGGCCCCTATGAGGGAATCTGAGCTTGACTTGGAACACGCAATAGAAATGGTTATGGAAGCTAGAAAGAGCTTCAAGGAGGCCTCTACTTCAGGTAGTAAGGATCAACTAGAACGGCAAATGGATCCATCTATGCTTACTACCTTTTTAGAGAAATGCATGAGGCTACTATGAGACAATAAGGAAGTTAAACAACTTCAAGAACTAATCACTAGATGTGCAGGATCATGGGAACCACACGTAGTTCGAAAGATGGGGAAGCATACTTTACGCACTGGGAGGGAAATGCGGTTGACAGCACAAATTGGTGAACATGAGATGGATCGGGTAGTCCTTGACTTGGGTTCAGATGTGAATGTGTTACCAAAGCAGACTTGGGAACACATGGGCAAGCTCGCGTTACAGTGGTCTCCTATTCAATTACGGATGGTGAAAAACAAAAGATCATGCCCATGGGAAGATTGCAAGGGGTAACCATGGATATTGAAGGTGCGAGTACACAAACTGAAATTGAGGTATAGATATTGTGGATGATAGTAACCCTTACCCAACATTGTTAGGGATAGACTGGGACACAGATATGAATGGAATCATCAACTTGAAGAAGTGAAAAATGATTTTCGAGAAAAAGTCCTTACGCGTACCAGTTCCGCTCGATCCCGCTGAAGGGGCGTGCTACACCGAACCTATGAACGAGGATGATAGTGATGATGAGCTAGATTTCATCTATCAGATAATGGTGCAAGACCAAGATTGTGTGAACCCGACTGAAGATGGAAGAATCTCATGGGAGCATGAAAATTCATGTACTTCAGATTCAGACGAAGAAATCAAACACTGGCAAAGCCAGTTGCACGAAGTAACAACACTAAGTTGCAACATGATGGTTAGGTCACTGCGGTGCGTGAGGACTGAGGCAAGGGAACTCCCAACATATAAGGGGGAGACAAGCATGGATGAATTCTTAGAAAAATCTGAGCGATCAGTACCAAAACAGCAAAGATGCAGTGCGATGGAATGGACGTTGAGCGCGACACCCACACAATGGTGGTAGGCACACCAGAAAAATATTGGAAACTGACATGCATGTAGAAAGAGGATGAACTTATGGGTTAGAAGTCCGCAACGTCAAAAGCAAGTTGAGCAGCCAGGGAAAAATAGCTTACGCGCCCACCAGTGTTGATGGGTACAGACGAGTGCTCAGCAAGCATAGCATAGGCTAAGGATAAAAAATCAGACACCGACATAGCAGTAGGAAAAATGACGCACTCCACAAATACGCTACGATGAAGCATTCACAAAGCTACGGGGAATAATGAATAAAGTTTACCAGGCGAGATGAACAGATTGGGACCTATGCATACCAGCAGTTCGATGGGCCTATAGGACCATAAGTAAAAACCGGAACGAAACGATATCCAGAAGGAAGGAAACCAAGGAGACAAAGGGGAGGCCCATACCACAGTAGGAACAGGATGTGAGGGCCTGGGTAGAAGAATTATGTAGTTTCAAGAAGACCTTTGGGAAGGGAGCATGCGACTTCA
This sequence comes from Pinus tabuliformis, assembly GCA_031772625.1. Classification (NCBI taxonomy): domain Eukaryota; kingdom Viridiplantae; phylum Streptophyta; class Pinopsida; order Pinales; family Pinaceae; genus Pinus; species Pinus tabuliformis. The sequence goes on from CM062819.1 coordinate 1,030,919,353, forward strand.
CGAACTCGATGACGTGTGGGCGCGGCTAAGGAAGAGAAGTACGATACTGGATGAAGAACTTAGCGAACTGAAAACTAAAGTCGCACAAGTGGGCCGCACGAAAATAAGCATGCTGGGATCAAGGCTAGCCAATCCTACTACTGCATTAGAAAGAGCTGCGACCCTACTATTATGGATGCAACCACATCTTACTACACGAGGGAGTGTACCATGCCAAGAAGGACGCAACACACTACCGGATGTAGGGGTAGACGAAGGGTGCCCGCAGCCCATGCTAGCAGGGAAATAGAAGTCTTGCACCTAGAGTGCAACCACCTGACTATCTGTAAGAAGCACAATATCAATGCCTTAGGCAGTGGAAAGAAGGCGTGGGACTCTAAACAAATCTACAGAAGAGCTGCGTGTAAAAGAGGTTCCACGCAGAGCCAGACTATCACAAGGATTGCAGTTGCGCATAAGGAGCTGCACGGCTAGGGAGGGAGGTGACCATTGATGACACTGTTCATGACAAGAGCTCTAATTTAAGGCAGAAAGGAGGATCGAGTGGTGGGCCATTAAGACACGAGTTAAGACCTAGATTCGAGACAATCTGCCGCCAAAAAGGTACTGCTGACTCAGATTTGGAGGGAATGGCCGATGTTAAATTCAAAAGTTACCATAAAAGTCTGGGAGGTAGCTACAAAGCAACACTTGGTTGTTTAAGGTTTGAGCCACTACAAAGCAGCGAGCACCGAGCTACCTTTCTGCCCGTAAGTACGCAACCAAGTGAATCAGTACCCACACAATGTCAAGAACCAAAGTGCATTTTTTACGGAATTTACGCCAGAACCCCGGGTGACCCAAGAGGAGCTTGGAGGAGCAGCAGGCACACCAGAGGTACCGAAGTCCCCATGCACACCACGACCATAGAAAAACAAATAGCCAATGGGGCCAGTCTAGGTATTGCGATGGAACCCAAGAGTTCATAAATTGTGAATAACAGAGAAGGGCAAAATTGTCACCACTGAACCAGAGGAGGAGGAGGAAGATTTGCAAACCCTGATAGCCCAAATTGAGGCACAAGATGATGAGGCGGAGAATGTCTCTCAAGCACCTTCAGTGATAGAGTTACCTCCCTACATTCCCCGATGGAAAGGGACACCCAAGATACCGAAGGACTTGGAGGCCACGAAAAGTACGCTCCAGACCCCGCTTCTTCCCGATGATATAAGGTTTGATGGTCTGCCGCTAGGATGGGTACTGAAAATAAAATTTGAAGACTGGGACCTTGTGGATAGTGAGAAGTTCCCACAACTAGCCCGGGAAAAACTATTGTAGCAGAAATGGTTGCATGGTGTGGAGAAGGTAGGGTTACTTCATCTACGGTGGATACCTCACTACCACCACGTGCCTATCACAATATTTGTCATCCGGCAGCTACTGTGTCTAGTACATGACGGATATCTATGGCTGGAGGAGTTGATTCCCATCACGGCTAACTTAATTCACCGAATTTTCATGACTGTCGTTTAAAGGAAGAAATCCCGCAGACATCGCCAGAAAAAGTATTGACTTGGGCCTTGCGGAAGCTATGAAGCCCAAATATAAGCTAGAGAAAAGAAAGTGAGGGTATATAATTGAAAGTATCAAGGACTAAGGGGTGCGCATTGCCACCCAGCTACCGGCCAGCAAGATCATGAGGAAACGTCATGCAGACAAAGTGCTAGCAACTGTAATTGCATTGGCAGAGCAGTGTGCAAAAGGAATCCAGTTCAATTGGGTGCAGTTTCTCTCTAGTGAATTTTTGACGAATTGTAGGGAAGCCCAAGACCAGGGTAAGACCTTCCACTATCCATGGGCTCTCTTATCTGTCTTGTTGGTTGCTGGGGAGCTGCTAGCAGACAGCCAGTTTCCCACCATGGAGCAGAACATACCTGAGGCTGTGAGGTATACCTCGCTTTGGGCAACAAATGACGCGGCGAGGATCTGGGAGATAAAGGTATTTTGGACATTTGTAGAAGTGAGTTTACGAACATGGATCAACCATAGGCTAATTTTATCCCTGGTGATATATAACACGTTACAAAGTGTGGCATAATTCAAAGCAGATATGCATAACTTGTATATCAGGGCACGCAAGGATCCAGCACGAGCATGGGAAAAGCTACTGTTCATTGCCATAGATGATGCAATATTCAAAGTAACGACGTCATGGTCTCCAAAGTGGCACGCTCCGGACTTGGCCGAATTGGAAAAGATCATGGCACAACAGAAGAAGGAGACCAAGCTACGCATCGCGACGCTGGTAGAAAGAAAGTGGCAGGAACCGGAAGTGGCCATGCATCGGATGGCGGCTGAGGTGGCAGCACTAGAACAAATGACACAAACCATAACCACGCTCACTGAGGAGGCCGAGGAAGGCTAAGAGATGTCTATGGAGCAGGATATATAGGGGGAGGAGGAGACACAGGAAGGCATAGACCTTACAACGAAAGTGACTCGACACAAGAGGTCGCGTGTCCAGGAGTAGCTTTCCACGCACAAAAAGACAAAGACAACAAAGACCACGAGAGGAACCTTTATCAACAAGGATGCTCTAACAAAATTAATGATGGAATAGACAACTATGTTGGGGGTGCTCAAAGTGCAGTTATAGGCCTTACAAGTGCAACCCCCAGGAGTGATGATACTGCACCTTGCGGAACATATAGATGAAGCTGAGCAGATGGTGTGCGTACACACAATGAACACTTTGGTGTTACCAGAAGGCGTCGTCCTAGCAGAGGCCAAAGGGGATAGGAGGGGCTGGGGATTGAATTTGGCCTCCTTGTCCCGAGAAACCCTATACCAACTGTAGGATGGGGTCAGTACAGAGCTTCGCGCTCAAGAAGGCCATGCTCTCCAAATGTTGAGTGAGCAGAAGGATAAGTTAGAACAACTCAACCTACAACGTGATCACATGTCACTCATAACTAGGGATTAGAGCAAGTAGTGGAAGAGGCTTGTAGAAACATTCCAGAGTTGGTCATGCCAGCGAGACTCCCCACTACGGAAAAAATTCATCAACTAGCAATTGGAATCTGCAGGACCCAGGAGAACGCCACGAAGGTCCAGTTGGAGCTAAACCTACAAATCATGAATCTAAGAATGAAGGTACCATCCTCCACACCCCCAGAAGTCTGAGAGAAGTGACACCACACTATTCAATTGGGGTTGAAAGAAATAGAGCATGCTATCCAAGACTGCATAGGATTGTTGGATCAATGACTCATCACCCTCACTTCATTACAGGAGAATCCAATGCTACAGCAGTTAGAAGCAGAAGCATAGGAATTAGCACAGGCCTATGACAATGTTCGGGTGACCGCACCGACAGTCATCCTTGCCCAGTGACTAGCCAAGATGAGGGAGGCCCAGGCTCTGGAAGAACAGGTGGACGTCACACACCAGAAAGAAGCAGGGCTTAAAGCACGCATCTAGCCTTGGCTCGAAGAAGCATTCATGGTCACCGCCATGATCGAAGAGAAGTTGGCCCAGATGTAGGACACATATGAGAAAAGGTAAGATGGGGCCTCTGACAATGATGCATCAAAGAGTCACACACAGTTGATACAATAAACAGTGGAGGAATGTGTGGCAGATGTCTGTGAGGCATAAAGATTGTTGGATGAACTAAGTGAAAAGATCACCGCACCAACCAAGTGACTCGAGACGAGTCACGATGATTGTGTTGGGAGCCTGTTTGATAGTGGATACCCTGCATAACAGTTTTAGGGCTTAAAGCCAACAATTTTTGATATTGGTATTATAAAGGCTCCACGAAGTGCGCGAGCATGAGTTGTAATGATTCAAGTCAAAGGGTAGTCCACCCTAAAATATTGTTAAGTGTCAGCCTACCCATGGTTTGCGAACCATAGGAAGGTATAAATAAAGCAAGGCTCTAGGTGTAGAAGTTAGTTAAGTTAAGATTGAATCTGAAGTGTATGGGTTTTCATAAGGTAATATTGGATCGAAGTCTGTAAGTCTGAGTCGTGGGTCATAGTAGTAGAATAGGCTCTGCAGCTATTTGCACAGAGGCCTAGTAGAGTCTGCAGCTATGTGCACAGACCCCTACAGCTAAGTGCGCAGGGTAGGAAGCAGATTGTAACTGGAAAAAGCATTAATAAAGATAAGTTGGTTTTGGAATATCACATATCGGTTCCTATATTCTAGTTTATGCATCTGTTATGATTTATGATTATGCTTGCTTCTATTTATATTAATTGATAACTGAAAATACTGAACCTATTCAAGATCTATAGTAATACTTAGCATAGAATGTGGTAAAGAGCATTCATGCTCATCCTTTAGGCCGCACGAAGGTAGTTTCTTCGAACAAACGCCTGAGTGGTAGTAGCGCAGCGCGAGGGATCAATCAGCGAACCTTTCAGACCTCATCAAGGCATCCCTAGGGTACGGAAACCTAGCTCCAGCACCCTCCCCTACAACCTCGGGTGAGACCTCAGTCTGTGCTCTGCGAACTGTTGCCAAAAGGGCCGGTAGTTTGGGATTTGTTTGGCTAAAAATTTCTGAACCTGGGTCAGGCCCCATCACGCCAACACAACCGTTTGGAGGAAGTTGGAGATGGAGTATGTAGGGCTGGATGGAAAGCTAGTTTTGCTACGGGGAATACACTTATACCTGCCAAAAACTATTTCATACCATATGCTGGAGGCTGATTTGAGACATGGGGACATTGATTGGGATGTGGAGATGAGGATCTCAGAGGCTGGCAGCAAGCCCGAGCCACCACATCTAGAGATATAGGTTATCCTGAACATTTACCACGTAGTGTTTGGAGACGTACTACTAGGTCAACCTCCTGACCGGGGATTTTAGCATATTATTAAGTTGGACTCGGGAGTTCATGTCGTCATTTCCACTCCTTACCGACATCCCAAGTCATATCGGGATGAGAGAGAGAGAGAGGAATATCCAAGAGCTATTGGCACTTGGGCACATCAAGCCCAATTCTAGCCCTTTTTCTTCATCAGTTGTACTGGAGAAGAAGAAGGATGGGTCCTTTCACATGTGCATAGATTACCGAGCCCTCAAGAAAGAGACACTGAAAATCTACTACCCCATCCCACATATAGATGAGTTGATGGATGAGTTGAGGGGGGATAAGTTCTTTTCGAAGATTGATTTGCGTTCATGATACCATCAAATCTTGGTGAGGGACCATCCCAAGGACAACATTTTGGTGCCATTATGGTCACTTCGAGTTCTTGGTTATGGCCTTCAGGCTGACCAATGTACTAGCTACCTTCTAATCATGCATGAACCATGTGTTTTATGGGAAGTTGAGAAATTTCATGCTAGTTTTCTTCGATGACATAATGATCAATAGTCAGACTTGGGAGCATCATTTGCAGCACACTGAGACAGTGTTACGCATTCAAGAGGAGAAAAAAATTTATGCTAAATTATTCAAGTGCGAGTTTGGGATGACTAAGATGCTCTATCTAGGGCACATAGCTGGGCAAACAGTGTGAAAGTACATGAGGAAAATATCCTAGCTATTCGAGATTGGCCAAAGCCCTAGAATGTGACTGAGTTGAGGGGATTGATGGTCATTTGCACTTATCATAGGAAGTTCGTGAAGAGCTTCTTCCAGCTAGCAGCATGCCTCACTGACTTGATGAAGAAAGTGGAATTTTAGTTGACCACTACAGGACAAGAGGCTTTTGAGCACCTCACATAGGTCATGATTAGTTGTCTAGTGTTAGCACTTCCCAACTTCACCAAGCCCTTTGTGCTAGAGTGTGATGCATCAAGAGTTGGTGTGGGGGTCATGTTGATGCAGGGAGGGAACCCCATAGATTGCGAGGGTTAGAAGCTACTACCCCATGATCTACTTTACTCTGTATATGAAAAGGAGATGTTGGCCATCATGCATGTGTTGTCTACGTTCAAATAGTATTTGGTGGGTGTTGACAGTGTTGGACCTTCCAACATGTCAGGGGATCTCCCCGATAAGAATTCCTAATTAGACCTCAGACCATTTGGTGTAAGAGTCCCAGCAGTGGGTCATATGGTAATGCCTTGACCATGATTTTGCATAGAGGCAAGTAATATGTCCCTGTTGGTACCAAGGGTGTGACATATGTAGTAAGTCAAGGAAGGTGCTTGAGTGGTTCTATCACAGAGAGGGTGAGGTGAGTGTGACCCTTGGAAACCTGTGATAGCACGAAGTTAAGAAGGGAACACACGAGCAAAGATGCATCACAACATGGAAGGAAAATTAGCTAGCAATCCAAAGTGATGGTTAAACCAACAGTACATTTCAGAAAGATTCATACATACATATGCATAAATAGCTACAAATACATGTGTAAGAAAACAAATACATATATCATTTAGAGTACTCAAGATGGCTGAAATACAACAACATATGCATGAAAAGTGATGGCTCTGTTATATTGAGAAGTGTAAGTTCCAGCCATACAATACATCTACTTCCAACCACTACTTCTAACAGTGGAATGTTACAGCCACAACAGACTGCCCCTCCAAAGAGATACCAACCCTACACAATGTAGAAGCCAAGACTCATTACAATACTATACAATCTCTCTCTAAGATAGTCTTATAGGAAGCTTGGCTAACCAAAATCCTCTACAATGAGTTATGAGGGACTATTTATAGAAAAGGGTGGGGTGGCCCTTGACATTTCCCTTTGTGACAGTTCATATACCCTCATGACTCTTCATCTACTCTATGATTGTTACATCTAGCTATCGACACATGAACTTGCACTTGAGAAGACGTTACATTACAATGCACATCTACCCATGTGAGACAAAATGGCTTGAGAAAGCCATGAAAGACATGCTCATGGTGGTTGACAGTAGTGAACTAATGCCAAGATTTGTAGTCCACGATGGTGTCCATGTACTCCAAGGTGACATCTTTCTAGAACCTAACTCTTCCCTCCATATCATCTGAGTACATTGATCGGGATCTTTCCAACTCGTCTGATAGCATGCGCATCATTGTCTTGAGTGTGGTCGAACCAACAACATACTTGTGCATGGTGTCTGCACTGATTGCCGATTTTGGGCTGGTTACTATGCGCATCAACTCATCAAAGTATGAATCAAGCTCTAATCAAACCCTTTGCTTTGTCTTCACCTGGGTGAGTGTCCCAATAGATGGGATCACACCATCATGCACCACAACATCCATACTCTTGAATACACATGCATGGGAATCCTGTAGGCTAGTGATGAGTTGCAGGAGCTTTTCATAGTTCCGAATCTGACTCCAGATGTGTGCCTTCAGCTCGACCACTCTGGCTTTCATCATCTTAGGCAAGTGAAGCGAGGCTCCCTTGTATCGCATTGTCCATGTTTGCATGTAATCAATAGCATCATGCACGTTTAACATGATACGTGCTCTTCTAGAACATCGTTGTTGCCAACCGTTGATATGGATGAGTGCCTTGTGAATGGTTCCAAACTTGGAATAAAACGCCCGCATGACTGTATCAAGGGACAATACTTCATCCAGTATTGCCTTCTTCAATTCTGCCTGAGAAGATGTTGTAACCAGTTATCCTCCCTTCTTGGCCGTCTGTAGCTCCATAGTCATTCGTTCATTCTCAGCTATTAGGAAATGAACACTCAAGCTAGTAGCTTTGGCATATGCTCTGGTAGAATTGACTAATGCTACTGTATGTTTGCACATGTTAAATATGATCACTCGTTCCTAAAACTGCGTAAGAGATGTATGATCATCCAGAGTCGACACTCTATGAGATTACACAACTCTATCTTGAGACTCATCGAATGAGATGTTGTGCACGTCTCCTTCTAGCTAATCTCCAAGGATCTCAGTGTCTCCTTTATCACTTGGGACTTGCTCCTCTTCTGGATGTATTGAAGCTAGTGGGTCAATCTCTTGATGGTGAGGAATGAGGTCGATGTCTTTCTCTAACTCCTGTTGCTCCATATCTATATCCATCTATTCAAATGCTTGCTCTATTTCGCAAGTGAAGTCCTGCTCCTGCGATGGTTCACCCTGTCTTCCTGATGCCAACAATTATAACGAGTCTACTATCTGTATGGGCAAATTTTCATATGTTTGCACAAGTTGCACCCCCTATTGTACCTATTCCTACTATGAGCCTTCCTTCTCCTATCTATGTAGCTCATGTTCCTTCTGGAGTTGATCCTTCAACCCATGCAACACCTTCTTTGTTTCCACCATCCTCCATTTCTCTCTCTGCCTTTGCATGTTTCTCTTATCATATTGTTGCCTCTTTTATTCTACAACCAAAGCTGCTTTTGCCACAAGTGGATCTGCTTGGAACTTGTAGCTTTTCTCTTCCTCCATGCTGTCAACAATCATCCTCTTTCCCTTGTCACACACTGGTATGTTTACCTCTGCTACTGCTACTGCTTCTAGTTCTCTCCGGGACGTTGTGTCACATTGCTCCGCTATCCATTCCACAACGAGGCCAAAAAGTTCATTGTGTCTGGAGGAGTTGTAACAATATCTCCATGGGTCTTCCTCCACCTAATGACATGCCCCGAGGATCCAATTAAATTGTACTCTCACGTAGTGATCTTTCACAAGACAATGTGGGTCAACAAATTGTAACTTTGGAGGTCGAATGGATATTTCTTCATCCACTCAGCTTTGACATCCGCATGCTTGAAACTTTATATCTTGTATAACCCGATCCATAATGAAAGAGAGGGCCAAGGTGCCTTCTTCTTCCGGTGCAGCCTAGCTGTCAATCATGCCAAGATGTGATATGATACTGTGCCTGCATGACGAGCTTTTCCAAGGCAAACTTTGGTAGAACACGGGGAGGCTTCTCTGTGCTATACATCTATATGAAGGTGTCAGATGGTGAGGCATACCAATTAGCTATGTGGGTCAGTGCCTCCATTTATTCTTTCGACATACAGGGTGGATACTATTCGAATATCATCTTGTAAACTGTGGTGACAAAATGATCGGACAACTGCGTGATAACTCCTCTTAAGCTACATTCAGACAACATCTTACAATAACTATTCACAGCAGTCTCCGTCGATGTCCATGCTCACTTCAAGCCTGGGAACTCCTGAATGGCATAGATTTCATCCAAGATATAGGCGAACATGTAGATTTTTTATTGCATACCTTTGGGCGGCTATCGAGCCCTTGTTACCTGTTCCTTCAGCTAATGAGCCAACACATCAGACCAGTCGCATGCTTTGTCTTCTCTAGCCAGTTGGTCCAATGTGATCATCGAACTCTGTGGGAAGGTTTCCATGCTTTCGTGGCCATACAAATGACATGGAAAGATGACCAAGTATTGATACACCTTCTGTCGTATCTTTGTCTTGTAGACCTGGTTGGGTGTCATCCTGAATTTGATTGGCCTCTTCACTCAATTCTTCAAGATATCTCTGGAGTTGGCATTGTTGTTGGGTATGCTAAAGGGTGTCTCCATGGTGATCATGAGCTATGACATTTGATACATCGCATCATAATCTAGATAAAATAGCACAACCAATCAAATATATTCTATTATATTTGAATAAGAAAATTACACACATATTTATACAATCAATAGTCTCAAGATAGGAATTCTATATTAGACGTACAGTAGTGTGGTTGAGAGATTCTCTCAACCACACACTAAACTAGGAGAAACTATATTCTAGCTGATTCCTATTATGTAGGAACAAACTCCTCAAATAGAGAGTTACAACCATAGACAAGTAGGAATTAATTATTTCTAACTCCCCCCCTTAATGACTACTTGTCATGATAGTCAAATCCACCACCATCAGGCGAATTGCATGTACAGAACCTCCCAAAACACAATCTGCCTCCCCTCGCAAATCGTCAAACGAAGATAAGGATTCCCGCGGATCCCCTTCTACTCAGAAAATTAAAAAATCATCTAAGTCCGAGCCAGGTGTTCTGCAGTCCACCTACTCAATTGAGCACAAAGCTCTCGTGTACACGTGGCCACAAAGGCACCTCAAGCCATAGAGGCGATTCTGCCACAAAGGCAAGCACTTCAGCCACAAAGACTCTATAGAAGGTTTCTAGCTCACCACCAACCCTCACTTTACAATGACAAAAGATGGTTTCAGGCTGACCATAAACCATTACAAAGTGGTTTTAATATCACCATGAACTTTCAGATGCCTTTAAAAAACTTACATTTCATTCCACATTTTGGAGTTTCTGGGTACATACAATGACTATTAAAACAACTGGACTTGCTTATAACATGCTAGGGGGTCTATTCCACAAACCACACTAACTCAAACAAACATCTATTTTGTTGTCCACCATAAACGTTGTCATTGCTGCTTTACCTCATCTGTTCATTGTTCACATCTTGGGCATCCTTGTCTGTTCAAATAACTTCTTGGAACTCCATGCTTAACCTGTCATTCGTTAGAGTTGCAAATTCTAACAAAATAACTTTGCCTGCATTGAGTTAGCTAGGCTCAATAATATTTAAACATGATTCAAAGAAAATACAACATAAACTCTTCAAATTTAATTTCTCTGCCCATAGATGATTATTTTCCAAACATACCAGCAGCCATTTTTCACCAACGATACCTGTGAGTGGTCTACTGATAAAGAAACGGATTGATGACTTTTCACCTGGACTCAATGCAGTGCATTCAAACACTAATGACCCATACATAGGCACATAGCCATACAAAGAGAACACAATTTTCCCTTCAAGAACAATAATCTAGGACTCCACGGTCCATTCCTCTGTCGTGTTTCAGTATCTACTCCCCTGATCACACAAACACGATCATCATATAGCTCCAACCACTATTCTTTGATGCCATTTTCATTTTCATGTCATCATTGTATCTGGTAGTAGAACATTCTTGCAAATAAATTTGTCTATTGTTGGAATGGAAAATTCCAACATAGATTTATATTCGTGACAATAGTTTTCCAAGCTAAATGTCACAATAAATAAATTAATTCTTTCAACCAGATTTACTTTACTCACATGACCATTCTTAAAACAATATACAACATGACATCATGGCAATACTTTTGATCTGCACCAAACATACTAGTGAATTGCAAACAAACCACGCAGCAGACTGGCGTAGTAGCAAGACATCAAGAACATTGAGGAGATCCGCACACACCAACAGTTCAAAAAATTTACCCATGCTGCTTTCTTCTCCACGCAGCAACTCTTTTCTCTTCATCTGTTTCATCCACAGGACAATTTCACCCAATTCGAAATCAAGGCCAGACTTGGTCGCCACTCCTCTGATCAACAACGTGCCACACAACACTGTCACTAAGAATTGAATTAAAGAAAGCAATAAATGAAAGTTGATCTGATGGAGACTTCGTGAGTGCCTCACGGTACATAACAATTATGAATTCACATAAATAAAGAATGATTTTGAGATTATCCCTCCCCAGTTGTAACGCTGACCGCGGAGAACTACGATTTGGACACATACCAATTTGATCGTGATATTTGAAGATTGAGGTAATATTTGTAGGCGATCATTGACGCAACATCCTCATCCCATTAGCATTCTTTATCAGTGAATTGACACATGTAACCTGCATTCTTTCATTCAATGAACTCGCGCATATTCTTCAGCCAGGCCACGTCTGCACAGAACTAATAGCAAACCAAACCTCTGGAGTTCGATCTGTAAACAATGGCCTTCACTGAACAAATCAGCCTCAACAAGCAATCGGTCTCCTTAGACTCGATCCCTGGCCACAGAAGCACAAGACTTCACCAAACTCTGCACCAGTCATTCTAAGTTGAGTTGCCACCAGGCCAGTGTAAATCCAAAATTTGTTCTACAGAGCCTCCAAAAAACTGCGAACAAAGCCTTTGCATGATCACATAGCCTCTCTCACATGCACCAGTGACAGTCTTCATAAGTCGACGAATTGAGCCGACAATCGCAGTTGAGCCAAGCTGAGTCCAGCTCTCTCAACACAGCCACACCAACGATCTCTACTGCACTGTTGCCTCCACGAAACTGCGGTGCCTTTTCCACGGATCTCCACAATAATACCCATGTCGGCGCTAAGGAACCAGACTCCTACTGTAGGCTTTGTACCTGGGTCCAGTGATCTGAACCCCAATCGATGATGCTTAGCACATGTTTCCTTCAACCAAACCGATCCAACCTCCACGAACCAGCCATCTGCACCTACAAACTGCAAGCTCGACCTCCACTATCAATCAAACAGGCCCATGGCTATTCACCAAGCGCCTCCACCATATTTCAGATCCACTAACTTCGACAAATTCAAACAGATCCATGCTCTTAGCTCCACAGATCCAAGTATCTCCATGGCTTACATGGTCTGCCTGTGTGGATATGTAGCTTCTCGATTTAATCTCATCGCTTCACACCACATCACATTACAAGGCTTCCGAGTATGAACCAATTCACTGATTCTCATCATCTTCACTTCAACAGCCCACGGCGGGGGCAGGGAACCATTGTTCAACCCACTAGGTTGCACTCTTCTAATGTGCCGCCACCGATATGCTTCGATCCACACAAACGCACCCTCAAACACACAGATCTGTCATTCGCCGCATGCTCAGCATACACCACCGACTCGACCGATCTGCTAACTTCTTCTCGGATCTCACTCTCTGACTGTAAGACACACCATGGCTATCGATCTGCCTCTCCAACTCTACCACAATTCTCCGATTTTCCACCATGATCTGGTTCTGCCCTCCATAGGTCAGGCAGCCTCGCAGACAGTCCACCAGATTCGAAGAAGGTAACAACCAGCATCGATGCCAGATCCGCAATAACACATATCACCAGATTGCCCGATTCTAGGGTCAATCTATAGCTACAAACACTACCATTGTTGACTGAGAGATTTCGCCGCACTGACTCTGCAACACGACAACTCGACCTCAACCACTATGTGAAAGCATCATGTCCAGAAGTGGAACCACAATGCACGGTCACCACGATCTATTACCAATGGATACCACGATGATGCTCCAAGATACCATGGATTTAGTGTTGATAATAGTATGATCCGCTCATAGAGCCCATCCGGATTGAATCACCATAATCCACTGCTCTAGGTCGCAACATAATGAATTTAATAAACTCCACAATCACTTGAAAAAACTGATGGACAAATAAACAGAGACTTTATTCATCAAACTCTTTAATAAAATCTACATTTATTTCCCTCAGCCCAAGACAGGCCTAGCCCACGAGGGGCCAAGCCGTCACGGGCTCTGATACCAAGATAAAATAGCACAACCACTCAAATATATTCTATTATATTTGAATAAGAAAATTACACACATATATATACAATCAATAGTCTCAATATAGGAATTCTATCTTAGACGTATAGTACTGTGGTTGAGAGATTCTCTCAACCACACACTAAACTAGGAGAAACTATATTCTAGCCGATTCCTATTATGTAGGAACAAACTCCTCAAATAGAGAGTTACAACCATAGACAAGTAGGAATTAATTATTTCTAACTAATCCTGTGCCCTGAAGGTAACAATCTTCGTCCCACTGACACTACTCAATGCCATCATCTCAGGATCAGGGTGTGAGACGATCCAATGTATCATGTCCACACATGGGAGCATGGGATACCTGCATGCAATCTGGTACAAGACGGACTTATGGATGTTCACTTAGACTTGGCGGTCTTCAAGGCATTCCCCAAATGTTCCTGCAAATGCATCATTGACCTCTTTCCCTTTAAGCTTGATGTCCTTGTCTAAAATCAACTTGGTATCTTCATAGATCGGCAGAGTTGTAGATAGTCACTCAACTATTGCTCCAGTTGCACTTCTATCAATGTCCTTTGATCCTACTCTCTTGGAGGCCATGGATCCTAAACTATTAAGAGGTGGAAAAACACCTACAAGATCTAGATACAAAGCAACATGCATGGAAATAAATCTATCAATGAAAACCAAAGAAAACTTGAGGAATGACATACAACATACCTGGGGATTGACTGGAAAGGATTGTGCAATTTTTCCTGGGAGGCTAGGAGACTGGCTGCCAGAACTACGCAAAAGCTAGACTGGGCTATCTGGGGAGACAAAATCCAGGCCAAGGCTACCCAAACCTCCCGATGGGTAGCTAAAGAAAATGTGAAAGTGAATGCATGGCGATACTGAGTGTAAGCAGGAGGGAATGATCGTGCACATAAACAGTGAATGAAAGATTCAGAAAATGGAACAACATGCATGTAGGTGAAGTGAGTCATCGAATCGGTGACCATTCGTGAAAAATAGTTTAATCCATGCGACAACAGTGAGATTCTAATGAAAAATGAAATGGTGCTAGTACAAGCTCGTATGCATGTAAACGACAGTGTTCACAGAAATCAAGCAAATAGCACTCACACAAGTGAAAACATAAAAAACAACATAAATGTTGCAAAATACAAGTTAAGCTGACTTACCTGTGAATAGCTGAGTTGGATGTGTCGAAGACTCCTGGATGTGTTGTGGGATGTCAGAGCTCCAAGATTGATGTGAATAAGTGAGCTCTAAAGCATTGAATAAATAATTTTGAAGCTCATGACGCAAGTGCCACAAATCTAGGAAAAAGCGACACTTGGAGGAAATATTCTAAAACGATCTTTGCATGTAACCTTAAGATACTTAAAATAAATCCCTAAAATCTAGGGATGCATTTTTCATATTTCTTTTTCTATTCTGGGAAAAATAAACCCATGCATGCAACTCAAGTTTTCCCGGTCCCAGGTGGAACCAGTCAACTCAATGGCACATGCAACAGCCTACTCAGCTGAGGGGAAAAAATGTGCATTTCTGTTAGGGAGTTGGGTTGGCTGCCCAAAAGGTTTGTGCAATTTCTAGGCTAGCAGCTGACTTCTACCCAGAATTGTGTAATTTATGGGCTGACCAGTCTTGCTGTGAGGAATTGCAAAAATTTTTCAGTGAAGCTTGAGAGGCAGATTTCTGCAATTCTGGAGCCCAGATGTTAGGGTCCAACCCTAACCCCTTTATTTATGTAATAAACCCAATAGGGTCAAGTCATAGTCATAGTTATTTAAAGAGTCAATAAAGCCCGTATTAATAATTGTAAGTGGTTAACCCGCACTGAAGAAAGGGACCACAATTAGTTGTAAGCGGGCCATAATTAATAAATAAAGTGGTTAACCCATGTTACTCAAAGGACCACTAGTCATTAGGTTGTTGATGGTCATTTAGCTATAAATGGTCGTAGGTATAAGGGAATGATCATCAAGTCTTATTTTATAATCGAGCTCTGCTCTGCTGGAGGTTTCCCCCTCAAAGAGGCAAGTGAACATTGCTTTGATCTTTGAATAATAAAATACTTGTTGTTTTCTCATTTTATTATGTGTTCTTGGTTGTATTTCTTCACATATTTGGTATTCTGGAATTTCTAGCAAATCAAGAGCATAACAAGTGGTATTAGAGCACTTTCCAAGGCCATGGTACCTCCATTTTTGCATTAAAAAAACTAGGCTAAAGACGTGTTCTGACATATTTAAACCACAGGATTTGTCGTTGAGCGCATAAACCTGTGGATTTGTGGAGGCATGCATGTGGGAAGTACAAGAGGTGGTCATGCTTGTTGGACTCCCTTGT
Organism: Pinus tabuliformis; assembly: GCA_031772625.1. Classification (NCBI taxonomy): domain Eukaryota; kingdom Viridiplantae; phylum Streptophyta; class Pinopsida; order Pinales; family Pinaceae; genus Pinus; species Pinus tabuliformis. The sequence continues at coordinate 1,030,934,993 of CM062819.1, forward strand.
AACCCCTCTGGGTACCCTTTTGAGTAGTAGCGCATTAGACAGAACCATGCACGGACTGCACTTCTACATCTCCTTTCAGAATAGCAGAAGTCCCCTAGGCTCACAGGAAACCTTGTATTAGATAAGCCATCGGCCATCTTACTGCTATAGTACACTAAGAACAACGCTTAGGGAGATTACTCATGCATACGATAGGGTAGTCGAGTAGTACAACTAAGGGTACGATTGATCTTCCTTAGTTAGTGCCCTGAAAGATTGGGCCAAGTACTTTTTTTGGACCCTTATATATATTTTGATTTGTAGCACCTAAAACTCCTTTGTAGCCATAGTTCCCTCTGATCTATGAAGATCAGATCCATCAGTTGGGGTTTTTTCGCCACTGAACCAATTATATCCACCAGTCGAGGTTCTACCGCCGCAGTAAAATTTAGGTCTAGCAATTGGGGTTTTGTCACCGCCGCACCATTTAGATCCACCAATTGCGGTTATTCCACCATAGTATAGCTCACATTCAGCAGTTGGGGTTTCACAAACAAATCTGACGCTCTGCGCAGTGAAGCTTGTTGTTGCTATAGTCTGAGCTCAATTTTCACAGGGCATTGGGCAGGATCAAGTTTTTTGGAACTTGGCCACTATAGTATTGATCTGTGAGAAGTAAAACTTCATTCGGAGTAAAAAAATAAATAAATAAGTATGATTCCTCCCTGGGATGGTTACAAGAGACTTAGCCCATAAGATTCAGGATGACGAGATGATTGTAGTGGTACCATTCACTGGTCAACCTCATTTTCTAGGTGGTCCCAAATTTTTTCGGAGTGACTTCAAGTGACTAAGATCTATGTATGGTAGAAACCTCCTCTCAAGTCATGGCCAATGAGAAGAGCAAGCGCCTTGAATCAAGGTTGGATTCATTCAAGGAACAATTGGAAGAAATTTTAAAATCACTTCACCTAGTCACCAATGGCATGACGAGGTATCATCGGGAGGTGCATAGTATTGATGATAACCTCAAAAGAGAATCTAAACATCATATTCACTTCCACGGAAATCACCAACATTCCCACCCTCGGCCACCCAAGATGGACATTGATGGCTCTAATTCGGCGGTATGGGTAGCACAAATGGAACAATATTTCACCCTAAATGATGTTTGCGATGATCAAACTAAACTACGTGTGGGAGCCCTTTACTTGGACCAAGAAAGAAGGCAATGGTGGAAGTGGCATGTGAAATTTTATCCCGGGAACATAACATGGCAGGTGTTCTCAAAAGCCCTTTGTGACCGCTTTGACCAAGAATCTAATTTTTTGGGCCATCTCACTAAGCTCTGATAGACAAGCACAGCTAAAGACTACATTACAGCCTTTGAGACATTAGCCTTCAGAATGGAAGGCACGGAAGATGAATTCTACTTGGAGTGTTTCATCAGTGCTCTCAAAGAAGCCATCCAAGCACATGTCCAGATGCACCACCCACCTACATGGATATATGCTTGAAAAAGGGTTGTCGAGGAAGAACTTTCCTTAGCTGCCCAATCTACTCATCTAAATTTCGTAGCCGATGGGCATTCCACCTAGGCGCAGGGCACTAACCAAACACTTAAGGTTCAAAAGGTGTCTCTAACGGAAATGGTTGAAAGAAGAAAACAAGCATTGTGCTACTACTGTGATGAAAATTACTCCTCGAGGCATAAATGCAAGGAACCAAAATTCTCTCAAATTGATGTTACTGCTCATAGCTCATCTAAGGAAGCCCCACCCCTTAGGGCCCAAAGGACGAAGTTAAGGAAACCTATCAGGATGATGATCTCATAGCTACACTAGATGAACCAGTTATCTCGCTACATGCTTTGGCAGGCATTTCTGCACCCCAAACTCTCAAAATCATAGGCTTTCTTAAACATCACCCTGTAGTAGTATTGATTGATAGTGGTAGCACTCATAACTTTATCCATAAGCGAGTCACTAAAACTTTTCATTGTTTTGTAAGGGCAGTCTCTAATTTCCAGGTCCTTATTGTTGATGGGGGGACAATGAAATGTGAAGGTAGCTGCGAAAATATTAAACTTTTGATGGGATACTACCACCTAAATACCCACATGTTTGCGATTAACATGGGTGGTTGTGACATTGTCTTGGGTGTTGAATGGCTTCGCACACTACGCCCAATCACAATGGATTTCTAGGAATTATATATGAGCTCTAAGCGAAATGACCACGTTCATACACTCTGTGGAGTCCAAGAAGTTTCTCCTTCTATCATCAACTTGCGTCGAATTGAAAAGCTATTGAAAAAGGGCCATCATGGATTCATCGCTCATTTTAATGCCATCCAAGCCATAGAATCCACTACTCTTCATATTCATCCTAAGATGCAATAGGTCTTAAACCACCACCAGAAAGTATTTGACAAACCTAAAGAACTTCCACCCTCTAGAGGGGAACATGATCATAGCATCACTTTGGTCCTAGGGACCCAACCAACTAATGTGCGCCCACATCAATATCCTTTCACCCAAAAGAATGAAAATGAAAAAATCATCAAGGAACTCATTGAAGCAGTTTTTATTCATCATAGCATCAATCCCTATTCATCACCAGTGGTCATGGTGCTAAAGAAAGATGGGAAATGATGCATGTGTCTAGAATTTTGGTCCCTCAACAAGCTCACTATCAAAGACAAATCCCCTATTATGATTTTTGATGTTCTGCTTGATGAACTACATGGGGCTCAATTATTTACCAAGACAGATCTTCACTCTGGTTTCCACCAAATACGCATGAAAGTAGTAGACATTCCCAAGACTACTTTCCAAACTCATGAAATACTTTATGAATTCTTGGTCATTCCATTTGGTCTCTGTAATGCTCCATCTACTTTTCAAAGCCTCATGAATCACCTGCTGAAACCATATCTTCGACCTCTTGGAAGCTCTGTTCCATCAAACTCTTTGAGAAAAAATCCATTATTTCCTCTAAAAGTAGAAATAATATATGGACCTTTACAAAAAATTTAAAATTTACCATGATTCCCTTTATCTTCTCTTCTTGAGTCCCATTTTAGCACTTTGTCTCCCAGGTTGAAATCATCAGCTTTGGTTCTTTTGTCAAAAAAAATCTTTATGTTTTCCTAGACAACCTGAGTTCTATTGTATACCTCTTCTCTGGACTGTTACAATTGAATTGTCTGATTTATCCTTCTTTGTATATCATTTGGTTCAGTTTGTATTTCCTAAATAATATTCATGACTGGAACTCCCATGGAAGAAGGGAAAACTAAATCCATTCCATAAACCAATTGGTATGGGGACATGCCAATTGATTTCTTTGTAGTCAATCTATTAGCCTGTAATGTGTTAATCAATGTGTTATTCCATGACTTCTTATTGTCCTCCAATATCTTCTTAATGATGTTTACCAAACTTTGTTTGAGGATTCATCCAACCCATTACCTTGAGGGTAATAAGTTGTTGAATGACCCAAAGAGATATGGTGCTTGTGACAAAAATACACCATCTTCTTTGATTTGAAAGCTGCAACATTGTCAGTGACAAGTTTCCTAGGATAGCCAAATCTAGAAATGATATTGGTTTCAAGGAATTATATAATAACAGAATCAGTAGCAGCTCTAGAAGCGATGGCTTCTATCCATTTGGTAAAGTAGACTATAGTAGTCAGGATCCATTTGTGTGGAGCGGAGGATGGAAGATGAATTTCACCAGTGAAATCCAATCCCCGCTATTGGAAAGGACTTTCAATAGAGATGGGATTTAGGGGAAAGGGTAATAATTTTCTCTTTCCTTCAAAGATTTGGCATTTTTGGTGAGCAGTTACCATCTTATGGATGTCTAGGAAAGGTGTAGGAAAATAGAAACCAGCGCTAAGGATTTTATTAGCAGTTGTTTTCCAATAAAGATGGCCTCCACAGTCACCTTCATGGAATTCCTACATAACTCTGTCAGCATCATCTTTTAACAAACATTTGAGTAAGATACCTCTAGCATCTTTCCAATATAATGTATTTTCAATAATGCAAAACTTGATTTCTTTTAATTTTAGAAATCTAGCCTTTGTTTTGGATAATCCAGGAGGAGAATTCAAATTGAATAGAACATACAAAAGGTCTGCATACCAAGGGGAATTTAAGAATGCCTCATCTATTGGTGGAGTCACCAGCTCCTCTTGATCATCCAAGGAAAATACCATGTTGATATCTAGTGCATTAAAATTTGATTCAGCCATCAGCATGGCTAATCCCTATCCTTTAATCAACTTGGCGAGCTTGATTTCTATATCATATTCCAGAATAACAACTATCCGTTTACCTCTCTTCCCATCGGGTCCATTTTGTGTTAGAATATCTTTGACAACCACACTAGGCACATAAGCAATGATATGGGAATGTAAAATATAAACTCTGAAATCTTGTATTGCTTTGACTAGAGTGAATGTCTGTTTTTCGATGATATTATACTTTAAAGAAGCATCTCTTATATATTTCCTAAAGAATGCCATTGGTTGTTCATATCCTTCTATGTTTTTCTATAATAGTACAACTACAATAGTATGTTCATATGCAAAAGAAAATATAATAAAATCTTTGTTGAAATCTGAGCTGATTAAAACTAGATCTTTTGTTAATGCATGTTTGACCAGATCAAAATATTGTTTGGCTTCAACATTCCATTTAATTTATGTATCTTTCTTGAGCATGTTTGTTATATTTCTAAGAAGTTCATCAAGATTTGGTATGAATCTTCTCAAAAAAATAATTTTTCCAATAAAAGATTGAAGTTCCTTTTTGTTTCTTGGATGACTGATTTTAAGGATACCTTCAATCCTATTGGGATCAATTCTGATTCCATCTTTGAAAATGATTTTGCCTAGAAGTTTTCCTTCTTCAAGCCCAAACAATGTTTTCTTGGGATTTAGCAAGATATCAAATTTTGTTCATTTTCCAAATACTCTTCTCAAATGTGTTAGGTGTTCTTCATCAATCTTTGAGAAAATTTTGATGTCATTGAGATAAATCACAATAAAATTTTCAATTTCATCTGCAAAAGAAATGTCCATTTCTCTTTGGAAAGTGGCACCAACATTCATTAACACAAAGGGCATTTTCACAGACATGAAAGTTCCCCAAGGAGTATTAAAAGTTTTTTTTATCTTGATCATCAGGATATTCTAAAACTTGATTATACCTTGAGAAACCATCTAACAAGGAGATCCTACTAGAACCCACTACCCTTTGTAATATGTGATCCATTTTTGGTAAAGGGTAGTTGTCCTTAAGGGAAACCTTGTTTAGATTTCTAAAGTCAATGCACAATCTTATTTCACTTGTCTTCTTTCTTGTAGGCACAATATTGGATACCCATTTGGAATATCTAATTGGGACTATGATTTTAGCCTCATACATTTTCTTGATTTCTTTTTCAACCAAGGGCATTAGGATAGGATTTATCCTATGCAGCTTCTGCTTAAATGGTTCTTGGTCTTCCCTAATTGGAATTTTGTGTTGTATAATGCTAGTATCAAAAGCTTTCAAATCCTCATATCTCCAAGAAAATATATCTATGAATTCTTTAAACAAAGATATATAGCTTTGTTTTGCCATGATAAGCAGTGATTTTGACGGTTGTATTATTTTGGGGTTTTGCTCATTTCCTATGTTGCATTCTTCAATGTTTGTTCCTGTTGGTTCCATTTTTGGCTTTTTGGAAATGTCATTAAAGTCAAACAATTATTATAAAGGGGCAAGCCCTCTGGGAAAATCGTTATCCTTGAGTTGAAGTACTTTGAATTCCTCTTTTTCTAGGTCTTTATGTATTTTAGTTTATATACAGTTTTATTTGTTGAAATATTTACATCAGAAATAACAACTTTCTTTATACTAATATGTACATCACTTTGACTGTCTAGTACATCATCCAAAATTATGTTTCTATTCTCAAATTGATCTTTTGATTGTAAAAAACTCTTAATTTGTTTATCACTTCTGAAAACTGGCCAGTAACTCATGTTATCAAGTACTGCAGGATGATGTTTCACCTCAATTGTGTGTTGTTTGTTTGGGTGAGGTAATTTGTAGGTGTTGGCTGAAAAAGCTAAACCATTTGCCAATACATTTTTGATCCTTGGGATGACAACAAGGTCATACTCTTCAAATGTTTTTAGAAAATCAATCACAACATTTCTATACTCTCTCAATCTAGGATGCTTTACAGAGTATTGTCCTTTAATTTGTTTTATGATCCATTCAGAATCTCCTTGGACTGAAATTCTTCTAACACCTAATTTTTAAGCAATTTCAAGCCTAACAATAATGCCTCACACTCTGTTATATTGTTTGTGCACAGAAAATTTATTTCGTAAGAATGACCTTCACCCTCATCAGTATTTGAATTGCACAGCCAGACTCTAGCCCCTAAACCTGTTTTACCACATGAACCATCAAAAGTCATATTCCAAAGAGGTTCTGCCTCTGGTTTCTATTGCACAACTGGTATTTGTAGGTCATGTTTTTCATTAAAATCATCTGACCCATCCGTGGGTAGTTATCACATCTTCAAACGTAGTCTCCTGTATCATTGAAGATAGAGGGCCAATAATATCCCATCATTGTACAGAATCAAGGAATCAAGATCAGTATGGACAAAATAGAGGGGATAGTTGTTTGGATTTTCTTGGTTGCTCACCATATATTTCATTAAGGTTTCTCTATACAGTCTTCTTGGTTGACCAAATACTGGTATTGTGGCATATGTCATATCCATTTGAAGTGTTCCTTGTAACTTATCACCCCAAGAGCGTGACAATAACATTCCATACTTAGGTGGAATGTTTGCTACCACTATGTCCATCACTAAACTTTTCATTGGTATCTAGGCTAATGTGACACAGAGGTCCTTGATAAGACCTAGACACCTAACCTTGCTAGAGTCAAATGAGTATAAATCTTTGTATGGTCTAGTGATTTCAAGTCCAAGTTTTTCCATAACAGTCTTTGGCATAAGATTATGAGATGCACCTGAATCCAACATGGCATTATGAAGAATTTTGTCGTGAATATTAAGGCTGACATAAAATGGGGGAACACCTCCTTCCTAAGGCTTTCCATCAACTTCTGGTCCAAACAACAGCTCAGGCTAGTCATCATTCAAGTTCACAGTATCGGTGATTTCTCCTATGTTGAGTACCTTTAGGACCTGAGACCTATACACATTTTTGTTTATCAATTCAGTGAGAGGAATAGAAATTTTGAGTTTAGCAAGTTCATTCTCGATACTGAATGGTGTTTGAATTTTAAGAAGATTTGAGAAATCATCTCTTTTAGCCACTACTTTTGTGACAAGTTCAATTTGTTGACTTGTACTAGGAATATCAGTTTGGACAGTCTTAGTAGAAACATCAATTGTTTTCCTGGTAACATTTTTTGTGTTCTTCTTTTCTGAACTGTTTACATTTTTCTTAGAGATTTTAGTTGTTTTCATGAGATTAGGCACAACAATATTCTTAGCAGGGTGACTAGAATTCTTTTTGTTTGAGTTGTCACTGTTTTTCTTACACCTCAGATTATACTATTTATCGACTTCTAATATGGAATTCTCAAATCCATGTTTATAGTCATCAGATTCTTCAGATTCCAACTCTGTTTGAGCTAACAAAAATAGTTCATGTTCCTCTTGTGTAAGAAAAATAGAACTATCTTCATTCATCCCCATTAAATTAATTTGATTTTCCTCAACTTCTTCAACCACAACTACATCTTCATCAGCATAATTTTCTTGAAATGGGGGCCTAATTTGTTGATCTGGGCCTCTTTGTTCTCTTTGTCTGATTTGTGGAGTGTTTCTTCTAGGATTTGGATTTCGGTTCTAGGGAACATGTTGGTTTTCCCTAGGGACACTTCTCTCATTCAAACTTATTCTCTCCATCATTCTTTCCATGGTCCTCACTAAAGAATCAATCTTAGCATCTATTGCAGAAGTTGAAGCTTCTTCTCTTATCGTCACTCTTCTTTCAGTTTTCATCCTAGCTCTTTTTGCTTGTAAATTAGCCTCTACACTCATGACATCTCTTTGCATCCCTTCTAATGTTTGAGAATTCCTTTCCCTAAGTTGGTAGGACATATTTGCATCAAATACATCTGGGAATTTTATCAAGGCTAAATCCTGTGGTGGTTTAAGATTTACAGGAATTGTGTTATAGGTATTGTTGAATCTAGCACAATAGTCCTGAACACTTTCACCTACTTCCCTCCTAATATTTTCATATTCTGATTAAATCTGCAGAGATTTCTTTTTGACTTCCCATATATTAAGAAATATTTTTTGGAATGTAGGGAGATCATTTATACTATTTAGAACAGCTAGATGAGACTTGTCATCTTGCTGCTTTGGTCATCGAAGCACAAAAGAAGCGAGTCAAGTCCCATTTTGATCAGTCAGTCTCCCCTCATGCATTTTCTAAGGGTGACTTGGTTTTACTATATGATCAAGCTAATGATAAGCTGGGGGAAGGCAAGTTCGAACCCATGTGGCATGGGCCCTACATTGTTAAACATGTGTTGCAAAAAGGGGCCTATGAGCTAATTGATTATGAAGTCAATCCTTTAGACAAGCCCCAAAATGGGCTTTATCTCAAAAGTACTATGCTTAGGTCATCTTGCATGGCTACTTGTGTACATTAGTGTGTCATTCATTTTTGTGTAGTGTTATTTGGTGTATTAGTTTTCAAACAGCTTTCCCGTTTACTATGTTTTTTCCCTGCTTTGCATATGTCTATGACTCCTCACATCGATTTTGTTGATGGTGCTTTCCTTGGAACATGGAATCTATCCTCCGTGGCATGGGCCATTTATGACCCTCATGGTGAGTTGATTGATCTTCAAGGTATTTTTTAAGGTCGTACAACTAATAACATTGTTGAATACATCATAGTTATCAAATTTTTTTCAGAAGCCATTGCTCTTGACATTCGAGAATTGATTGTCAACCTGGATAAACAGCTTGTTGTCCTTCAACTCAATGGGCAATATTCCATCAGAAACCCTCAGATATTGAGAATGTATCTACGTATTCGTCTACTGGAGAGAATTTTGATTACATTACATATCATCATATTCCCATACACATGAATACATTGACATATGCTTTAGCTAATTATGTGTTGGATAGACATTTACAAAACATGTGGAAAACTAAAATAAATCATTTTTACCATATTAAGCACGAAAATATAGCATATATATATATATGGCGATAATTTTTACCCCAAAAAATAATGTGTGTTCAAATAACATCTGCGACTCATAGGCCTCATGTATCTATGGCTCGCAGGTCTCAAAAAATGTAAATGTTGGACCTAGGAACTAATCAACATGGTGATCATGGTAACATGTAACTACTCGTGCTGCATAAGTTAGCAATCAGTGGATCCGATTAGATACCCCCACCGTATGCCTCTGGTACTAACGTGAGATGTCTCCCACCCGTGCATACTCTAGGATATCATGAGTCAACCCCTCAAGGTTCCTTGTGATCTCCTCCTCATTATCACCTCCTTCCTGATAAGGAGCGATGTCAAACTGGTGAGTGACATGCCTGGCTATCAGGGACATCCCGATAGGACGCTCTGGTCCAACATCTGCATTCATAAAACAAAATGTTATAAACACATATATATCAAAAAAAATTAAAAATCAAAAAATTAAAAATTAATTTTTTACCTTCATCATCGAAATCCTCCCCATCTGGAAGTGGCATATATGGATCTCCAGGGAAATCAGTACCATTGTAAGGCAAATCCTCCACTACAATCAACTATCATCATAGCCCTGAGACAAATGTGGGCTTGTGGGACATATGCTGGCCTCTGGTGATTCTAGGCATCAACCGACTCCAAAGGACCATCTGTGGGTCCCGTGGCATCAACGGATCCACCTCAGTCAGCTGGTATTGGAATAGCAGAACCCACTCCAGGAATAAGGTCACTAGCACAGATCCGAAGAAAAATTGCTTTAGATTCCCCACCTTAGCTTTTGACAACTAGCATTTCATGTTGATCTTCATGGCTTTTTCCCAATTGAAGATTGTCGATGTTGTACAGTCGATAGCATACAGAAATTTTGACTTGTTGGTTTCATGCTCCGCTTGGCACCTAGCCACTTTGTTGATGGTCAACAGTAGAACTCTTAGTGTAAGATCTCGCACAGTCACGATCTTGATCTTGCAACTCTTGGATTTGAGGGCTTCTGGACAATGTTCGACAAATAGCATGGATATGCTTGACCCATTCAATCATGACCCATATAGGTTGACTGGTTCCCCTCTTCAAGATAGTCTTGTGATGAAATAGATGTCTTAAGTTTCCAACTCCAGCTCTTGGTCACCAATGATAAAAGATTCGCGATTTATGTCCCAGAGACTAATCAGGTATTGAAGCAGCTCAGGTTGAGCCCGCATCCCTAGTGTGTGAAAGAACTTGAGGAGCCCACAGTTCCTCAAGGCATCCAAGCAATTTGGATCAGCCATTTCCTGGGTGTCCCCATCTTCATGCTCATGTTCTTTCCAATCCACCATTTTTTACGATTTTTTCCTGAAAAAACCATGTATTCAAGTCAATAATCGTTTTTGGCAACTAAAATTTGGGTTCAAATGGTGCATTTAAGAGAAAAATTTATTTTTCTTTGTTCACAGTGTCGGTGCGGCCCTTTTAAAAAAAGTTGTGTCGATAGTGCGGTTGGTAGTTTTAGCAACCCCCAGCCAGTGCAATTTCGTGCCCATAAATTGCACCAACCAAGGGCAAATTTTTTTGCCAAAACGTTCCTTAGAAATCCAAAAAAATGGATAAAAACAGGAATAAATAGTACGGAAATGGAGCTTAAGTACTTGGCTCTTACCTACAACTGACAACTCAATGAATGAATTCTCAGATCTCCCGCGATCTGCTATGAAAAAATTAGGGCACAAGTGGGTAAAAAGTTTTTCACACAAAGGTAAAATGGTAAATGGTAAAAAATATTTACTTTTCCCTCCTTTCATTCAATTTTTCATGAAATATTAGGGGTTTTAAGTATTTTTCACCTATTTTGCCTCACGAATTGGATAATGCATTTTACCTTTTCGCAGTGACAGGTGGTGGATGTTTGACGATGGTACTGAGTCATGTTTCAGCGTTTTTATTGACTCGTAAAACTCAAATGAAAAGATTGTCGAGTATTTTTCCCTTTTGACTCGTAAAAGAGAAAAAAATGGGGGGTCCACTTTCAAGCTCTTTTCCGACCCTTTAAATACGAAAATATTACCAATATCTTGTCATTTTGAACTCGTTAATGGATGTGAAACATCATGCACCTAGTATACATTTACCCTTTTTTGGGTTGGGATGCACTATTTACGAAAAGGGTACTCCTTGACTAAAATAGTCAAGCGGTTCTCTCAAGTACCATTTTTTACCTTTTCGGGCTTGAGAGACACAAATGTACAAAAAGGGACCATGTGGAGTTTTCTTTTCCATGTCTTTTTCAAACTCTCTAAACATGAAAAATATACCGAGTTTCACCTTTGTCAGACTCGTTAAAATATTAAACGACATCGAATTCATCACCATGACAAACATGAGCTTCTCCTTCCTAGGGCTCGTTAAACTTACTAGGTCGGATTCATCTAAAGGATGGACTTACAGTGCAAGCACATGCTATCCCCTCAAGCTTGCAAAAAAAAATAATTGGGGTGCCTACCAGAAATGGTGGGGGGGGGGGGGGTTGGAAATTCGATCAAACATGTCGGCTACTCACTCTTGAACATGACACTTTCTACTTCGTGTCGGGTTGGGATATCCTCACTTCATCTTCGACCTTCCTGGGTTGGGTCATTTAATTTTTCCTTCCATTTGATCTCTTCCATGTCATCATGACTACTGATCCTATGGGTCCAAAAGCTATCAAACTCTAGATTTTTGTTGATGATATGTTCAAGAGTTGTCCTTCTGTAGTTACACACCCCTGATTCTCTGTATCATCCAAAATCATTTTTCATCCCTTTGTCTCGTGTCAATGATGTGGGATACATCATGGCCCTCCTTTGACATGATCACTTCTTGTTGACTTCAACTCATTATCTAGGAATTTGACTGAGAGAATCCCTTCCAGTACCTTAGAGATTGCATGCCCTAATGGAAAGTTATTCGCACTCGATGACAAGTTCACATAATTGGCTTTCGATCAGGTGATTTCACGGGTGTTCAACTTCAATTCCTTTATTCACATTCCATGTATTGTGTTGATAGTACCTTGAGGACAATTGTCATTATTGGTGGTTTCTCTCATGCTTGTTAACAGTTTACATCATCGACTGGTAATCAAGAAATTTTCTAGCATGTTCAACGTCAACACATCTATTCACATGTTAGAATTTGTACTTTGATTGGGTCGTGTTGGAGCGCAATACCTTGGGCTCGGATTACAAAATTCCAAGTTGCAAGGCAGTGTGACATGATTATTTTGATATGCATGTCTCTTTTAGATGGGTGGCTATGATCATACCATGAGTTGTCATATGTAATCCTTCTCATTATTGGATGGCTGTGACCATACCTTGGTTTTGATATGATCCTCTTTATCGGATGGTTGCACCCATGCCTAGATCTGTTTACATGATCATTTTCTAGATGCCTTCATCCATACCATGATTCATGTATCATTTGAAATAGTTTTTAGTAATGTATATGTATCTGTATTTTATTGCAGGTTTTCCTAATGCAGACTCTAGTTCCTCGCACTGATTCATAAACCATTTCACCCCTCACTCTAGTTCAGCCTTCACGCTTTAGGGGGCATCTGTTACACAACATTTTTTCATTGTCCCTGCAATCCCCATTCCATGATCCTGGAGGAACTCTATAGTGAATCCTAAATGCTTTCTCTCCATGAAGAAACTCTTATTGTGTCCCTCTTCATGAGCAAAACAATTCCCTTTTGCATCATTTCCCAAAAATATTTTGTTTTTCCGAGTTTACCAGACCAGCGCTAATGACCCGTGTCATCCTCATGCCGATAAGAAGGGATTATAATTGTCCCTAGAACTGACTGAAGTGACTGAGCCTTTTTCCAGTCACATTGATCCTCTTTGGAAAGTTTTTTTAAAAAAGGAGCCGAAGCTTCCAGCTCTAGAAGCTTCGTAACGGAAGTCTGGTAAATGGTTAGGCCGAATGGAGTCAAGGAGGTCAGTTTGGGATCCTTTCCCCTATTAGGATGGAACTACCTCAACAGATAAGACCTTCTCCCATGAGAAGAGGAACCATCTCCCTTCCATCCATACTATATAAATCTCCCTTTTTCCCAAGCACAAGCTAGTTCTAATTAGGCTCTGGTTGAAGATTTGATTGTGGAGTAATCAACAAGTTTTTCATAGTTGCAGCTCTCTAATTTCATGTGAGGGAGAAGTGTGAATTTGTTTTAGTGTGAAGACTAAAGGGAAGAGCCTGAAAACTACCATTATTGAGGCCATCATGGAATGCTAACGGAAGTGTGTGGGAACTCGGATTTCTCGGAGGAGAACAACAACATCAAGACAACGGTTGTAATTGCTTCTTGATTTAATATATGTACAACTATCGATTGATTTCCTATATAATATGTCATCTCACATGTTTATGGCTTAATGTTTCTTGACTTGTTAGGTTGAATGCAATTTGTCTATTATCACAGTTGTTGTTTGTTATTTTTTACTTGTTTCAGGTGCTCGAAGAAGGAAACGAGAGATAGTTGGAGCAAGGAGGAAGGTCATCACCAAACGGGATAAGCGTACTAAGAGGTAGGCCCTCTTAATTGGTTCTAAACTAAGGAAATCTTCCATAGAATTTCTTTTTTGTGGCTAGACCTACTCTCGGGCTAGAGGAATTGTTTGTGTTTGCAATTAGAATTTTACTTCACCACAGTGGGGGGGGACCCAAAACTATTATGGGCCATTGGATCGATCATATAGTGCAAGGATTTCAAAAGAATATGAGAGGTGGATAATCACTGATGTGATGGGCACATGGGTGGTGGGGATTGGAAAAACAAATGGAATGGGGGTGGAGTATGGAATTAAGTTAGGAGTATATTATTAGAACCATGTCCTTATTAATTTCCTTTTTCCGCATTAGGAAAAAAAATACATGAAATATGGAATAAAACATTTAGAAAGAATTTTCATGTCCTTTTCCTCTTTATTATTTTTTCAATCTACCTACCCTTTGTTTCTAGTCTAACATTTTTTCTTTTGCAGGGTGAATTCAGACTTGCAGCCCTTTTCAATTTTTCTTCTTTTTTTTCTAACCTACTCTATCACTTATCTCTCCTATTGGTTCAGATTGAACAGTTGAACCAATTTCATTTCTACCTTGCTACTGATTTGACAAGCTTAAACTGTTTGGTAGATCTTTATTTTCTACCCTATCAACAAAAATTGAAATTTGTTCAATCATGCTTAGACTGTATGAATTGAACAATATTTGAGGTTTTCTTTTCTTTTCATTTTTTCTTTTATTCTTTTCCTTTTTTTTTAAATACCCTCTTTTCTTATCTTTTCCCTTTTTTGGAAATCAATTGAATATTGAAATCTATGAACAATATGAAATCTGTGAAATGTGAGATACAAAATCACCTTGAGATCCTATAAATTATAGGACCCTAACACTTGGGTCTCACTAGCTACTATCACAATTTTTTTTGCAATTATGGTCGCATTGTTAGACCCCTCACTAACCTTCTCAAGAAAAAAACATTCCTCTAGACTGATGCAGCACACTAGGCATTTGTGGCTCTCAAACAGGCCATGCATTCCACTCCAGTATTGGCGCTACCTGACTTCACCAAATATTTTGTGATTGAATGTGATGCTTTAGGAAAGGGTATTGGTGTTGTCTTAATGTAGGAAAGTCGACCCTTGGCTTTCACCAACCAACAACTGATTGGGAAACATCTGGGAAAATCTACCTATGAGAAAGAGATGATGGCCATAGTACATGCAGTAGATACATGGCGACCATATTTATTGGGGTGACATTTCCAAATCTGCACAAACCATCAAAGCCTCAAATATTTTTTGGAGCAATGTCTATCATTGCTACAGAAAAATAAATGGCTGGCCAAAATGTTGGGATATGATTATGAGATAATTTACAAGAAAGGGTGTGACAATGTAGTAGCAGATGCTTTATCGCGCCAATTTGAGGATGAAACAACCCTGCTATCAATCTCTCTTCCCATACCATATCGGATTGGAGAATCCCACAAGGAATGGTTTTCACACCCCTCTCTCTCATAACTAATTAATAACTTGAGCACAGATCCTAATTCCTCAATTGGCTACTCCTGGAAGGATGAGATTCTTCGCGGCAAGGATCGAGTAGTTATATCGCTGACATCCACCCTCAAAACTCGCATTTTGGCAGAGTTGTACTCATATCCCACTGCAAGGCATGCAGGCTTTTAGAAGACTTATGCTTGCACTCATTGTTCTTTCTTTTGGATGGGCAGGAAAAACAACATTCTTACTTTTGTAGCTGAATGTGATGTGTGTCAATGCCACAAAGGAGAAACAATCAAGTTACTAGGAACCTTACAACCATTTCCAATCCCTGCCTCCATCTCGACGGATGTTTCTATGTATTTCATTATTGGTCTCCCAAAGTCAGTAAACAAATCTGTCATCATGGTGGTTGTGGACAGACTTTCTAAAAATGCTCATTTTTGCGCTCTACCCCACCCATTTACCCCCACTTTGGTGGTTCGATCTTTCATGGACCAGATCTTCAAACTACATGGCATACTCACTTCCATTGTGTCTGATCATGACCCAACTTTCACCAAACAATTTTTGCAAGAACTTTCAAGCTATAAGGCACCCAAGTCCAACTAAGTACTTCCTATCATCCCCAAACTGATGGTCAAACTGAAGCAGTCAACAAATTTTTGGATACATACCTAAGGTGCTTCACTTCATAAAAGCAACATCAACGGGTACAGTGGCTACCTTTAGCTAAATGGTGGTATAATACTAACTATCATGAAGCCACCAATATCATAACTAGGTTTTGGGTTGTATTTCTTCGCATATTTGGTACTCTGGAATTTCTCATAGGTCAAGAGTATAACACTAGCATGCTTCCAGATAGAATTGTGTAATTTCTAGAGGGAATGTTGGTTCCCCTCTAGAATTGTGTAATTTCTTTAGGGAGCTGCTCAGCCCGCAGCTAGACCAAGTCTGGAGAAATAGCCTGTGAGGGGGATGCAACAAGCTCTGATGCACAGGCTGGAAATCTGCTGGAAAATCACTGAAGCTTGTGTACTTGACAAGACAAGACATGCTTCTGAGGATGGTTGGTAGGGAGGCTCCAAAACGAAGCTAAGGAAAAATTTAGGAGGGTGGTTGTAGCCGCTACAAAACTTGGCGACACACTAGTAGAAATCCAGCTCTCTGAATGGACCTTGTTCGTGAAAAGAAATTCTAACACCTCCAGAAGTATTGTTTAGTTCTCAGTTCATCTTGGTTTTCTCACTAGCTTGATTGTAATATGTAGCATCTGTCAAGCTCTTGGTCGATTGACACTCATTCCAAGCCAAGGCAGCACAGTTGTTTCGATTTGGGTTTAGGGGTATATTGGTGCACAAGCAGTATATTCGTCAGAGTCTTAGTCTCAACTCTGGTGTTTCTCACTGCCATTAGGCCCTAACAGTACCCGGCAGAGCCACATAAGAACATAAGCATCGCTCCACAACTAGGGAGCCTAGTCAGTACCCCGGTAGAGTTACTTGCGTCTCCTCTCTACGCAGGAATCCTTTCTCTTCTTTCACCTTATTCATTTTTCATTTTTGAAATTTTCACTTTTCATTTTTTCATTTTTCATAACTCTGCATAGCACTTATTCATTTTAGAGGTGGAAGAGGGATCCCTACTTATTGAGAGTAGAAGAGTTTATTCCTTTAGAGAAGTAGTTTATTATATACCTATGACGTGCCTGTTAAGGTTTTCCCCCTCACCTTACTCTACTTGACTGAGCTGACAAGGGTTAACCCAAAAACAACCAACTGGAGTAGGTGACACTAGTTAGAGTGCAAGCATTGTGTTTTCACAATGTTCACTTTGAATAGTACATATTTTCCATCGATTTATCATGGAACAAAAGTAACAAGTTCTTCATATAGAGGCAAGATGATAGATAAGAAAGTAGTGATAGCTGGACAAGGCCTCTTGTAATTTACCCAGCTTGTTTCAAAAGTCATGCATGGTCTCATGTGAAACTAACCTACGAATGAAACAAGAAAACAAACAAAACAAATCAAAGCAGAAGCAAAAGTAAATGTGAAAGAAAAGTGAGTAAACAAACAAGAAAGTAGGAAAACAAACATGAAAAGCAAGAAAGGAAACAAGCATGCAAGCAAACAAACTGAAAGAAAACACTATGACTACTCCTAAACTAAAAGTGCATGGGCCTAATCACGTGAAGTGATATTTCCAATGCATCCATTGGCGCATTGGTTGACCCATGTTGGTGAAGGCTTGGTTCGCGAGCAACCCGGTTATGCAAACAAGCAAACAAGAAAGATATAACAATGAAGACAAACACGCTTCATGTTTAAAAGTATCCACTGGACATAAGTGAGTGTAAGTACATGACATGTAATCTGTGGACTTGTCACAGTGTTGTACAACACTACATGTAGCTTTCAAGCATACACATACTCTTGACTGTGACATGCAAGAAAATGAAAGAAACAAAGACAACTTGCATCATGCACGTTGCTTGCAATGTAAAATTCCTCCAATGCATGAGCGATGGGATCGTGTAGTTCAAGCGGAGGAAGCATGACCTATGTGTGATATTGATCTTCAATGCATAGAGATGAGTGATGATGAGCCTCGAGTGATTGAACGATTTCCTAATTGGAAGTGAAAACAACCTCCAGACAACGAGGGATTCACATAACCATCAACTCGGGCTGACATGCCTCGACGGTCTTGGGTGTTTCAACTTCGTCATCAGATAGATCATCATAAATAGGTGGCTTCGAAAAATCAACTGCGATAGAATCATGATCGTGATCGAATATGGGAGTAAATGGATCACGACAAACACGATCAGAAAAAACAATGATTTCATCAGCATCCTCATGATATAGTAAATCAAACAGAGGGGTAGATGAGAAGAAGACAAATTCATCCTCTGTGTTTCTAGAAAAGGCAGATGAAAAGTCAAGTGGATTTTCAATGAATAATTTATCCTCTCTGTTGTTGGATGATGGACTAACATCTGATGTGTCCAGTGAGTGATCAACAATAGGTGCATTCGTAGATGAAGATACACATGTAAAATCATGAATAGCAAGTTCAGCAAAGAGGTCAAGAAAGAACGGAGAAGGCTCAGACAAAAGGGGCTCATCCTTCACTGAGTGTTGATGCTCAAGCTCCCAGTCATACTCTTCATGATTGACATCACATTTTGGTTGTGAAACACCAATTCCGTTGATGGCTTGATCCTCGTTCACAAGTGTAGAGTCTAGAATGGAAGAAAACAAGAGAGTATCATCTGGAGGATCATCCAAGTATGAAGATGGAGGTTGTGATACAGAATGAATATGACAACTTGATGAAATCAAAACCAAATTTGAGTGAAAGTTAAGGGAAATGATGTTGGGAGGATATGACAGTTGCACAAATGTGTGAGCAGGATCTCTCACATCACTCTGCAATGGTGGAGCTATTTGATAAGGGGATGACAGACAATCACTTGTGACAGTGACCATATCCATCTGTGATTGCGCATCTCCCTCACTAAAGAATGTTGAGAGAGGCTTGAGTTCGAACTTCCTCTTGGGATGGGCTAATTTCTTAAGACAATACTCAAACCTATCCCAAAGATAAAAAAAAAATCATCTAGCTCTTCGGAGCTTGAAACTGCAAACACAGAAGCGCTGCCAAAAATCCATAAGCGATTCATGCGGAGCCTTCTGTTGTTGTAAGATTTTTTGCTCAAGATGTTTTGGATCGAAATGATAGAAAGTATCTTCAATGAGATGACAAAATTGCTCAAGTGAGTGCACAATGTCAGCCGACAAGTTGCAAATCCACCGATGTGGGGATTCATGAAGTATGTATGCAAGTAGTAGATTACCCTGTTCATCAGAACAGCCATATTCCTTGTGAAGCATGGCAAGGAAGTCATGTAAGAAATCAGGCCAAGCCACTTCGCCTTCACCATCATATGTGTATGTAGAAAAGAGATAAAAAAACTCCCTCGAGATGGTGACAAATTCAGCATGCGAAAAACATCATGGAGGGAGGAGAGTGCAAGACTCCATGATATATATGCAAAGGTTTTAAATAGGATAAGAGGAAAAAACTTTTGATCTAGCCCTCCTTCTAGCGCCAAAAATGTTGAAGGTGATGGACCACCAACATGTCAAGCAATCTCCCCGATAAGAAGTCCCAATTAATCCTCAGATTGTTTGGTGTAGGAGTCTCAACAGTGGTTCATACAGCAATTCCTTGACCACGGTTTCACACAGAGGCAAGTAATATGTCCTTGTTGGTAGCATGGGTGTGACATATGCAGTAAGTCAAGGAAGGTGCATGAGCGGTTCTAACACATGTAGGGTGAGGTGAGTGCGCCCCTTAGAAAACTGTGATAGCACAGAGTTAAGAAGGGAACACACGAGAAAATAAGCATCACAACATGGAAGGAAAGTTAGTTAGCAATCCAAAGTGATGGTTAAACCAACAACACATTTAAGAAAGATTCATACATACATATCCATAAATAGCTACACATACATGGATAAGCAAACAGATACATATATCATTTAGAGTACTCAAGATAGCTGAAATACAATACAACATATGCATGAAATGTGTTTGCTCTGTTATATTAAGAAGTGTAAGTTCTATTCATACAATAGATCCATTTCCAACCACTAGTTCCAACAGCGGAATGTTACAGCCACAACCACCTACTCCTCCAAAGAGATATACTAGTTCTACACAGTGAAGAAGCCAAGTCTCATTAGAGTACTGTCCAAGCTCTCTCTAATATAGTCTTATTGAAAGCATGGATGACCAAAAGCCTCTACAACATGTTATGAGGGACTATTTATAGCAAAGGGTGGGGTGGACTTGACATTCCCCTTTGTGATAGTTCATCTACCCTCATGACTCCTCATCTACTCTATGACTGTTACATCCAACAATCGACACTTGAACTTAAAATTGACAATACATTACATTACAATGCACATGTACCCATGTGAGATAAAATGGCTTGAGAAAGCCATGCAAGACATTGCTATGACTTAGACAATTGTTGGAAGACCATCTCTTTGACATCCTCACAGTGGTCGATAGTAGCGAACTAATGCCAAGCTCGGTAGTCCATGATGGTGTCCATCTACTCCAATGTGACATCTTTCTAGAACCTAAATCTTGCCTCTATAGCATCTGGGTACACTGCTTGGGCTCCTCTATCTAATTCGTCTGATAACATGCGCATCATTGTCTTGAGTGTGGTCAGACCAGCAACATTCTTGTGCATGGTGTCTACACTAATTGCCAAGTCTAGGCTGGTGGTTATGCACATCAACTCATCAAAGTACGAGTCAATCTCTAGTTAGACATGTGCCTTTGTCTTCACCTGGGTGAGTGTCCCAATAGATGGGATGATATGCGCGCACACCACAACATCCATACTCTTGAATACATGTGCATAGGAAGCCTATACACTAGCGATGAGTTGCAGGATCTCTTCATAGTTCCGGATCTGACTCCAGATGCTTTCCTTCAGATCGACCTCTTAGGGCTTCATCATCTTAGGCAAGTGAAGTGGGGCTCCCTTGTATCTCATCATCCATGTTTGCATGCAATCAACAGCAACATGCACATTCAACAAGATACATGCTCTTCTAGCACATCGTTGCTTCCAACCGTTGAGATGGACGACTACCTTGTGCTCGGTACCAAACTTGGAATACAACACCCACATGACAATATCAAGGGACAATACTTCATCCAGTATTTCCTTCTTCAATTCTGCTCAGGCGGACATTATAACCAATTCCCCTCCCTGCTTGACCGTTTGTAGCTCCTTATCCATTCGCTCGTTCTCAGCTATCAAGAAGTGAACACTCAAGCTAGTGGATTCGGCATATGCTCTGATAGCATTGAAAAATGTTGTTGGATGTTTGTGCACATCAAACACGATCACTTGTTCCTCAAACTGCGCAGGAGATGTATAATCATTCGGAGTCGACACTCCGCGAGATTGTACAACTCTATGTTGAGACTTGTAGAATGAGATGTTGTGCATCTCTCCTTCTGGTTGATCTCCAAGGATCTCAGTGTCTTCTTGGTCACTTAGGTCTTTCTCCTTTTCTGGATGTAGTGAATATGGTGGTTTGACCTCTTGATGGTGAGGCATGAGGTCGATATCTTGCCCTAACTCCTGTTGCTCCATATCCATATCAATTTTTTCAAGTGCTTTCTCTATTTCCTGAGCAAAGTCCTTCTCCTATGATTGTTCACCATGTCTACCTGATACCAACTATTTTGATGCATCTACTATCTGTATGGTCGCAGTTTCATCTGTCTGCACAAGTTGCGCCCCCTATTGTACCTATTCCTGCTACAATTCCTTCTCCTGTCTGCGCAGCTCCTGATCCTTTTGGAGTTGATCCTTCAACTCATTCAATTCCTTCTTTGTTTCCTCCATTCTCCATTTCTCTCTCTGCTTTTGTGTGTTTCTCTTATCGAATTGTTGCCTCTTTTCCTCTGTTACCAAAGCTCCTTTCTGCAAAAGTGTGTATGCTCGGAACTTGGAGCTTTGCTCTTCCTCCATGTTGTCGACAATCTTCCTCTTGCCCTTGTCACACAGTGGTATGTTTACCTTTCTTGTTATTTCTTCACGTTGCTTCGCTATCCATTCCTCATTGAGGCCAACTAGTTCATTGAGTCTAGAGGAGTTGTAACAATATCTCCATGGGTCTTCCTCTGCAAAATGACATGCCCCGTGGATCTAGTTAAACTATACTCTCACATAGTGATCTTTCCCAAGACAATGCAAGTCGTATAGTAACTTCGGAGGTCGAATGGATTGTTCTTCATCTGCTCTGCTTCAACATCCACATGCTTGAAACTCCATGTTTCATATAACCTGATCCATAACGCAAGAGCGGGCCAAGGTGCCTTATTCTTCCAGTGCAACCTAGCTATCAATCTTGTAGAGATATGATATGATACTGCCTGCATGACGAGCTTGTCCAAGGAAAACTTTGGTAGAACATGCAGAGGCTTCTTCACTCTATACATCTGTATGAAGGTGTAGGACGGTGAGGCATACCAATTAGTTATATCGATCAATGCCTTCATTTCTTAATTTGACATTTAGGGTGGATCCTATTCGAATATCATCTTGTAAATCGAGGTGACAAAATGATCAGACAGTTTTTCAATAACTCCTCTAAAGTTGTATTTGGAAAACATATTACAATAAGTGTTCGCAGTAGTCTCCACTGGTGTCCATGCCCACTTCAAGCCTGAGAACTCCTCATGAGCATAGATTGCATCCAAGATATAGGCAGACATGTATATTTATACTTACATACCATTGGGCAGCTATCAAGCCCTTGTTACCTATTCCTTCAGTTGATGAGCCAACACTTCACATCAATTACATGCTTTTCCTTCTCTGGCCAGTTGGTCCAATGTGATCACCTAACTCTATGGTAAGGTTTCCATTCTTTCTTGGCCATACAGACGACATGTGAAGATGACCAAGTAAGTACACACCTTCCGCAATATCTTCTTCTTATAGACCTGGTTGGGTGTCATCCTGAATTTGGTCTGCTCCTTCACCCAGTTCTTCAATATATCTCTGGAGTTGGTATTTTTGTTGGCTATGATGAAGGTTGTCTCCATGGTGATCACGGGCTTCAACATTTGATACATCTCATCATAAT
Organism: Pinus tabuliformis; assembly: GCA_031772625.1. Lineage (NCBI taxonomy): Eukaryota > Viridiplantae > Streptophyta > Pinopsida > Pinales > Pinaceae > Pinus > Pinus tabuliformis. The sequence continues at coordinate 1,030,957,985 of CM062819.1, forward strand.
CCTGTGCCCTAAAGGTAGAAATCTTCGTCCCTCTAACACTCTACAATGCCATCATCTTAGGATCAGTGTACGAGATGATCCAATGTATCATTTCCATGCATGGGAGCATAGGATAACTGCATGGAATATGGTACAAGTTGGACTTGTGGATGTTCACATAGACTTGGCGATCTTCGAGGTCTTCCCCAAATGTGCTTGTAAATGCATCATTGACCTCTTGCCATTTCAGCTTGATTTCCTTCTCTATAATCAGCATGGTATCTTCATAGATCGACAGACTTGTAGACACTTGCTCAACTACTACTCTATTTTCACTTTCGTCATTGTCCTTTGGTTCTGTTGTCTTGGAGGCCATTGATCCTATACTGCTAAGAGGTGGACGAACACCTTCAAGATCTAGAGACAAAGTGACATGCATGGCAAGAAATCTGTCAATGAAAACCAAAGAAAATTTGAGGAACGACATGCAACATACATGGGGATTGACTGGAAAGGATTGCACAATTTTTCATGGGAGGCTAGGAGACTGCTGCCAAAACTATGCAAAATGCAGTATGGGTTGTCTGGGGTGGCAGAGTCTGGGCCAAGCTTGCCTAGACCTGCTGATAGGCAACTAAAAGCATATTTGAATGTGAATGCATGGTTATATTGAGTGTAAGTAGGATTGAATGATCGTGCATGCAAACAGTGAATGAAATATTCAGAAAATGGAATAACATGCATGTGAGTGAAGCAAGTCACTGAATTGGTGATCGTTCGTGCAAAATAATTTCATGCATGCTAGAGCAATGAGATGCTAATGAAAACTGAAATGGTGCTAGTAAAAGCTAGTATGCATGTAAACGACAGCAAGAATTCATAGAAATCAAGCAAACAACACTCACACAAGTGAAAACACAAAAAGTGACATAAATGTTGTAAAAGATAAGCTAAACTGACTTACCCGTGAATAGCTAAGTTCGATATGTTGAAGACTCCTGGATGTGATGTGCGATGTCAAAGCTCTAAGATTGATGTGAATAAGTGAACTCTAAAGCGTCAAATGAATAAGTTTGAAGCTCATGACGCGCGTGCCACAAATCTAGGAAAAACCGACACTTGGAGGAAAGTTTCTAAAATGATCTTTTCATGTAACCTTACACTGCTAAAAATAGCTCCCTAAAATCTAGGGATTATTTTTGCATGTTTCCTTTTCTATTCTGGGAAAAAGAAGCCCATGCACACAAGTCAAGTTTTCCCGGTCCTGGGTTCAACTAGTCAACTCAATGGCACATGCAACAGCCTGCTCAGCTGAGGGGAAAAATGTACATTTCCAGGAGGAATTTGGGCTGGCTTCCTAGAAGGTTTGCATAATTTCTGGGCTGAGTAGCTGACTGCTACCCAGAATTGCGCAATTTCTAGGCTGAGCAATCCTTCTAGGAGGAATTGCTCATTTCTCTTAGTGAAGCTTGACATCTATATTTGCGCAATTATGGAGCCTAACAGGCCACTAGACATAATTGCACAATTTCTATAGAGAAGGTTGGTTCCCCTCTAGAATTACACAATTTATTGAGTGAGCTGCTCAGCCTGTATTTGGACCAAGTCCGGAGAAACAACCTGTGAAGGGGATGCAACAAGCTAAGATGAACAGGCTAGAAATCTATTGGAAAATCATTGAAGCTTGTGTACTTGACAAGGCAAGACATGCTACTGAGGATGGTTGGTATGGAGGCTCCAAAACGAAACTAAGGAAAAATTTTGGAGGGTGGCTATAGCTACTACAACAGTGTGGAACAGGTTCAGAGTCAAGACAAATCACTACAGCCTCAAGTTCTCTTTGTAGAAGAAACAGTTGTAGGAGAGTTAGAAAAAGTGGGCGAGAAAGCTCCAAGCATATGACTTTGACATGGAGAATGTCAAGGGAAATCACAACATGGTGGCTGATGCATTGTCCAAGAGGCCATCAACTCTCTCTTTGATGAGTATTACCCCATATTGGAGGGCACATCTACTAGTGGAGTACTCTAAGGATCGATTCGTGTGTGAGGTACTTGATAGGTTGGTGGCAGATGACCGGTAGGGGATGATGAACGAGGCGATCTACTTTTGAGACTAGATTTATTTGGTACCCAACTCCCAACTGAGGGAGAATATTCTACAGGCTGCCCATGATTCACAACAAGCAGGGTACTAGGGGATCACAAAGACATACAGGGCCATTGGAGAGTGCTTTGCATGGAGGGGCCTCAAGGAGGATTTTCTAAGGCATATCAGGGATTGTGACATATGCCACTGGTACAAGGGTGAGAAATCACACCCTGCAGGCCTATTATAGTCACTCCCCATTCCTAAGGGGAAATGGGAGAGAATATTGATGGACTTCATTACGAGCTCCCATAGTATAGGGTAAGGGCTATATTTACATAGTGGTGGATTGCCTGATGAAGTTTTCTCATTTCTTCACCATCTCAGCCCGATACTCGGCCTCATACGTGGCTGAATGTTCTTCGGGGAGGTGTTTCGGCTACATGGTCTCTGAAATACAATTATCAGTGATTGAGAGAGTCGGTTCGTGGGTGGACTCTAGAAAGAGCTATTTCATTTGGTGGGCACTAAGCTCACTCTGAGTACTAGTTATCAACTCCAGACAGAAGGGCAGATAAATATAGTTAACAAGTGGTTAGTGGGTTACTTGTGTACCTATGCGACAGGTCAACAGCGAGCACGGATACAATGGTTGCACTTGGGTGAATATTGCTACAACACTACATACCACATTTCCATAGGTATATCACCATTTCAAGCTTTGTATGGTCACGATGCATTGTCTTTCTCTAACGTTATGTTTGGAGACAGTAGGGCCCCAAGGGGCAAGGATTGGATACAGGAGAGCCAAGACATTTTGAGGGTTCTTAAATAAAACATGTTGATGGCCCAATACCAACAGAAGCTTTATGTGGACAAGGGCATAGTTGAGAGGCAGTTCAAAGTAGGGGAATTGGTCTCCTTGAGGCCTCAACCGTATCAAAGGTTTTCACTCAAATCGAAGGGGGTTGTGAAGCTCCAACCTCACTTATATGGACTGTATTGTGTCACTCAGAGGGTTGGGGAGGTAGAATATGAGGTGGATCTGCCCCCAAGTGTTGGCATTATGGCTAAAGTGTTGTCCTTGATGGCAACCCATTCAGGTGATAGATCACAGTACTTCAAGTCAGCAGCAGAGATTGATGATTAGCTATCAAATATTGAAGAAAATAAGGGGTACGCAGGTACACCTTACATCAGGTGCGTATACGCAGGTCAGTGTTACATAAAGTGTGTACATACCCACAGTTATCCCGTTCAGGAGGTGCGTACCCCCAGTGCACACATTTCAAGGCAAAGAAATTCACATGTGGGGTTTTCTTACGTTTTACTCTTGGTATTTAGCCGACGGTATTGTGTTATTATGGTGTCGGCCAGTGGTATTGATCCATGATTTAAGGAAGAGCTTTCCTATATAAAGCAAAGGAGATCATTTGGCTTGAGTATGTTTTTGGTTGAATATCTTATGAGGGCTAGATCTGAAATATTATGATCTCTTGGGAGTATGTCTAGATCTAAATAAGGCGAATCTACTGATGGATTGAGATCTCTTCGGCGCATGTTCAGATCTGTAGATCTGACTGTCTGGGTTATTTTGAAGTCTTGAAATCATCTATGCCCGAAGGTACGCAGGTACAGTGAAAGAAAAGTGCGTACGTACGCAGGAACGAAGCGTTTCAAGTGCGTCAGTACGCAGGCACAGAACGGTTGCAGGTGCGGAGGTACGCAGGCACAGAAGGGTTGAAGGTGCGGAGGTATGCAGGCACAGAAGGGTTGCAGGTGCGTACATACGCAGGCACATAAGGGTTACAGGTGCGTACATACGCAGGCACAGAAGGGTTGCAGGTGCGGAGGTCAGCAGGCAGTTCAATGGACTCGGAGCGAGGTACGCGGGCGAACAGTTGAGCAGGGTGCGTACTGTAAGTAGGCGAGCAGTTGAGCAGGGTGCGTACTATAAGCAGGCAAGCAGTTGAGCAGGGTGCGTACTGTAAGCAGGCAAGCAGTTGAGCAGGGTGCTTACGTAAGCAGGCGAGCAGTTGAGCAGGGTGCTTACTTCTCTTAAGATCTTTGTTTATCATTGCTGTGTTCTGGGTTTGGTTCTATTATTGTTGATCTGGTTACTACAGTTGACTGGGTGATTTTCTTATACTTTATGATCATTTGATGCTTATGGATCCAGTTTGAAAATTTATGAAAAGTGGTCCTTGTAAGAAAAGAAGTAGGGGGTTGTAACTCCCTTCCAGGAGAGACTGGAAAACGAGAGAGAGTTGTAGCTCTCTGCAGGTTGCAGCCTGCGTACTGGTAAAGGACTGCACCAGTACAAAACCATTGTAAAAGGAGTTTCTAATTTGAAAGAAGATAGAGACATATTGCAGCAGGTGGTTTTCACCCACATTGGGTTTCCACCTTACATCTTGTGTTCTTTGGTGTGACTATCTGTTTTCTTTGTTCATGCTCATTATTTTATGGTACTGACATGCAAAACTAATTCAAAGAACAAATAAGGAAGATTTATTAAAAGTGTTAGATAATACTGATTCACCCCCCCTCTCAATATTATTTCCAACAATTGGTATCAGAGCAGGTCCTTCAGAGAAGCTTGATCGCTTGAAGGTAGATCGTTCATCATGAGCAACTACGAGAGAGAAGCATCAATCAGGCCACCGGTTTTTGATGGGACAAACTTCAATTATTGGAAGGTAAGAGTTACTGCCTATCTTCAATCTCTTGGTACAGAAGTTTGGGACATCGTAGAGATAGGCTACGCTTTTCCTTCAGCTACTCCTACAGATGCAGCCAAGAAAAAGAAGTATGAAACAAATGTGAAAGCAGTCAGTACTCTATTAGGATGTATATCTCAATCAGAATTCATGAAGGTAATGCACTATAAATCTGCAAAAGAGATATGGGACAAAATTGTCACGAGCTATGAAGGAGATGAACAGGTAAAGCGTGCTAAACTTCAAACTCTCAGAATTCAGTATGAGACTCTCAAAATGTATAATGATGAAAGTGTGGCTAACTATTTTCTTCGGGTAGATGAGGTTGTTAATTGTATGAAAAATTTGGGTGAAGAAATAAAAGAGGCTATTGTGGTTGAAAAGGTTCTAAGATCATTGTCCCCCAAGTTTGAATCTAAAGTATCTGCAATAGAAGAAAAGGAAAATCTACGAATTCTTACTATGTCTCAGCTACATGGAATTCTAACTGCTTATGAAATGAGAAAGGGAGGTCCATCAGACAGAAGAGAAGCTGCTTTCAAGGCATCAGGCAAAGGAGATTATTATGAAGCGGGCCACGTCCCAGAAGAAGAGGAAGAAGAATCAAACTTTGTCAGAAATCTTCAAAGGGGTTCTGGAAGGTTCAGAGGTAAGTTAACTTTTAAATGCTTTGCTTGTGGAAGAGTAGGTCATTATGCTGCAAAATGTCCTTATAAGGATAAAGGAAAGGAACCTGCTAGATGGAACAAGAAACAGAACGCAAATAAGAAAAGCTACTACACTCATGAAGATAGTGATGGTCTATCAAACAGTGATGAAGATGAACAAGGTAATGAATATAAGTTGTTAATGGCATTTGAAGATGATGATTATATGGATGCTATAGATGTGGATAACCTTTATGATGAAATTACTAGACTCAAGAGATGTATAGAAGAAAAGAACATGATCATTGATACTCTACAAATTGATGAAAAGGAAAAACATCTTGAAAAATTAGAAGGTGAAATTGTTGGTCTTAGAAAAGAGATTGAGAAAACAAAAGCTATTAATCTCAAGTTTGTCAAAGGATCTGAAACTTTGGATGAGATTATCAATGTGCAGCGGTCTCCACTAAACAAGACAGGTCTGGGCTATAATGGAGAAACTTCTCAAGCATCCACCTCAAAAAGTTATCTTGATGCAGCAAGAAGAAATGAGCAAAAGCACAATGAAGATCATCAGGTAAAGCAGGGACGAATTACAAATAGAAACTATCAGGGGCAATCCATCTTAAGGGTGAACAAAAGCTACAACCAGCCACAGGTAAAATCTTCTCAATTTGGTTCAAGAATAGATGACAATAGAAATTACAATCAATTGGCTGGTAGATTTGATAACCACAGAAGTTTCTTCAATGGACAATGCTTTTCTTGCCATAACTTTGGTCACAAAGCAGCTCAATGTGTTGCATATAAAACAATCATGACTAAGGAAGCTCAAAAACAAAGAAGTATGACCGGGATTACAAAAAGGACCTATAACAACTTTTCGGTTCTTGAAAATGAAGTTGAATGTTCTATTTGCAATAACTTTGGTCATGAAGACTCTGAATGCAGGAGCAGGTTTCAGCAGAAAAAGGAACAAGCCTCAAGCACCAAAACATGGAGAATAAAGGAACCACAAACAGAAAGATGTGGGATAGCATTTTATGCAGAGGGACAGGAAAATCTGTGGTACATTGACAGTGGATGTTCGAAGCATATGACAGGTGAAAAAAGAAAAACTTGAGTCATATTCTGCTCTAGAAGAAGGAAAGAAAGTCTCTTTTGGAAATGATACTCCTGCAACTATAAAAGGAAAAGGCATTGCTCAGTTAAAAGAAAAGGTCAAGTCTGGAAATGTTTTGTATGTTGATGGATTGAAGCATAATCTTCTAAGTGTCAGCCAGATGTGTGATCAAAGAACCGAGGTTATATTCAGATCAAATGGATGTCTTGTTCGTGATCTTGATACAGGTAAAACAGTGATCAAAGGCAAAAGAACTCCAAATAATCTGTACATATTTGAAGAAGGACAACAACAATGCTCTCTGAGCAAGGATGATGAGCACTGGTTATGGCATCGGAGGTTGGGACATCTAAGCTTTTCACAAATAAGGAAAGCATGCAAATATCAGGCAGTTCGCGATCTTCCAGATATCAAAATTCCTGACAACACCATATGCAAATCATGTCAGTTTGGAAAACGAACTAGAACTAACTTTCCAGAGAAAGAAGGATTAGCTAGCATGCCTCTTGAGCTAGTACATACAGATACATGCGGTCCTTTCAGGAAAAGAACACCTCGAGGAGAAGAATACTTGATATTATTCATTGACGATTTCTCCAGGTTTGTCTGGTTAGGACTTATGAAGCACAAAGATGAAGCATTCGAAAAATTCAAATCCTTCAAAGCCTTGGCTGAAAATGAATCAGGTCACAAAATTAAGTGCCTCAGATCTGACAGAGGTGGGGAATTTACATCAAATGAATTTTTCGATTTCTGCGAAGAACATGGGATAAGAAGAGAATTCTCTACAGCAAGAACTCCTCAGAAAAATGGAGTTGTGGAAAGAATGAACAGAACAGTCCAACAAATGGCTCGTGCTATGCTTGATGAGTCAGGAACTCCCGCAACTTTCTGGGGTGAAGCTGCACATGCTGCAGTTGTTATTCTCAACAAAACAAATGTCCGGGTGAACAGCATTCAAACTCCTCATGAGCTCTGGAGTGGTAGGACTCCTTCGGTAAAGCACTTCAAAATCTTTGGGAGCAAATGCTATATCAAGAATACTGATGAGCAGCTTGGCAAACTTGAACCTAGAGCAGATGAAGGCATTCTTCTTGGTTACTCTCCACATAGCAAAGCATACAAATGCTACAATAAAAGACTTCGCAGAATTGTTGACAGCATTGATGTAGTGGTTGATGAGAAGGGATACATTCCGAGGCAAGTACATCATGAAGACATCGAAGAAGATGAAGGCTACCCCCAACGACAGAATGATGAAGAAGAAGAACCTCAAGAAGAATCTCAAGAAGAACCAGAGGAGCAAACAAGAATAGAAGAAAAGACTCCATCCAGATATGTCCAGAAGAATCATCCAGAATCTCAGATTATGGGGCAGAAAGAAGCAGGTGTACAAACAAGAAGAACAGTTGCAGAAGCTTCAAGCTATTTGGCATTACTCTCCTCTACTGAACCACAAAATGTGAAAGAGGCATGCAAAGATGAATGTTGGGTGAAGGCAATGGATGAAGAACTTGAGCAGATCGAAAAGAACAACACTTGGGAGCTGGTTCCTAGACCAAAGGATAAGAATGTTATCGGAACAAAATGGGCCTTCAAAAATAAATTGAATGAAAATGGGGAAGTAATTAGAAACAAAGCCAGACTTGTTTGTAAAGGGTATTCGCAGCAAGAAGGAATAGACTTTGAAGAAACCTTTGCTCCTGTTGCAAGACTTGAGGCCATCCGAATGTTCCTTGCTCTCTCAAGTTTTCAAAACTTCAAAGTATTTCAAATGGACGTGAAATCAGCCTTTCTGAATGGAGACTTGGAAGAAGAAGTATACATTGAACAGCCAGATGGGTTCATTCTTGGAAATGATCCAAATCTTGTTTGCAGATTGAAAAAGGCTCTCTATGGTCTCAAACAAGCTCCAAGGGCTTGGTACTACCGTTTGGACAAGTATCTTCATCAACAAGGCTTTTCAAAAGGATCAGCAGATAGCAATCTTTATATAAAAGTTGAAAATGACAAATTGCTAATACTTGTTGTGTATGTAGATGACATTATTTTTGGGAGCAATGAAGAAGCTATGAGTCAAAGCTTTGCCTTGGTCATGCAGAAAGAATTTGAAATGTCCTTGCTAGGAGAACTGACATATTTCCTTGGTTTGCAAATCCAACAAAAAGAAGGAGGAATCTTTTTATCTCAAACCAAGTATCTCAAACAGATTTTGAAGAAATATGGTATGGAAGATGCAAAACCAGTATGTACACCCATGGTCACAGGATGTAGCCTCAGTGCAAATGATGAATCTGTAGTAGTACATCAACCAACCTACAGATCTATGATTGGAAGTTTACTTTATTTGACAGGTACCCGACCGGACATCATGCATGCAGTTGGAATAGTTGGAAGATTTCAGGCAAATCCAAAGGAGACTCATCTTCAGGCAGTGAAGAGAATTTTCAAATATCTTCAAGGGACTCAAAATTATGGCTTATGGTATCCTAGAGATACAGATCTTACACTTCATGCTTATACAGATGCAGATTGGGCCGGAAGCGTGGATGACAGGAAAAGCACAAGTGGTGGTGCGTTCTTTATGGGTTCAAGACTGGTATCTTGGTTCAGCAAGAAACAGAGTTCAATTGCCTTGTCTACAGCTGAAGCGGAATATGTTGCTGATGCATCTTGTTGCACCCAACTCCTTTGGATGATGCAGACTTTGCAGGATTTTCAAATCACTTGTACACCACCAATCCCCATCTTATGTGATAACACAAGTGCAATCAGCATCTCAAAGAATCCTGTTATGCATTCAAAAACCAAGCACATACCAATCAAGTACCATTTTCTCCGGGAACAAGTGCTTGAACAGAAGGTCAAGTTGGAGTATGTTCCTTCTAAGGAACAAGTTGCTGATATTCTCACCAAACCATTGCCCAGGGACACTTTTGAATACCTCAGGCAAAAGCTGGGGGTTGTTGATGCATCATCTTATTGCTGAACCTCTTCTCATTGGTGGTGCAGGTTCAGGGGGAGCATATAATGCATTGTTGGCATTATGGAGGATGTGCAGAAGGAGATCTTGGAAGTAGCTGCAATATGTCTCTATCTCTTTCTTGGTGGATTATGGTTCTTCGTTGCAGATCTGGTTCATATTCAGGGGGAGCATGTTCTTAGGGGGAGCATAACCCTTTGCCCTTGATGTCAAAGGGGGAGAATGAAGCTGAAGTTTTTAGGTTGCCATCAAGTCCAAAGGGGGAGATTGTTGGCATTATGGCTAAAGTGTTGTCCTTGATGGCAACCCATTCAGGTGATAGATCACAGTACTTCAAGTCAGCAGCAGAGATTGATGATCAGCTATCAAATATTGAAGAAAATAAGGGGTACGCAGGTACACCTTACATAAGGTGCGTACACGCAGGTCAGTGTTACATAAAGTGCGTACATACCCGCAGTTATCCCGTTCAGGAGGTGCGTACCCCCAGTGCACACATTTCAAGGCAAAGAAATTCACATGTGGGGTTTTCTTATGTTTAACTCTTGGTATTTAGCCGACGGTATTGTGTTATTATGGTGTCGGCCAGTGGTATTGATCCATGATTTAAGGAAGAGCTTTCCTATATAAAGCAAAGGAGATCATTTGGCTTGAGTATGTTTTTGGTTGAATATCTTATGACAGCTAGATCTGAAATATTATGATCTCTTGGGAGTATGTCTAGATCTAAATAAGGCGAATCTACTGATGGATTGAGATCTCTTCGGCGCATGTTCAGATCTGTAGATCTGACTGTCTGGGTTATTTCTGAAGTCTTGAAATCATCTATGCCCGAAGGTACGCAGGTACAGTGAAAGAAAAGTGCGTACGTACGCAGGAACGAAGCGTTTCAAGTGTGCCGGTACGCAGGCACAGAACGGTTGCAGGTGCGGAGGTACGCAGGCACAGAAGGGTTGAAGGTACGGAGGTACGGAGGCACAGAAGGGTTGCAGGTGCGTACATACACAGGCACAGAAGGGTTGCAGGTGCGTACATACGCAGGCACAGAAGGGTTGCAGGTGCGGAGGTCAACAGGCAGTTCAATGGACTCAGAGCGAGGTACGCAGGCGAACAGTTGAGCAGGGTGCATACTGTAAGCAGGCGAGCAGTTGAGCAGGGTGCGTACTGTAAGCAGGCAAGCAGTTGAGCAGGGTGCGTACTGTAAGCAGGCAAGCAGTTGAGCAGGGTGCTTACGTAAGCAGGCGAGCAGTTGAACAGGGTGCTTACTTCTCTTAAGATCTTTGTTTATCATTGTTGTGTTCTGGGTTTGGTTCTATTATTGTTGATCTGGTTACTACAGTTGACTGGGTGATTTTCTTATACTTTATGATCATTTGATGCTTATGGATCCAGTTTGAAAATTTATGAAAAGTGGTCCTTGTAAGAAAAGAAGTAGGGGGTTGTAGCTCCCTTCCAGGAGAGACTGGAAAACGAGAGAGAGTTGTAGCTCTCTGCAGGTTGCAGCCTGCGTACTGGTAAAGGACTGCACCAGTACAAAACCATTGTAAAAGGAGTTTCTAATTTGAAAGAAGATAGAGACATATTGCAGCAGGTGGTTTTCACCCACATTGGGTTTCCACCTTACATCTTGTGTTCTTTGGTGTGACTATCTGTTTTCTTTGTTCATGCTCATTAATTTATGGTACTGACATGCAAAACTAATTCAAAGAACAAATAAGGAAGATTTATTAAAAGTGTTAGATAATACTGATTCACCCCCCCTCTCAGTATTATTTCCAACACCAAGGAGTTGGGTGCACAACATATTTCATGTATCTTTCCTAAAAAAGGTGTTGGGACAGCATGTTACAACAACCATAGAACTACCTCCTATGGATGATGAGGGGCATTTAGTGTTGGAACCAGAGGCCATTTTGGATACCTAGGATATGAATTTGAGAAATTGAGTCATCAAGGAGTTTTTTATCAGATGGAGGAACCTGCCCAATGAGGACACCACCTGGGAGGGGGAGTAGATACTTTAGCATCCTTCATTGCATTTTCTTGAGGACAAGTAATGTTTTGGCAGGGAGGACTATGATATTCCCACATAGCATTTTGCTAGGTTAAATATCATCTTTTTCTCATTTTTGGTTTATTTCCTGGATGCACTTAGGAAAGGTGGGTTTAGAGGACCCATGTTTGTGTCTTGGCTTAGCACACACATAAACATTAGAGCTCGAGGAAAAATTGTGGCTTTAGTGGAGTGTGGGGGCCACCTCATGAGATTTTTGGCCAACATGGGAAGTAGTCTCTCATTGGAGTGGATTTGGTGTGGGAAGTTTGAGCTAGGCCCACATGGGAATTTTGGAGCCATCTTGAAAAAAGTAGGAAGAAATACTCATTTTCTCATTCATTCATCATTTGTAAAATTATCTTTTACAAGAGCATGCTTGAGCTGAAGCCAAGTCTGCAAGTTTTGTTTAGCACACAAGTGTCTCCAAGTGGCGATATCAGCCCTTGCTTCAGTGGTATTCAAGTGCCAACCCAAGGAGGGAGTTTTACCTTTGTCTTTTCACACTACTAGTAGGAGTTTCAATTTGCTAGGACAGGGGCAGCTACAACAGTGCAAGTATTGCATACTCCTTGGTGGGGGCACTCTGAGAGGTGGATGAGTGAGGTGTGATTGAGGCTTAAACTTGGAGTGAAGTTCGGGGAAGTATTGTGAGGAGTATTGCAGCTATTTTGGAGGCCTTTTGTAGTAGGATTTACAGGTGGGTTGAATCACGTAGCAGTTGAGCCATTAAGGAGAAATAGGGCCAAAATTTTGAAGTTAATCATTGGCCAAATCCTTCATGGTTTTTTCTGGGTATTTGGTAGAGAGGTCGAGATTAATTTCCTAGAATTTTCTGACAACTAAAGAGGGCCCTAGCAGCAGCTCTATTCATTTAGTAGCATATTTTTGGGCATCCTCGGCATAGAGCTAGAGCAACATAGCAACAGATTAGAGGAGGGTGCCTTATTTATCATTTGGGGCTTTGCTAGCTTGTCTTGAGAAATCCCAGGTGTCTTCCTTCCAAAGCCTTATTGTATACCCTTATTTATCAATAAAAAGATCTCACCAGTGCATTTTTTGGTGCAATTTATGGTCTGATTGTGGGTTCACTATTTTATGGTGTTTTTATCTATGTTTTCATTGCATATTTACTATTAATTTTCCATAGGGATATTACATATGTCTTCTCATCTAAAACAAAACCCTGAACTAAGACAATATCCAAAAGGGATATCAGTTGGGACCCTCTCTCTAGCCCATCTTCCTCCTCAATTTAGAAATTCTAGAACATCTCTTCAACTTTTGCACCTACTCCAATAGTCTTTGGCTCAATTTAGAATCTTTTCTTAGCTACTTTGATCAGGATCCACTTACCATACTAAACATCATTGAAAAATAGCAGATCATGCCTTTTCTAATCATATCATTAACTAAATTTGGATCCTTCTCTCAAAATCTTATTGTGGGACATATGGAAAAGGCATAACCAATGCTTCTTTAAAAATTGTTCACTTCCTCACAACTCTCTTTGTGCCATCATACATAAAAACATTATGGAATCTATATTTTCCTATCCCTAGGATTCCCAAGATTGGAAATAAAATAGACAAGAGACCTACCTCCTCAGTCATAGCACTTAGTACTAGGTTCCCTGTCTACCCCTAGCTCCAACCCCAATCCTATTACTATTGCCTCATCCTTGTCACCCCCACCTCCATTCTTCCTCAAGTTAAAATTCGATGGGGCTTCTAAAGGAAATTTTGGCCCCATAAGGTTTGGAGGAGCATTAAATGAGCACCTTTGTTCTAATATCTTTATTTACTCTGGTTATCTAAGACTCACGAGCAACATTGTTGTGGAATTTTCAGCCCTTGCGGAAGGTCTTATTGTAACTAGTCCCAAGGTTTCTCTAAAAATTTTGTGGAGAGAGATTCTCAACTAACCATCCAGATGATCCAAAAACTTCAAAATGGTACTCCAACCAAAAAAATATCACAAATATGCAGGCTAAAATTTCTTCTTACCCACATCTCTTTCCTACTGTCCACAATCTCATCATCATCCCTAATCACATCCATAAATATGGTAATAAGATTGGGGACAAATTCGCAAATCCTAACTACTCTAAAGGGTCATATAGGATATCCTTCATTCACCTTCTTATTAAATCTCCTATCAAGCTAGAATGTTGGAATATGATTCAAATGGACCTTCAATCCACAGATAGGGTGCTTCACATGAGAAAAGGTGGGGGGATGGTTGTTGTTGTCTCACCTAGTCACATGAGCATGGGACATGGAAGCATTCCCCCTTAATGATTTTTTATTTATGATATTTGAATGAGGTACAGAAGTCCACATGCCACCGTCTGATGTATAGTACATGAATTACCTCCTCTACAACTCCAAACCTCAGTGGGTCTTCTAAGCTTATGTTTCCGCTATGATAAAACCCTCCAAAATTTTGTGTACACTCGAATTTTGGAGCCTGCTATGGATACTTCAATGGGCCGTTTCGTAGTCACTTCTTGATCAACTGATGATTTTTGAACTCCCTTCTTGGATTGGACATGTTGAACTCGCTTTCTCACACATGCTCAGTCCGTAAAAGTTTTGTGATCACATTCTTTTATGTAATCTTGGACAAGCATAGCACGTTCCATCAATACTATGCATGTGCGATGTCCAATCTATGTCAATAGTCGACAATGATAGTTTCTCACATTCTAGTTGGATTTGTACTTCCATTTCCGTGAGTTTTGCAAAAATTTCACTCTCGTGCACCTTTGTTCTCACGAGTGTGATTTTCATGTTTTCGGTTGTCACTTTCACTTGCTTTCACATTAATTAGTGTTGTTTTCATGTTATCTTTTCTTAGGCATGTGTTACTTTCACTATCATTCACATATCACAAGATTCCTTCGCACCTTAGAAATTGTCGTCTTTTCACATGCTAGTTGATGCACAATGTATGTACGCATGTTCTGGTGGTTTCAAGGGGTTATATGTGTGTTAATGAGTTGGTCTAACTATGTAAACATTAGTCGCACTCATTCCCAAATTTCTAAGCATTGTCGCACAAGTGTCATCGTATACATTGGAGAGTGTATCTTTAGTGTCGCACTTGTTGTAAAGTCAAAACAAAGTTGTTGCATTGAGGGAAATATGTTGTGAACGTGTTCCAAATGATCCATGTTATTGTTTCTTCAAATTGTTTCAAGCGTTTGATCACATTCAAGTGATATCACTGTTCACAACAATATCTTCGATCCCACACTTACCCAAATTTCAGAAAATTCCTAGCAACCTAGCCTCATCTAGCCCTCTTGAACTTCTTTGCACAATCTCATACCTCAAGCACCAACCTTGTCTCTTAGCATTGTGCAATGCGTAGTTTCTGCCTCCTTGAACTACGCATTTTTCAACATCAGTGCTCAAGCCCAGCCCTTGAGTTCCAGAACTATGCAATATTTCTTTGTAGCCAAGCCAACACTATGCATTGTGAAGTCTTAGTCCTCAAGCCTCAGTCTTGAGCTCCTAAACTATGCAATCATCTAGCCTAATCTCCTTCCAATACTATGCATTTCACATTTTTAGTGCTCAATCCCAAGCCTTAGCCTCCAAAATTTCCCAACCATGCCCTCCATCCATGCCTAAACTGCTCATTATGTAGTATTAGGCCTTAAGCCCAATCCTTGAGTTCTTGAGCTGCCCAAATTCGCAATAACCAAAAAAATGTTTCCCTCTTAGAACTACGCGGTTAACTGAAACAGTGACCAACCCTTTCGCCTGGCTAGCTAAGCTCCCAAACTATGCAATATTATTCCTCAATCTAGCTTGAATTGTGCATTATGCATTCTTAAGGCTCAAGCTTCACCCCTGACTGCCTGAGATGTACAAATGCATAGTTACTGAGCCTCTTTCCTAGCCTGTCACCTACTTTTGGCTCAGTCAGTGGATCAATATGCACCATCTTAGACTAGGGGTTTATCATACTATTGTCCTCTTGTCATGAGTGGATGTTAGTTGCAAGTACTCTATCATGTTATGGGAAGATGGTGAAGAGGGAGATGGAGAAGGAGGACATGATAGAAGACACATATGGAGTTGAAGAGATAAGATGATCATCAAGTGAGAAGATGAAGGAACGTTGGACTATAACAGAAGACGAATATCAAGATCACATGGAAGGCTCCTCGGCTTCAATTCATAAAGAGGAGGAAGCAGAATACACAAAGAAAGAACTAGCAAGAAGGAAAACTTGGAACTATCACATGATCATGCATTCCATGTCATTAGTGTCATGTCATGTCCTGTCACCAATCATCATATTCCACTTCATTATTTTCGATTATGTAACTACCTATACAAAATGTATTGTAAAGTGGAAGTCCGAAAGACACATTCAAAATACAAAGAGTCATGTAAAGTGGAAAAGTCATAGGAAGTCAAATACTCCTTAGGGTAGTCAAGGAGTCACAAGGAAGGTGAAGCATCACCTCTTAGTTATATATACACCCCCATTGTATGAGCAAAGGACCTTTTCACCTTCGCTCCTCCCTCAAGGCATTAGAGAGATAAGCCAGTTCTTTTGAGGAGAAAGGATTGACTCCAACGCTCCACTATTGGAGTTAGAGATGTTCATTGTATACATGTGTCTTGGAAATTTTATTTAATAACATAAGCCTTCAAGGCCAGCATGTTCTTCATGCATGGATTATGAATATTTGTAAGACTATTATGCAGATGTTTGTATTTCATGTTTTCTTTCATCTGTGCTAAAGTAGTTGAAATATTTCAGTTATTTTAGTACTTATCTTATTTAGAATTTGTTGTAATGGTTTTTATCATTATCCCATCCTTGTGGACTATTCTGCAAGGTATTAGATAGTTCTTCTCATTGATTGGTTGTAATTACTATCGCATCTTTTGTGGACTATTCTATTGGATGTTAAGCAAATCCTTCTTGGTTGCATGTGTCTCTAATAGGGTCGTACTATTACCTCTCTCTTAGAGGCTCAATTTAATCTTTTCCTCTACAGTAGAAGAACATTGAAACACCTACAACCGAATACTCAATAGGCACACCTTCTTGCATTTCTAAGCCACACACGTGTTCTTCTCTCTTGCTAATAGTTAGATCCAAGGAAAATCTATAAGAATACATGGAAACTAGGTTGATGCTATAGATGGGGCTCCTATCCTAAATGGTGGGATGTCTAATTGGGGCTTCAAATTAGGGAGACCCCTTGGTTGACAAATTTCTAGCACCGTCAATAATGGCGCAAGAAGGAGGGCCAAATGACAAGGTGTGACCATTAATTCTATTTTGAACCTCTTATCGCAAATCGCTCATCGCCAAATCTTACTACCAGGTCTTTCTTTGATTTATCCATTTATCAATTTTCAATCCCCGATGAGCACCTCTATCACTTGTCTTAGTTAAATTTTGATGGTGAGGGTCGGACATCCATAACCTCGCACATTTCTGATTTTCTAAAATTTTTTGAATCTTAAGAAACCAATTATGAAGACTTTTCTTGTGTGCTTTTCTTCCTCACAATGCACACTTGAAGGTTGTGTTAATCAAGGGTGCCATACCTTACCATCCACATCCATCCATTATTTCCATCATTTACTCAAGTATATTTATCAAGCCTTTGATAGGTATGATTACTGAGATGTTTATGAAATAATCAATCAGTTAAGAATGAATCATGGTGAATCAGTTGAGCATTTATCTAATCGATTCCTTCACCTTTGTTATGAATTTCCTGAAGAAGATGTGGATTGGGATTTCTTTGAAAAAAAAAATCAAAATTTGGTTCATGTCTCTTTGCATGGTGAACCTGAACCCCCTATTGTTTCTACTTCCCCAATTCTTGCGAATCATGAGACACCTCTAATTTAAAAGGAGGAATTTATTGCTCCTTTTGTTCTTTGTCCTCCTCCCTTTCCAGTGTTGATGAGGGTTCCTTTGTGCAATGGTAATAAATTTCGGAAATCTACAAATCAAATTCCTAATCAATCTTCTCATTCTTCTTTCTGTTTTCATGACTTATATATTCAATGTAAGAAATGCTAAAATGGTTCATGAAGCTTGTAGTGAAGACTAACTCCTCCATTCCACAAGATGATGTTACTATTATAAATCTAGTCTTGAATATGATATGGATTTATGTTGTCCTCTATCATGTACATGCCCTGACTCTTTGTACCGTGATCCTCCCTATCAACCTGCTCCACAAGCTAGTTTTTCACACTCTCTCAATTTTTGAGTTGTTGGTTCAAATTGTGATGAGATACAAAGTAATCATTTTCCACAGGTAGAGGAATAGGAAGGTGAAGATGCTATCAATATTCTTCTCTTTCCCAAAATTATCCATGTGAAGATGATGTGCTCCCATTCTTGGATGATTTTCAATCTACTAATCTCGGTAGTGAATCAAATGCAATCAATTATTTCAATCAATCTATAGCCTTGGGAAACAATCATTGTGATGATGATGACTTAGTTGATGTATGTGATCAAGAATGCCCAAGTGTGTCATCTATATTTTGATTTCTCATGAAGACACTACTTTAGATCCAGAATATAATTCAATCAAATAATATTTCCTTATTAAAACTTCATCTTCATGTCAGCATCCCTTTTTCTCTATCATTTGTGATGCATCTACTTGCGACAAAGATACTCCATGCTCTCCAAGTCCTTCATCTGATGAGTTAACTTCTCAATTGGAATAAGGTGGTGATATTATCCATGATGCGAATGAAAACAATCAAATCATTGAGTAATCTTCCCATCCCTCATCATCTCCTCTCTTGCATGAAGAAGACTCTTCAAATCTGCTTTCTCATGAAATTTCCCTGATTCATTCATCTTTGAATTTTTAATTAGAAGAATCTTTTGACTTGAGTAATATTTTTGTTGAAGTTGAAAAATATAGTAAAATCAATTATTGATATGGTTTCCATCCAGTGAGCAATTGCCTTATTGAAATCAATGATAGCAGCTATCCTCAAACCATGCATGATTTGGTTCAAGATCCAAAATGTGATTTTATAATCCTGGAAAGTTTTGGGACCTTCTATGGGCTTGAGGAACTTCAACTTCCATTAGTGGTTATGTCGGGATCTCATGACTTTGATAAGCCCCCCGAAATAAGTTATATCTCTTTTCTCTCGCACAATCCTTCTATTTGCATGATTTCACTCGCTAAAAAATTATTTTTGAAAAATGCTTGGCATCTCATACGTGATCTTTCAAATTTCCAAGATTTGACTTCTGACTGAATTAAGGAATATTTTTCATTTCATTCATCTTCGTGCAAATCTCTCACATCAGACTCGAGTTTGGAAAGTGTATCTCTCATAGAGTCATGGAATTTTGAGGTTGATCATTACAAATACCTTCTTTGGTTGAAGGAATCATATCTATCAAATTTATTTCACAATGAACATCTCCTAGATTTCTTATGAATATCATATCATGAATTTTCTTCTTCATCGCACCTGAAATCCTCTTGAGTGTGGATGAATGTATGTGTTATTGTGTGAATCAAATTCTTCTTTGTAATCTTGACCAGTTTCATGTGTTTGTTGTACTGGCATTCATTTTCACTTCTTTCGATGATTACTATGCTAGTGTAGTGTGTTACCAATTACAAAGAAATGTATTTTCATGTTCATCACCCGAGGGAGATGGTTCTATTATTCATGACATTTTTGAAACTGTTCAAATTGGTTTATCTTCATTAATTACAAATTGGGAATCTGATGCTTTAATCAACCTTCCTGATCATTATTCTATCTTTGATTATTGTCATTCATTTTATCATTTTCGCACTATTATATCCAATAACAGTTGTTTTACATCCTTCTATATTCATCGTTCAACATATCACTACTTCTATTTTTGTCAAGCAGTTGAGGCACTTCAGCCTTCGTTGATGGTTATGTCAAGTCCTCACTATCTCAACAAGACTGTTGAATATGATCAGATCTATTTTCCTTTACAATATTCTCATCATAATCCTGTGACTCTCTTTGAAAATTTATCTTTTTAAAGATTCTAGGTTTTTCAAGAGGATTATCATTAATTTTACGATCCAATCGTTGAATGGTTGGAACAATCTTACCTGGCAAGCTCCATCACAAATAACATTTTTTATCTTTCCCTGTGCTTGCTAAGGAGTTTGGTGTAGTTGAAGACACATTCGTGGGAAGCTTTAGAGGTTTGTTGAGTGGCAGTCTCATACAAAAAATAAGAATATAAACTAGTTAGAAGTGGTGGCTATGGCCTATCTTTTTGCTGGCAGGAAAGACCTTAAAATTTTTGTGCAAGCTCTTCAAGTTCTTATATTTCCTATTACACATTGTTTTATATTTGTTTTAATCGATTGCATCTTTGTGATTGTAGGTCAGGAACAATTATGGTGGCTATATTGGAAATTCCATTACATGTGACCCTAACCTTCTAGCTTGTTAGGTTAGGAGTAGGGCTAATTGAATTTTAGTTTACCTGCACATCCATCCTGCATTCATTTCCTATAGTTTTTCTTGTGGTTTCTTATTTTCATTTCGCATCATGTTTTTCTTTAGCCATTTTTTGTCTTGTCTTTTGGTTTTATTTCCTTTTTGTGTGTTGTCTTTCCTTATGTTTCAGGATATCATGCATGGAGATGCTATGTTGGCTCAAAGGCAATATGGAAAAATAGAAAAGGACTTTGTAACACTACAACATTTGGCTAATTTTTTGTCCATCTTCTTTGTCTTGGTTACATATTTTGGACGATGATGATTCGAAAAAAATACGATCCTTGCATTAAGAAAGCCTTGTGTTGAACCATGATATCCATGTCTATTCTAGAAACCTCATTCCTACACTTGTGTATTTATGTTTCGGTGTTTTCAAAATGATCCAATCAAGTAGAGAAGGACAAGGGGAAAATCTAAACAAGCAAACCAATATTGGAGATCTTATATATGCTTCTGTGAAGGGATAACGTCTCTTTCTCTCAATAAGTCGAGGTCCATCTCCTGCCCATGAAATAAATAAGTGTTTATGCACAATCCTAAATAAATAAATAAATAAAGGTGAAAGAAGAAAAAGGCTTCCTTCTTAGAGAGGTGAAGCAAGCAACTTTGTCGGGCTATTGTCCCGGCTTACTGGCAGTGGAGAAATTATTTTGTTCCTGAAGTGACTCCGTTGTGGTACTGTCCAAGCCTTTTGGTGGTGAAGCAACACCAGAGATGAAAAAATGTACTCTGAAAATCTAAAGCTCCTGAACTTCATTACCCTATCCCAATTCAAAACATTGTATGACCATTAGTCTTATGTTTGTGTTTAACCGAGTAAAGGAATGAAGGGGATTATGCTTATGAACAAGGTAAATGGGGAAGTCATGGTAATCTAAACAATGAATTAATACTTCCTAAAGAGCTAGACCTTGCATGAAAGAATTGACTAACGCAGAGAAGTTGCAGTTCTCCTAGTATGTCACCAAGTGTTGTCGCTACGACAAACACCCTCTGAAATTTTGTGTACACTTGAATTTTTGAGCCTACTATGGATCTTGTGATAAGCCATTATGTAGTCACTTCTTAGTTAGCTGATGCTTTTTCATATTCCTTCTTGGATTGGAAGTTTCGAAGTTTCTTGTGCACACATGCTCAGTCTGTAACAAGTGCATGAGCGTATTCTTCTATGCAAGCTTGGACAAGCATAGTACGTTCCATCAAGAATATGCATGCGTGATGTCCAATCCCTGTCCACAGTCAATGCACATTGATAATGACAGTTTCTCACATTCTAGCTGCAACTTTATTTCCATTTCGGTGAGTTTTGCAAACTGTCACTCCCGTGCACCTTTGCTCTCGCCAGTGTCATTTTCATGTTTTCAGTTGTCACTTTCACTTGCTTTCACTTTAATTATTTTCATTTCATGTTATATTTTCTCTGGCTTTCACTATCATTCACGTATTTCAAGAGTCATTCGCACTTTAGAAATTCTCATTTTTTCACATGTTAGTTGTCGCACAATGTATGTATGTTTGTTATGGTGGTTTCAAGGGGTTATATTTGTTTGAATGATTTTTTCTTACCATGTAAACATTAGTCGCACTCATTCCCAAAGTTGTAGGCACTGTCACAAAGTGTTTTCACAGTCGTCACAAAGTGTATCTTTAGCGTCGCACTTGTCGTAAAGTCAGCGCAAAGTTGTCGCATTGAGGGAAATATGTTTTTAACATGTTCCTTATGTTCCTTATGATATATGTTGTCATTTCATCAAAGTGTTTCAAGTGTGTGATCATAGTCAAATCATATCATTGTTCACAATTGTCTCTTCGATCCCACACTTATCCAAATCTTGGAAAATTCCTAGCAACCTAGCCTCATCCATCCATCCTGAACTACTCATTATGCAGTCTCAGACCTAAAGCAATGAACTTGTCTTTTGGAACTACGCAATGCGTAGTCTCTACCTCCCAGAACCCCTTAGTCCTAGAACTATGCAATCTTTCTCTCCATCCAAGCCAAAACTATGCATTGCACATTATCACTCCTCAAGCCTCAGTGTTGAGCTCTTGAACTGCACAACAACATAATCATCTAGCCTCCTGTCTTTCTAATACCGCACATTTTTCATTGCCAGTGCTTAAGCCCAGGCCTTAGCCTCCGTAAATGCATAACCATTCCCTCTAGCCAGACCTAAACTATGAATTTCACAATCTCAAACCTCAAGCCCAATCCTTGAGCTCTTGATTTGCGTAACTGTAGAATCACCAAATCTTATTTTCCTCCCATAACTGTGCAGTTAACTGAAACAGTGCCCAACCCCTTAGTGTGGATCACTGAGCTCCCAAATTGCACAATCTTCTTCCTTAGTCCAGCCTGAACTACACATTTCCCAGTATCAAGGCTCAAGTTTCACCCCTAACTACATGAGCTACATAATTTTGTAGTTATTGAGCCTCTTTCCCAACCTGTCACCTAGTTCTAGCTCAGTCAGTGGATCAATATGCACCATCTTAGACTACAAGTTTATCGACTGATACCATATTCTCATGAGTGGATTACAGATGAAGGTACTCTATCATGCTATGGCAAGATGATGAAGAGGGATATGGAGAAGGAGGACATGCTAGAAGACACATATGGAGTTGAAGAGGCAAGATGATCATTGGGAAAGAAGATGAAGGAATGTCATACTATAACATAAGATCAAGATCAAGATCACATGGAAGGCTCCTCATCTTCAAGTCATAAAGAGAAGTAAGAATAAGAATATGCAAATAAAGAAGTAGCAAGAAGGACAACTTGGCACTGTAACATCATCATGCATTCCATGTCATCAGTGTCATGTCATGTCCTGTCACAAGTCATCATATTCCACATCATTATTGTGGACTATGTAATTACCTATTCAAAATGTATTGTAAAGTGGAAGTCCAAAGGATACATTTAGAATATGAAGAGTCATGTAAAGTCCAAAATTCATAGGAAGTGAAACAATCATGAGGGTAGTCAAAGAGTCGCAAGGAAGGTCAAGCATCACCTCTTGGTTATATAAACACCCTCATTGTATGAGTAAATGACATTTTCACCATGGCTCCTCCCACAAGGCATTAGAGAGATAAGCTATTTATTTTGAGGAGCAAGGAGTGGCTCCAACACTCCACTATTGTTGCTAGAGATTTTCATTGTATACATTTGTCTTGGAAATTTTACTTAATAACATAATCCTTCAAGGCCAACACGTTCTTCATGCATGGATTATGAATATTTGTAAGACTATTCTATGGACGTTTCTATTTCATGTTTACTTTCATCTGTGCTAAAGTAGTTGAACTATTTTGGTCATTTTAGTACTTATCTTATTAAGAATGTGTTGTAATGGTTGTTATTGTTGTCCCATCCTTGTGAACTATTTTGCAATATACTAGATAGATCTTCTCATTGATTGGTTGTAATGATCGTTGCATCTTTTGTGGAATATTTCGTTGGATGTTATACGGATCCTTCTTGGTTGCATGTGTCTCTACTAGGGTGGTACTATTACCTCTCTTTTAGAGGCTCACTTTACTCTTTCCCTCTATAGTAGAAGAACTTTGACACGCCTACAACCGAATACTCACTAGTTACACCTTCTTGATTTTTGAAGGCACACTTGTGTTCCTCTCTCTTGCTGACACTTACATCCTTGGAAAATCTATAATAATACATGGCAACCGAGCTGATACTCAGGATTGGGCTCCTATTCCAAATGATGTGACGTCTAATTGTGACTTCACATCGGGGAGACCTCTTAGTTGCCTTATTTCCAACAATGTCAACAACTTGGCAATGGATCCTCTCACCTGCACAGTCACTCTAGTTGTAGGATTTAACCCCATACAGAAATTACTTGCATATGAATTCAAAAACACAGAAAATAAACAATGCGAGAGCATAGCACATAAAACACATATAGATACAGATTTTCCCCTGGATCCCAAAACCGAGACTACCAGCTTGATTTTTTCATTATGTTCCTTTGAATGTTATAATACATATTTATACATGTCGAAGCATCCAATACCATGTACTGAAAACCATCGCATCCAAAACCATGGGCCGAAAACCATCGCGTCCAAAAAAGATGTGCGAAAATCATGCAAAAAACCATAGGTGGGTCTACCCAACCTAACATAGGTTCCAAAACCAAAATTTTCTTGCACCCGTCAAACCCCCTGTGACTCCCCTCACTACGCAATCGGAGCAATGAAGGGTGGGCTCTGCCCCCCTTCTAACCCCCTAGCTAACTACGTGGGCTAGTCGTGGAAAGAATATAACACAACCCAACATTCTCCCACTTGTTGTTTTCTTTCCATAGGGGGCCACAAGAGAGCTTAGTCATTTATCCAGCCCTGCAATGCCCATTATTTCTCTACACCAAGAGAACTTCTCAGAGCTCATAGATTTTTTCAATGCATCTACAATATTCTTCAAAGTGTCCACCTTTACAAGCAACACATTTTTGTCTTCTATCATATCCCTCACAAAGTGATACTGAACATCAATGTGCTTTGTCTTTGAATGATATGCAGGGTTCTTTGCCAAGAAAATTGCACTTTGGTTGTCACAGTCTATCCTTATAGCTCCCTGTACTAACCCCATACTTGAACACAATCTCTGCAACCAAACTGCTTCCTTGCTTGGATGAGTGGCTGCCATGTATTCTGCCTCTGTAGTTGATAGTGCCACTACAGATTGTTTCTTACTCATCCAACTGATTTCACCTCCAAATAGGTTAAACACATACCCACTTGTAGATCTTCTATAATCCATATCTCCAGCCCAGTATGCATCAACAAAGCCACGAATATCCAACAATTTTTCCAAACCTGGTCTTCCTTGGTAGCATAAACCATAATCACTAGTGCCATGCAAATACCTAAAAACCCAATTCACTGCTATCTAATGCTCCTTTCCTAGTTTTGACATAAACCTGCTCAATACTCCCACTGCATGTGCAATGTCTAGTCTAGTACAGACCATTACATACGTCAGGCTACCAACTACACTTGCATATGGAACATGGGACATGTCCTCTTTCTCTTCTTGTGTCTTGGGACACTGTTCAGTGGATAACTTTACACCTATAGGAATAGGAACCTTCACCGGTTTACTATCCTGCATATTAAATCTCTGCAATATTCTCTCGAGATACTTCCTCTGGTTTAAATAGAGCTTCCTCTTTTCCTGATCTCTTTTAATTTCCATGCCCAAAATATAGTTTGCAGCACCAAGATATTTCATGTCGAATTTGGAGGACAATTGGGTCTTCAAATCCTGGATAATTTCTTTGTCATTTCCAACCAGCAACATATCATCCACATACAAGACCAAATAAATAACACAATCACCAATCAATTTAAAATACACACAGTGATCTACTTTGCTTCTGTTGAAGCCAAGTCCCCGTATAAATGTATCAAATTTTTGATACCACATCCTTGGTGACTATTTTAACCCATATAGAGACTTCTTTAACTTGCATACCAGTTCTTTCTTACCCTTCACCGCAAAGCCTTCAGGTTGCTTCATGTAGATTTCCTCTTCCAGATCCCCGTGAAGAAATGTTGTATTCACATCCATCTGTTCTACCTCAAAATCAAAAGCAGCAACAAAAAATAAAAGTAATCTAATAGAAGTTACCTTGGCAACAGGAGAAAATATATCACCAAAATAAATTCCCGACACCTGGGAATAACCTTTTGCTACCAACCGAGCTTTGTATTTTTCCACCTTTCCTTCTGCATTTGTCTTCTTCTTGAACACCCATTTGCTGTCAATGGGTTTCCTTCCAGACGACAACACCACTAGATCCCAAGCCTCATTTTTGTGCAAATATGCCATTTCATCAACCATGGCCTCTTTCCAGAGTTTTCAATCCTTTGAATCTACTGCTTCCTTCACATTTCTGGGATCATCATCAGTAATAGATAAAGCAAAATTTGAACAAAAAGTAGATGGACTATACCTTTCTGGTTGCCTTCTTTCTCGAACTAATCTTCTCACACCCGGAGTTTGTGGCTCTTCATCTTCTAATTTCTCCTCTGCTGTAGAGTCTGATTCTTCCTCCTTTAGCTCAAACTCTATCTTCTCAGGTTCCTTTGGTTGGACTTCATGTTTAATAACATCTTTCACCTCTCTGAACACCACATCTCGGTTTTACACAACCTTCCTTGTTAATAGGTTCCAAAGCTTATAACCCTTTAAACCATCCTTATACCCAATAAATATGCACTTTTCAGATTTACTATCCAACTTGGTTCGTTTCTCCTTTGGAACATGTACATATGCATCACATCCAAATACCCTCAGATGTGAAAGAGAGGGTTTCTTACTAGTCCATACCTCTTGTGGAGTCTTATCTTCCAATGCTGATGAAGGTGATCTATTGGCCAGGTAACATGTTGTCTCCATTGCCGCTACCCAAAATTCTTGTCCTAACCCGACACCACTAAGCATGCTTCTTGCCCTTTCCATCAACGTCTTGTCCATTCTTTCTGCAACTCCATTTTTCTGAGGTGTATATGGAGCAGTCTTCTGTTGTGCTATGCCACACTTCTTACAGAATTCTTCAAATTCCTTACTGCAAAAATCTCCATCGTTATCTGTCCTCAGCACCTTTATCTTCTTCTCTGTCTGGTTTTCCACCAAAGCCTTAAATTCTTTAAACCTGTCAAAGACTTTAGATTTCTTCTTAAGGAAATATATCCATGTATTCCTTGAGAAGACATCTATAAATGATACATAGTACACAGACTTACCTAGTGATGGAACCTTCAGAGGCCCAAACACATCACTGTGCACAAATACTAATATTTTTTTTGCCCTCTTAGCACCAGAGGGGAAACTCACCTAATTCTGCTTCCCATATACACAATTTTCAAAGAAATCAAAATCCAGAGAGCTATTACTCATACCTTCTATCATACCTTTACCATTAAGTATTCGAAGGCCCTTCTCTCCAATATGTCCAACCCTTTGATGCCACAGCATGGTCTTATCTCCAAAGACCACTAGATTTTCTGCTCCACTTTCAGGAACCATAGAACTATTGCACCCATCAACAACAGTGCTACCTTGCATCTTGTACAGAGTTCTAGTCCGAACTCCCCCCATCAATACCAGTGCTCCCCAAACCATCTTGCAGGTATCCTTCTCGAACACTGTTTTTACACCTACATCATCTAGCTTGCTTACAGAAATCAGATTTCTAGCCAATGTAGGAATATGTAGAACACCCGGAAGTGTTCTAACCCTTCCACCTTGCAACTTCAACTTTACTTTTCTGTGACCAAAGAGTCTAGCCTTCCTATCATCCCCTAAGAAGACATCATTACCATCGTATTTCTCATACTTACAGAACCACTCTCTATGTGTAGTGAAGTGAAAGGATGCACCTAAGTCAATCAACCATGCCTCATGATCTACATGTGTAATTGAAGAAGCCAAGTACATATCCCCACCTTCATCTGAGGTGGTTTTGGCCTCTTTAGAAGGAGCGTCATCAGATCCCTTTCCTTTGTCAGGAGCTTTAGATTTACACTCCCTTTTGTAGTACCCTTCCTTTCTGTATTTCCAGCACACCACCTTTACAGGTTTTCCTAGAGATTTAGATCTCCCTCTATATTTAGATCTCCCACTCAATGACTTATTTTTGTTTCTGTTCTGGGACCATCCTCATACAAACAAGGCATCACCATTCTGTCTCTCCATATTTTTCCATCTCATCTCCTCCATTAGCAAGGATGAGACTATTTTATCAAACTACAAGGCATTTGCATTGCTAACTATTGCAATAACCAGACTATCCCACGAATCTAGTAGAGAACTCAACAAACTAATGCACTTATCTTCGTCTCAAATTTTGATATCAACAGACGATAACTGACTTACCACAGTATTAAACACATTCAGATGCTCTATCACTGTCTCCGTCTTTCACCTTAGGTTATATAGCTTTTTCCTTAGGAATAGTTTATTCACCAGAGACTTAGATTGGTACAAAGTCCCTAACTTGTCCCACAAAGCCTTCATCGTAGCTTCCCCTGATACATTCAACAATATTGAATCTAAGACACACAATCATATTGTGCTCTTTGCCTTCCGATCCAACTTCTTCCATTCTTCATCAGTCACTCCCGTTGGTTTAGTACCCAGATCTACTGCGATCCGCTGATCTTTATCCACCAAGAAACCCTCCATCTTGAGTTTCCATAACTCAAAACTCTGACCATTAAATTTCTCGATCTCTATCTTTCCACTGCTCGACATCTTCTTTTACCACTAGAATCAATCTCGTAGATCTCCCACTGAATAGGGTCTACCACAGGCCCGAGTGAAACCCCTCAGCAACAAAGGTGTCCCCTTGAAGCCAAAATAGTTTTGATGCCAAATGTAGGCTTTAATCCCATAAAAAAATTACCTGCATACGAATTCTAAAACGCATAAAATAAACAATGCGAGATCATAACACATAAAACACATATACACAGAGATTTTCCCCTGGATCCCAAAACCGGGACTACCATCTTGATTTTTTCATTATGTTCCTTTCAATGTTATAATACATATTTATACATGCCGAAGCATCCAATACCATGGACTGAAAACCATCGCATCCAAGACCATGGACCGAAAACCATCACGTCCAAAAACATGTGTGAAAATCATGCACAAAATCATATGTGGGTCCGCCCAACCTAACATAGGCTCCAAAACCAAAATTTTCCGAGGCACTGCCCCAAACCCCATAAACTGGGGTTACCTACACCCGTAAAACCCCTCTTGACTCCCCTCACTACGCAATCGGTGCAACAAAGGGTGGGCTCTGCCCCCCTTCTAACCCCCTGGCTAACTACATGGGCTAGTCGTGGAAAGAATATAACACAACCCAACACTGGTTACCTCATGTGAATGGGATTTTGTTGTATCCATTGATGAATGACTTAATTTGTAAGTTGATAGCCATAACCCACATGACATCCAATGGAAAATTTGTCCATTAAGGCATTTGGAAAGGCATCATGCAACTCTTTGTTATAACACCAACTTTGGGAATGAAGTGGCATTTCATTCTATCAGGCAGAGGCATAGGCATATACTTAGCTTTTCTTAGCATAATTCATTAGTCCACAACAAGATTTTTATATTCTCTCCATCATTAGCCTCCATTCATCTCATCCCTCTATGTGGGAATTGTAGTTGGGAAATCCTATCAACTAATGAGCCTTGATCCGTCACTTTGATGCCATCTATTCATAGAACATGAACATAGTCTATGTTAGTTTTTAAGTAATACTTCTAAAACAAGCAGCACCTTAGGTTTTGGGGTTGGCAATTTCTTTCTAGTATAGTTGACAGTCCTCTCCTCTTCAGCTTTCCCATTTTTCCTCTCAGGTTCACCACTTCTCTTTCTCACTTTGGTTATCCAATTAACGTATTCCCTAACTCTATTTCAACTGTCTCTTTTAATAAGTTACTTGGTTATGTCTCTTCTTCATCCTTTTTCTCTTTCCTTCGGTATGGTTTAGTTTAAATGAGTTCAAGCCACATAGGCATATGGGGGACTAAAATCCTCTAATATCCTCTAATCCTTATGGGATCACATCTTTTCAAGCTCTCTTTAGAGCCTTCCCTTTCAACTTGGACCTTTTTCTAGGTCAGTATTTCATTTTTTACGTCACACTCCTCCCTTCCCTATCCAACTCTTCACAACTCTGTGCTCAATCCCAAGAACAACTTCTCTTCTTGTACAAAAAGAATTCCCCATGAGTGTGCTCATGTTCATCATGTGGTAACATATTATTAAGAGCATGGATATTAGGGACATACATATGATTAGGTTAGAGTTAAAGGTTCAACAATATAGTTTTAGGAGCTCACCCCTCCTCTAATCTAAGCAAGTCTCACTCATGTTGAGAGGGAGATTACTAACATTAGGGGAATTTTGAGGTCGAAAATTGGCCTCCTAAGAAAAATGTACAACCAAAATAAAATTTATAAGAACCAATAGGTTTCAAGATGATGATGTCAACCATGGGGGATGATTCACCATTTTTGGAGTAAAAAAGTTAAAAAGGTTAAAAAATAATAAAATAATAAAACTATTTTTTCAACTCGTATTTTCAACTTATCTCCCTAAGGTTTTACTCAAATTTCAAGTGGGAGTACTCGTTGGATGAAAAATTTAATTCTTTATTCAAGAAGTACCCATTTTTCATACTTCCAATGGACCCTACTACAAGAAAAATGAGAAATACATGAAAAAACGTGATTGCAATCATGTTTTTCATGTATTTCTCATTTTTCGTGTAGCAGGGTTCATCAAAAGTATGCAACATGGGTACTCCTTGGATGAGGAACCAAATTTTGCATCAAATGAATGTTTCCACTTGAAATTTGAGTAAACCCATAGGGAGATAAATTGAAATAAGAGTTAAAAAAATAGTTTTTCCTTTTTCCCTCTAAAATTTGATGATGTAATCTAATTTTATTTTATTATTTCCACTATTATTTTATAATTTCCTTAGGAGGTCTATTTTAGACCTCAAAACTCCCCAAATGTCAGCGACACCTTCTCTCAGACATGGATGTTATGGATGATGTGGTTTATTGGGTTCCCGATGTAGGTCACATGTGTGAATGGTACAACCAATATATGTACATGGTGGTGTTGTAGTGGCTACAACCATCCTCCAAAATTTTGCCTAATCTTCTTTTTGGAGCCTCCCTACTAAAATCCCAACAGCTTATCTTACACTACCCAGGTACTTGTTGTTGAGAATGCAACAAGATGATGGAGCTTAGTGGAAAGAAGTCGCCTTCACTAAGTGGGCCCGCAGGCTATTTTTGGCGCAAAGTTTATTTTTAGACTATGTCTATTTTTAGACATATGGATCATGGTATATGAGTTGCAGGATGCTATTTGTGGATGATTGGTCATGTTGGTAAAAATAGATGGACTTCTATTTTTAGACATCTGGGCGGTTTCTATTTTTAGACTGCCAGGCTAAAAATAGAACAGTCGAATATTATTGTCTCATAATAATATTTCGACTATAAAAATTATCTTATCCTCTTCGAGAACTTTAGTTTGAGCTACAGATGTGGCACATGCAGCTGTCAAAAGGAAATATGCTTTCTTTGTGGGTCAGTTGAGCTATTGCATGCAGGACTTTAGTTAGAACTCATGTGGTTGAGTTTGGTGGAGTTGATTGTGGAGTTGATGGAGTTGTTTTCAGTTTGACTTGGTTGAACTAGTTGTATTTTAGTCTAACTAAAGAATACTCTAGTGATGAGTTGTGTGAATTAATTATTAATTAAATCCACTAATTATTAACTCATAAAGCAACTGAAGAATACATCAGTTAACTCAGTACATGTACAGTTCAATGGAGACAGGTGTTATAGGTTGTGATTGCTATCAGTTGTGACTATAGATGTGCATGAGATTTGCACATGCATGGATGGACATTTCCCATGAGGCTTGCATAGTATAACCAAAGGAATTCGATTTCACAGAGTGATTGATTCCCTTGCAGGATTGCGCAGTGGAGGCAGGCAAAGTAGTGGAGGAGATTTGAGCTGTGATTGATCATATCTGAGCTAGTTTTGTGTGTAATAGGTGGAGATAGTACTGAGTACTTGTGAGGAGTATTGTACTATGTATTGTTACATGTTCTCTATCACTATAATATATAGATAGAGTGGCGTTTTCAGTTGTATGCTTTCCCCAGGTTACATACTGTGTTAATGTGTGCATGTGATTGATGTTTCCTTGATTTTAATGCTGCTCAATTGATGATCAACGTAGAGGAGGTTATGTATTGTGCATGTATTCCGCAATAGTGCATAATCGGGATAATCTCTGTGAATAAGTGATTAATTATTCAAAATTTCTACATGGTATCAGAGCTGTTGATCATCAAATCTACTATTCAGAAAGTGTTTACATTTTGTTTCTTTAGGCAGAGTCTGTAATTGGGCCAGGTAGCCTCTAGATTCATCCTTCCTTTGGAAGGTGAGATATCCGGTAAAAGCCCATACAGTCAATCTCTGTACGAGAAATACTTTGTTCTCACGAATTTTAGATCAAAGGCGGCTGAGTTGTTGAGCTGGTGGAATTCGAATTTGCAGCAGTGTTTTCTTGGTATCAACGTGGCAATGTCTTTCAACCGATTGCAATTGGAGTATGCTCTTGAGGGTAGCTCGAACTATATTGCATGGAAGGACATGATGGAGGCAGTGTTAGATGATAATGGGCTGAAGGAGTTCATAGAGGCTAAGGTCCCAAAGCCTACTGATGCTGCCAAAGTGGAGGTTTGGCAAAAGAAGATAGCAAAGTGTCGAAAAATTCTGTTGGAGGGCGTGAAGGATCACATTGTGTCCAGCCTGCATGGAAAGGCTTCTCCATACTTGATGTGGAAAGCGTTGACAGATCTATTACAAAGAAAGAGCGATCAGAGGAAGCTGGCGCTCAAGGATAAACTCAGAAACATTAAATGCGAGAAGTGAGACAGTATGCCCAAGTATCTCACGAAGTTCACTCAGTGCAGGGATGAGCTAGGAAGTGTGGGGGTGACTGTCGATGATGAGGACTTGGCGAGCTTGGCTCTCCTTGGTCTTCTGAAGAGTTGGCATTCCTATCAAGACTCTGTCAATGGTCCAGAGAAATTGCCAGGATGGAAGAGACTTTGGTGAGATCTTGTGCAGAAGGAGATTAGGCGGAATACCAGGGACAGATCTTCATCAAAGGCACCTGATGAAGAAAATTTCGCTTTGGCTGCCAAAGCAAAGAAGGGAAAGAACAAGAAAGCTTCTCATTCCGGTGCAAAAGGCAAGAAGTAGGATATGTCCAAGGTGAAGTGCTTTCACTGTCACCAGCACGGACACCGTGCCTCTAATTATCCGTAGAAGAAGAAGAATAAGCAAGTTGTTGGATCTGCAGCAGGAGAGGCTCTAGCCTCGCAGTTTCAGCTTGATTTTTCATTGATCACATGCTTAGTTTCAAGTGTGATGGGATCAGTGTGGTTCTTGGATAGTGGTGTGTCTTTTCACATCACAAGAGATCGAGATTTGTTTTCTGATCTGGAGGAGAAAGATCTTGGAGTGCACATCGAGATGGGTGATGATGGTAGATACAGTGCGACCGGTATCGGTACCATTTCCTTTGAGAGGGAGTCTGGTAAACCCTTTGTATTGAAGGAAGTGATGCATGTTCCAGGATTGAAGAAGAATCTTATCTCTGTGGCGATGTTAGAAGACAAGGGATATGATGTTGTTTTCAGCGAGGGAAAGGCTTTCATGTGCAATAAGACAACTGGAGAAACCCGGAAGATAGGGGTTCGAGTGAGGAACCTTTATGAGTTGCATGTAGATGGCTGCACAGCAATGGCATGCAAGGCAGAAGGATTGGTGAGCCGGGATGATGGTGAGATGTGGCACAGGAGATTGGGTCACCTTCACCATGGAGCCTTGAAGATACTGCAACAGATTACTACAGGGCTTCCTAAAGGCACTCTTGCGCAGTCAGATCAGTGCAAGGGGTGTACTTTGGGAAAGTTTGTGAAATCCACCTTTCACGAGAAGGATATTCATGCCACAACGATCCTTGAGAGAATTCACACAGACTTGTGTGGACCTTTCTCAGTAGCTTCGACAGCAAAACACATATATTATGTGATTTTTGTTGATGATTTCTCTCAAAAGTGCTGGATATTCTTCATGCAGAAGAAGAGCGAGACATACTCAAAGTTCTGTGAGTTCAAAACACTGGTCGAGAAGGAGTCGGGGAAGAAGGTGAAGGCTCTTAGGAGCGATAATGGTGGTGAATACATCTCTGGCGAGTTCAAGGACTTTTGCAGTGCAGAAGGGATTTGAAGAGAGCTCATAGCTCCCCATAACCCACAGCAGAACGAGGTTGCTGAGCAGAAGAATAGAATGATCGTGTGTGCTGCACGAGCGATGTTGCATGATCAACACCTACCCCTTCACTTGTGGGCGGAAGCATGCAATACTGCAGTATATGTTTAGAACCGTTGTCCTCACAGGATACTTGGCATGAGTACACCCGAGGAGGCTTATTTTAGTAAGAAGCCTGATATTTCTCATCTGAGGATTTTTGGTGCTAACGTTTACATGCATGTGATGAAGGATGCCAGGAAGAAGTTGGAGCCGACCGCAGAGGTTGGGATATTTTTGGGGTACACTGATACGCCCCACAACTATCGTGTGTATTTTCCAGACAGTGGCAAGACTGTTGTGCGACGGGATATAAAATTTCAAGAGGAGAAAGCCATGAAGTGTTCGCTTGAGAGGGAGCTACACTTGCATGCAGATGAGGAGTTATTAGTTCCTAAAGATGAGCTTCAGGACATGGATCATCCATAGGACAAAGTTCATGGAGTGGAAGAGACGACTCATGCAGCACCAACCATCAGAGGGCGAAAGCACTTGAAAGAAGCTGAGCGACTGACTCAAGATGTAGAGAAGGTTGTAGGACCACCTACAGCTCAACATAGATAGAGACAGTCACCTGATCGGTACATTGGATACATGGCTCTTGTGAGAAAATGTGTTGTGACTGAGCCATCCTCTTTCGAGGAAGCTGTGGAGGATCCCGCATGGGTAGATGCCATGATGGAAGAGTATGATTCGATTGTCAGAAACAGTGCATGGGAGATTGTCCCAAGACTGAAAGGGAAATCAGTGGTGGGTTCGAGATGGATCTACAAAGTTAAGCAGGCATCTGACGGGAGTGTGGAGAAGTACAAGGCAATATTTGTTGCCCGAGGCTTTTCACAGATAGAGGGGATCAATTATGAGGAGACCTTTGCACCTGTCGCAAGGTATTCTTCCACACGGACGATTCTTTCTCTCTCAATGCAGATGGGATGGCACATTCATCAGATGGATGTGAAGACTACATTCCTTAATGGAGTCATTGAGGATGAGGTGTACATTGAGCAGCCTGAAGGTTTCGAGATCTTCAGCGGCGAGTCGCATGTGTGCAGGCTTAAAAGAGCATTGTATGGGTTGAAACAAGCACCACGTGCTTGGTACACATGGATAGACAGTGATTTCACCGGACTTGGATTCTCCAAGAGTGAGGCAGATCCTAACCTGTACCAGATTGTGGTGGAGGGTAAGTTGCTTATAATTGTACTTTATGTAGATGATTTGATTCTAACAGGTGATGAGCTGTTGATACTTTCATGCCAGGATGATCTTGCTAAGGAGTTTGAGATGAAGGACTTGGGCCTCCTTCATTATTTCCTAGGATTGGAAATTTGGTAGCACAGTGATGGACTATTTGTTTCTCAGGGTAAGTATGCTCGAGAGATACTGGAGAAGTTCAACATGCATGGCTGCAAGCCTGTTGATACTCCTCTTCCTAGAGGTTGGAGCAAGGAGGATGCTACTTTAGCAGAAGAAGTGGATGCCACTATTTATCGACAGTTGGTGGGGTCGCTTATGTATCTGGTCAATACACGACCCGATATATGCTATGCTGTTAACCAGCTTTCACAAGCTATGGTTAAGCCAACCAAGCTCTTCTGGAAGGCAGGCAAGCATGTATTGTGTTATTTGAGAGGCACATCTAGATATGGTTTGTGGTATAGACAGGAGGATGAGGTGAATCTATGTGGCTTCATGGATGTAGATTAGGCAGGGAGCCCAACGGACAGAAAGAGCACATCAGGAGGGGTCTTCAGTATCGGGTTGACAGCAGTTTCTTGGTACAGCAGGAAGCAGAGATCCATGGCACTCAGTTCAGCAGAGGCCGAGTATATGGCAGCAAGTTTGGCTGCATGCGAGGCTATATGGATGAGGAAGATCCTTGTCGGGTTGTTCGGTTCTCACTTGGAGCCTACAGTGATTTATTGTGATAACCAGAGTTGCATTAAGCTCTCGGCTAATCCAGCATTTCATGATAGATCCAAGCACATTGACATCAGGTACCATCATATCAGAGATTGTGTGCAGCGGAGAGTCATGTTACTTTCATACATTCCAACGAAGGATCGAGATGCTGATATCTTGACGAAGGCACTCACCAAGAGCAAGTTCGAAAACCACCGATGCAGGATAGGGGTTGTTGATAATCCATTTCTTGTTGAGAGGGAGTGTTGAGAATGCAACAAGATGATGGAGCTTAGTGGAAAGAAGTCGCCTTCACTAAGTGGGCCTGCAGGCTATTTTTGGCGCAAAGTCTATTTTTAGACTATGTCTATTTTTAGACATATGGATCATGGTCTATGAGTTGCAGGATGCTATTTGTGGATGATTGGTCATGTTGGTATAAATAGATGGACTTCTATTTTTAGACATCTGGGCGGTTTCTATTTTTAGACTACCAAGCTAAAAATAGAACAGTCAAATATTACTGTCTCATAATAATATTTCGCCTATAAACATTACCTTATCCTCTTGGAGCACTTCAGTTTGAGCTACAGATGTGGCACATGCAGCTGTCAGAAGGAAATACGCTTTCTTTGTGGGTCAGTTGAGCTATTGCATGCAAGACTTTAGTTAGAACTCATGTGGTTGAGTTTGGTGGAGTTGATTGTGGAGTTGATGGAGTTGTGTTTAGTTTGACTTGGTTGAACTAGTTGTATTTTAGACTAACTAAAGAATACTCTAGTGATGAGTTGTGTGAATTAATTATTAATTAAATTCACTAATTATTAACTCATAAAGCAACTGAAGAATACATCAGTTAACTCAGTACATGTACAGTTCAGTGGAGACAGGTGTTAGAGGTTGAGATTGCTATCAGTTGTGACTATAGCTGTGAATATAGATGTGCATGAGATTTGCACATGCATGAATGGAGATTTCCCATGAGGCTTGCATAGTATAACCAAAGGAATTCGATTTCACAGAGTGATTGATTCCCTTGCAGGATTGCGCAGTGGAGGCAAGCAAAGCATTAGAGGAGATTTGAGCTATGATTGATCAAATCTGAGCTAGTTTTGTGTGTAACGGGTGGAGATAGTACTGAGTACTTGTGAGGAGTATTGTACTATGTATTGTTACATGTTCTCTATCATTATAATATATAGATAGTGTGGGGTTTTCAGCTGTATGCTTTCCCTGGGTTACATATTGTGTTAATGTGTGCATGCGATTGATTTTCATTGTTTTTAATGCTGCTAAATTGATGATCAACGTAGAGGAGGTTATGTATTGTGCATGTATTCCGTAATAGTGCATAATCAAGATAATCTCTGTGAATAAGTGATTACTTATTCAAAATTTCTACACTTGTTCTTTCATTGAGTCTTATATTTTTCTTCAAATCTTGTGTTTTCTTACTTTCTTTTCTATCTAACCACAATCTAACCCCTGTAATTGGTTGCAATCCGATTATAGCGCCGCCTTCGTGATCTGTGCAATCCTAAAGGGAAACCAGCCTTTACTCCTGGGAATTGCACAGTCCAAGTCAATAAGTGAGCCTTTAGCTCCAAAATCACATAGAGCTAGCTGATAGTTTGTGTTGGACACCTAATCCTAAATGGGTTAGTGTGGAAGTCGAATGGACAAAAGGAGTCCAAGAGACCTTGGGGATCTGAAACCCAAGAGTCACATATTTGTACTATAAATGTATATCTATTGTTAATAAAAAAATGAACTCACTGATTTATCTTTCATATCTGTCTTGCTGTCCATGTGAATTTAACATGGTATCAGAGCCACTTGTTTTTCTGTGGCCTGTTATGTGCATGTCAGTCCTGGCCCTCTGCCATATTCTTTTCCGGCGCTCCTGACATGCTGCCTCTGCCATATAACGCATCTGTCCAAGCTGTTCTGAGATGTCTGTCTTCCATATTCTATTTATGAGACCTGCGTTCTCTGTCCATTGCTCCTGTGCTGCGCACCTCTGCCATATGACTGTGTTTAATACGTTTTTCTAAATTCCTCACAGGCCAGAGGAACAGTGTAATCAAGTTGGTTGCATGCAGCCGATTGTAACGCATGCCATTTTCCGAATCTGGTGGTATGAATCCCCTTCGCTACGCCTCCACCCAACGGCTCCGTTTTGATCTTGTCTACAGGCATGTTACGCAAATGCTCCAGAGATAACTTTCCCCGCTCTTTCAACAGGGTGTCTAAAATATTCCGGATTCTGTAAGCTTTTGTTTCGGCTAAGCCACCACACCTAATGGCGTCCTCTACAGCCTTTGAATCTGCCTTGAGGACTTCCTCCCAGCTTTGGAATCTGGCCTTAAGTGAAACGAAAGCTCGTCTCGAATTTGCCTCAGTGGTATTCTGTGACAACAAGGTGCTTATCAAAGAATCCAACATTGTTTCTTGCGCTTCAGAAGGGGCAACCGAATGAATAGTTCCAGTTTGTCGATTAATTTTTCGATTGTGAAATTCGGGCACAGAACTCTGTTCTGTCTCTACCATTTCTTAGCATTCGCTTCATTCACTCAAGCTGTTAAAACAAAGTCGAAACCCTATTTTCCAACTTTCTTAAAGTTTACCTCTGTATTTCGTGCTCTTATTTTGCTTGCAGATCTCTCTCCACTGTAACTTCTTGCATTAAGTCCGCAGCCTCGGCAATAAGACCCTGCTCCTCCTTGATTTTTGCAAGCTTCCTAACCAACCGGGCCCTTTCTATTTCGACATAAATCTTCCCAGCTGAGACATTATTCAGTGTTTTGATCAGTTCAACACGTGTATCGAGGTCAGGTGTCTCATCAATATATTGCATGGCTTGCTGAACCATCGCAGTGACTGCCTGCTTCAGCTGTGCTCTTTTCTTGGAAAGAACGCTAATTTGCTCACTTAGTGTCTTCCATGCACGCGCTTCATAACAAATCTGCACTATCGCCACTACCACCTTTCGAGTTCCAGAAACATCAGCAGCAAGCCTCATCTGCTTCTCTATATTTGAAAGAGCATCTATTGCAGCATCCAATTTGCCTTCCTGGAGGGCTACTTTCCTCTGCGCAGCAATTTCACGGTCAATAGAGTCCAGATCGG
Source organism: Pinus tabuliformis (assembly GCA_031772625.1). NCBI lineage: Eukaryota > Viridiplantae > Streptophyta > Pinopsida > Pinales > Pinaceae > Pinus > Pinus tabuliformis. Next base: position 1,030,997,109 of record CM062819.1, read on the forward strand.
CTCCGGCAGGCCTCGCGGAGGGACGACCAGCGTCCAGAGGTCCCGTGGAAGCTTCTTCCTCCATAGCGCTCATGGTTGTTCCATCTTCCAGTTAAAATCGGTTCCAGTTAAAATCGGTGGAGCTGTTTATGCGCGTTCACACCGTGCAAGTCTCAGATATATTGTAGGTGCAGTGCTCAAAGGAATTTGTCACCAGGGATGGAGAGAGTCTTTTCTAATCTAGTTCTCACAGGTATTCACCAGTAAGATGGAATAGACAAATTGTTTGTTAAATACCGCTAAATGTTCTTAGAGCCCGTGAAGTTTCTTCTTTAAAAATATTGGGACAAATATTGTTGAGACATATATTGAGCCCGAAACCATCAACTGACTCGTTTTTGGGTTTTGAAATTCATACACTGTTCACCGCACCACATTTTTTGGCAAGATATATATTTCCTCCATTAGAAAGGCCGAGTGCATACTTTGGTGGTTGATAAATCACTGTTGGAAAGTCGAATGCTTTGTATTTTGCACAAGTCCATATTATCTTTGTTGTAGCAGACTCTTTTAGAGATGCCAAGTTGAATTGGTTAAATGATTTTGGTGATTGAAGTCGAGGAGTTCTTGCCTGTTCATTTTCAGAAACTTTGTTTCAGTCCTGTGGCTTTAATTTGAGAAGATAGTTGGTCCAGGCCTGAAGCAATCTTTCTAAAGTTGGTTCGTGACCTTCATAGGCCAACTTTGTATTTTCTACAGCGACTTCCATAAAGAATGATCTAGCCCCAAGGCTACAAACTTGTATTTTCTATGGTTGTTTCAGATCTCTGTTATTATTAGAGTTGATATATCAGAAGTATATGTAATCCATTCCTGTAGTTGAAGTTCGAATTTTAAAGAAGGAAGAAGTCATTTAGTTGTGCATCCATACAAAGCGTATCTTGGTATACCTGAGCATTTTAAGGGTGAAACATATCTATTGTATCTGTGTTGGAAGGACTTTGAGCCTCTCATTCTTGCTGTGAAATTTCTACAGAATTTAAAGAACAGAATCTCTGAAAGTCTAGTGATATTTGTATAATTTTGACAGTTTCAAGATATCTCTGGTTGATTTTTCCCTTTAAGCTATAGGGCTCTCTTGTGCAACTTGAAGATATTTAGAAGCTTACATTTTTCTGTGGGATTTGGAGGATTTTTAAGGTGTAGAAAAATGGCTAAGCTTGAAAGAATATTAGAGTTATTGAGAACTCTAATCATGTCCACTGCTAACAGCACAATCAAAATTAACAAAGCCTCTCTTTCAGACATTCAAACATGTCTGCAATATGCACAAGAAAAGATAGAGTTTTTGCAGCTTGAATCACAACTACAGTAGGAAGAATTACAGCAGTGGAGTCATCATTCTGAACCTGTTTCTGTTCAGAACAATGAAACAGACTCCCATAAACAGCAAGTCAATAATGTTACAGTTCATTCAGATAAAACAGCAAGGTTACATGCAGAGGCAGAAGTTCAGTCTGCACTTCCCAAGCCCATCATCAGACCTTGGGAACAGCTTGTCCACAACAAGCACAAAACTGGTCTTGGATATGACAAGGACTTGTCCTTTCATATTTCAGACTACACCAAGCCCATTCAGTTTCAGAGTGCTGGATTCATTTATGACAGTTCACCTGCTCCTCATGACAATTCAGCTTCAGCTGTTTCAGACTCTGCCCCTCTTCCACAACAGCAGCAGCATCAACAACAACAACAACAACAACAGATCATAAAATGCCAACATTGTGACCGAGTTGGCCATTTGAAAGATCACTGTTTTGATCTTCATCCATGTAAGCATTGTCATAAAACCAGTCATTGTTCACACAGATGCTTCAAAAACAAACATCCTGCAAGAACAAAGATTCATCTTGGATGGATCGCTTCTTGGCAATGGGCATCAACAGCCAAGAAGATATTCCAAACACATGTCAGAACTTGTTCCAGAATATTGAACAGTCTTGCAGTTGAGTTTTCTCCATCTTCTCACCTTATATCTGACATGAGGGGAAATGATGGTCATCTACAAGCTTCAAAGTCACATCAAGCGAGCCTGAGCCACAACCTGCCACACCAGTTTCAGAGTTGTAGCCAGAGACAAAGATGCCCCTGAACATGCCTTCAGTTTGCAATCTGGGACACTTCCTCTAGCAGAAGACTCCAGATTCTTGCCAGTTTTGGAAGAGTTCCAGGAATCGCAGAGTTGTTGGTCATCCTTAAACCATCACAGATTAATAACACTTCCTCTAGCAGAAGACACCAGCTTCTTTCCAGTTTTGGAAGAGTTCCAGGAATTGCATTAAGCATTCCAGAGTTGTTGGTTATTCTTAAACCATCACAGGTTGAGACTTCCCTTTTCAGGTTGAAGTTTTACCTTTTATGCGAGGTGAGACCTCCCTTTTATGGTTGAAGGTTTCCCTCTTTAAAACAATAGGATCACTTCCTCTAGCAGAAAACTTCAGTTTCTTTCCAGTTTTGGAAGAGTTTCAGGAACTGCACTAAGCGTTCCAGTGTTGGTGATCATCCTTAAACCACCGCCCTTTTTACCAACATTTCATAGAGCACATTCAGCCTAGTGCTGCCATGCATTTTTTACACATTTTATATTACATCTCTCTTCTTGGACTCATACATAACCCTTCGGATTAAGGGGGGAATGTTGGACACCTAATCCTAAATGGGTTAGTGTGGAAGTCGAATGGACAAAAGGAGTCCAAGAGACCTTGGGGATCTGAAACCCAAGAGTCACATATTTGTAATATAAATGTATATCTATTGTTAATAAAAAAATGAACTCACTGATTTATCTTTCATATCTGTCTTGCTGTCCATGTGAATTTAACAGTTTGCCTTCAGCTGGGAAGTTGCACAGAGCCTGAGATGCAGCCCAAAGTCACTCAACCCAAAAATTGCGCAGAACCTATTGTGCTCAGAAGATTTCTCAGTGCATGAACCAGAGAGTTGCCTGGTCCTTCCCAGAACTGCGCAATACTTCCAGGCAATGCATGGTAGTTTTCCTGAAAAGAAAGAAGCTAAAGGGAAAATGGAATCCCTGGGAAGTAGGGATCCATTATCAATTTCCTGAAGGTGACACATTATAGTCTTTAGAATTTTCTTCTAAGTGTCATTGTTGTCCTTGATCTCAAGCATACATGTCATGCATTCCATGTTTACATAACCAAGAATCATCAAGTGGAGGTTGTCGAGTTGTTCTTGCCTCAAACTTCAGAGTCATAGTGTTATGTCTTGTTAGGTTGTGTCTAGCCTATTTTGTCTCACATGGTTACATGTGGAAAATGTATATTATTTGTAAATATGTTGTAAGTGAAATTCCAAGTGTCATTAGTGGAATGTGAATAGTCACTGTGTAATGTAAACAGTTATTTGTAAAGAAGTTGAAGAGTCATGAGGGTAGTCGAAGAGTCACAAAAGGGGAATGTTAAGGGTCAACCCACACTTTGTTATAAATAGAACCCCATAACTCATAGAAAGGGTGGTGTTGATTGTAATGTTCCACTATTGGGGCTAATAGTTGTCAATGGTGTATGTATGGATGGAACCTTCACTTAATAATATAACTGAGCCAACACATTTTCATGCATATGTTGTTATTGTAGTTGGACTATTCTGGTTGCTTTAGCAATGTATGTTATTTAACTTACGCATTTGTGTATGAAATATTTTGTATGCAATTGTATGAATCTTGTTGAAGGCGTGTTGTTGTATTAACCCATCACTTTGGTTTGTAGACTATTCTGCTTCCATCTTGTGATCTCATTCCACTCGTGTGTTCCTTTCAGGTTGTGTACTATTACAGGCTTCTAAGGGGCACACTTAATTTTCCCCTTTTAGTTTTAGAACCCTCATGCATCTCACTTGACTTGCTGCAAGGTCACACACTTTCATGTGACCAAAGCTATCATACTTACCGCTACATGTTACTGCAATCAATGCCATACATTACCAACGACTTCTAGGACTTCTACTCCAAACGATCTGAGGTTGAGTTGGGACTTCTTACCGGGGAGATCCCCTTGACATGTTGGCGAGTCTAGCAACGTCAACAAGTGGACATCTACTAACACATAAAGTATATACTCGACAAAGTATTATTGGATAGGCATAAAATTCGGGAGGATCTCCTCCTCTCGATGGAACACTTGTAATGTCATATATCTTTTTTGGATCATCAGCTAGAGTCCTTTGAAAATCACATGGGAATTCATCCATATTCTAATTGCTCTTTAGGAAGCAACAAGGAGGCTATTCCGGTAGAGACAATATATTTAGACCCCTCTTCCTAGTTAATATCTTCATGCTATGGCTTTAGTTTATTAGTTTATGTTTTTCCTTCTCTTTCCTCAAGGTCTTGAAGGCTCGATATACTACATATGTATTTTGAATTTTGACTCTTTAGGAAATATTTTGTCATGTTCCTCTTTGGAAAGGCTACATTTCTATATATGGTCAAGCTTTCCTAGTGACTAACCTATCCAAAATGTTTATGAATATAATATCTTGTTATGAAGGAAACAAAAACATTTACTTCACTCAAAAAAAAAATCCCAATGGTTTTAGTGGTTACCCTTATAAAAATGATGGTACAAAATAACTTATCATGGTCCCACTCAAATGACTCCCTTTGAGGTCGTATATGACCAAAATCCACTGTCATTACTATTCTACTTACCTAAGGTCTCTAGGGTATAGGAGGTCAAAAAATACCCTTATAGCTCTCCAACATTCTTTGCACTCGTAAGGATAATCTGGTAATGACTCAAAATTGAATAACAAAACATGATTATTAGTATTATTTCAAACAACAATTTAAGGAAGGGAATTAGGTATTCATTCATCTATGGCCTTATAAGAACATCTTTGTCAAAGAAAAAGTTATACCAAAATTTTGTGCACCTTTTGTATAGACGATATTAGGAGATTAACATGTCAAAAGAAAGTTTAAATGTCAGTAAAAGCATTCCTTGGTGAAAGAAATTCTTGAGATATGAATATTGACAGGGATAAATTGAATTTTCATCAACTATGTAGTTTTTTTACTTCTCGAGTGACACTATGTGTATTTTCTTCAATAAACTCACACGACTGAGAAAATTTTGGTGAAATAGTTGCGTGGTGGAAACTTCTACTTTTTAGGCTACCGAGTTGACATATTTGACAACATCCGGTCTCACATGCTAAGATTATCGCATTGTGGTTGAGGAAACATCGACTCTAGCACAACTTTTCCCACTACAAGGACCTGTTAATGGTTATGGAATATTTTCCAAAAAACTTATCTACTTAGGCCTATAAAAAGAGGAGCTGGGATAAGGAAAAGAAGGAGACATTTAGAGGAAAATTATGTTGGAACATTCATGCATAAGGAAGGAGGAGGGAGAGAGGGCTCATCCTTTGGGAGATATTGAGTTTCTCCCCTAGCATCCTTTCATACAACAAGGTGAAGTTACAGTAGATTCTACGAGCATTGTACTTATTTCTTGTCTTTTCATTGGGTTGCATTTGTAAGATGATATCTTTGTATATTTACTTCAAATAAGTAATTGTTCCTTTTTATTATCTTATAAATCATGGATCGAACTTGGATTTTATGCTAACAAACAACTTATTAAGTTTTACCCTCTAATAAAGGGTTATTTCAACTTTTGTGTACATGCATGAGGGAAATAATCACCAACATAAAAATACTATCAAAATCTTTCTCCAAAACTTTATGGCCCTTATATGGTCCTCAAACTTATTGGTCGTGTGGCCTACAAGTTGGAACCTCCAAGCCACTCTAAAATTCATCCAATATTTCATGTATCTTGTTTAAAGAAAACAGTTGGATCTAATTGTTTTATTCAAGCTAACCTTCCCAAACTAGATGAAGAAGGTTCTATTTGGTTACATCCCATTGTCATCCTAAAAAAAAGGAGGAAGTCATATTTGCTACTGTATTATCCAAGAGGACCTCATACAATGGAAGGACACATCATCCAAGGATGCCACATGGAAATTGACAATGATCCTTTGACAATTCCCTTGTCTCCAACATTAAGGATTTCTTTTTTTTTAAGTGGAAGGGCAGGTTAGGGTCTTAACCTACCACCCTAAACAATGGTTATGTAGTGTTGTGAAAATAATATTTGTAAGAAGACTTACTAGAAAGCTCCTCTAAAATGCATTAGGAGGTATATAGAACTATATAAAAAAATAGAAGTAATGTAAGGAGATGTGTCATAAAATTTATCATAAAACTTTGTTTAATTGGAGGTTTCCCCCTCAAGGAAGAACTTTCTCTTAGAATGTCCAATATAGGCTTACATTAAATCACAATTTCAAAATACTTTCTACAATACTCACCTTCTTAACCTTTTCACTCATCAAACTTACATTGTTTTAAAAACACTTCTCTTAAAGTTTTTCAACTCCCATAATAAAATTCTCTAGAAATCTAAATAATTTTCCCATCTTTTTTTACATTTGATAAACTAAATTAAGTTTATTAAATATCAACCACCATCATCATCAATATAGTTTTTTGCTAATTTAATAACAAATGTAGTAAATCATTTATCCATTTTGTTGAAATATCAAATCATCAATATTAATTATTTCTATTTTAATAACAAATATATTAAATTTTAGTCCATTTAAAATTAAATTAAGATGAACTTGTCTATGTTTTGGAATATTTAATGAAAATATGGAAAAAACAATTTTTAGTGAAATGATACTTTTGTGTGGTTTAAAAATTATTTTTAAATAAATTTAACAATAGGAAAATTATTTAAAACACTAGAATGATATAGCGTTCACGTGATTTAAACATATTCTTGACAAAGTTAAAATATATATATATATATATGAAAAAAACAAAAACCTCCAATAAAATTTTCATAAAAATATGATGAAAATTCCAACGCGAATATGTTGATTTTAAACGTTTCCCAAAGCAACTCATCGCCGAATCACATTCAATTATACGTCAATCAAAATGCCCATTCGATTTTGCTGAGTCATCATGTCAAATCACATTTTCGACATTATATGTTCCCTTGAGTACAAGTCTCATTCACGTTCGGCTTCTTTTTCTCTGCCAATATCTCCCCTCCCACTCAAATTGCCATCACCGACGATATTGCCATACACTCTCTCGCAAATTTTCCTCCCCACAGGGGTAGATGATTCCGTATTGCAGTATTCTACCGACCTACTCCGGGCAAATTTTCTGATCGATTAGGCTTGAAATTTGGTGAAAAATTGAAGAATGTTAGGTTATTTAATTTGTTTAATTTTGGAGTTTTTTTTAATTATTTGATTTTCACACTGAATTCGTTTTTATATTAAAAAAAAACATTACAATTTTACCCAATATTTTTTTAAACAGTATTCTAGCTTTTAAGGTCCGTGAGTTCAAAGCTGAGTGAACTCATTTAGTCAGTGCTTATATGATTACAACTGTGAAACTACCTTTTCTTCTAACTACTTTTGTTAAGGCAAAATAGTGAATTTCCAGGTGCCGCCACACATGACGAAAAATCAGTTCATTCATCGCAGCGTCATGAGAGAGGACATTCCTTTTTTTTTTTCGCTTTGCCAAAGTGAAAAGTTGTATGAACTTAGACGATATATAATAAAAACGGAAATGATGAAAGAATGGTTATTAAATCAACTGTAAACATATCACAGTCCTTGGCAGCTTTTGGATTTCATATGGTCTCCTGTGGCTCTTTTTTAATTCCATTTGCATTATTCTCGATTTGTACAGTTTGATGATCATCATAATTCTCCACTGAGAAATTTTACTCAATTCCATTGATGATAATCGCACTACTATCATTATAACAATAAAATTCATATTTAAATTTTATTTTATTTTTATGGATCATAAAAATAAGACAAAAGTCAGGTTTAATAAATGTTTAACATACAAACACAAATGTGACCAGATTCTTGATTTTTTCATGTAACTAACATCAAGGTTTAAGAAACATAACGTTGATTTTGAATTTACTGATATCATAATGATAAGAAACTAGATCCACCACAATTTCATTTTATTTAGAAGTATAACTATGCTTTTTAATTTAATAATATAGATTTCAACCAAACCTATCAGCATTTATTACTCCGCTGCCCAGTAAATATTGGCTTTCAAATTTAATGAGATACATGTCAACCTCGCTCTGAGAAATTAAATCCATGTGATACTCCATGTGATGTTTATTCTGTAAAGAGGTTCACATGCCAACTGCACAAACTGCAAGTGACCTATAAATATAGGCAAAGAAACCGAAAACGAATCACATCTTCAGAAGCCCTGGTGTGGTTGAACTCTTTGTGATGGAGACAATGTTGGGCGTGAATGTCCATGCATGGTTTCTTCTAATGCTACTGATGCTAAGCAGCGATTTGCTGAAATCCTCTTGTAATGCAGCCACACCACCCTCGAAATCGAATCCGTCTGGGTTTATGACTGTGGATGGTGAGAGAGCAGCTGCAAAAAGATATGACTACATTGTTGTTGGAGGAGGAACGGCCGGCTGCCCCCTTGCAGCAACGCTGTCTACCAAGTATTCTGTTTTGGTCATAGAGAGGGGAGGATCTCCCTACGGAGTTCCCGAAATCGAGAATGCCAAAGCTTTTGGAAATCTATTGGGGGAGACTGACAATTACACCTCCCCAGCACAGTCATTTGTTACAGAGGATGGACTGACTTTAGCGAGAGCTAGGGTTCTGGGAGGTGGAACTGCTCTCAATGCCGGCTTCTACAGCAGGGCGAGCTCCGAATATGTCCGTCATATGGGATGGAATGAGACACTTGTAAAGGAGTCATATGAATGGGTGGAGAAGCAGAACGCCTTCCGACCAGATCACCTCTCCAAGTGGTCGTTGGCTTTCAGAAATGGGCTCCTGGAAGCAGGAGTTGTTCCATACAATGGATATACGTTGGATCATGTAGAGGGATCCAAGATCAGCGCCTCCACCTTCGACAACAAAGACATAAGACACACAGCAGCAGATCTTCTCAAGTCTGCCAAATCCAGCAATATCGTAGTGCTTCTCAATGCTACCGTCAGCAGGATTCTCTTCAGATCCCCTGCATCTGAAGGTAATTCATTCTTCCCCTGCATTAAAATTACACAGGCTATCCTTATATGTAACTGCCGTTTCGCAATATTCGTTGTGAATATTGTTTACCTAATTTTCCAATTATTGATGGTCAAGATTGGACTCACAGATTTATGTTCAGATCTGTAAATGTAGATTCAGTATTTTGAAATTTGAATATGAACCTTTGCAGGAAAGAAGGGTGGCTTCTTTGGGAAGCCGAAGGCCCTCGGAGTACAATTCATGGACGCCCATGGTCGGTCTTATCGAGTTTTTCTGAAACGATCATCATGTTCCAGCGAGGTAATCGTGTCTGCAGGATCCATAGGCAGCCCCCAGCTGCTGATGCTGAGCGGAATTGGCCCATCTCAACATCTCAAACAATTCAATATTCCTCTAGTCGTTAATTTGTCTTCAGTAGGCCAGGGGATTCAAGACAGCCCCCGTGCAACCATAACCTTGCAATCCCCTACACCCTTGGAATTCTCGAGCATACAGGTAGTGGGTATTCTTAAAGGCTCTCATACTTACATCGAGTCCAGCAGTTTCGTCCAGCCGGCTTCCAGTGTAAATGGAAGCGGATCTTCGCAGCCCAAGAATGTATATGGTGGAAATATATTTGAGAAGCTGGCTTTTCCATTGTCGAGGGGAGAGCTTCGGCTACGTAGCATGGATCCTCGAGACAATCCGTCTGTTCGCTACAATTATTATTCCCACCCTGTGGACCTGCAAAGATGCGTGCAAGGCGCGAGGATGATCGCTAAACTCCTCAACACGCGGTCACTGAGGAGATTTGCATATGCAACAGGTAGTGAGTCTTCTAATGGCGCCACCGCTAACGGATTTCACTTCATTGGACCAGCGTTGCCACAGAACACGTGGGACGATGCAGCCATGGCTCAGTTCTGCCGTGATACTGTGAACACAATGTGGCATTTCCATGGAGGATGTCATGTTGAGTCTGTGGTTAACCACAAATATCAGGTGAAGGGAGTTGAGGGTCTGAGGGTTGTGGATGGCTCAACATTTAAAGACGGTCCTGGAACCAACCCACAGGCCACCACTATGATGCTTGGGAGGTAACTATTCCATTTATAATGTTCTAAATCTGCTTCATATTTTGAACTGTGATGTAGTATTTTATGTATATAAAAGGGTAACCAAAATATTGTGATGTATTGATATCTGTGCAGATATATGGGAATGAAGATTCTTCATGAAAGACTCTGAAGGAAGCAGCGTTTGCAGTTTGCACTGCTATATGCAATTTATTGTAGTTGCTTATTTTAATTAAGTTTCTCGAAAGTTTTTGTTTCTGAAGTACTCGTTGCCGGGTTGGCCGATGTAAACGTCACCAGTGAACTGGTCGATATAAAGTTCAAATGTCAAAAACTATAAAAAGCGTTACTAGTGGTTTTGATGGGTATGTATCCGCTTTTATGCATGACATATTGGACCATTTTAGAGATATTCACTTTTAATTTTTATTTATTTAAGGGATAAATTAAAAATTTAAAAATAATTTTTTATATAAATATATTTATATATATAATTAAATAAATTAAATGGGTAATAAATTTAAATAGCTATCAAAATATTTACATATTTTTTATAATATTAAAATATATATTATTTATAATATTGAGAATTTGTAAGCTTGATACGAGAAAGTTAAATATATTTGGTTACTGGCGGCAATGGTGGAATGAGCCTAAAAAACAATCTTTTATCCACCACTTTTAATTAATTAATAAGAATTAAGATGAGTATAGATCAATTCCAAAAGCTAATTTTCTCACATATTCATAGGAAACTGAATAGTACCGCTAACAATCTCTTAAAAGAAAGACTCACACTACCCTTCAAAGAAATTCATTACTCATACGTCTCTAGTAACAACATTATCCAGAGGACAGGTAAAATTTTCATGATATTGCCATTGGCGGATGGGGTTCGATGATGTCGACAATTATTTTATTTCGTGTGTTTTTTTGGGAAGATATACCTGACATATATATTTTTGATAAAATGTTATTGGCACATAACATCTATAGACATCGTACACAGATATGGGACGATTACATAGGTATATCTTCAAGTTGTAGGTCATGCTCAGTCCGATTGCCTACGTGGTGGTGAAGTCCGGTCACAGGAATACATGTCGAACAGCGAAGGATTTTGTCTTAATGGTTAAATACTATGCACTATTTGTGGAGTAGTTTGTTTTAATCGTTACATACTATGCACTATTTGTGGCGGGTTTTATATGACATGGAATGTATGTATATGCTGGAGAGGAGTTATTTGAAGCATAATTAGGCATAAATACTATGTTACTTGGATATCCAGAAATTTTCTCTGTAAGTAAATATGTGGATTTTTATCCACGGTAACATAAAGAGGTATGGAATATGTAAAAAATATTATATTAATATAAGATTTAGATTTTCTTTGGTTGAAATATATATATATATATATATTCACTTTATGAAATTTAAATCCTTTATATTTTTTATCTTTTAAAAATAAAAATAGTTCCAATTAAATTATACTTATCAACATAAATATTTATCATATAAACACTTTTATAAATTTTATTTGCAAATACTTCTATCTTTCATAAATTTCAAGTAAGCGTCCGAGAGTATGCTATATGTGTCGTTACCAAAAAAATCCATACTCTTAGATCATATATATCCCAATTAAATTTTCTCAATCTTTAAAAACATGAAGCCGCATATAATTAGTAATTTATTTACTCCAATAAATGTTTGAATATTTTTTATTCACTTGCTTTTTTAACTTTTAAAATATAAGTATATAGGACGTGAAACTTGGATTGATGTCGTAGAAGGGAAAAATTATCGGGAATTTTGTTTAATGTGAATTGTGATTCTTGAACCATGAATTTAATATGAATGTGAAACATATTTTTAAGACTACTTGTATAATACAATAGGTTGGTGTTATCTTGGTACAATTACATGTATAATACACTAGGTTGGTGTTATATTGGTAAAATTACATGTTTTATAATGATGGGATCTCAGAGAAATTGAAACATAAAAAGAAGTTAGGAACTTCTTATTTGGTGTTTTTTCTCTTTAGAATTCAAATACTACGCACTATTATATTAATTTAATTTATTAAGTTTTATCAAAAATATATTCAAATTTATATGATGTTATGTTATGTTAAATGTAATTTTATAAGAATTTTATATTATGAATAGGTTACTTTTAATTGACAATAGAAGTTGTTTTTATATTTACAATAAGATTAATAAAAGTGCATATAATAAATAATATATAAATGATGATTAAAATTAAATATAAAAATGTCATGAAGATGTTATAACTTTAAGGTGTTATAGTTTGTTTTCACCTTTAAATTTAGATGAGTGACTTACTTGAGTCCATAGGTTGCAATATTAATATATTACTTTGGGAAGTTTAATTTTAGATCTCCATGGCTCTTATTTCACTTGCAAAAGCAATGCATTTCTCATGGTCTTCATGAAATGAGCCATGATCACCCCATTTGTACTAGTCAAGGGAAATGACCTTCGTTTCCTTCAATGTATATGTGTTTCCTATGAGAACAACTCGAAAAGGATGATATGCCTCGTCATATGATCTGGGAGTTTATACTAGAATCTAAAATCACTAGGACCTACATGTCTACAGTCATCCTCTCTTATCTTCAATAGATTTATGTAAGGAAATGTTATTCCTAAAGGAAATCAACTAGCGAGAGTAAGTTATGTAATGAAGTGTTGTTGAAATATTCAAAGAGGAAACCTTGCATGTGAAAGGTAGTCTTGCATTAGACAATCACCCAAGGAGGGGCTAGATTCAAGGGATTGGAAAATTTCTCATGCATTTGAAAGGTATAATCTTGTATGGTTAATGCTTCCTTCACAATATAGATATTATGATTTCTCCCTTATGTATCTTGTATTTGATTCACTTGTATTAAATTTCGATTAGTTTGAGAAATCTATATTAGATCTCATTTTTCTCTAAGCTTTTCATTGCTTGAAAATAAAGATTTGGTGTGTGGATTATGTGCAAGTTGCAACTATTAGAGGAAGGAGTAGGAACTTTAGGGAGTAATGAAATATCTCTTATAGCCATTACCAATCAACATCGCCCTTATAATCCTCATCAAAGAAGGCATGTCCTCACTCCTATCTATTTCCATTGTATGATTATGAAATGTAGAAAAGGATTGATCTAGGGAAGTTAGTAGTATGTGACCTATTGACTATTCTTTATAGACCTTAGGCATATATGTGGAATTATTCTTTTCATATAAGATGAAATTCCTCATGAAAAAAGTGGTGACTCCATTGGGGAAGGATTAATTAAATTTATTCTCAATTATTCATTAATTATTTGTTCTTTAAATTCTTTTAAGCATTTCTTGTAGTTTACTATCTTATTTCAACACCTTATATGCTATATTTATCCCTAATCTATCAAATATAACCGAATTCGAGTGAAAAAGGTTGATTTCATCCTTCATTGCTATGTATCATCATTCATGGAGTGATGGCCTGAACATTTCTTATTGTTGGCTTTCTAGGAGCAATGCATCACTCAATGTTCACTTAGACAGAGTGATGAAGTCTAGGGGTTTTTTTTTTATGAATTTTGTATTTTTTCCTCTGTTTGATCTACATCCCTCTATGATTAGCCTCAAAACATAATCTGATTCCTATATCTCAAAAGGATTTATGGATTTGGGTGTCTCTTAGGTGTGCCTTTAGGTGCATTTCCCTTGCTTTATTGGCTTGAGTGTACTATATGGTGACCAATGATCTAACCAAGGTCTTGAGTGCTTTTTTTTATTTGGCTCAGTGATTAATACTTGTTTCCTTTAAGCTCAAAGATAAATTGGGAAAATTTTGTGTGCTTAGCTAGATCTTTTATTTGATTTGGGTATGTTTCATTAGACAGACATCGTGGTCTCTAGCTTCTTAGGTACCGCAAACCTCAACTCTTTTTTTTTGGCTATGTGATTTTTTTGTTTGCCTCATGATATAAATTTAATTTTGACATTCCATGGAAAAAACTGGTTATTTCTTTTTAGTGTTTGTTTTCTTAGAAAATTTCATGGGTATCTTGTTCGATGTTTGAGTTTTTGGATTAGACTTGTTTTTAGAAATACTTTGTTGATATAGAGTGCATATTGAGAGTGTGTGAGGTTCCAAAATTTTTGTTGAAAATGAATAGATCTCTATTTCGTTCTATAGCCAGTTCTCATCAAATTGGAAAGCTTGTGTTTATCATCTCATGTTGCATATAATTGCATTGTAAATAGTCATTTACATCTCATTAAGTTTCACTCCATGCCCATGGGTAACAACAAATTAAAATCAAATGCAAATTAAAATTCATTAGACATTTTAGTGCGAGGTGGTATCTTTGGCCATTCTTTATGTCAATCTTACCTAGATGATTGTGGGGGAAAGTACCTGCGGTACCTAAGATAGGTGTTATATCACCATATTAGTGCTCTTAGGGGTGGGTCGCTATTCTACTTGTAAGGTCACATGTCCCAATAAAGTATGGTACAAGGAATTTAGTGTTACGGTTTCTACCACTTTTATTGGTTGGACCTAAACCCTAATCATCCCAAGCTGATCTCCAGAAGGCCCCTCTATCCATTGGTTTTCTTTTGTGTAACTTTAGTTTGATTAGGGGTGTTCTCTTTGGTCCAAATTTAGTTTTCCATAAGGTGTTGTTTTTCATTGTCAAACATTTTAATTCATCATGGCCTAATCAAATTGTTCATCATTCTCATAAATTTGAGAACCTTCATCCTAAAGAGGAAGGTCCACACTTACAAAGATGAAAAATAAATCCATCATTAGAGGAATTAGACATAGTAGAGCCCAAAAGTATAATTTTTGGTTTGGAGGGGGAGGAAAAAGTAATTCTTGAGGTGGAAGAAAAATGTCCACTAATGAATGTCAAGCCTCCTTTGACTAACTCTTTTGGCCTTATAGTCCTTAGGGTGGGTGATATTTTTAGTGAGCCTTTTTCACCTTTTAATAGTTCTCATAAAATACGCAATGAGAGTGGAACCTCTACCATGGTATAGATGGAATCCTCCTCACTAAGTGTTTCAGGGTTCTACTCTATGATGTTCTCATTACCTTTGGTCAATGCAATAGGACCAACTCCCTCGACATCTACCACATACACATTCTCTTTGTGGGTCATGCCACTTTTTGTACCAATAACCTCTTCTAGTCCCCCTAATATATTAGTGTCCCTAATATCTGTTACATTTTTATTTGGTCCAAGGAAGAATGAAACCTCAAAACCAAAAGTTAAGTGGTTTCCATCTAGTTGTGTAATGTAAATCATCAATGTATCTTTACTAAGTTCTATAATACCATTTGTGGGGGCTCAGAAAGGGTCCTTTATGTTTTCTCCAAGCATTGTTGGGGGTAGTAATATCTTTAGAGGACCTACTACTTCATGGAGTAAGTATTGATTAAGAGGAGCACTATTCTTGGGAGGCCCTAGTCTCTTTGGTAGTCTCTAAACATTTGGGGGAACTGTCCTCATTAGTACCTTTATCCAAAAGTATCCCTACATCTAGGGATGCTTTCACTATAGGAATCATGATCCTAGGATTGGATATGGTCTCACCATTAGTCACACCTTTAGGGGCACCTTTGTCCCTCTAGGAAATCCCCTTGGGGTCAATAATCCTTTTCCTAACACTTTCATTCTGGGGCCTTAGAACCCTAGGATAAATAGTCCCTTTTGTGGTTATTAAACCTTTGGAAGTAAATATATGAGTGGATCACAAGGTTTGTTTGGCATGCCATCCCTTCCCCTATATATGTTTGATTAAAATAAATTACCATTTCTAGCATCACTTGATTTGTTGGGCTTGGATAAACCAAAAAACAATCACATATGCCATGACCTAAAATGGCCACCCATGTATGTAAACTTTCTCTTTGATATCCTGATGTTAAATGGAAAGTTGAGAGGGAAACCCATGACACACATCATCATTTATCATTTCTAGTGTTCACTCGACTCTTTTATGGATGATAGCATATGTCTACAACTCTTATAGTGCACCTTGATTAGTGATGCCACATGATGGTATATTGAAATTGATTGGGCATCATACAATTACACTTTTTTGGTTGAGAAATTTGCGAATCATTTTTAGTTATCCATTTGGGAGGAAATTGGATCCAACCTCTTATCCAACTTTTGGCAAGACACCTCTACTCACATCTCTGATCAAATTCCTTAGTGGAGACGAAATAAATGATTGATTTAGACTAAGATTCTTGATATATTGTTAAAATATTGATTTACTCAATCATTGTTACCTTAGGTTATCAAATATGTTGCAATGGAAGGGTCAACCAACAAAGAGTAGGCCATCCTTTGTGCCTAACATCTTGACATGATCTATTCTTAGTTGAGCACCTTGTATGGCATTATTCATAATTCTCCTCAAATTTCAACTAATCCTACTTTACCCAAACTAGGACCACATGCCAATGGAATTGTTGGTTTTATTTTCACTCAAACTATGAGCTATTTATTTGTACAATTATGTCAAATGATTGTCTCATCAAACCCCCCAACTATTGTACCCACCGCTCAAACTGTTATACCTGAACATACATCGAATTTGGATTTGGTACAATCCATGTTATTAAAGAATCATCAACAACCTAGAAGAGAAAGAAGAAAAATAAGTATAAAAACAGTTCAAAAAATGCACAAGTGCTTATGTTAGGATAAAGTTGACTTGGTGAAAGAGTCAAAGTTGTTAAGTACATAAGGGTGGTTTTGGGCACATGCTTTTCGTGGCATGCAGTATTAGAGCCCATGGATTGCATGCAATATAGCCTTTAAAAGGCTTTGGGATTCTCCATTGTAAAGTTCCTAAGCTTAGTGAGGGGCTCACTTGGGCGAGCCATGATATTGTCTACATTGGATATTATTAAGCCATAAGTAATAGAAGATCTATTATTCATAGTTGGTTTTCTTGCAAGGATTTGTGGGCAAAATCATGGTGTACATGGTTTATGTGTGTTACTATTACATATGGTTGTTATCATTTATTTCTCTTGCATTTTTTAATCTCTAACAAGTGGTATCAAAGAAAAGGGATCATGGCTTAAAGAAGGAGGTGATGGTTGGATATGTTGACACATTGTATGTTGAGGCAAAAGCTAACATATAAAAACATGATTTGGATTTGAATCACATACATGTAGATTTTCTGAGAGGAAAGAGAGGTCCAGCAAGGTGAGATCCACCCACAAAAGTGAGATCTGGCGAGGAGAGCACCTAGTGTGAGAAAGTGCGTAGATATAAGAGAATGGTAACATAAGTACCAGATAATAACAGAATAAAGAAAAACTAGTTTGAAGATGAAATTTGTAATTACATAGGGAATACAGTTGTAAGACCTAGTTAGGCATGCATTCCTCAGTTAATAAAGTCTTAGGGTAGACCTAGGTAACAGGGGAGGAAAGCATGCACATTTCCCTAGTCAAGTTTAAAGTATGGAATTTTTGGGTAAACTTGACTTAGTGAAAGAGTCAAAATTGTTCGGTCCACATTGGTG
Organism: Pinus tabuliformis; assembly: GCA_031772625.1. Taxonomy (NCBI): domain Eukaryota; kingdom Viridiplantae; phylum Streptophyta; class Pinopsida; order Pinales; family Pinaceae; genus Pinus; species Pinus tabuliformis. The sequence continues at coordinate 1,031,014,863 of CM062819.1, forward strand.
GCTTTGGGCACATGGTTTTGGTGCCCTATGGTATTAGAGCCCATGGATTACATGTGATGACGCCTTTAAAAGGCTTAGGGATTCTCCATTACAAAGTTCCTAAGATGAGCAGAGGACTCATTTGGTTGGGCTAAGATTTTGGCCGACTTGGTTGCTTATAAGTTAAGCCTTTGTTGCTTTTAAGCCATAAGGAATAGTAGATCTATTATTTAGAGTTTGTTTTCTTATAAAGGTTTCCACAATAAATCATGGTGTGCATGGTTTATGTGTGCTCTTGTTATGTATGATAATTATCATATCTCTCTTGTATTTTTTTTTATCTCTAAAAGATTAACAAACACAATCCAACAAAAGTGGGGGTGCCACCAATAAAAATAAGAAAAACAAGTTTCCTTGTAAGATTTTTCAATGAAACCATATTACTCATGAGTTCCCAATAATGGATAAAATTCATCACTTCATTGCTCACTAATATTTTTGGCAACAACTAATTTTTTTTACTAATATGTTCCTCACCCACCAACAACAATGACAGATGATTGCATACTACCCGAATCCTTCATCCGGAGGCATGATGAATTATTATTGTCATGAAGGGTAATAAAATAAAATAATTTGTTGGGTAAGTGTTATATTATTTGCATGAATATATGAACATGTTTTATATGTTGCACTAGGCATAACAGAGGAATCCTAATGGGTCTGGAGGGAACTTCCGTCAATTTTCCTTTTTGGTGGGTGGGAGGTTAGTTTTTTGTGTCCCTTTTTTTCTTTTCAACGTGTGATTTTTGTTGTGGAAGTTTTGGGGTGCATGGTGAATCAAACTATTGTTTTGGTAGTTCTAAATAAAGAATTATGGTTTTATGCTAATCCAAGATTAATGGATTGGAGATTTATGGATTTTACACACACACACACACACACACACACACACACACACACACAGATATATATATATATATATATATATATATATATATATATATATATATATATATATACATAATACATTAAAGAAATAATGTACATTGAAAAATCTTGTTGTATTTCTCGATTTGGCTTTCTAGGAATATTTGTATTGATGTTTATGTGTACCATTTCATATTTTTTTTTTGAATTAAGAATGTATTTGTAGAAATTAAATGTACATGGTTAAAACCTATAAAAAATTCAAGTGCGATGAGGTGGTGCTTTTAACTACATGAACTAATAGTTATGAGTCTTTTGAGAACTATTACTTGATGGTCCATATTCAAGGTAATGTCCCTCACTAAATAGATAAAATAATGACAATAATACACCCTCAAAGAGCATTCTCTGTCAGTTGATTCACAAGCTCGACACATGGGCTGCGATAGTTACATTATTGTGGATCATTGAGCCTAGGAACCATGTGCTATGTTTTCCTCGAAGGTTTTTCAAAGTTCCCCACATAGCACAAAGCATGTTTACATATATGGGGCACATCTCTCAGACATGATTCTCGTTACTTTGACATAGATGCAATTTGGTATAGTATCTCTCGTCAAATTTCTTTCTAGATCCAAGTTCAGGTTGTTATTAAGCTCATCTAACACACACTTATGGATGAAGGAGCCTATATTTGTATTATGTGTTCACCATGTTGGTGGGATATGGATTTTAGAACACTCATGCAATCTAAAATCTCTCTTGAGGCCTTTGATTGACACACTTTCCAACCCAAAGGAGTATTTTGAACATTTCCCATTGAGCTTGGTGGAAATATTATCTCCATAAAAATTGAAGTAGTCGAGTGCCCATTAAATACTATAACTTCATCATTTAGCATAGTTGGTTTTATGCCTTGAAAACTATCATTTCATTGGTATTTTGTATTCTACACTTCCCTCAGGAGGGAAAAATCATCAAGATTGATTAACTTATCTTTTGCAAGATGAATAAGATGCTCATTTTTGGAATTTCCATGCCATTTGTTGGTGATGCTACTCCTTATGTTATGATGGCTAATGTGGTAATGTTTAAAAACTCTTTTTTCATTGGAGTATTTCTAGTGCCCTCACCTGATACTTCTACTCTTGTAGATTTATTCAATATGATATGTTTTTTCATTAGTGGATACCTTGGGCGTTCTAATCCTTAGGTGTTTCATATATAAAATAAATCCCATGGGAGCCTAATGATGCTTTTAGTAGAAGATATTGCCTCTCTAGTATTCCTACCTTTGCTTGCTAAAAAATATTAGAAACTCCATCATAATATGAAATATGATCATGTTATTCTTCCCACATGGGTTGTCACTCCACCTATTTCACATGACTCCATAGCTATTGAGTTTCCTTCAAAAGAGGCCATCTTGGAAGTCGTGGATTCAATCGATAAGCTAAGGGAGAATATGCCTCATGAAGCCTCTATTCTCCCATTTTTGGAAATGATGGAGCTTTGCAAATAAAATCTTGAATTGTGCTAGGGAAATTTCCTACATCATCCAATGAAATGTCACCCTTAGACCAAGTCAAGTATTGGATTTCTTCTCTTGAACTTGCCAGTGATTTCCACACCAAACCCCCTAAACTAATGAATTCCTTGCAACTCCATTATGTCTTCATGTCTATCACCAAAGAGTTGTACTAGCTCATGAGACCACTTACTCTTTATTTCCTTGAGTAGTTGTTGATAATGATATGTTTCTAGGTTCTCACTAGGATCATCAACCTTTAGGAACATGAGAATTAAACCTGATATAGTTTTACCCTAACATAGTGTGCCATATGTTTATGAAAATGGTCCATAAATTCATACTTGTCAATAGTAATTCTTGGTTTGTGTCTGACAGTGGGCACTATATGCACAACCTATCAAACTATGCCACATCTTGTACATATGTATTTTAGTTTTTGTTTCATGTGTGTTGTGAGTGATTTTTATTTTTTTCATGTGGGTTACTTCATTTTGATGCTTATCATGTTTGGTATTTGATTGGCACACATTATTAGGATTCCATTGGCCCTTGTCATAGTCATACCCATGGTGAGACTAGGAGGTTACATATGCTAGTCCTTTATCTATGATGGCATTTGTCATAATAATTGAACATTAATATAATCATTTATGTATATTAAAACATATATTTTGAATCACATCATTTCAAGCCATAAGTAAGAGCCATACGATATGTAGTTAATACATCATATCCAAAAATCCAAATAAATTATAAAATACAAAAAGCTAAAAGCATGGTTGTATTCTTACCCACTGTAACACTCCCTCCCACTCCCTCATAGCTACTTGGGGTATGGGAGGTATTACATTTTTATTAACCTAACCTCCATGGTCCAGTTATGAAGATGATCTTACAAAAGTCCTCCTTTGCCAAAATTTTTGGAATTAGCTCTTGATATCACTAACATATTTATCTTGTCAAGATATTTTCGATGATATACTTTATCTCAATTTGTCTCCGGATTGAAATATATGTTCATTCAAAGTTCAACCAATTAAATAATTCCAAATCAACCACACATCTCCATGTGGAATCCCCATAGACTCAAGGTCGTAGGTCCCACCATAACTTACCCTACAGTGCTTTAGAAAATTTTCCTTTACATATGTTTTGAGGGAAATATGGGCGCACAACATATTCCATATTCTATTATTTCCTAGATCCTTAGAGTCTTTAAATCTCTCCTTTCACGAGGCATAATGTGAACCCCATGGAACATCCAGGTAGCCACATCATCCATCATGGTATCTGTCACTTCATCTCTCTTCACAAGTCCCATTTTATTCACGACCTTCGCGTTTCAACACATTTCTTCATTATATCTGGTCCATAAGGGAAATATGATGTGTATGCAAATGTCCACCCATGTTGCACACCCAGATCCCCCAGATCCTCTTTAAATCATCCACCATCTTTGACATCTAGCTCTGTGAACATTTAAATTATGTGAAAACTTCTGGATCACCCAAATCTCGGATTCTCTCACCAATGACTTATCCCTTGACTCTTATTAGGCGACGCCTCACCAAATATTGCCACTCATTTCCATTATTTTTCTAACATCCAGACTTATTAAAAATCTATGTGCACTTCAAAATTACCCGAAGTCTAGCTAACTAGATGTTTGGATCCCCATATACACCCACTAGACCCAAGTGCATCTGCACCATTTGGCATATCCAGATGGACTAAACAACAAAGTCCTTAAAATGCATCCGACCTAAATACATGGTCCTTCCAATGATCCATCCATCCCTCCCTGGATACAAGAATCGACTTTTGCAATATTTAAAGTTATAAAATCTAAGAACTTCAATCGACTTGGCTAGATATTTCCTTGAAGCAAGGCATTTACTCAGAACACCAATTTTATAGGGAAAAGGCCATTTATCCAAACATTGAACATTCTAAGCATTATACCTAACCACAATACCTTTCATACATTTATCAATATGCCTACTATCAAACACTGAAACAAATACTATCATATCTATGAATTCATCATACAATTGCACCAATCATAGTCTATTACTAGGAAAAGATAGTCAGAAGTCTTAAGTAAATAGAGGTATAGGATATTCATAACATATCAAAAAATGGAAATAGGACACTTTGTCAGTCTATTTGAGCAACTCACACATTTATACGTAACCATCTAAATAACTCTGCAACTCATGAGAATATCAGCAAACATAGAGGCCTCCAAGCCCCTCTTAACTATGGTAACATATAGATAAGGCATCTCATCATAGAAAAATAAGAATATCACATTCTTCAATTAGTAGTGCTAACAAATACATAGTCATACAACATATACACAAGTAAATTCACTTATTTGAATAATCTTGAATAAATGGAAACTAAGGGAGGGACTTCAACTATCTACCCAACCATAGGCTAGCTACACTACAAATTTTCTTGCAACTAACTACCCCCAAGATGAATTCGAATTTTGAGGAGTTAAGTGCTCAAGGGAATTTCACACCAATACAAGTCAACCATATGAGAGAGTGTGCACTGTCCAGGTGGTTTATCAACTACCTCCAACAGTAAGCACCACAATGACTCTGTTGACTCTCATAAACATATCACAGGGATTCACCATAGACTCAGTCAAGGTTTTCTTGGTCTAGGAGTATGATCTCACTCTAAAGGTGGTTTATTAGTTTTATTTTCAAGGAAAGTGCTACAGGAATATAGAGCACACTTTCCAGGTGGTTTATCAATTACATCTCGTAGTAAGCACTGTAGTGTCTCCACTTGGTAAGTGGTTTATCATCCCTCCAACAAGTACCCTATTAGTTTAATCAACATTTAGAAAGTTCTAAGTTTTTTATCAGCCCCAAGTAAAGCACTTGTAGGTTTATCAATTAAGACAAGTAGCACTAATGAGTCACTTTCTCCACTGAGTCTTCACTAGCCCTTCACACACTGATACACAACATTAGTCATACACCAGAAAATATAGGGATCATCATCACATCTTCTCTTCTCTTCACTTCATGATCCACCATGAGATCCTACATTTTCTACTCTTCACATTTGAGATTCTCTGTGTGTCTCACACCACACTATCCTCTCATGCACATTCAATTTTGTCATCTTTCCATGTATGTTTGTCTCTCTCACCACTTATTCTTTGTCCATCTCTTCCATGTTGACTACCCCAACATGTACCACTAGAATAGATGTAATATGGGGTTAGTCCATTTTCTCAGGTAACCCATACTCCCATCTCTATATATTGTGCAGAACATTCAATTATGTTAGGAAATAGGTAGAATGAATAGATGAAGTAGTGGGGGTTAATCACTTTCCAAGAAAATCCTCCTCCCCAGTCTCTGAATCCATGTTCACTCCTCCAACCATGTCATTATTTGTATTTCCACATTATTTACATGAATTAATATACACGACATTTTCAAGAGGGGGAGAAAAATAGTTGTCAAAAATTGCATCCCCTTAAAGGAACACAGTCCTTAGTGTTCTATACACAAAAAAACAAGACACATTCATGAGCTTTACATATACACAAGTCTCCACATTCCTTTAAACAATAGAGAAAAATTCGGTAATATACTCCCATCTAATAATCCATCTTTTGAGTGGCTTCATTTGGTCCAAAGTGCTTCCATTACACCTTGACTTACTCTATTACTTGATTATGGAGCGTGATCTTCCTTCGATCCATAATGTATTGTAGTTTTGGTTGGAATTCTCATTCGAATTCCACCTGTATCACAAACCAGTAAAAATATGATCAACATCATGCACATACTTTTTCATCAAAGAAATATGTAAAACATCATGTGTTTTCACTATGGATGGCAAGGCTAATCCATAAGCCACTACCCCCACTCTTTCTAAGATCTGAAATGGTCCACAAAATCTTGATGTCAACTTGGCATAACCTATTCTTAGTGAACTCATTATTGATCTGATGTAGAGATAAACATCCTCTCCCACTTGAAATTCCTTATGCATTCAATTGATCTACATAACTCTTTTGTCTGTATTGGGCTATTTTTAATTTCTATCTTATAGCAACTACTTCATGTTCCATTTCTTTTAGCATATTAGGTCCAAGAACCACCTATTCACTAGATCATTCTAGCTAATGGGTGTGCTACATTTCCTATCATATAGAGCCTTAAAATTAATCATCTTGTATGATTCCTAATAGCCATTGTTGTAGGAAAATTCTACCAAAGGTAGAAACACTTCCCACATCTTGGACTAATGCATGATATACTTTCTTAGCATGATTTCCAATATCGTATTTACTCTTCCAATTTTTCCATCTATTTGAGGATGATATGTTGTACTAAAGAGTGATTATGTTTCTAAACCAACAAACAGAGCTTTCCAAAACATTTAGGTGAACTTGGAATATTAATCTAAAATCATATTCTTGGGTACACCATGGAATATAAATACTTCTTTCATGAAAATATGAACAATATAAATTTCCTTTTGGATGAACTTGATGTCTTATCCATCACCACCATTATAGCATCATGCCATCTAGATGTTGTTGGAAATCATGTGATGAAGTCCATAGAAATGACTTCCCACTTTCATTTAGGAATGGGGATGGTTGTATCAATCTCGCTAGATGCCTACACTCTACTTTAACTTATTGACAATTCAGACATTTGGAAATGTACTCAACAACTTCTCTTTTCATGCCTATCCAATAATATAGATTTTATCATTTTCTGGTAACCAAGATTACCTGAATAAGTTATTTTATGAAATTCATTCAAGATGAGCTTCTTCAATCCACCCATGCAAGGCACATACCATCTACATTTGAACTTAAACATACCATCATATGTGAATGAGTAATTATTACTCAATGATCCTTTTGGCTCTTGCCATAAGCGTTCCTTCACCTGATGATAATGCTCATATGGAAGTAATCCTTCCTTGATCCTTTCTTTAATGTCAACCTCACAAGTTATTATGGATACCACATGAGCCACATGTATACTTATAATAAGTTCATCTAACAATTTGTCTCCTTACCTTTGATGTAATTTATTTCAAATTCAAACTCATTAGTCAAGGCTACTTACCTTGCCTGTCTTGGATTTAGCTTGGGCTTGTCAAGCAAATATCTCAACCCTCCATGATATGACATTAAAATAAGCTTCCTTACAAGTAAGAAGTGCCTCCACATTTTCAATGCATGAACTATTGCTACAAAATCCATTTCTTGAGAGAAATAATTTCTCTCATGCTCATTCAACTTTCTTGATTCATAGCAAATCACATTCCCTTATTACATTAGGACTCCACCAAGCCATTCCTTACAAGCATCTGTACAAACTATAAAATCTTTTTCTAAATATGTTATTCTTGATATTGGTACATGTGTAAGAAGGTAATTCAATTGCGAAAAATGGGATATGGACTTTGATGTCAATTGGAACTTAACTTCTTTCCTATGCAACATTGTGATTGGATGCCCAATCCTTGAGAAATGTTGGATGAACCTCTGGTAATAACCAACTAATCCCATAATGGATATGACTTTTGCAACATTCTGAGGATCAAGACACCCCATGAAATCCTTGATATTTTAGGATCTACTGCCACTCCTTCCCGAGAAATAATGTGTCTCAAGTATTGAACTTGTGACCAGAAGAAATCACATTTGTTAAGTTTGGCACAAATATTGTGCTCTCTCAGTAGATGCAATATTGCTGCCAAATGTTATTCATGCTCTTCCTTAGTTTTAGAGTAAACAAAAATGTTTTCTACAAAAACCAACACAAAATTATCCAAATATGGGCTAAGGACATTGTTCATTAGGCACATAAATGTTGTTGGAGCATTGGTGAGTCCAAATGGCACCACCAGAAACTCATAATGTCCATATCTAGTTTTGAAAGTTATCTTGTGGATGTACTCATTCACAATTCATGCTTGATGGTACCCATACAAATCTATTTTTGAAAACATTGTAGCTCCCTTTAGCTGATTGAGCATGTCATCAATCCTAGGAAAAGGATACTTGTTCTTTAATGTGGCTTTATTTCATTGTCTGTAGTCAATGCACATTCTCAATGTGCCATATTTTAACTTCAAGAATAGTACTCGAGCTCCACAGGGAGATACGTTAGGCCTTATATTCCCCCTATATATCATTTTATTCAATTGTAACTTCAACTCTACCAACTATGGCATGCTCATGTGATACATGGATTTTGATACTAGTGCCAATCCTGGCAATAATTCGATTGAGAAATCAATTTCTCTTCTTGGTGCTAATCCTAGTATTTCCTCAATAAATACATAAATAAACTATCTCAATATTGGATTCTCTTCCATTTTGTCTTTGTCAACATCTAATTTGTTGGTCACTTGAACAACATACAATTCAAATCCTTTTTAGTTTCATTTTTCATCTATAGTGCTGATATTTTCCTGATAATTATAGGTTTTCTTATCCCCTATGGAATCATTCTTTCTCCATCATAAATACATTCTATTGACTTTCTATAGAAATCGATCTTATTTGTGTGTCATGTTAACCAGTCCATACAGACTAGCACATCATAGAAACTCAATTGCAATAGGTTCAAGTCTTTGGATGTGGGCATGTCATTTATCACTATTGGGCATGACTTCACCACATCTTCAACCTTCCTTTTGGTTCTTGTCACTAACTGAACTAACAATAACTTTTCATGGGATTTCCTTTATAACACACACTTCTCTACAACCTTTGGACTAACATAACTAAAATTAGAAATTGGATCAATCAAAATCAAATAAGTTAGTTATCAATTGTACCTTCCATCTTGATCACCGAGGCTTGGTGATTGACCTATCTATTATCCAACACAACATATATACATGGCACGCTCCGAGCCACATCATTATCATATTTGCTTCTTGTACATTATACAACCTTGGTCCATTCTTCTATCACTAAGGATAATCTTTCTAAATTTGGTTTTCTCTGCAAATCAAACACTGTATGGGTCTTCTTCTGAACCCCTTGGTTTCCTCTCTTATAGGTTTAGAGAACTGATCTCTACCAACAATAGTAGAATTCTTCTGAATTTAACCCTTAATAGGAACGGTAAACTTCAAATTATATCCTCTTGTTTGATTTCTTGAAGAGTTCCACCCTTTCTTCTAAAGTTGGGCTTACCTCTTTCTTTCCAATCAACTCAAAATTCAATCTTATGCATGGATTATTCATAGCAATACTTTGCTATTTGTATGGTTTCTTCCAATGTCTTTGTCTCATTGAACTTGATTTGATCCCTATAAACCTATGGTAATCCATTGAGATAAATTTTTATCTTTATCTTCTCATCCTTTATATAAGGTAAGTATCTGAACAATTTCAAGAATCAATGTGTATTCTTCAATGTCAGTTTCCCCAATTTGTTTTCATGCTTTATTTGACCTTGTTGTCATATTCTCTTTCAGATAGGTACTTTTATTATAAACATCTCTTAAATATCTTCTAGTATATCACTCTCTCTCTCTAATGTCCTTGAGATTCCTCGTGTCTTCTCACTAGATATTAGCTTTGCCTTTCAAGCTAAAAATGGCTACTCTTGATTTCATATTCTCAAAGTAGTCATGCACCCTAAAATACTTCTTCATTCCCAATAACCATGCTTCTACCTCATTATCATGTTTAACTTCTCCATCAAATATAGGAGGTTTTTCCTTCTTAAATTATTCTAATATTAAATCCTTCTCATTCCTCCTCTACTAATAATATATCTTAGGTGTAGCACTAGATAGTCTCTGATGAATTATTTTTCTCCTCTCCGGAGAATTCAGTGGAGTTTCTATTCACTTGCTTGCATATGTATTTTATTAGATTTTCTATCTTTTTCCCCATTAGTACTCAATTCATTCTCCCAAATTCCAAAGGGACTTTGCTTAGACTTATATTTGTAGAAATTCCCACTGTAGATCAATAGATTATGCAATATACTAAAGAAAAATACAAGATCTACTTCTACAACAAACTTGCGGAAGATTAATTGAATATGATCAAGATCAAATGGAACACATATAACTGAGAATGAGAAATAAATCACACATGAACACAAAAGAATAACCCAGGGAAAGCCTCAGCCTAAAACCCCAATCTCTATATTATCATACAAATGGAAATATGTTCAAGTTACAAAAAGAATCAACTCTCAAGCTATCATGTTCTCTCTGCAATCAAACAATACTACTCATAGACAGTCAAAGACTCTCACAACCTTCTCCTCTTCCCTCCAAGCCTCCTATTTCCTTGTGCAGTTTTTCCTGGGGTCAAGTGCTTCCACTTGTGTGAATTCCCACCTCACACTGCTCCCTTGGCTCAGAAATAAAGACATAAACCTGAAGGAGATAATTCCTTATGCATGAATGAGTTTCCTATATAGGAAAAATCCTCCAACTAATAGTACATTGTCCCTTCCTCTGATCTCAACTGGGTCTCTAACTGAACTGACATGCATGAGTTATTTATGAGAGAATATTCAGTTATCTAAAGTGCAGCAGTTACATGCATGCATGCATTAACTAACCGAAGTCACAATTAACTACAAACTGTTTGAACTAATCTAACTGGACTTGACTAAGTTAACTAAGCCAACTAATTACAACTCAATATTAAAACTCATCCTTATCTCTTTAACTGATGGATAAATTCCTCAATCAATGGAGAAACTGTTGCATGTCCCCACATAGACTTCATTTTTTATTTTCTACAACTAATTAACTCAAGATGAATTAATTAATTATTTTACAAACAGCTACTAAGATCAAATTCGAATTTTACTTCTCAATTTTAGTTCAGGGACTAACTAAAATTGGAATTCATCCTGAAATGCTATTTATAACAATGTTGTTTTTAGCACTTCCATTTTTCATTCCTTGTTTCTATGTCCAACACTGGTACCTGAACTACTATTTATAACAATGCTATTTTTAGCATTTCTTGTTGCCATTTTCAACACTCCCTCTCAACAAGAAAGGCATTCAACTCAAACCCAATCCTGAACCTTTGGAATGTTCTGCATGCAACACTTCTCCCAAGTGTTGTTGTTCCAGCAACTCTAGAAACAAAAAATAAACTCCCAACTGACCTCCCTGTTGGGCTAGAAACATCCTCTGATGTTGAAGCTCCATCTACCACTGAAAAGTGCTCCCTCTCTAACCTCTGAGCTACTGCAACACTCCATGCATCTCGCACCGTTGCACACCTCTCTGTGCCATCCTACACTGATGCAACACTCCTGTGCCTCTCACATTGTTGCAGCCTGCTAGCTCTGCATTGTCTTGGGATTCCTGCACTGTAGCTCTCTCTGTTTCTCCATCCGCATCTGTCTCTACCCACTTAGCCAGTCATGCTACTCCTCGTCGTTGGGTACCTCAATGATCATGTCCCTATTTCAGCCTTCTTGGGACTGTCACTCCACATCACCCCACCTCCTACCTGGAGGTATGGATGCATGTGATCCCTCTGCCCACTTGGCTTGAAATTTCCCCCTACTGGAGGTCTTTGCATCGGTGGATGCCTCCACTCGATCTCATCTCAGCATCTCTAGTTGTGGCTGCTCCACAACTTCCTGAAGCTTCTTCTCCAATTGTGGCTCCTCCACAATTGTCTAAGACTTGTTCTGTGGCTGCATGTTGAGAGGTAATTTACTCTCCCTCTCAACCACCAAGTATCTAACCTTTGCCTTGCTCCTCAAGGCTTTGCATGCATCTTTTACCTCAAGTGCATATAGGTTCTTGAATAGCACACCAATCTGTTTCATCTTTCCCACTGTCATGAAATTTTCTGGAAAAAGAGCTGAATTTAAATCAGCGATATCTCCCTCATTCAAACTCCGATTTAGGTGATGTTTTTTTTGAATTTGGGTATTTTTCTGCAAGGAATCCAGATCTACTATTTGTTTCTGAAATTTTGCACAAATTTTTTCATATCTGCTCTGAAAACTCACCACCCATTTTTTCTTCGATTTTTCTTCTTCATATACTATTCACTGCTTCGATCACCTTTGCTCAGATACCATGTAGAAATTCCCACTGTAGATCAACAGATTATGCAATATACTAAAGAAAAATACAAGATCTACTTCTACAACAAACTTGCGTAAGCTTAATCGAATATGAGCAAGGTCAAATAGAAAACATATAACTGAGAATGAGAAATCAATCACACATGAACATAGAAGAATAACCCAGGGAAAGCCTCAGCCTAAAACCCCATCTCTGTATTATCATACAAGTGGAAATATGTTCAAATTACAAAAAAATCAGCTCTCAAGCTATCCTGCTCTCTCTGCAATCAAACAATACTACTCATAGACAGTCAAAGGCTCTCACAACCTTCTCCTCTACCCTCCAAGCCTCCTATTTCCTTGCGTAGTTTTTCCTGGGGTCCAGTGATTCCACTTGTGTGAATTCCCACCTCACACTGCTCACTTGGCTCAGAAATAACTACACAAACCTGAAGGAGATAACTCCTTCTGCATGGATGAGTTTCCTATATAGGAAAAATCCTCCAACTGATAGTACACTATCCCTTTCTCTTATCTCAACTGGGTCTCTAACTGAACTGACATGCATGAGTTATTTATGATAGAATATTAAGTTATCTGAAGTGCAACAGTTACATGCATGCATGCATTAACTAACTAAACTCACAATTAATTCTACAAACTGTTTGAACTAATCTAACTGGACTTGACTTAGTTAACTGAGCCAACTAATTACAACTCAATATTACAACTCATCCTCATCTCTTTAACTAATGGATAAATTCCTCAATCAATGGAGAAACTATTGCATGTCCCCACATAGACTTGTCACTTCATGTTTGATTTTCTACAACTAATTAACTCAAGATGAATTAATTAATTATTTTACAGACAACTGCTAAGATCAAATTCGAATTTTACTTCTCAATTTTAGTTCAGGGACTAACTAAAATTGGAATCCATCTCGAAATTGTATTTATAGCAATGCTATTTTTAGCACTTCCATTTTTCATTCCTTGTTGCTATGTCCAACACTGGTTCCCGAACTGCTATTTATAGCAATGCTATTTTTAGCATTTCTATTTTTAGCATTTCTTGTTGCCATTCAACAATATCTTCCTAGGTAGTTGGCACCTAGTTCACATTGCTTCTGTCTTTGTAAGTATGATAGAATTTGTAGTATGAATGCATTTACTTTTGCTTGCTTCTCTTGGGCTTTGACAATATTCTCATTGTCATATTTACAACTTCTCAACTCAACTCTTAAACTTCTGAGGGTGTACACTCAGACATGGGAGTCTTCCTCTCTCATTGTCCCAACTGAGTCTTCTTCTTGACATTGTTGGGATTTATCAATGTTGTACTGCACTATCCTATTTCTCATTTCTTTGCTTCCTTTCTATACCTTGGTGTCTTCTTATGTGTTGTTACACACACATAATTGTTAGCCAACCAAAAATACAAATAAGAATATTTACCCATCATCTTGGCATATTTTCAATAAGCATGTTGGTATGAGGTTGTCTGAAACTTCAATTATCAAGTAAGTATGTCAGTTAGGAAACAAAATAACATATCAAAATCTTCCATGCTAGTCATTTGATCATTCTACAATTTTGAAATCAATACATATATGCATTCAACACACAATCATTAGTTAAATTCTACAATCAACACACATATGCACAAAACAAACAATTATCATTTTAAATTCTGTACTTTGCAATCCTAACAAAGCTTCTAACATTATATTTCTAGGCTCATTTAGTTCGAGTGTTGAACCTGGGTGCTTTGATTCCACTTTGTAATGCTCCCTCCCACCAATTCGTAAATACTTGGAATATGGGAGGTATTAGGTTTTAATTAACTCGATCTCCATGGTCCTGTTATGAATATGGGGTTATAAAAATATTCCTTCTCCAAATTTTGTGTAATTAACCTCTGATATCACCAACATATTCAACTTGTCATGAGCTTTCCAACAATATAAGATTTATCCCAATCTGGGTCCCAGATTGAAAGATATGCTAGTTTGAAGTTTGACCAATTAAATGATGCCACATCAACCGCACATCTCCACGTTGCATCCATATAGACTCAGGGACATAGATCCCACAAGACCCAACCCCACATTGCTTCACATAATTTTCCTTTAAATATGATTCAAAGGAAATTTGGGAGCACAATATATGCCATAATGTATTATTTTTTAGAACACCAAATTATTTGGATATCTCCTTTCATGAGGTATAATGTAGATCCCATGAAACATCCACATAGCCACAATAACCATTGTGGCATCCACCACTTCATCTCTCTTCATGGGCCCCATGCTTCGTCATGTTTCTTCATTATATCTAGTCCATAGGGAGAATATGGTGCGTATGGAAGTGTGCACCCTTGTTATACACCAAAATCCTTCAGATCATGGCTAACTCATCCATCAACTTTGACATCAGACTCCACAAACATTTAAATTATGTGAAAAATCTTAGATCACCTGAATCCTGGATTCTCTCAACAATGACTTATCACTTGACTCCACCAAGGTGGTGCCCTCATCAGATATCTCTACTCACTTTCCTTCTTTGTAGAATATCAAAACTTATTAAAAATCAAAGTGCACAAGGTCTAGCTAACCAGATGTAGAGTTGCCTAGATACACTAGCTAGACCCGAGTGCATCCACCCCATTTCACATATACATATGCACTTTTTGGGCGCGGGATCCCCCAAGGGAAGTTTTGGAGCTTAAAGCCCAAATTTTGGCTAAAAAGTGTAAATCTGATGTAAAGACTCCGCATTTTGTGGGCGCGGAGCGCGGAGTTGTAAATCAGTCATAGGTTTGTTCACCCTAAATTTTGTAATGTCATGTCGGCTTTAGAGATCTACCCATGGTCTGCGAACCATGGGATTGTATAAATAGAGTGAGGGTCTAAGTTGAAAAGAGAAGAATATAAGAAATGAAGGAATGATGAAGAATTGATTCTGGTATGAAGTGTAGAGTCGAGTCTTTGGGTCGTAGAGTAGGAGAAGGCTCTACACCTAAGTGTGCAGAGGCCTAGTAGTCCACAACTGAGTGCGTGGACCCCTGCAGCTGAGTGCGCAAGGTGAGTTGAGTCTGTAAACAGTTAAACATTAATAAAGGGAAGTTTTAAGTCAATTCTGTATATTTATTTCCTGTTTTCTGTATCGAATATATTGGGTGTAAATTGCATTTCTATTGTCTTTATGGTGCGCGAACATCTATAATTGTGTTGATTAAGTAAATGTGAGATAAGGTATCTGTTTACGCAAAGTTAAATAACAATTGTAAGAAGATAAGTAAGATACATGGGGTAACTTGGGGAAATAGTGTAGATCACTACCCTAACAGTGCGAAAGCATCTCAACCCCTGGTTAGGGTTGCGCAAAAGGTGATCCTAACAGATCATGAAGGTCTCGCAGGCCAAGACACTGCGCGAAGCCACCTGCTCGAACGTAAGCACAGTTGGACTAAATCGACCCCTCAGACATCTCCAGGGTGCGAAAGCTTGGTTCCAACATCCCCCCATACTACTTCAGGTGAGACTTTAGTCCACACATCGCGGGATGATGCCGAAAGGGCCAGTAGTGTAGGGATTTGTTTGGCTAATTAACTCCGAACCTGGGTCAGCCCCATCAAGCCAAAAAATGGTTCTGTTGTCGGGACCGGAATCTGCATAGAGATGTCTGATGTCGTATCATTAGAATCCAACTAAGAAGGAAATTGAAGGTTGGTTGGACAAGAGGATTCACGAGTTCGCAGCATAGGAGAACATGAATCTGTGACTAACAAAAGAAGAGTGGTTAGGCTGCTACCTATACACAGAAATCCATGAGATCTTTTTCGCATCTTTCCCTACTGAGTTGTACGAGTGGATCACGAAGCTAGCAGATAACCAAGAAATGTGGAAACTCGACAATCCTATTGTGTGGACCCCAGAGTTAGTGTGAAGGTTGGAAGCATCAGAGGATAAGATCGCGCGTGTCGTTGATCATTGACTCGATCAGATTATAGGAGGATTCATTACTGAGTTCACGATTGACACCTCAGTGAGCTATAGCGAGGCAGAGCAATGCTTTCTCAAGGGACTGCGAGGTAAGTACACAAAGTCTATGAATACTTGGATTAAAATGTTGTTGTGTGAAAAGTGGGTTATGCAATTACCTTGATGTTCGGGGCTATGCGAAGTGGAAAAACTTACAGGAATGAAGGAAATAAGGGACCAGAAACTAGCCCCTTGATTTCACCTCCACAAGGGGATGAGGAAGAACTTGCAAAGGTCTCGCCGCGAAGTACGATCCATCTGATAATGCAAAGAATTCCATGAATACCACCCCCACCCACACCACCACCAGTGTCACCGCCTTCACCTCCATCTTCACCCGTACCACCTCCGCCACTACCGTGAGTCAATATGGAAAGCACGATAAAGTTTCCTATGTTCAAAGGATTGGGAAATGAGGATGTAGACCAATTTTGGTTCGTGGGAAGCACAGGGAGTTACACATGACAATATAAAGAAAGCAACATTGGTTAGCGCCCTGCAGGACTACGCACTGGCCTGTTATATTAAGCACTCCAATGATAATCCAAATGCGGGAATCACGGATATCCAAGCAATGCTAAATAGAGAATTTAGCAGGTCAAAGTCTAAAGCACAGTCGATCATTGGATTCAAAGAAATCACAATGCTACCAGGTGAGACTCCATGGGAGTTGGTTCAGAGGTTGAAGTGTACGATTCGTGAAGCTAATATGAATCTGACGGATGGACAACATCGTGAATGGTTTGTAGCATCACTAATGCCACATTTAAGGAATGTGTTATCATAACAGAAATTAATGACTCACACAGAGGTCTTAGTGATCGTTTTGAGGCTGCATGAGACCCCGATGCAGGATCCTAACTTGGGAGTTCAACAGATCCATGTGCAGTTGAAAAACTTATGCCTTGAGATGCAGAGTCTGAAACAAGACAGGGCAGCTCGCCTGGAAGTGTGCGAAGAGGTGTGGTGCGTAAAATGCAAGGGTCAGGGTCATGATAAAGACCACTACCCGGTGTTCGAAAATTATCTCGCAGGAGGAGGACTGATGTCGTTAAGGTCAGAAGCACAAGCAGGACCTAGTGCGACGCCTACTGTGTGGTGCGCGATTTGTCAAATAAGAGGGAAACATGCTATGGACAACTACCATTTGTTACATAAGTATACATAAAATTCGCAGCAATTGTTCTATATTTTTTTTAGTTTGGTGGGACATGATGAGCACACTTGTAGAAGCTATGAGTTGATGATGGATAGAACTCCCACCTACAGAGTTCAGGCCAAAACACGACCCCTAGACCAAAACACAGGAGTGGCACAAGCAGGATTTTAGGGGTGCGAACGAGGCCAGGGTGTAGGACCCATAAGAGGTCGCAGAAAGCTGATATGCTACAATTGTGGAGGGCCAGGACATTATGCCCACGATTGTACGAAACCTACGCATCCATCATGTTTGTATTGTACCTTGTTTGATCATGAGATGAAAGATTGCTGATAGCTAGGATATGCGACAAAGGAGTGCTACCGCCCCACCCCCCCCCCCCCCCCCGCCTCAAAACCTACAGATGATGAGGTTTGAGCCACGGGAGGAAGATCCAAATGTGAACATTGTGCTCTGAAGTGGAATCGTGATGGGAGATGATAAAGGCAAACATCCCGAAGATAGTACTTGGGTTCGTAAAGCTCCGGCAAAATAAGCGGAGTTTGATTTGGAGCGCGCTCGAGAAACCTTTATGGAAGCTAAGAAGAGCTTCATTGATGCCTCCACTTCAGGAAGAAAAGATAGACCAGAGCTGAAAATGGACCCATCTATGCTTATGACATTCCTGGAAATATGTATGAGTTTACTGTGTGACAGTAAGGCTATAAAGGGATTACAAGAACTCATTAACAAATGCGCTGGGACCGAGCCAGGAGAACTACGCGTAGTCCGGAAGATTGGGAAGCATAAGACAAAGGACGAGAAGAGAAATGAGGTTAACCGTGCAGATTAGAGAACATGAGATGGACCAAGTAATTCTGGATTTAGGATCGGATGTCAATGTTCTGCCAAAGCAGACATGGGAGCGCATGGGAAGGCCTACATTACAGTGATCTCCTATTCAGCTGTGAATGGTGAACCAACAGAAAATAATACCCATGGGGCGATTGCAGGGAATAATTGTGGATATTGAGGGAGTGAGCGTGCTAGAAGACTTTGAATTAATAGAGATTGTTGATGACAAAAATCCATATCTCGTGCTCTTAGGAATTGATTGGGCCACTGACATAAATGGGGTGATTAATCTGAAGAAGCGCAAGATGATTTTTGAAAAGAAGTCACTACGCGTAGTTATACCTCTGGACCCTGTTGAAGGATCACGCTATACTGAGACGGTGCATGACTATGAAAGCGATGATGATTTGGACTGCATCTATAAGATAACAACGTGAAACTAGGACTGGGTAAATCCCACTATGGATGGACGGCTTGCATGGGAGTGCGATAGCTCTTATAGTTCGGATTCAGATGACAAAACGAAGTGAAGGCAAAACCGGTTACATGAGATGACTACACTGAATTGTAATATGATGACAAGATCACTGCACTGCATATCGACAAAAGTAAGAGACCTGCCTACTTATGATGGCCTAAGTGCGGTAGATACCTTCTTGGATAGATTTGAAAGAGAAGTTATGGAAAAGCACCGCTTCCAGGCTTTGAATTGGTACTGCACGCTATGCCTGTGAGGTGGTCGGGTATGCACAAAGGGAGCTTTGATGATTAGTGCGAATGTAGAAGGATGATGCGCACACGGTTTGGGAGGCCTAGAGTGTGATTGACAGATCAATACAATGGGCAGGATAATCCGCATGCACATCTAGCCAAGTGGATGCCGACATGTGGAAAACAACCTATGCGGATGCACATGAACCCCGCGCTAAGAAGTATGGTCAATAAGCATGTGTTGGGGGGGAAAATGTGCAGTTGGCTCTTAAGGTTGGACAGACAGTATGTGGGAAGAACAATCATGAAGAAGGTTATCCATGCAGAAGCATTTGACAAGGTGTGCAACACACTGAACAAGGTATGCAATGTGTAGCGAGGTGATTGGGACCTACGCGTACCTAGCCAGATGCCTTTTCGACTGGATGATGGAGTAGAAGCCATAATTCCTATGGATTCTATCATGTCTAGTCCAAGGATAGTGATGCTCACATGGGTAACAGACTACGGAGCCCTGGAAGAAAGGCTGACGCCATTGGAAGAGCTCGAAGACGAATGGTTGGGACTTGATGAAGAGATCCAGCAGGGTGATCTTAGGCTCCTGGAACTCATGAATGAAAGAGTTCAGTTGAGGGAGAAAAGTGACATGGTGGAAGCGAAAGTCAAGAAGCTTGAGGAAGGAATAAAGAAGGACTTTCTTGATAGAAATATCGTAGTAATAGATTAGGATGAGCTCGATTACATTGACAGACTTGTGTACCACTACTGAGAGTTTCTCAGTTTGCTGCATGGGATGGGACTGTATGTTATTAAGGAAATCATAGGTGGTGGCGTGGTGCAGTGGGTGAAGTTAAATGGTGAACTCTTCCAAGGAAAAGTCAATGGAAGTCAGTTGAAGCCGTACAGAGGTGGCTTGGCCAGCTGACTAGCTACAGGAAGGATAGTCTTAGTGCTCTAGGCAGCTGAAAGGAGGTGCAGGACTGTAAAATACTCTACCCAAGAGCTGCACGATGTCAGACTGTGCACAGTAGCGAGGTGTCACAAGGTCTGCAACAACGCAAGCGTAGCTGCGCTACCATGCGGGTTAGTTGGAAAGTGACCGTTATAGTCACTATTCACGATGTGATGCTTGGTTTGAGACCAAATGGAGTTGGTGGCAAGAATTTAAGGTGAACATTATGGGCTAGATTTGGGAAAATCTACAACCAAGGGAGCATTAATGGACTAGATTTGGGGGGAACGGTCGAATTTGAATTCAAAAGGCACTATAAATTGCAAAGGGTTGCCTAACAAACAACACTTGGCCATTTGAGAATTGAGCTATTGCACGCCCAGAGATTCATGAACCCCAATTTGTTTGATATTTTGAAGTTGAAGGCATTGTTTGAGCACTTACTTGAGCCGTTGAGAGATTTGAGGAATAGCAATATGGCAGCATCTGAAGAAGCCATGGATATCAGAGAGATGACCGCTGAAGAGGCCACACAGGCCATGATGATAGTAGATGCCCTAGAAAGCACTAGGGTAGTCATAGAAATGCCTAACTCACCGCGCACATCGAGACCCAAGAAAGATAAGAAACCTATGGTACCAGTGCTCGTATCCCATAGAAACTCGCTGAGAACTAAACTTACCATGGAAGAAAAGGCGAAGGCGATAAATTTGGAAGCCGACGAGGAGGAAGACCTTGAGGAAATCTTGGTGGAAGAGGAAGAGGATGAAGAAATGGAGGAAGAAACCCAGGGTGCGGACCCTCTGACCAAGTTGCCCGTGTATGTTTCTCTGCGGAAGGGGAAAGCACGGGTGCCCAAGGACCTAGATGAGAGCAAGAGCTCTCTGTAGATGCCACTGATACTTGATGATATCATTTTTGATGGAGCACACTTGGGATGGGTGTCGGTTCTAAAATTTAAAGACTGGGATCTCGCGGACCACGAGAAATTCCCACATCTAGAAACCACGCAGCTAATGTGGCCGAAGAAAAATACAGCGGCGGGAGTCATAGAGTTGGAGTTGCACAAGTGGTTGCGAGGAGTAGAGAAAGCAGGGTTGTTAAACCTGCTCTAGGTGCCGCATTACCATCGTGCCCCAGTGACTATCTTTGTCATCAGGCAGCTACTCTGCCTGGTGCATGATGGGTGTTTGTGGCTAGAGGAGCCCATCCCCATCATGGACCACCTAATTCACAGAATTACCCAACTCCCTTGCAAAGGGGAGGATCCAGCAAACATATCCGAGGGTAAAAGTGATGATTTGGCCATTGCAGAGGCCATGAAGAAGAAGTTCAAGCTAGAGAAGAAAAAGAGAGGGCACGTGATCTCCAGTATCAATAACATTGTGGTCAAAGTCGCGATGTATATATTAGCTAGGAAAGTCATGCAGAAGTGCTGCGTAGATGAGGTGCCCGTGCCGGTGGTTGCACTTGCCGCGCAATGTGTAGAGGGGGCCCGGTTTAACTGGGCAGATTACTTGTGCTAAGAGTTTCTGGAAAACTACTGCAAGGCATAGGAGCAGGGGAAGACTTTCCACTATGCGTGGCTTTTGCTATCCATAGTGCTGGTGGCTTGGGAATTGCTTGAGGACAACTAGTTTCCCACGATTGCGAAGGATCTTTCAGAGGCAGCGAAGTACACTTCACTGTGGGAAACTAAAAACGTGCAAAGGATCAGAGACATCAAAATATTCTGGGTGTTCATGGAGATGAACATCAGAATGGGGATTAACTGCAAGCCATGGTTATCACCCACTATCTATAACAGTCTATAGAGCTTTGTAGAGTTCAAGGTGGAATTCCATCATGTATATATCAGGGCGTGAAAGGACCCTGCGAAGAAATGGAATGAGCTACCTTACTTGGCCACGACGATGTCATATTCACCATGCTTGAGTCGTGGTCGCCGGAGTGGCGCGCTCCCTCCAGCTCCGCAGTGGATTCAGAGAAGTCTTCTGCATAGAGGAAGAATGAGGAGGCAAAAATGTGGATGGCACAGTTGGCAGAGAAGAGAAGGAATGAAGCAGCATCAGCCAAGGCGCAGGAGGTGCGCGATGCCATGAAGGCAACAGAAGAGCAAAAGAATAACAAAAGGTAGTAGAGAAGGAGCGCGAGGCCCAGAAGTTGCATTCGCCTAAACAAGAGACAAAAATAGAGGAAGGTGGTGCAAACCCATAGACAACGTCCACACAACTGAAGTGACAGTGCTCGAGAGAGAAGGTGGGGCTACGGAAGAAGTCGAAAGCCTCCAAGACTTCTTTCGACCCGATCACCCTCACTAATGGGGATCTCCATGACATAGGGGAGATGGTGCATGACGTCACCACGGAGGCCCTCCAACAGTTCGTGGAGGAAAACCAAATGGTGTTGGGGGCCCTCCGAACATAGATACAGGAGTTGCAGGTGCGCACTCCTCAGGCTAGTACTCTATTGACCAACCTCGCAGTAGGCATAACCACGGCTGAGGAAATGATGCGCACCCACATGACCAACACCATAGTGCTACCAGAGGGTGCACTGGTTACAGAAAATGAGGCCGATAGGCCTATGGTCAGTGCACTAAAGAGAGTTGGGATAAACATGGTTGTGCTCCCTCGAGAGATGCTCTATGTTCTACAGGATGGAGTGATTGCAGAACTACGGGCTAAGGAGGGCCACGTGCTCTAAGTGATGAGCGAGAAGTGAATTAATATTGAACAATTGAGCCTGCAGCGTGACGAGGTCGTGACCCAGAACAGACAGCTAGTGCAGTTGGTTGAGGAAGCTTGCCAGATGGTCCCTGAGTTGGCCATCCCCGCAGAGGAACCAGCGGAGGCGTGTATCCGGAGACTAGTAGCAGGGGTGCGTGATGCGAAAGAAGAAATGGCTAATGTTCAGATGGAGCTAAACCTTCAAATAGCTGAGCTGTAATTGAAGGCGCAACCTTCAACTCCGCCTGAGGTGAAGGAACAACGTGCCAGCACCATTACAATAGGAATAATGGAGATCAGCAGTGTAGTGAAGGACTGCACCAAACTGTTTGAAGAGTCATTCGAGGTCCTCACCACTCTGCAGGAGGACACGAACATACAACACTTAGAAATAGAGGCACGTGAGCTGCAACAACAGTACGATGAAATAAAAGGGACTACACAGATGGTGGCCCTTACACAAAGGCTCACGTGGATGCAGTAGGCAAAAGCGCTCAAGGAGTAGGTAGAAATTGTGTGACATAAGGAATTTGTCTTGAAGGTGCGCGTACAACCATGGATCGATGAGGCATTCATCATTACAACCTCGATTGAATCTAAGCTCGCATAGATGTAGGGAATGCAGGAACAAGTGCAGGGCAACAGTTCAGCTACAACAGTATCTGAACAGTGCATCCAAGAAGTGCAGCAAGCAGCTACTTAGTGCACTACCAATCTTGAAGCAATCCAAGCAGAGTTGGGAGGTCTCCGTGCGAAGATCTCTGCACTGACAGAGTGACTTGAGGGTGAGTCACGATGTTTGTGTTGGGATCCTGTTGGACGTGGGATCCCCCAAGGGATGTTTTGGGGCTTAAAGCCCAGATTTTGGCTAAAAAGTGTAAATTTGATGTAAAGACTCTGCATTGTGTGGGCGCGGAGCTTGAAGTTGTAAATGAGTCATAGGGTTGTCTGCCCTCAATTTTGTAATGTAATTTCGGCTTTAGATATCTACCCATGGTTCGTGGACCATAGGATTGTATAAATAGAGCAAGGCTCTAAGTTGAAAAGAGAAGAAGATAAGAAATGAAGGAATGATGAAGAATTGAGTTTGGTTTGAAGTGTAGAGTCGAGTATTTTGGTCGTAGAGTAGGAGAAGGCTCTACAGCTGAGTGTGCAGAGGCCTAATAGTCCGCAGCTGAGTGCGCAGACCCGTGCAGTTGAGTGCGCAAGGCGAGTTGAGTATGTAACCATTGAAACATTAATAAAGGGAGGTTTTACATCAATTCTGTGTATTTATTTCCTATTTTTTCTATCAAATATATTGGGTAAAAATTTCATTTCTGTTGTCTACATGGGACACGAACATCTATAACTGTGTTGATTAAGTAAATGTGAGATAAGGTATCTATTTATGTGAAGTTAACTAACAATTATAAGAAGATAAGTAAGATATGCGAGGTAACTTGGGGAAATAGCGCAGATCGCTGCCCTAGCAGCGTGAAAGCATCTCAGCCCCTGGTAGGGCTGCGCGAAAGGCGATCCTAATAGATCACGAACGTCTCGCAGGTCAGGACAGTGCACGAAGCGACCTGCATGAAGGTAAGCAAAATTGGACTAAATCGACCGCTCATACATCTCCAGGGTGCGGAAACTTGGTTCCAGCATCCCCCCATACTGCTTTGGGTGAGACTTCAGTCCGCGCACCGTGGGTTGATATCAAAAGGGCCATTAGTGTAGGGATTTGTTTGGCTAATTAACTTTGAACCTGGGTCAGGCCCCATCAAGCCAAAAACATTAAACGTCAAAGTCCTAGAAAGGCATTTGGAAGAGATATGTGGTCCTTGCAATGATTCGTCTGACCTCAGAGACAAGACTCAAATTTTGAAATAATTAAACCTGTAAAACCTGATAACTTTAAGGGACTTAGCCATTGTTTTCCTTGAAGCAAGGCATTTTCTCAGAATACCAATTCTACAAGGATAAAACCCTTTATCCAAACACTAAACATTCTAACCATTATACACAGCCATATGATCTCCCATAGATTTATCAATATTCCTGCTATCAGACATTAAAACAAATACTGTCAAATCTACGAATTCATCATACATTACACCAATCATAGTCCTTTGCTAGTAAACATAATCGATATTCTTAAGTAAATAGAGATCCATGATATTCATAGCATATCAGATCATGGAAATCACACACTATATCAGTCCAGTTAAGCACCTCACACATTCATACATAACCATGTAAATAACTTTGCAACTCACGAGAATATCAACAAACACAAAGGCATCCAAGCCCCTCATAACTATGAGAACATATACATAAGGCATATCCTTATATATAAACATGAATATCACATTTCTCCATTAGTAGTGTTAACACATACATTGTCATACACTTATCAAACATTAATAATTATTCACACTTCAACATATATACAAGTGAATACACTTATCTAATTAATTTTGAATGAATGGCAACTGATGGAGGGACTTCAACTTTCCACCCAAACATAGGCCAGCTACACTACAACATTTCTTGTAGTTGACCACCCCTGAGGTAGATTCAAAGTTTGACGAGTTAAGTGCTCAAGGGAATTTCACACCAATACAAGTCAAATAGATGAGAGAGAGTGAATTGTCCAGGTGGTTTATCAACTGCTTCCAGTAGTAAGCACCATAATGACTCTGTTGTCTCTCTTAAATAAATCATAGGGATTCAACCTAGGCTCTTTGAAGGTATGCTTAGTCAAGAAGTATGACCTCACTCTAAAGGTTTTTTACTAGCTGTATTTTCAAGGAAAGCACTATAGGAATCCAAAGCACACTATCCAGGTGGTTTATCAACTTCCTCAAATAGTAAGCACCATAGTGTCTCTACCTATGCCTAAGTGGTTTATCATGATTCCAACACACATCCCAGTGGTTTAATCACCCTTCAAAAATATCTAAATGGTTTATCATCCCCAAGGAAAAAACTTTGATTTTTATCAGTTGAGACAACTAGCACCAATGATTCACTATCTCCACTAAGCCTTCATTAGCCCTTCACAATCTAATACAAAACACTGGTCACATACCAGAAAATACAGGGATCATTGTCCCACCATATTTTCTCTTCATTTCACACTCCTCAATGAGCTACTACATTCGTTTCTCTTCATGTTTGGGCTTCTCTGTGTGTCTCACACTACACTATCCTCTTGTCTGCATTCATTTTCCTCATCTTTCCATGTTGTTGGTCTCTCTCACTACTGAATCTTATGTCCATCTCTTCCATTGTGACTTTACTAACACGTCCCAATTTACCCATACTACCCTCTTTGTCTCTTTTGTATACCATTCAATTATATCAAAAAATAGGTAAAATTAATAGATGAACTAGTCTGTATTAATCACTTTCCAAGAATTTTTTCCTCACCAGAATCCATGTCCACTCCTCCAACCCAGTCATTATTTTTATTTTCATATGCTTTACATGAATTAGTATACACAATGACATTTACAAGTGAGGAAGCAAAAAATGTTCTCACACCCACTCCATACATTATTACTTTCACTATGCGACTTAACCATGGGTCTAGTCTTTCTAGATGGTTTTTACAGGATGAGGGGGTGCTTTTTTCTCTTTTTTCAACAATTTCTAGATTTAAGGTACATTCTTTTGATCTCAACATATAGGGATAGGCCTTTATTTGCATTCTCATTTTCATTATTGACCATTTGTGTTGTTTTTGATGTTCCTTAGGTCTAATCTCATTAGGTTGTGACATTAACCCTTTATTTATTACACATCATAACTTGCACGATAGTGCCTACCCTTCATGGAAACCTTAGAATGACACTTACATATCATCTTGGTGTCCACATTGTGACATTCCATATGCTTCAATCCTCTTATAGACCCACCATGACGTGAAGTTGAGCCTCATTCTTCTCTCTCTTCATCTAACCTTTGGCCATACCTTAAGGAGGTTCCAGAAGTGTTGGGTGTGGAGCTTGATTATCTTCTTTATTCAGAGGTATCACCATGTTGGACCCCATTTCATAACATGGTGGTAACGTTTCTCATTTAATTGTCATCATGGGGGGTGACGACGATTTTATGAGCCCCCCCTGGCGAGGGTTCAGGGACAGCGCCCCTGAAGCTAAAAGTAGATGAAAATTTTCCTTGTAAAATATTGTAATTTTTTATTCATTATGAGCCGTTCATTAGGCGTATTATCTAACGGTAGAAGTTATGTTTAATTTAGGTTTTTTTTCCCTAGAAGGCAGCCCCTCATTGTATATGAGGGAATTGTATTGCGGCTATGCATATGTGTATTCTGAGCGAGAAAGAGAGAGGAGATTGTGGGAGAGAAATTAGGAAATTAAAATGGATTTGTTGTAGGTTGTATCTCTTCATTTTTCTAGATAATATAAAGGAAGGACTGATTGTTTCTCCATGGATATAGCCCAAATTAGGTGAACCATGTATATATGTGTCTCTCTTGTTATATGTGTTTTTTGTGTTTGTGTTTTTGCAATATTTTATGTGTTCCATTTCTCTGTAATATATAATTTTCTAACACGAAGCTCTTTACATTGCTTTATAGTTGTATATTCTTATCACCGTTAAATGTCTTGATGCCTACTACTATGCTATTTTTTTCTCTCACTTCACTGTTCACCACTACAATTAGGTACCTCTTTCCATTTCCATCACTTTTTCCTCAATTTGGTGAATTTACCTTTCCTATAGAGATCGTTGCGATGAGTATATTTACCTCATTAATCTCCTTGCTTCATCTTCCTTATGGTGGTTCCACTAGCTTGGAACTAGATGCTTACTCATTCATACAACTTGCTTCTCCAAGACAAGTTTCCTTTGTGTCTTGTTCATGTTCATTAATAAATGAAAGGAAACGAGCTCACTTTTCTCCATTTTTCATACTCATAAAACTTGAAAAAGATATTGAATGTACTTTATCTCTTTTTCAAGCTCATTAAAACTAAATGAAAAGGACAATATCAAGCTTACTTGTCTTTTGTTTCATGCTCACTAATTTATGAAAGAGATGTTAAAAAAAGAGGGGGGAATCATTGAGATTTGTATCTATATGTGGCAATGTTAGTCATGTCATCCATGACCATGCAACTCTTTGTGTCCTTGTCTTGCAATTGAGTTATAATGTTCCTAGGAGTCATTCCACACATGCTCATATAATCCTTCGATTAGTTACTCTTCCAATAATTATGAAACATGATTCAATGCCTCATGTATTGTTGCATGATATCACTTGGTGCTCTTATGTAAATGCTACCAAGTCACTATTTTGTTGCACCAACTATGTTTAAGGGACACCTAAGATTGTTTTGGCCATTAGCAGTTTTGTTAACCTTTTATGTTATCCATTTCTGTATTAGATGTATTGGTGACTCTATCTATTCACATCATCATTGGATGTATGTTTCATGTCAATTAATGGGGTATGCATCAAGGCCCTCATTTTGTTGTTGGCCATACCGATATCAATTGTACTTAGTGACTCTATCTCTTCACATCATCACTTGGTATACATTTTGTGTCCATTTATGGGGGATACATCAAGGCCCTATGTCGATAAATGTCTTCTTATCAACATTAATTTATTGTCTAGGAATTGAAAATATAAACTAGTTAGTACCTTGGAGCTTGTAGTCATCAGTGGTAGGTTTCCTTGTGATTGATAAGGAGTTGACCCCATTAACATATGTTCAATAAATTTGACAAGTTTTCAACTACATATACTTATTCACACTAATGATATTGTGGTAGCCTACATAATTGGGGTCCATTTTCATCATTGGTGGGTCACCTCACATTCAATAACAATATACCTCAATGACCATTAATTAGATGGTTTATGCTTGGTTGACATCAAATCACATATTTTCATGTTGTAGATTGATGCCATCAGGGTTGGGATGAATTCCTAGGGCTTAGAGGAATCTCATTCATACACGAAATCCCTTCCAAGTTATTGTAGAGTGTTTCACTATATTATTTACTTTGAAGACTATTAGGCACATTCTCATTTATGTTCAATGTTTTCCTGATGTATACTATGACATAGATCTACCTTGAATTTTCTCATGGCTATGATTTCTCTATTAAATTCATGGATCCATAGTGTATTCCTTCCTAATCATGTACTAGCACTTCATGTCATGGATTTTTAGTCTATTGTATTGGTAGCCATGTTTTGTTAGCTCTTGTACAAAGCATGGGTATGCCTAGCTTAGGGATAATTTATATGATTGAATCTTGTAATTTTTGTAGGTCCCAACTAATTGCTTTACCTTTAACTCCTTTCATAAACCACCTCATGAGGCTAGTAGTGTTGTATTGTGTTTGAGACATTAGTTTATCATCTAACCTCACACATTAGATTGGAATTTTTATAACATTGTTTTTCACCCTTGAGCTTATATGAGTGACCTAATTTAGTTAGTAGGCTAGAAAATTGAGATATCGCCTTGGGAAACATAATTCTAAGCCTCCTATTGGAATTTACGATTATATTGAGAAGGGGGGGGGGTGAATAATTATAATGGAACTTTTTACCTATGTAATGTCATCATAAAACATCAATATCATAAACTAAATAAGTAACACAAGATATATATGGAAACCCACAATTTTTTTATATGAAATATCTTGTAGGAATAAACTTATTATTACATCAGTTTGTAGGCACCAACCTAGAGGAGACACCAATCTCCTCCGCTTCTTCGTAGGCACCAACCTACAAGAGATAAAAATCCCATATGCTTCTTTGTAAGCACTAACCTATGGGATACATCGATCCTCTTTGCTACTTTGTAGGCACCAACATACATGAGACACCAATCCCCTCTGCTGCAAATATTTGTAGCCACCAACCCACTTCCATACTTCTTCACAATCTCTATTAATTTCTGCTGCTTTCATCAATTTTGATTGTTGCTTCTATCTTCACCAACTCTATTAGTTACTTATTCCTTCACCATGTATACTTGAATATTCTTCCTTCATGACTACTTCTCTCAAAACTTGTTGCTTTTGGTTTCTTCCAAAGAATGAATTTACACATCATGCCACTTATCCAAGTTTGAAAATTTGATTCTAAAATTTCTACCATAGGTACCTAGAGATGTCTTCTCTATTTCATCCAAATTTTATCGTCTAAAACATCCCATAAATAAAGTTATTGTAAAAATGACAAGTTAACTTATTTGAATCATGTTTCATGAGCATTCAGGAACACTAAATTCCTCAAATCATATCTATGAAATTGTAAAGAAACTAGATCTAAAATTTCTACCATAGGTACCTTGGGATATCTTCCCTGTCTCCTCCAAATTTCATATTCTGAAACATCATAGAAGAAAGATATACCGAAAATACCAAGATTACATGTTTGAAGAAAATTTCAAGAGCATTCAAGAGGCCTGTTTTCCTTAGATAATATATTTGAAATTATAATGAACCAAGGTCTGCAATTTGAAATATAGGTACACAATTATCATATATATGTCTTCCAAGTTTCATGGTCTAAAACACCCTAGAAGAAAATTTACAACAAAAATGAAAACCTGGCCTTTTTTAAGAAGATTTCAAGAGCATTCATGAAGCATAACTTCCTTAGACCATGTCTTTGAAATAATAGTGAATCAAGGTGTGAAATTTGAACCACTAGTACATAAAGGTCTTCCATTTGTATACTCCTAGTTTCACATTCTGAAACATATTAGAAGAAAAGTTATGATGAAATTCCCCAATGACTCATTAACCCCATAAATAACCTTTTTTTCTTCCTCCTTTAGAATCCAAGAATCACCCTAAAAGTTGTTCCTCAAATCCTCTTGTGACCTTAGTTATCTTCTTTCTTAGTTTTTTAACAAATGAATTCATATTCCATTTATTTATATTGTTTGTACATTCATTGATGGGGATGACTTATAAAACTAGTTAAGTTGGCATACTTGTACTTTTGTTAAGTCATCTTAACAAAATATTTCACATTTCCTCATTCCTATGGAATTAGAGGGAGTTCCATATACCATTACAAAGGTATCAGAATATTGTTTCCCACCATATATCCTATTCTCCTATTTGAGGTAGGTAATTGGAGTAAAAAATCCTTCAAGAATAGGGTATCCAAATGGGGCATCAAATGTCCAAAAAAAATATTTCCACCTATCTTCATTTTCCAATCTTTGTCTTGGACATAAGTAGTCTCCCCCTATTTTTGACAATAATGACAATAATATTTCCAACAATACCCCCCTTTGTTGTTGATGGTAACCATTAGTCAATTCTACAATAACATTGTAGAACTCCCTTTGTCTGCAATTCTCCTTGTGTCTGCAACTTCTCTCCCTTCGACTGTAATTCCAAAGAGATACTCCACTTGAACCTACTTTTCTCATTACCTATAACTCTTCTTCTATCTATGACATTTTTTAGTTTCTGAAACTCTTCCTCTATATACAACTTCTCTTAATAACTGCAACTTCTCCCTCTATCTATTATCTCTCCTTATGTATGTGTATTCTCCCCCTTTATGAATGGGAAAGGGTTTTCATACTTCTAGGTGAAATTTCTCACCCTAAGATCTTAATAGAAAAATAATTACTCCCTCTAATTACTCACTTCTCCTTTGTATGCAACTAGGTTACCCTGTCTACCCATCCCTGCATGCAACATTTCCTCTTATGTAGCTCTGTTATTGAGAATACTACCCCTGTGTTTGAACTTCATTTTGTTTACAACTCAACTTTTTTAACATCAAAGGGATACTCCTCCTAAGCTAATTCTTCTCCTTATTTGTAGCTCTCCTTCTTTTTCTTTTCTTTCCAATTTAATTTCACCATTCACTTTACTTTTAGTTGTTAATTGATACCTTCCAATGATCTTCTTCCAATTGACTAGCTGCAATGGGCTTATCTTCAATATGTGCAACAATGTGCATGATTCCTAGTCATCTTACACTGGTGTTTCCTCCATTTCTTTTCCTTGATGCAAATACAAGCATTCATGCTTGCATACAAATGTAATCATCATTTTCTTTACCTCCCTTCATTTTGGGCCTACATGCTTCTCTTTCTCTTTTGCATCCTTCACTGTAGAATTTGTAATTCCATGGTTTTTCTTCTCTGTCATTACTTGCAATAATGCTATATCTAAATTATCATCCTCATGTCTATCCTGCAAAATTTTAATTTCATCATTCTTCTTCTGTATCTTGCACTCAAAATTTCCCATCTTGTTAATGCCTCTTGAGATGTTGTATTCTGTCATTTGTCTTTTACTGATAAGATGAGAGTGATACCACTCCCATACAAAAGTATTATCCTTTACCTTTATTAAGGACATATACATTATCTGAATTTTCAGTTGCTTTTTCCGCCAATTATCCAGATCTTGCTTTTCTTATTTCACATCTTTTAGAATTGAATGTGACCTCATGTCCTTTATCAACCATTGGAGTTATACTCAGAATATTATGATTTAATCTTCAACAAATAGGACATCTTTAACATTATCTTTTTCATTACCAAGACTAACTATTCCTTTTCCCATTATTATGGCTAATGCCTTATCTCCAAGAGTGACATTGCCACCTTTTACTTACTTTAGAGAGAGAAATTTTCTTTTATCTCCTATCTTATGATGTGAACATCCACTATCTATACATCATTTTCTATCTTTGCTTTGAACACATAGAGCTAGATCATATTACTCACTCTTCTTTCTTCCCTCTCCATACTTTTGTTCGTTTATTTCTATTTCTGACAACATCTTCTTATTTTCTTTGGTTTAGGGGCCTCAATGTACCACTTCTACAATCTTCAGCTGTATGTCCAAAATTATTACACTTGAAACATTCAACATGATCTAATAAGGAGGGAAATGAATTGTAATTTTTGACATTATTCTCATTAAAAATTCTTGTATTTCTCCTCATACAACCATTCCTTGAGATCTTATATGATCCCTTTCCTCTATTCCTTATATAGTTGTTTCTTGCATAGGCTCTACAATTTATTGCATTATGACCAAAATTATAGCATGAAAAAAATACCCATAAAAGAAATTTTTGATACTTGGATGTGATCAACCTTCTTGGTGGAGAAATTCTTCTAAATCCATTCCTAGGTCTTGGTTTCTCTTCACTTCCTTGCCTAATGCTACTTTATTTCATTTGAGGATTAGAACCTTGTTGGTCCTCTCCTTCTTTCTTGTTGATGTTTGTGTTGTTGATAGGGTCATTTATCTATTGATCCTTAACTTCATTTTTGAAGCTATCTGCAGTGTTGCTAGATCCTTTTAACACATTGGTATAGATTTTAGGTTCTTCTTCTTTTGGTGTATTTGAGCTTGATTCTTCTTTGGATGTCCCATGATCTTCTTGAAAACCAAGTCCTATTTTGAGAATTGGTGATATTTGGAAACTAAGAATGCTATATAATGATTCAATCCTTTTTTCAAACTTTAAGTTCATATTCAACTAAGTGTTTTCCTTCTCTAGATTCTTTCTTCATGATACAACTTCAACTTCTAGATTTCTTATAGTTTCCTTCCTTTTCTGCTAGCTAACTTAATAACAAATCCTCTATTTTCTTTGCCTCTTCCAATTATGACCCTAGGAGGATGATTGATGCTTTATCAAAATCATGATATTTCTCTTTATATTTCTAGAATAGATCCTCTAACTCTTTATTCTTTCTTTTGAGTATATGCATTTCCTTTAGAGCACAAAAAGGTTCACCTCAAGATCATTCTTACCTCCAACTTCTTCCTCTAAGTTTGAATCTTCATTTTGATGATCAACATCTTCAACATTCGTGGATTTTCCTTCTTGAGTTCCTCTTGAGATATAGTACGTTTCCCTTGTATTTGACTCATCACTGTATTAATCACAAGCTTTGAATTCTCTTGTCTTCCTTGAATCTTTGGGGGCTGCGACCTTTTGAGTTAACTTTTCTATCTTTGTTTCATATGCAATGTGAATGTCATATCCCTCATATATGCTTTGTAGATTTTCCCAAATTTCTTTAACAAAGTCATAATGAATCACTTTATTGGAATTTGATTTTGATAGGCCACACAAGATGATATCCATGGCTTTTGTATTATGCTTATTTTCCTTCCTTCCATCCACTACACATTTCCAAGTATGAATTCCATATGCCTTTAGATGATGCCTCATTCTTATCTTCCAGAAAGGATATTTGATCCATCCAATAATGGAGATCAAGATGTGCAAGATTCATCAAAACCATCCATAGTCCCTTTGAGATATACCTTTTAGTGGTTAATCTACTACTAAAGGAACCTGCTTTGATACCAATTTTTGAAATTCATAATTATATTGAGAGGGGGCAAGGGGGTGTGAATAAGTATAATGACAATTATTACTTTTTTAATTCCATTATAAAAAATCAATCTCATAAAATGAACAAGTAACACAAGATATACATGGAATGATCCAAATTTAAACAACAATGCAACAGATTACAGATATAACCATAAATACAGAGATGTAGCAGAAATAACACTTCCTTTGATTAATATCAAATAATAAAATATGCTTACAAACAGTATGGAAATGAGACTAGCTCGACGATGATAGTTTATCTCTGAGAAGAGATGTGGTGGCTACATGCCTCTGAACTGCATTACAATGAGGCTCAAGGGCCTTTTTATTATTGAACAATAAGAGAAAACCCTAAAAAACCAAAACCCTAACCCGAGGAGATGTAACACCAAGAGTTTATGGTCCCTGTTGGGGTTAGTTGGGTAGCAAACTTCCCGGGGTCTTGACTTGGTCATATTATCTCTGTTTGATGCGCATGATACCCCATTGGAAAGATCTCTCCGAGGACTATGACAAAAAAAATGACTTACTATAAGTTGATGGCGGTAGATTTCCAAAACAACGTTGTTTAGGGCCTCAAAATGACTCTGGAAGTTTAGGACCCGAAAAGGTGATAAAAATAGTAAACTGTGCTATAATTAAGGAAACTGAAAAATTGAAAGAGACAGTTGTGGGGGTCCAAGTGGGATAGGTGGGTGGTCACCAACATCCACCTGGATCATGGAAACCAATAAAACTCTTTTATATGAAGGATATTGTAGGCACCAACCTACTATTACATCATTTTGTAGGCAACTACCTACATGAAACATCAACCTCCTCTACTTCTTTGTTGTAACCAACCTATAGGAGACAACAATCCCCTTTGTTGCTTTGTAGGTACCATGAACTCTGTTGCTTTATAGGCACCAACCTACAAGAGACATCGATCCTCTCTACTAATTTTTAGGCACCAACCTACAAGAGACACCAATCCTCTCTGCTACAAATATTCACAGGAACTAAACCTCTTGCTTGCTTATTCACAATGTCTATTAGTTTCTTCTACTTTTACCAATTCTACTAGCTACTTATGTCTTCCTCAACTCTATTAGTTTCTTCTGCCTTCACTAGGTCTAACTGCTACATCTTCCTTCTCAATGTGTTCTTCTCCCAAAACTTTTTTTTTTTTTTTGGATTCTTCCCAAGAATGAATATTCAAAGCATGCCACATATCCAATTTTCCAAATTTGGTTCTAAAATTTATACCACAAGTATGTATATATCTCTTCTTTGTCTCATCCAAATTTCACAGTCTAAAAGATCTCATAAAGAAAGTTATAATAAAAATGACAATCTAACCTGTTTGAAGCATGTTTCATGAGCATTCAGGAACACCAACTTCCTCAAATCACATCTATGAAATTGTATCAGAAAAATGTATGAAATTTCTACCAAAGGTACCTTGAGATCTCTCCTCTATCTCCTCTAAATTTCAGATTATGAAACATCATAGAAAGAAATATATAGCAAAAAATACCAAGTTGACATGTTTGAGGAAAATTTGAGGAGTATTGAAGAAGCATAACTTCCTTAGAGCATATCTTTGAAATTATAGTGAACCAAGATCTATAATTTGAACTGTAGGTACATCACGATATTATGCACGTATATTCCAAGTTTGATGGTCTAAAACATCCTTGAGCAAAAGTTATAGTTAAATTCCAAGCTTGCTTGTTTGAAGAAGATTTTAGTAGCATTCATGAAGTCTAACTTCCTTAGACCATATATATGAAATTATAGAGAATCAAGGTTTAAATTTGAACCACAAATACATGAAGATATTTTTTTTTGTCCTCCAAGTTTCATGTTTCAAAACATTCCCAAAAATTTTTATAGTGAAAATGTCAAGTTGACTTGTTTGGAGAAGATTTCAGGAGCATTTAATAAGCCTAACTTCCTTAGACCATATTTCTAAAATTATAGTGAATCAAGGTCTAAAATTTGAAACACATGTACATGAATATCTTCTATCTGTATCCTCAAATTTTCACATTTTGAAAACACCCCAAAAGAAAATTAGTAGTGAAAATTCCCATATGACTTGTTCACCCCATAAATCACATTTTTGCTTCCTCCTTTAGACTTCAAGAATCATCCCTAAAGGTTATTCCTTAGCTCCTCTTTGTGAGCTCAAATTTATTCTTTCTTGAATTTTGTACAAATGAACTCATATGACCTTTATTTATAGTGTTTGTACATTCACTTTTGGGGATGACTTATAAATATTGGTTGGGTCAGCTTGCTTATTCTTTGTTTGGGTCATCTTGATAGAATATTTCATATCTCCTATTTTCTTTGGAATTAGAGGGAGTTCCACATATCATTGGAAAAGTCTCATAATAATCTTTCCAACCATATATGATATGCTCCCACTTGAGCTAGGTAATAGGAGTGAAAATGTCTTCAAGTATAGGGTATCCAAATAGGGCATCAAAAGTCCAAAACAATATTTCCAACAATCTTCTTTTCCCAATCTTTATCTTGGAAATAAGTAGTCTCCCCCTACCTTTGACATCAACGACAACAATATTTCCAACACAACCATGGCTCCCGCTTCACTTGTAGAGAGGGATGCATCGTTCGTGGTCTTCCTGCAATGAGTGATGATCATTCCATTTGCGTTTTTCAAGGGTGAGGACTTTGCTTTTCCTCTAGATTTACTTGTGTCCTAGGACAACTCAAGAAGGATGAGATGCCGTGTCATATGGCCTAGGATTTTGTACAAGACTTTACTCGTACTAGGACATTGATGTATACATTCATCATATATTCTCCTCAAAAACTATATATATATATATATATATATATATATATATATATATATACATATATACATATATATGCTATTACTAAGGAAAATCATTTAAAGAGTAATTATGTAACAAAATGCTATTGGAATGCTCACAAAGGAACCCTTGCATCGAAAAGGAAGCCTTACTTTTATTAATCAACGAAGGAGGAGCTAGAACCATGGGATCAAAGAGGTCTTCATGCATGGATCGAGGTGCTAGAGCCAAGGGATCAAAAATGTGTAATCTTGTATGATTGATGTTTCCTTCATAATACAAATCCTATGATTTTTCCCCATATACATTGTATTTGATTCACTTGTATTAGATACACATTAATTTGCAAAGTCTAGATTAGATGTCATTAAGCTCTCACCTTTGCATTACTAGAAAGAAATATTTGGTATGTTAATGTGTGCAGGTCACATGTATTAGAAGGAGGAGTAAGAATTTCAAGGATTAAAGTGAAATCTCCTACAATCATAACTAGTCAAGATCACAACAACCCTCGTGAAAAAAAATATATCTTCACTCTTATTTATTTCCATTACATAAATGTAAAGTGGATAAAAGAAATTTATCTAAAAGAATTAGTAGTAAGTGATCTATCAACCGTTTTGTATGAGTCTTAGACAGATCTTTAGAACTCTTCCCTGGGCCACTAGTGGGAATCCCATAAAATAGAAAGAAATAAAATATATATATATATATATATATATATATATATATATATATATATATATATATATATATAAAATTTACTTCGGTAGAAGCACCAATCAAATTTATACCCGAATGGGTAGTCTCAAGCCTATTATGAAATTTCTTAGCTTGAATGTATATATAAATATTTGGTCAAAAAATAATTGACATTACATAAATTTATTCTCTAATATTGTACCATAATTTTTTATTTTCAATTTTTAAATTTATTCTTTGTGGTATTATTTTTTATCAAGAGATTATTGGTTTTAGTTTTTAAAGATTTGGTAAAATAATTTTGATATAATTGTTTTTTTATTGATGATTTATAGGTTTATTGAAAAATTGTATTTTAAATTTTAAGAGAAGATATTACTTGAAATTTTTTAGAAATTTATTTTATAAGTAAAATGTTTTAAGATCACCATAGTTTTGTTAACTTAAAAAGTTAAGAATTATTTTGAAATTTAGATATAATGTGAGTATATGATGGACAATCTAAGAGGTTTATGGAATTGACCAATGTCTAATTTTATGATGGATGTCATCAAAATTTAACAGTGTTTATTTTCTTTTTTACACTAAGAGATACTTTGATTTCCAAAATTTGAAAAGATATAAATAGAGATTTTATACATTTTTATATTAAAAATAAAATAAAATTTAAAATTATATATATATATATATATATATATATATAGACGGCATAAGATTAAATGACCCAGTTCCATAGAGATTTTATACATTTTTTTATATTAAAAATAAAATAAAATTATATATATATATATATATATATATATATGAGATTAAGCCACAATTGAAAATAATATCCACTTTCATTTGGACATAAGACTCAGCAACCATTGAAGATAATGTTCAATTTCATGTATAGGACTAAGGTTTAGTTGTTTTTAATTCATTAATTTTTTTCGCTTACAAATTTATAGTGGTTTTCTTTCCAAAAAATGTAATAGAAGGAAATAATTTTTTTATTTTTGTTTACCGTTGTGTTTTAATTTGTTGCGAAATTATATTATTTTATTGTTTAAATTATATTTTAGAAAATAAAAATAAATGATATTTTGTTGTGAAATTATATTATTTTATTGTTTAAATTATATTTTAGAATATAAAAATAAATTTAATATCATGAAAAGTTTCTAATTTCTAAAATACAAATTGGATTTGATATCTTAAAACCAAAAATTTTCTATTCAAAAATTCACTTAACTTTTTTTACTAGAAAAATCTATCATTCACTTGTCAAAGCTAATATAATTTTTTTATAAATTATAAAAATATATTTACAGATGGTATTACATTGCCAATTTACTAACGCAATAAGAAAGCAGTGAACAAGGGTGGACCACGAAGTGTGCAGAGCATTTATAATGAGTGGACCCCTGGACAAGGTGGTAACAGG
Source organism: Pinus tabuliformis (assembly GCA_031772625.1). Taxonomy (NCBI): domain Eukaryota; kingdom Viridiplantae; phylum Streptophyta; class Pinopsida; order Pinales; family Pinaceae; genus Pinus; species Pinus tabuliformis. The sequence goes on from CM062819.1 coordinate 1,031,054,145, forward strand.
GTGTGTGGGCGGCGTGTCTGTCGGAAGGGGTGTGGTAGCGATCACGCAAGGGCGTGGTGTGACAGTACGATGGACTGCATATTGTCCCCGCATTCAGACACTGCATAACTGACAGAGATAAATGCCGCCATTTATCGTGAAATGCGGTATTCATCTTGTCGTGTAGGAGAGAATTCCATCCATAGGAGTGCCAATTGGTTATATGGTTGTCAAACACAACCGAAGAAAAAGAAAAGCAAAAGCTTTGGGACAGAGACTTCGCAATTGCCATCATTAAGATGGTGGGCAGTACTATACCACTCATGGGTTTCGACTGGAGCAGAATTAACATACTGGCAGAATTGCAGAATTTGTTTGGAAACTCATGGGTTTCGACTGGAGCAGAATTAATATAATGGCGAAGTGCAGAATTGGTTTGGAAAATAGAGATAGAAATAAATGGACTCAAAAAGGTGGAAGAATTGTTTGGAGTGTCTAAAGTAATTGGAATGGCAAAAAAACTTTCAAGAAATCTTGTAGACGCAGTGTTTGAATCATGTTTTTGATGGTGGAAATGTATTCAGCACCATCAAAAATCTCTAAGACACTTAAAATTATGAAATTTGATAATTTTTACTTAAATTTACAAAAATCCTACCAGATTTTTCTAAATATAGCCAATATTTCCATAAAAAAAAATAGTTAAACTACTGCGAAATAAATATAGCACTGTTATGTGTCTGACTAATGAGTTTTATGTACGGGGAAAGAATGAATGCATTCTTATGTAACTACAAAGAAATAAATATATTTACATTTAGATATATATTATATTAAATTCAGTTACTAACGCCAATCACCATTTTATTATAATGGTTATATGCATTATATTTAACACTTTATTTATGTGAATTATTAATATCAGTGAAGTTATAACTTCATTAATATATGAGTAATATATGTAAATAAATTTAGCCTGGTACAAAATCTAACGGAGAATATACACTGTCCCATACATTAATAAAATTATAATTCCATAAATATTTATTTTCCTTTACCATGATAAATACATTTTTGGGTAATTTTACATAAACTTATGACTTGCCTGACTAAAACTAAAGGTTATAATTGAGATTTTATATGAAATTCTTCACCGCTTTCACCAGTAGCTACGTTGTATAGCTTTAGGTTATTGAGTATGCTAAAATTTAAGTCAGTAACTTAAACTTAACTTTATTGATGGTTTATTAATGTAAATTTATTTAATTCTATAAGAAAATTAAAGTTTATTATTTAAAATGAAATATATATTATTTTAATTGTAAATTTATTATATGTAAAGTTATATTTTGTTTTGAGGTTATATTTTTTTTGGTTTTTTAATTTAAGAAATTGAATCCCTTATCATTTATGACAAATCAAAATGAAGATGAATTTAATGAAAATAAGTTTATAAAACCCCTAATAAATCAGAGTATGTTTATGGGGAATATGGATAAAAATACATTTTACTTAGTTTTTATGTAATTTGACATATTTTGGAAATATTTTAACTAGATAAATGTAATTTGATAAATTTTTGAAATAGTTTAACTAGATAAATCTTAATTTCAAGTATATCACCAGCATATATTTAACTCTCGCATGGACAAATTTTTTTGAGGGGTAAGTATTTCCTCAAGTTTTGCACTCAAAAATAGATTTGCATATTAATTTTTTTTTACCTCTCAGCTCTTGGGAGATCCGAAGTTAAGATGGATCTATCCTGATGTGTATATATAAGTTTTTTTTTTTTGAGAAAATTTAACTCACACAAAACATTTTTAACTATGATATCAATTTACTTAATTTATATATTTGAAATACTAACTGTTTTTTACTATTATAAAGTTTACCTCACACCAATACAAAATTTTCACACAACATTTTAGTTTTGTAAGTATTACATTCTACTGAGTTTATTGTCCCAATGTCAAGCAAGACATGCTATTTTACAAACAAATAATCTCATTGTATTATTATATGTTACAAATTATATAGGTTACGATTTTTGAAAATGAAACATACATTAACTAAAGTTTTAAGTTTTCGTAACTAACTAAACAAATCTTAACTAAAGTTTTAAGTTTTTGGTAACTAACTAAACACACCTTATATTCTTTTCTTTTCTTGATTTGTCCATACTTAATTTCCTTTTCATATATATATATATATATATATATATATATATATATATATATATTTATTTATTTTATTTTTATGTAACATTACATGACAACATTTTCCTCATATTTTTTTCATTAATTATTAATTACTATATATATATATATATATATATATATATATATAGATATATATACACACATATACATATACATATACATATAACATTTCCTCACATACTAGGTTGTAGATCACCTCTTAGATTTTTTTTAAATAAGATTAAGTGACAATATCTTCTCATACTTTTTTTTTAATTAATTATTTGACATATAGTAAAAAAAATAATTTAATATAGTGTTACATGAAGACATCACCCTCATATACTAGGATTTAGAGCTCCTCTTGGCTCCATAAGTTTAGAAGGATCAAATTTCTCTCCTTGTAAATCTTTTCTTCATTTTTTCTTTTCAATTATATGTAGATTTATATATAGGTGTATGTCACATGTCAACTCCATATTGAACACAAAATGTATGATAATTCTTCCTCAAACTAAGCAACACACATTTGGAATGTTTTAATTGTTTTAGATAATATTTAATTTTAAATTGCTTTATGGATATTTTATTTAAGATGGAAGTTCAAATATTTTATTTATGATTAAAATTGAAACACTTTTTGATTATTAATATATATTTTTAAAATCTCATGCATCAATTGGAAATTGCACATTTCCTATATTGGGATGTATAAAAGGCTTATACTAAACATTTTAATTTGAATTACTTTCCCTTCGTATAAAACTAATATAAATATATTTTAATTACCGGGGACATTGAATTATTTTATTTATAGCCTACATTGATATATATATATATATATATATATATATATATATATATATATATATATATATATATATATATATATATATATATTTCCAATTACTTTCTTGTTGATATCAAATTCTTTTAGTAAAAGTGAACATTGAAATATTTTATCTATAACTCATAGTGAAATATACTTTTTATTAATTTTTTTCATTCTATTGAGTATGAAAGGAATTACATATTTTCTTCGTATTAAACTCTAGTGTTTTTGCGCAATAAAAATATTTTCTACTTAATTGCACTGCACATTCTACAACCCAATATTCAAAGTGGAGTTTACACATGTACCTTTTAAAAGATAAAAACAAAATATTCCTTAAATGAAAAAAACATTGGAACTATAATAAAAAAAATAAAAATGAATATACATATTTGATTAGTTTTAATTAAAAACATTATAAAACAAAAAATATTTCACTCTCACTTTCAGCCATAAATAAAATATTTTAACTTTCAGGTGAAACAACATAATTTTATATCAACTTTTAAAAGAGATAAAGAAATTAAAATCTCACACACACACACACATTCACTTTTCAATGTGAGGAAGATGTATTACTTCTTACAAACATTTCAATATAGAACTTGAATAAAATATTCGAATATCCATATTACCCCATATATATATATATATATATATATATAAACATGGAAAAAAATTTTACAAAGTAAAAAATGTCTTATTCCATGTATAAGTGCCTTATGCATCCCTATATGAGGGAGATGTGTAATTCCCTCTTTGCTTAGCAGTGATTTAGTGAATGAGAATTAAAAAATACTAGTATAGATCCATCTTAACCATGGATCTAGCAAGCCTCAAGAGGGGTGAATTTCTTGTTGTATAAACCTCTTTTTTTAGTGCAAAAGTTGAAAAAAAGTTTACATGTCAAAATATTTTATCCCTTTTGATGCTTGATATATCTGTTATCACTCAGTTTGTTCCCAAAAGTTGTAAGAAAGGGAATACGGTTGAGGTAACCACATACAAATCTTTTAGATACAGATTCTAGCCAATCTGCATCCAGAGAGGGCTCTCTCTTTATGTTTTAGCTTTGTTTTTTAAAGGTATTAGGCTAGTTATGAACTACAAGGGTTTTGTTTTGAGTTTGGGTGGTGAGATTCAATAGAACAGTGAGGCAAAACTAAAGAGTTTAGTCCATTGGGCATGATGGAGTCAAAGAAGGATGGCTTCCTGGATTTGGTTTCTAATAGAGGATGGGTATGTGTAGATTTTCCAGACTTTGCCGTAAATACTGAACTTTGGAATAAAAAAGCTGTTGAGATCAAACTATTGTCTGGTCTACTAGATGAAGAATCGATGCAAAAGACTTATCACAGAATTCTTGAATCAACCTATGGATCAATAAGTACCCTTATATCTTGTGTTTTACAGTTTTTTTGTCTATTATATCATCTATGTTTCATGATCTGAATGATAAAGAGAGAATAATTCAGAATTTGCTTGATTGCACTCTACTTTCAGTCTTTATTATTCTCTACGTTTCCTACAGAATTAGCATAAACAATGAATCCTTAATTGCTCTTGTTTCCTGGTTCTTTCATGTTGAACATTTGCTAAGGAATTCTTAACTGGTCCTTAGCAGTAATCATCCATTTTCCCTCTTTCAATATGATGAAGGATTCTTAACTACCCTTCATCCGTTTGAGTCCATTCCATCTGATTCCAGTCTTTAATTGTTCGATGTTTGACTACCTTGCTCTGTGATGCCATCCTTTGCCGAGAAACCAAATCCAGAAAGCCATCATTCTTTGACTCCATCATGCCCAATGGACTGAACTGTTCTGTTTTACCTCACTATTCTATTGAATCTCACCACCCAAACTCGAAACAAAACCCTTGTACTTCATAACTAGCCTAAAACCTTCCAAAAACAAAGCTAAATTATAAAAAGAGAGCCCTCTCTAGATGCAGATTGGCTAGAATCTGTATCTAAAAGATTGGTTTGTGGTTACCTCGGCCGTATTCCCTTTCTTACAACTTTTGGGAACAAATTGAATGATAACATCATTGGCGACTCCACTGGGGACATGAATAATTGTCTGTTACTATTGTTTATTTCATAAGCTAAAAAAGGAGCCTGAAGTTAGCTAGGTAGCCTTTGAAACTGCTTTTGCTTTGCAATTGCAGAAGTAAATAAATGCTGCTTCAGTCTATCTCCAGTCTAGTTTATGTATTGAAAAGTTGTTTCCAAATATTTGATCAGTTCCTCTTGTCAAATAAAATCTTTAAGAAAGTTTAAATCTCATATCAAAAGCCTCTTAAAGAAATCATAAAAGTTGCTTTGAAAACTCATAAAAAATTAAAATAATCAAAAAATACTCAAAAATTTTGTTTCCTGGAGAAACCGAACTTTTTTTTTTTTTTTTTTTTTTTTTTTTTTTTTTTTTTTTTTTCAGAATTGTTTTACATGTTTAGATCTGATCTATGATGGTGGACAAGGATCAAACACACAAAGTTTAAAATCATCCCTGGCAACTCCACACCAATTTCACAATCAAGACTCCACTGGAGAAATGAACCTGAAAGAACTGTATGAAAAGATCAGGCTTTTGACTTGGATTGTTATCCAAGACATTATGTTCTTTCTTGTTGATAAGATTTTCCAATGTATATTGTATTTTAGAGATGATTTTAGATTAAATTTTTATTATTTTCCTTCCAAAAATGTAGATGAAATGTCTCCTTACACATTTGAACAACAGTCTTCTAATTCTTATGAAGATCATTTTTCAATTAAGGAGAACCCAAAAATTGAGACTAATCAGCCAATCCCTGAACATATTCTGGTACCTCATAAAGTTTCTGATAGGTATAAACCTCTCATTTTGCCTCCTACGCTCCATGCTTTCCCTAACGATTATCCCAAGTATCTCCCCAGGTTTGATGGAGAGAATGGTGTCACTGCCCAAAAGCATATCCAAGTTTTTGAAGATTATCTTAATTTATTTGAAGTGGATGATGAGGATGTTAGTATTAGGATTTTTGCTCTTTCTTTGCAAGGCAAAGTCAGGGGCTAATTCAAAACTCTGCCTGAGGCAAGCATCTCAAATCTTGAGCAGTTTCTCAAACTCTTCCTTGATAGATGGATAATCAAAGTCAATCTCCTCATGATCATAGAAGAATATAATTAGTTAAAAAGACATCTAGATGAAACAGTACAATAATTTTCAGACAAATTCAATCAAATCTATCACTCAATACCATTGAATATAAGACCCCCCCCTGGTTCAGCTTTACTGCATTACCCAAGAGCATTTGATTCAGAGATAGAATTTCATCTGAGAGAAAGAAACCCCTACACTATGGACTGGATGCAAAACATGGCAGTGGATGTAGAGGTTAATCTGAAAATTAGAAAAGAGAAGCTGAAAACAGAGAAAGAGGAAAAAATTGACATTTTGATAAAGAAAGCAGAGGAAATGATGCACAAGATCACAATGAAAGCTGAAAGTTTAGTTCACAATCATCATGACACATTTGTTTCACAAGAGGAAAAGGTTGATATCCATGAAAAAATTCATACCAACTCAATCTACCATAGACCAGATGATAGATTCATAGAGCAGTATGTGGAGGAGCAATCTCCTGATCTGATGTGTGCATTTGATAACATGGCTTCTTCTGATGATTCACCCAAATATGATCAATATGATGATGATGATGTTTCTCAAATCCAATTTAACCTTGCCGAGGAACCAGAAGCTAATTTGGGGAATAAGGAAATTCAGGATCAACAACTTAAAAGAAGTGATCAGCTTGTTCATTGTAGCAATGAGAATGAGGAGGAAAGTGTAGAAAATTTTGAAATTAGTGAAGGAACTTTACCATTTTGTTTTGATTCATTTCAATTCATCAGAGATAACTATCATGCAATTAGAAATCAAATGTCAACAAATCTTGATATTAACCATCTAGAGGGCAATCAAATCTTTGTTCAAAACTTATCATATCTAGATGTGCAGCCCCAAAATGCCATTGAATGTCAAGTTGCAGAAGAAGACTTGGAAGCAGCAACATATGATCAAAAAATCCAAGTTGATTCCTTGCCCCTTTATTTTGAATCATCTGAATTGTTTAAAGAAAAAGAAGAGCAGCTTGTAGAAACCCATGAAATTCCATTTCAACCTATATGTAATGAGTTGCAAGAATCCTTCCAAGTTCTTTATGATCCATCAGCTGACAGGTTGAATGATGAAAGAAATAAGAATTCTTCTCCATTAACAGACTGTAAGGGTAAAAAACAAGATGATAATGGTTTCACAAAATAGACATTACAATCAGTAAAAATATCACCACAAAGAATAGTTGAAAACATGCAGGGTGACAAAGACAAGGGTGATATTTCAGTTTCATGGCATGAAAGTTATCCAGAACTTTTGTATAGTTGTTTGAATCAGTATAAGAGTAGTGTATATATTTTACAAGATCCTTTGTACAGTTTTTAGATTCAGCAAAGAAGAATAGGGATGTTCTTGTCTCCTCAAAGCTTAACAAAGCTATATTTGATTGCAAGATCTCATTTTTAAACACCATCAAACACAAGCAACAAAGGTCACTGATGTATATAATGCTTAAGTGGTTGCATTGGTTGTTTCATTTTACCTAACCATCAGTCAGAAAGCTGATTAGAGTAAAGTAGGTAGGATTTCAGTTTGTTTTAATTCAGTTTTCACTAGATTATGAAATAAATCCCTAAATATTTGAATCCAAGATCTTGAAGATTTACTAACTTGGTTTGAAGATTGCAACACCTTTTTGTTTCAGATCAGATCCCAAATTGTGCAAGAGAAGGTTAGGAAGATTTTGATGAAAAGACCAAGGCTAAAAGTTCCTACCCAAGAGACAAAGTTCTAAGGTGGGAATCCAGGAGAAAAAACAAAAGAAAACATGGGAAGTTTGACTTCCTGTGGAAAAGGCCATTTATCATCCAGACATTACAAAGAAACAATACTTACTTTCTGAAGAGCCTGGATGGCACAGAAACAGAAGAAGGACCAGTGAATGGTCGAATGCTGAAATATTACTTTGATCCAGTTTTTGATGAATTCTGACTCTCACATGTACATACTACATCCTTAACAATGTCACAGTTTGAATTGGATAGCAAATTGCTGTAGTTGAAGCCTGAGGAGAAGGCCCTAAGCTCCACAAGTGTGTTGTCATATATACAAATAAAGCAACCAACAAAAGGAAAATTTCAGAACACAGTCAAAGTTATTCATAAGGCCATCTGACCTACTGTTCTTGACTTTCCACAAGGGAAAGCCATCCCCAGTGGAGTCGCCAATGATGTTATCACTCAGGTTTTTCCCAAAAGTTGTAAGAAAGGGAATACGGCCGAGGTAACCACAGACCAATCTTTTAGATACATATTCTAGCCAATCTGCATCCAGAGAGGGCTCTCTCTGTATGTTTTAGCTTTTTTTTTAAAGGTATTAGGCTAGTTATGAAGTACAAGGGTTTTGTTTTGAGTTTGGGTGGTAAGATTCAATAGAGCAGTGAGGCAAAACTGAAGAGTTTAGTCCATTGGGCATGATGGAGTCAAAGAAGGATGGTTTCCTGGATTTGGTTTCTAACAGAGGTTGGGTATGTGTTGATTTTCCAGACTTTGCTGTAAATAATGAACTTTGGAATAAAAAAGCTGTTGAGATCAAACTGTTGTTTGGTCTACTAGATGAAGAATCGATGCAGAAGACTTATCATAGAATTCTTGAATCAACCTATGGATCAATAAGTACCCTTATATCTTGTGTTTTACAATTTTCTTGTCTGTTATATCATCTATGTTTCATGATCTAAATGATAAAGACAAAGAATGATTCAGAATTTGCTTGACTGCACTCTGCTTTCAGTCTTTATTATTCTCTGTGTTTTCTTCAGAATTAGCGTAAACAATGAATCCTTAATTGCTCATGTTTCCTGGTTCTTCCATGTTGAACATTTGCTAAGGAATTCTTAATTTATCCTTAGCAATAATCATCCATTTTCCCTCTTTCAATATGTTGAAGGATTCTTAACTTCCCTTCATCCATTTGAGTCCATTCCATCTGATTCCAGTCTTTAATTGTTCTACGTTTGACTACCTTGCTCTGTGATGCCATCCTCTGCTGAGAAACCAAATCTAGAAAACCATCCTTCTTTGACTCCATCATGCCCAATGGACTGAACTGTTCTGTTTTACCTCACTGTTCTATTGAATCTCTACCCAAACTCAAAACAAAACCCTTGTACTTCATAACTAGCCTAAAACATTCAAAAAACAATGCTAAATTATAAAGAGAGAGCCCTCTATGGATGCAGATTGGCTAGAATCTGTATCTAAAAGATTGATCTGTGGTTACCTCGGCCATATTCCCTTTCTGACAACTTTTGGGAACAACTTGAGTGATAACAATATCCATGGTTATGATGGATCTATATTGATTTTTCCCACTACACATACACATACCATGTGTAATTTTTCATTGTTTAAAACTGCATTTTTGAAATAATCAATGAATTTAACATCTTTAAAATCCCTTTAGGCACTTCGATTGTGTAGATGACACAGTTTAAATTTACACTTCCAACAAATCTCTATTGGATTTTAGACAAAATAAATTGAAAGTATATCTAAAACCAAAATGTAAATTATTGAGACTACTTAAAATGTTTAACAATAACAATTTATTTTTCAATTACTTTATATAATATATACCTAGCTTCTTTCTTAACTATATATAATATATTTACACATTATAAAGATTGAAATCTTTTATGATTTTACTTCAAGCCAAGATTGACTTATTTAATTCATGGAATATATTATCTACATTAAAATATTTTTTTAATTAATATATAAATTTAAATACATAAAAATATTAATTAACCTTGCATATTGAAATTTTATTCTTATTCTTATCTCTTTTTAAAAAGTGATTATTCTTTTTTACTTTCAATCACTTTATTAGGTATTGAAATATTTTGTTATGCTCTCTCACTATATATATATATATATATATATATATATATATATATGGCTAATATGTATATTCAAGTTCTATATTAAAATATTTGTAAAAAGTTATACATTTTCCTCACATTCCAAAGTGAAAATATAATATTTTTCTTTTTACTTTCTCTCTAAAAAGATGATATAAAACTATGTTGCTTATTGAATATTGATGTTTTATAATGGTTTTAATTAAACTAACCAAATATGTATATTCATTTTCCCTTTTTTATTATAAGCCACATTATTTTTTAATTTAAATGGTTTTTTTAAAGGAGTGAAATCACACATCTCCTCATACTCCACTGTAAAATGCGTCTCTTGGCACAACTAGAACTTGACATTGGATATTGTATTCAACATTAAATTTAGTATCATTATTTTTTTAGTGTCATGTGCCACTCATGTTATGTACTAAAATAATTACACATCACTTTTAGGCATAAAAAACTAAAGAAAATCGTGAATGGTAGCACTTCTTTGGTGAATATGGGTTTCATATTTGGATACTTTTGCAAACATTGAATTTATTTTTGATGTGTAGCTAATTTTTGAAGTAGGAAACCATTTTTACAATTCCAAAAAAAAATCATCATTTCATCTTTTCAACAATATGTTAATTCTCCAACTATTTAGGGTTTTTAATCAAATTTGTAGTCATTGTATGGTGTGTTTGGTAGCTTATGATTCATAAATCCACCTTCTTTGTAGTTGAGTTATTCTTACAAGGAAATATACAAACAGTGAGTGGTGTTGGTGACTAAACATGGACTAACAAATCATTGAATTAAGTGCAAATAATGCATTAACAAAACAAAACTAAAACTAAACTAAAACAATATAAAACAATTGTGAAGAAAAAATACCAACAAAGTAGGAAAATGATCCTATTTATTGATTGTTGGTAGTGGAAGAGTTACAAATGAATATTAAATACACTTGAAGAGAGCCGATTGAGAAATGGTGCCCAATAGCTCTCATCAAGGATTTCCCCTTCTCAATCTCTTTTGTAAGCTCTTTCTCTCTCAAAGAAGCAAATAAAACTCTATCAAATGGTGGAATTCTCCTGGCCTTGGTATGCTTTTTGTTTTGGAGCAATTTTGGCAGTATAACAATGCACAAATTCTTCTTGATTTTGGCTATCCATCCTCTTGAATTTATAGAAATTTTGGACAATCTTTCCCTCCTTTGGCTCATCAATAAGGTTGTCTTCCTCATAAATGAGATGAGAGCTACCATCCTCCTGCCATTAATGCTTCTTGGGGCTCCAGGATTGAATGTTTAGCCAATCATGTCAAGATCTTTAATATTTTTCAAGCAATTTCACCTCTAGAGGTGGTAATTGGGCTTCTAGTGACCCTTGCAACTATTGAAGAAAAAATTGTGATGTTGTGAAAAAATTCCTTTAGAGGGTTGATTTTTTTAAGTAAAATTTAGGAAAACCTTTTGGTTTTTTCCGTTCATAATGTTTCTATCTAAAAATTTATCCTCTGTACATATTGTTTACGGATCTCGAGTGCCTTTTTCCATGTACAAATTTGTGTACCATTTTTTCATTATAACATTTTCCCCCTGATTTGTGAGGTTATGAGAAAATGTATACTTGAAATACATCACATTTTTCTTTGTTGACGATGAGTCTTACCTACTTCTTGACAGAGAGAAACTTGATGTGGAAATGATCGAGGGCATGACCTTAATTGAGAACAGAAAGAAAACCATGCTCTGAAGAAATACTGATCCAAGAGAATTTATACAAGTCAGGCATATCCCATGCTCGTTATTATGATTGTGACTAAGATATTACAAACACACAAGAAAATCCTTTCACGTCATCATTGAAGTGGCCAACATGTTGTTAGTTGAAGAAGATAACTACTTTCACCCTTGGGGGCGACTTTGACAAATAGGATGAACTATACGCCCCCATGCATCAGATACAAAGCACTACTGAAAGAGGTGCAATCAGATACGTGGGTCTTCAACTAACTGAGATAACTAAAATAGTTGTAAAGTGCGATACATCCCTGATGTGAAAATTTGTGCTAGTGTCAAACGTTAGGGGGACTAGTGAAATCAATGGGCAATCAGGATTCCGATTTTTTCACCTGAGACTATTCTAAAAAGGTGGGGAGAAATCAATTTATTGCTTCGAATTTGGAAGATGAGTGTTGAGGTCAATAGAAAAGAAGCGCCAACCGCCTGGAAAATGATTCCAGGGAATCTGTTATGAAGTTAAGGAAGGTGATGTAACATGATGGGTCAAAGGCATAATAATGAAAGTTGATAGCATCTGATGGATACAGAAAAGTTTCCCAAGGTTGGAGCTTTCAAAAAAATAGTGTTGGGTTGTATGCCCCTGGGGTATGAGGGCTTCACTAGGGAGAAATACCATACCACATGTGTTCATGTTGGGGGATATGTATTAAGGAAAAAATTACATAATATATTAAGCATATAATAGGGGGTAAAGTGTTTTTATATGTTGTGTATAGAAAATGGAGCTCAAAGTTAATGAAAATATATAAAGGGGTATACAATTTATTAATGAAAAAATGGATAACTACAATATCTACTAAAAGTGGGGTTTTTTTTTTTTAATTGGGAAGGTGTATTGGGTTCATATTGATAGGGGATTAAATAAAGTGATGTTTATAGGTAGTTTCCAATATGTAGACAAATTAAGCATATTGTTTAGTATGCCATGGGTATGCCACAAATGCACGTGCTATGTCAAAGGTTCATTGAGTGAAGCCCCCATGCCCTAGGGTCGATAGGATGTCTAGGGGTGGAATATGTGTGTTTTGACTATCATAGTGGACGAGTGAATCAAATGGTGATTAATGATGTGGGTGTGAGTTGAGTAAAAACCAAGCCCCAACCAATGGAAAATAGGGACTTCCATCAAGTAATTAACATAAAAATATGGGTGAGAATCATTTTCCAAAAAAATATTTGTACACTTTCCAAAAGAATTTGAAAGTGGTTTTGGATGTACAAACATAGAGAAGAGTGCCCCAAGAGTATGGTGGCATATGTAATGATGCAAGTGGGTATCTGTAGAGGGTGGGGGCCATATTGGTTGGTCTCAGTGTGAGGTGAGTGAAACAGATGTGATGTCGAAAATAGTTTAGTGCAATGTGGATGACGATAGGCCCAGTGTGGAATGTGGTGGTGCATTAATGACTATATAAAAATAATGGTGGCCCGGGAAGAGGGTGGTAAGTAGGAATGTGAAGAAGAGATATGAGGCTTTTCTTCAAATTATGCAAATGAAATGGTTGTTGGGCCTAAGAAAGTGGTCATGGATACCAATAGCATCTTGGTGACTAATAAATGGGGTAATCTATGGAGTTAAAAATCTCTATCGAACGAAATACATATTTATTGAGTACGAGTGGAAGGTGATGGTAAACATGGTTGAGATGATGGACCTTAATTTCATAGAAATGATGTCAAAATATGCAAAGTTTCTTGGGGAAACCTATCATGCTTAGTGAAGAATGATACCTTAACTATTGATTGGTGCACCAAGGGACTAAGTTCACGATGAAAGCTACCAACTACCTACAACTTAAAATGAAATACCCCAAGTAAAATATATCTTCATAAAGAAATATACATACTAGAATTTTCTTAAAGAAGATATATTGAAAAACATAGAAAGGCACACTTGGCAGGTACTATTAATGTGAAACGGGCAAAAAATGAAAAATTTTGACGAATTGAAAGGAGTGTATCATGCTAAAGATGAGAGTGTCACGAGGCAGGGGTTTGCATATGAAAGTGCTGGTTAAAAAGTAGGGAAATGATTCTATCATTCCTGTCATAGAACCAAGAGATGTTAACAATGCATAGACATGATTATTCCATGTAGTCATTGGCTACGCAACCTTCGAAATGGGCAAAGTGATCTCGATACTGTGGAATGATGAGTAAAATACTTTAATCATGCTTCCTAGGGAAGAGGAAATGAATCGAATATGATGTTGCATGTCATCAACACTAGGGGGTGGGAGTATCTCCCTGATGGTCATTGGAGGGTGAATGGGAGAGGGTTCCTAGGATGGTGGCGACGTCTTTGGAGCCAAAGAGTTGTCCTCTCTGGGAAGAAGATCTACTTGGTTTACATGCAGGGGGTGTTGAACTATACTTAGCTACCCAAATATCTGAAGAAGTTGACATGCGGATGAGATGTGCGAAGTGTTGGTGAAAATATCACATTGAACTGATGCAACTTCTAAGGCTATGTAGTCGATAGTTTGGATGGAAACGTCTCTCATAACTCTCGATGATTATTTGGGAGGAACATCTAAAGGTGGCATGCTTGTAGTGGGTGCATGCCACCTATCAATCCTCGCTTTTTCAGAAGTAGGAAGAAACACTAATGGTTCGATGTCAGTTTTTTGTAAGGCAACCCATGCTTCTCTAAATCTAGGGCGACTTGGGGTATTTCATGTGCGGTGCACATATTGTGTACAAATGTGAAAATTGTGGTGATTATGCCATGAATTGTTTTTGTGAGCAAGTCGAGGGGTCGAAATAGAAGAATAGAAGAAAATCGTAAGCTCTTTCAAAGATGGGAAATGATTGATCAAATGTCCTTATTCATCGCATAGCGTGAATGAATAGGTTGAATTTGGAAGACTTGGTTTCTTCTTTTTCTTTTTCTTCTTCTTCATCTTCTTCTTCTTTCTGGTGGAGACTGATGTGGGATGGGAGGGATGATGGCATGAATCACATGGGTGAATTACACATGATGCTTATTCCTCAAAGACATAGTAAATGGTCTAAGGTGCATCATTAGCTGTTAAAGTAGAAGGAAGCGATGGTGCAATAGTATCGACCTTATGAAGGGAAACAAATACATCCCTATATATAAGGAGATTAGGGAAATTGTCATTGTATTGACCATGTCGTGTGAAAATATCACACGTGTGGTTGGTACATAATACCTTATTCCATGATCAGGTCTCCTTCTCTCCAAGAGGGGGGGTGAAGGTGTGGGTGCCTTTGGGGCATGAATAAGGGCTTCCAACTCTTCCAATGTTGGGAATTGGTTGGTAGGTTTCCCCAATACATAACACAATGCACATGGGAAAGGTACCTATTGTAGTGGGTGCAATCACCCTCCAAAATTTTTCCTCAGCTTTGTTTTGGAGCCTCCGTACCAAATTTCATAGCAGCTTGTCTTGCTTCGTCAAGTTCACAAGCTTCAATGTTTTGCTTACACAAAGGTAGCTGTCAATCACAACTTGATGCATTCCCCTCATAGGTTGATCACCCAGAATTGGTCTAGCTGCAGGCCAAGCAGCTCCCCCAAGAAATTGTGTAGTTCTGGAGGGCAACCAACCTTCCCTCCAGAAATTGCGCAATCATGACTGGCAGCCTGTTGGGATCCAGAATTGCGCAATTCTGGCAGTGAACGCTCACAGTGAAAATTGTGCAACTTTCCCTAGCAGGGTTGCTCAGCCTAGAATTTGTGCAAATCTAGGCAGGAGATAGCTGCTCTACCTAGAAATTGCGCAAATCTCTTGGGTAGCCAGCCCAGCTCCCAACAAGAAATGCACATTTCCTCCCAGCAGTTGAGTAGCCTCTTGCATGTGAGTTGAGTTGACCAGTTCCCTCCTGGACCGAGCAAAATTTACTTGCATGCATGAGTTGCTTCTCCTAAGGTAGGATGCAAAGGCATCCCTTGACTCAGGGATCTATTTTTGGCAGTTGGAGGTTACATGCAAGGATAATTTCAGAAACTTCCCACCAAGTGTCGCTTCCCCTAGATTTGTGGAATGTGCGTCACAAACTTGATGTTATTAAAACTCATCAACCAGACACTACAGAGCTCATTCCTCACATAAACCTTACAACTCTGACATCACACATCACATCTAGGAGTTGTCGACACATTCAGCTCAACTGTTTTGGGGTAAGCTTGCTTTCCATGCCTTGTGTTGCATTTATGTCGCTTTTTGTGATTTCACTTGTATGAGTACTATTTGCTTGATTTCCTTGAACACTTGGTGTCATTTACATGTATACTAGCGTGTCCTAGTACTATTTCAGTTTTCGTTGTCATCTCACTGCTATCGCATGCATGAAACTGTTTTTCACGAACAGTCGTTGATTCAGCGACTCACCTCACCCACATGCATGTTGTTCCATTTTCTGAATCTGTCATTCACCATTTGCATGCATGATCATTCTCCTATTCTTACACTCAGTATCACCATGCATTCACACACATTCACGTTCAGTTGTCCGTCGACGAGTCTGGGCAACTGTGGCTCGGACTTTGCCTTCATTGAGACAGAATTATGCAATCTGGGGAAGGAAGACTCAGTATTCCTCTCTAGAAATGTGAATTTCTTCCCAGTGACTGTCCTCTAGGACTGTTTTGTGCATTTTTGAGGGACAGTGACTGTTGGCCCAAAAAATTGCACAATGTAGTCACTGAGCCTGTAGCCATTTCCAGCTGAGATTGCACATTTTGAAATTCCAGCAGTCAGCAGCTAGACTGGACTGTGCATTGTGTAGTTCCAGTAGTCAATTAGTCTCCCAGTAGCCTAGACTATGCCTTGTGCAGTCTTGGCAGTTAGTCTCCCGACCTCCCGACCGAAATTGCGTAACCTTCATGACCAATCACACAGGCATGTTGCAAGTCAGTTCTCAAGTTTGTTTTGGTTTTCGACTGACAGATTGCTAGCCATGAGTGTTTCCATGTCTCCAAGCATAGCAGATGTTCATCTACCTCTCAGCAGTGTAGGTACAATGGTTTCCAAGAGAGAAGAGTTGAAGACACCGTTCAGAGCACACTTAGAGATGCAGTCGATCAAATGTCTATGAGCTTGCCTACTCACAAAGATATCAAGTTGTTCATAGATGAGGACATCAATATATGACAACAACAACATCACAAGAAGCAACATCATGAGCAACAATGAAAGGCAACATACTGAATGCAATGAATGCAATGAATGCAAGAGGAAGGTTGTTGAAAACATAGAGGTGGAACAAAGTTCTGAGCTCAAGAAAATCCATAGATGATGAAAGCAACTTTGGAGACTCAGGCTATGAGGTGACAACACGACTTGAAGTTCGCAAAAAGACAGAGAATGGAACAAAGAAGGAGTTGCATGTCCTGAAGCAACAACTCAAGGAAGAACATGAAGCTACATAGGCAGTTGAATGAGTTGCAATAGGAACAAGAACAACATTGTGCACAACATGCACTCATGGATGAAAATGCAACCGTACAAGTTAAAGATCCATCCTAGCAGCTGGCATGAAGTAGACATGGTGAGCAGTTTTTTTGGTCTCATGCAAGGGATTCAACAACATGCATGTCATTGTGAACACACATGCAATCCAACCCATTCAACACACTCACCAAGGTGAAGATAAGAAGCAAGTCTAACTTAAGTTGAACATGTACTTCGACAAGTTTATGTGCATGACCACCAGCACACACTTGAAGATCAACACAGACACTATGCATCAGTGTGTTGCTGGTTTAGCCGCACCCAAGAAGACCATGCACATGTTAATAGATGAGTTGGATGAAGGAGCCAAACCAATGCACCAGTTGCAACGGAGGAAAGAGTTCGCTTCAGCAATATGTCACCATGAGGTTCATGCACACCATCATGGATGACCAAGCTTGGCATCAACTCACTACTTTCACCATCATAAGCATGCCCGAGAGTTGGTCTCATCACAAAGGACCAAGTGTCAGTGATGTCTTTCATGGCTTGCTCAAGCCATGTTGTCTCACATGAGTACATGTGCATTGTAATGTAATTTCATGTCATGTGTAAGTCAAGTGTCAATAGTTGGATGTAACAGTCATAGAGTAGATGAAGAGTCATGAGGGTATATGAACTGTCACAAAGGGGAATGTCAAGGGTCATCCAACCCTTTGCTATAAATAGTCCCTCATAACTCATTGTATAGGCTTTTGGTTTGCCAAGCTTCTGATAAGACTATCTTGGAAAGAGGTTGGATAATATTGTAACGCGCCTTGGCTTCTTCACTGCACGGAGCTAGTTCATCTCTCTGGAGCAGCAGGCGGATGTGGCTGTAACATTCCACTATTGGGGCTAGCAGGTTTACATGGATGTATTATATGATTGGAACTTACACTTATTTATATAATAAGAGCCAACACGTTTTCATGCATATGTTGTTATTGTAGTTGGAATGTTTCGGTTGCTGTAGCAATGTATGTTGTTTAACTTACGTAGTTGAGTATGAACACTTTTGTATGTAGCTATATGAATCTTGCTGCAGATGTGCTGTTGGTTTAACCATCAATTTGGATTGCCGGACTGACCTGCTTTCCAGCTTGTGATGCATCTTCGCTCGTGTGTTCCCTTTCCACCTAAGTACACTTACAGGTTGCCAAGGGGCACACTCATCTCAACCCATCGGTGTTAGGAACCTTTCATGCACCTTCCTTGAATCACTTTAGTGGTCACACCCTTGTTACCAATAGATTTATCTTACTTTCCTCTATGTGAGATCGCGGTCAAGGCATTACCATACGACCCACTTCTGGGACTCCTACACCAAACGGTTTGAGGTCTAATTGGGACTTCTTATCGTGGAGATCCTATTACATGTTGGTGGGTCCAGCACCGTTAACATTTCTGGTGCTAGAAGGAGGGCCAAATGACAAATTATGTCTTCTCATCTAGTTTTGAACCTTTGCATACCTTTCATGGATTCTTGCACTCTTCTGCCTCCGTGGTGTTTTTCGAATCGTGAATATGTCTCCATCACGGGGGAGTTTTTCGATATCTTGTCTACTTTCACATATGATGGTGAAGGCAAAGTGGCCTGACCTGAGTACTTACATGACTTTCTTTCCATGCTTCATGAGGAAGTGGGTGTTCTGACGAACAGGCCACCTTGCTGCTTGCACACACACTTCGCGAATCTCCACGTCGATGGATACTCAGCCTAATGGCTGACAGTGTGCACTCACTTGAGCACTTTTGTGATCTTATTGAAGACACTCTCTATCATTTTGATCCAGACCATATTGAACAAAAACTATTACAGCAACGAAAGGCTCCACATGAATCAATTATCGATTTTTTGCAGCGCTTCCATGACTTGCACTTTCAAGCTCCGAGGAGCCAGATGAAATTCGCCTATCTTTGGGACTGGTTCGAGTATTTCTTTAAGAAATATGCCCGTCCCAAGAAGAAGCTTGAGATCAAGCCTCGCTCAACATGCTTCATTGATGGAGCTACACAATCTCATGTGGATGCGGTCACTGTCTCGACTGACTATCTGCCTCCCTCTCATTCAACAAATCTACCACTACCTAGTGATGTTGAATATCATGCTCACACACCTATTCATCTTTCACATTCTCCCAACATCACTTCACTCAATTTTCGCATAGGTTTGGTGGTGAGTCCTTCACGTTATCATACACATTCTATTCTATGACCTCTATCTTCACACTTGGGTGTTCCTATAGATAAAATTGTCTTATGTTCATCCATTCCAGACTCTTCACTTGTTGTGAACGAGGAACAACCCATTGATGGAGTTAGTGTTTCAAAACCAACATGCGATGTCATTCATGAAGAGTATGACTGGGAGCTTGAGCATAAACACTCGACGAAGGAGGACTCCCTTTTGCCTGAGCCCCCTCTGTTCTTTCCTAACATCTTTGGCAAACCTTCCATTCATGATTTCACATGTGTGTCTTCATCCACAAATGCACCCATTGTTGATCATTTGCAGGACCTGCCAGATGTTGGTCCATTATTTGACAAAGGAGAGGATAAGTTATTTATTGAAAATCCATTTGATCTTTCATCTGTCTTTTCCAGAAACACAGAGGGTGAGTTTGTTCATTTATCATCTACCCCTCTGTTTAATTCATCTAATCGTGAGGATGCTGATGAAACCCTTGATTTTTTTGATCGTGGTGGTCGTGATCCATTCGTTTCCATATTTGATCATGATCATGAATCTATCATAGTTCATCTTTCAAAGCCATCGGTTTATGATGACCTATCTGATGATGAAGTTGAAACACCCAAGATTGTAAAGGCACTTCAGCCCAAGCTGATGGTTATGTCAAGCCCTCCCTCTCTTGGGGTTAGTTTCACTTCTGATCAGGAAATTGTTCAATCACCCAAGGTTCCTCATCACTCAATTGTATGCATTGAAGATCCATCTCACACACAGAGCACATTTCCTCCAATCGAATTGCACAATCCCATCGCTCATGCATTGGAGGAATCTTACATTGCAAGCACACGTGTATGAAACAAGTTATCTTTGTTTCTTTCATTTGCTTGCATGTCTCAGTCAAGAGTGTGCTTGTGCTTCAAAGTTGCACGCACTGTCACACAACACCATGATTAGTCCATGGACTGCTCGTCATGCACTTGCACTCACTTATGTTTTGTGGGCACTGTCAAACACGAAGTGTGTTTGTCTTTATTGTTATATCTTTCTCGCTTGCTGGTTCACACAAATGGGTTGCTTGTGGACCAAGCCTTCACCAACATAAGTCAACCAATCCGCTGATGGCTGCATTGGAAATATCACTTCATGTGATCAGGCCCATGCACCGTTAGTGTAGGAGTAGGAGTAGTGTTTGTTTTCAATCACTTTTCTTGCATGCTTGTTTTCTTACTTGCTTTTCTTTCACTTTTTATTCTACTCTTGCGTTTATTTGTTGTTTATTAGTTCGCTTGTTTTGTATAGTTCATTTATTTCGTTTGTAGGTTAGTTTTACATGAAACCATGTATGACTCTTGAAACAAGCTGGGTGAAGTACAAGAGGGCTTGTACAACTATCAGTACTTGGTTATCTATCATGTTGCCTCTATATGAAGAGATTTTTACTTTTATTCCATGATACATTGAAGGAAAATACATACAGTTCGAAGTGAACCTTAGTGAAAACACAACGCTTGCATGCTAATTAGTGTCACCTTCTCTAGTCGGTTGTTTTTGGGTTAACCCTTGTCAGCTTAGTCAAGTAGAGTAAGGTGAGGGGGAAAACCTTAATAGGCATGTCAGAGATACAATAAACTACTTCTCTATTGGAACAACCTCTTCTGCTTTCAATAAGTCGAGATCCCTCTTTCGCCTCTGAAATGAATAGGTTCTATGCACAGATGAAAAAATGAAAAAATGACAAGCCAAAAAATTCAAAATGAAAAATGAATAAGGTGAAAGAAGAGAAAGTCTTCCTACATAGGGAGGTGATGCAAGTAACTCCATCAGGGTACTGACTAGGCTCGCTGGCAGCGGAGCCATGCTTGTGTTCCTATGTGACTCCATCAGGGTACTTTCCAGCCTTGATAGAAGTGGAGCAACACCAGAGATGAAACTAAGACTCTGATGACTATACTGCTTGTGCACCAATATACCCCTCAACCCCAATTGAAACAACTGTGTTGCCTTGTCTTGGAATGTGTGTCAATCGACCAAGAGTTTGGTAGATGCTACATATTACAATCAAGCTAGTTTGAAACCAAGATGAACTGAGAACTAAACAATACTTCCAGAGGTGTTAGACTTGCTTTTCAGGAACAAGGTCCATTTACGGAGCTGGAGTTCTACTGGTGTGTCACAAAGTGTTGTAGCGGCTACAACCACCGTCCAAAATTTTTCCTAAGCTTCATTTTGGAGCCTCCCTACCAACTTTTCACAGTAGCTTGTCTTGCTTCATCAAGTTCACAAGCTTCAGTGTTTTTCTTGCACAAAGGCAACCTGTCGATCACAGCTTGATGCATTCCCCTCATAGGCTGATCACCCGGACTTGGTCCAGCTACAGGTTGAGCAACTTCCCCAAGAAATTGTGCAATTCTAGAGGGCAACCATCCTTCCCTCCAGAAATTTCCCAATCCTGACTCGGAGTCTGCTGGGCTCCAGAATTGCCAATTTTGGCAGTTAACAGTCACAGTGAAAATTTGTGGGATTTTACCCAGCAGGGATACTTAGCCCAAAATTTTCACAAATCTAGGTAGCAGACAACTTCTCTACCCAGAAATTGCGCAAATCTCCTTGGTAGCCAGCCCAACTCCCAGCCAGATATGCACATTTCCTCCCAGAAGTTGAGCAACCTCTTGCCTGTGTAGTTGGTTGACCGGTTCCCTCTGGGACAGGGAAAAATTGACTTGCATGCATGAGCCACTTCTCCCAAGGTAGCATGTAAAGGCATCCCTTGACTCAGGGATCTATTTTTGGCAATTAGAGGTTACATGCAAGGATCATTTCAGAAACCTCCCACCAAATGTCGCTTCCCCTAGATTTGTGGCATGCACATCACAACCTCGATGTTATCAAAATTCATCAACTGGACATTGCACAACTCATTCCTCACATCAACCTTATAGCTCTGACATCCCATGCCACATCTAGGAGTTGTAGGCATGTTCAGCTCAGTTGTTTTGGGGTAAGCCCACTTTCCATGCCTTGTGTTGCATTTCTATCGCTTTTTGTGATTTCACTTGTATGAGTATTGTTTTCTTTATTCCTTTGAACACTTTTTTTCGTTTACATGTATACTAGCTTGTCCTAGAAGTGCTTTAGGTTTTGTTGACATCTCACTCATGTCGCATGCATGAAACTGTTTTTCATGAATGGTCACCGATTCGGTGACTCACCTCACCCACATGCATGTTGTTCCATTTTCTAAATATGTCATTCATCATTTTCATGCATGATCATTTGCCTATGCTGACACTTAGTATCACCATGCATTCACACTCACATTCGCGTTCAGTTTCCTGTCGGTGAGTCTGGGAATCCTTGGCCTGAACTCTGCCTTCACTGGGACAACATTGCGTAATACAGGGAAGAAAGTCTCAATATTCCTCTCCAGAAATGCACATTTCTACCCAGTGACTATCCTCTAGGACTATTTTGCACATTTATGAGGGACAATGACTGCTGGCCCAGAAAATTGTGCAATGTAGTCACTGAGCTTGTAGTCATTTCCAGCTGAGATTGCGCATTGCACAACTCCAACAGTCAGTAGTTAGACTGGACTATGCATTGCACAGTTCCAGTAGTCATTCAATCTCCCAGCAACCCAGACTGTGCCTTTCATAGTCTTGGTAGCCAGTCTCCTGATCTCTCGGCCGAAATTGAGCAACCTTCATGATCAGTCACACAAGTATGTTGCAAGTCAGTTCTCAAGTTCATTTTGGTTTTCGACTGACAAATTGCTTGCCATGAGTGTTGCCATGTCTCTAGGTATAGAAGGTGTTCATCTGCCTCTCAGCAGTGCAGGTAAAATGGTTTCCAAGAGAGAAGAGTTGAAGGCACTGTTCAGAGCACACCTAGAGACACAGTCGATCAAATGTCTATGAGCTTGCCTACTCACAAAGATATCAAGTTTTTTGTAGATGAGGACATCAAGATATGCCAACAACAACATCACAACAAGCAACATCATGAACAATAGTTGAAGGCATCATATCGAATGCAACGAATGCAATGAATGCAACAAATGCAATGAAGGCAAGTGGAAGGTTGTTGACAACACAGAGGCTAAACAAAGTTGTGAGCTCAAGAAGATCCACAGATGATGAAAGCAACTTTGGAGACTTAGGCTATGAGGTGATGGCTTGACATGAAGATCATGCAAAGATAGAGAATGGAACAAAGAAGGAGCTGCATGTCCTAAAGCAACAACTCAAGGAAGAACATGAAGCTGCACAGACAAACGAATGAGTTGCATCAGGAATAGAAACAACATTGGGTGCAACATGCACTCACAGATGAAACTATGCCCGTACAAGTAAAAGATCCATCCCAGCAGTTGGCACGAAGTAGACATGGTGAGCAGTTTTGTTTACTGCATGTAAGGGATTCAACATCATTCATGTCATTGTGCACACGCATGCAATCCAACCCATTCAACACACTCACCAAGGCAGAGACAAGAAGCAAGTCCAACTGGAGTTGAACCTGTTGTTATAGACATATTTGGGCACTGTAACCCAAATCATATATGTCGATAAACTAAGGGCTCTTTAACCCCTAAAATTGTTGTTTCATACCCTAAAGAATGATGGTCAATTGATTACATCATTTCCCAGAAGTTCCACTTGAAAATCCACTCATAACTAGCCAAAACTAGACCATACTAACTGCTCCATGGTCAAGGTGCGATGCATACTGGCTGCTACACTAGCCAGGTGTGATGCATACTGAAAGAGCCTTTTGTGGGGTGCGATGAACGAGAGTAGATAAATGGTAGAGACAATTTTCTAAGTGGATACCCAAAGAATCTTCTAGAAACTTATCATATGACACTTGCCTCTCTGAATTCGCCCAGGGATGAGTAAGAGATCAATGAAATCTCCAAGTGGAACCAAGAACTATCAGTGGAATGAAACTAATAAAAAACCCAGAGTTGAATCACACCTCTGCAAATATCTATAAATGGATCCCTCATTTGAGAGATCTAGAGGCTGGAATTTTGTAATTTGTAAGGAAGTGCTGTTGGTTTCTCTTTGAGAAGAGACATTGTATTGTTGGGTGATCTTTCTTTTCATGAGGTGAAGAGGGCTTTGATGCTGGGAGGATGATGCTAGATCAGACGATTGGGTTGTAATCCTCTCTTCTACTATTAATAAAGTTCTTTGAGTTTTCCTCCATATAATCATGTATTTATGAATCTTGTTATTTGTGGATGCAATTGTATGGTCAATGTATTTCTGATTCTGCATTGTTTATGATATTATAGACCGAGATGCTTTGATGGTGTTTTGTTGCTTTTCCTCTATAGGTATTCTCTAAAGTGGGACAAGTAGGAGAGGAGTGGCAAGCTCTATCAAGGGAGAGAGGAAACAAGCAAGGATCCCAGCGGAAGATCTAGGTTGGTCCTCTTTGATTCTCTCTTATCTATCATAGATAAAGGAAATCACAATTTGCTTTGATTTTTTGTTTTGAAGATAGCTACCCATCCTAGTGGGACTAACAGATCGAAAAGGCACTAGTTTTCCTAGAAACAAAATGGCGACTCCACTGGGGAGTGAATAGTTTGTTTGTTTGTTATTGTTGTTTGATTTATAAACTACAGACGGAGCCTGAAGTTAGCTAGCTAGCCTTTGAACTGCTTTTGCTATGCAACTGCAAAGTAGATGAATGCTGCTTCATTCAATCTCCGGGTTGGTTTATGAACTGAACATCTGAATTACAAGCATCCTAAATGCCCTTGTGGTAGCTCAATAACCTCATAAGATCATACCCCTGTACTTTCTTTTTACTATCTATCATAGCTCAGCCTAAATCACTGAACTTAGCCGCAAATTTTGAGCAAAAACCAAACTCAGTTTCATTCCTTGGCCCATCACACTATCTGTAACTGGCAGCCTATATACATTGTACCTCCCATGTGTTGCAGGTGAGATGCATCCATGTTTCCCTTAAGGACAAGTGCGATGGCTGAATGATATTGTTTCTGTCTCTGAAATTTGGTTTTTCCTCCTTGTTTTCAGCTCTGTTCAGTAGTTTTGCTGCTCATGATCAGTATCTCATTGCTAAAGCCTCTTTCATTTACATTATTCAGTTGATAGGGATTTGTAAATGTTTTTATGTGTTTGTCTATCATTTGCAGTCCTTCTTTGTCAAAAGTAGCTTAATCGAACTGTCGTTTTTGATGCAAGTAATTGTCGTAACTGTCATTTTGAGTCAAAAGGAAGAATGTTGTAAAGTCTTCCTCCTCTAGATAGTCGATTGCACTTTTTCCATTGTATTCGATTTGAATTGTTAATATTTAAAGTGTCGAAAGCAGTTTTCTATTCGAAATCGAAAAGTGTCGTTTTAGTCTTCCTTTCATTTTGAAAATAAATTGTCAAAGTGTCGCTTTGAAGAAAATAGTTCAGATCTGTACTTAGTTTTCCTTTTTGGCATTCTCACATTAAGGAAACAAAAAACAAATACATGCATCTGCATTTGCATTTAGACTATGTGCAAAAATGATTTAGGAAAAGTGCATTTAGTGTGTACTCTCTGCTTTTTGTTGAAAGAATCGTTATCTTCTTTCCTTAGTAGCTAGGATTTTCATTGCTAAAATAAACGACTGTTTATCATTTTAGATTGCATATTTAGGAATTTTACATCTACATCACGCGGTGAACCTTGAAAGAAAAACTTCTAAGCAAGATCAACTCTAAAATAAATCTCAATGAGCATAACAACGCTTTGGAACCTAACACAACACATCTAGATGTCTAGGCTAGAGACGTATTCTGGCGTCGTAAAGCTTGGTAACTATCGTTTTCATCGAAGGTTGGGTGATTCCTCATCTTGAAAAGTGCTAGTACGGACTTGTGCTACCCATACCGTCAAGTATATATTGGGAGACCATAATAGGATGATATCCTTTATCCATAGGAAGTCGTGTCTGCTGCCCTATCGATTGCAATGCACTGAACACAACATTTGGGAAGATAGACTGCCATACATAAGTCCTTGGTAATTTTTCTTTAATTTACCACCAAGGTGTACTTTGTAGTTTTGCGATTGGTTTGGTAATCCCTCTATCTAGATTTCCAGAGTAGTCACTTTCATTCCTTTTCGACTCCTTAAAAGAAAAGGTCCATCTGAGCACTTGTCACTTTAGGATCATTAAAAATTGAAGGCGAATAGAGTTATATTTAGCTTCTTCTCGACTCTTAAAAATTGAAAAAGAAAAGTTGTGTCAAAGCGTCATTAAAATTTATTTAATTTGGAATAACATTTTTCCCTTTTTTAATTTTGAGTTAATCAAGTAATCCGCAATCGTGGAAGAAATTCAATCAAAACCCCATCGTTCATGGAGGCTAGCGAGTCAACCGTCTTTGACTCCAGAAACGAAACCATTCCAGGAAAACGGTCTTGTTTAACTGAGTCCACCTCTGCTAGTTTATTTGAAACTTGTGTTTCAACATCATCAGAGACTACAATTGCTCCGATAATTTCTGGTACATCTGCCTTTACAGAAGAATTTCCACAGTTACAAGAGGACATTAGAACTAATCCTAGTGTAACGGTAGACGCTTCCATACCTGAAATAGTTCTAGCAAGAGCTGGTCCAGAAACTGAAGTTCACTTACATGAACATCTGGAAGTTGAGTTCCAAAATTCAAAAGGTGTCACCCCTCCAGTATCTGTCACTGCAGAAGCTATACCTTCTTCGGCTCCAGAAATATTTTACAGACCTGACGGTCTACCTCTTCCACCTGGACTGATTGCCATAGAGGAGATAGTAGAGGATCTTCCATCCAGTACTCCATTGCATTTTGGAACTGGGATCCACTTATATCCTTCTATTCCTGAAGTTAGTTCTTTCAATCCTCCTTCATTGCAAGTTCTTGTCGAATCGCTAGGAAATATTTTGGATAGACTAAATATGTCTAAACAACCGTCAACATCTACGACAGTGTCATCCGATACAGCCACAACAGAACTTCTTGCTACGACCCCTACGATGTTTGTTGGTATACCATCTGTCCCAATCACTAGATGGAGTCCACCCAAGGACTCCATCTAGTTATCAATCACTAGATGGAGTCCACCTAGGGACTGTTTCGACGACATGGTCTGTTCCTATTGGTTCCTCCAGGATCCTATTTGGCATTTCTTATGTTGAAGCTCAACAAATTGATCTTACATACCAGTTTCAATTTGGGCAGCCCAGTCTTCAAAGACCCATCTATCCTTTGAGTACTGGATTGCCACCATATGGGGAGCAATATGATTTTTCATTGCTCCCTCCTGGAGAACAACCATATGAGAGCTCACAACAAAATTCAAGTCAAACTGGAATTACATCTGGTGGTTGGATACCAATACTACCTCAACAACCAAGGGTTGTATATTCAATGCAACCAACACAACATGTGTCGAACATTACCACTACACCTGCTATTGTGACTGTGTCACAAGTAGAAGCATAGCCTGTTGCATGTCAACCTCAAATCTCCGAGGTTTCAATACAATAGCCTCTTGTCTCTACGGCTCAATCACAACCTCAGATTAGTGCTTCTTTAACTGGAATGACTCAGGCTCAAACGAGTGTTATCACTCTGCATCTTGGTCAATCATCCAGTATTGGGCAACAATGAATGGTCCAACAACCATGGCTGGTACAATATCAACAACCACAATTCCAGAAAGCATACCGAGGACCTGAGCAACAAGGCTCTGTAGGTAATGGACAACCGCGTTCTCAAAACGGTTATCAACAACCATTCTATACTAGTTATGTCCATCAACCTTATCAAAGTTACCAGCATCAGTTACATTATGCTGGTATGCAAAGACCTACTGCTCAGGCAATCCCATCTTATCCTGGGTATGCTTCGCCAAACCTGAATCAACAGTTGCCCTTTGTAGCAACTCTAGAATTACTAGATTTGAACCAGTTAAAAAATGATCCAAATGCTTATGCCCCTTGGTGGTCGGCGATTCCTCATAAACTTCCCTTAGATATTCCTAAATTCAATAGAAATCCGGGTGAAGATCCATCGAATCACGTAATGACCTTTCATTTGTGGTGTTCATCCAACACCCTCAATGATGATTCGATTAGGCTTCGCCTTTTTCAATAAATGCTAACTGGTTCGGCAGCGAAATGGTACATTGAATTTCCTAGAGCTTCATTCGATAACTTCAGTGCTCTTGCCACTACCTTTTTAACCCACTTTCAGTTACCCATAAGGTACGAAATAGGGACAGAACTCCTTACCAACTTTAAATAGACAACAACCACTCACATATCGGATCATATTCATGAGTGGAGACGTCGTCGTTGAATGGTAAAGACGTATGTTCCTGATCATTTTCTAGCTGAGTGGTTTATTAAGTCATTATTACCTTCTATTACTGAAGATGTGGCGAAAGGAGGAGTTGTCACTGAAGAGCAAGTCATTGCTCGTGCACAATATTTGGACTTGACCTATACTCAGTCTGGCACGCTCTATGATGAAATCCCTGATGCTCCTAGACCAGAATTTTCCGTTCCTCCCCCTCCTAAATCAAACAGGACTCTCATGCCGACGATGGCATGATTGGTACCTCAAGTACACAAACCGTAAAGGCTCAATCTGGTAAAGCCCTTGCAGTTTCTAGTAAAAAAGCAAATGACAAACTTCCTGCCTCAGAGGTTAATGCTGTGTCATCTGACATGGGCAAAGAACCAAAGCAACCAGGAGGCAAGAAGAAAGGGAAGAAAAAAGAAGAAACAGGAAGATTCAACTCCTGAAAATTCTTTTGAAAACCCTACTGGGCGAAAGAAACCAGGTAAACCATGTTTCATTTGTAATAAAGAACATTGGATGAAAGATTGTCCACATCGAGCTGAGGTCAATACATTTTTAAAGACTTCAAATACCTTAGTAGTGTTGACTGATTCATTTCCAAACCCAGAAACTAATCTGGTTGCTATCGATCATGCTTCCCCATCCTAAGTGCCTATGTTATCCGTCTTGAAATAGCAAAAATTATGCTTTGATATCAACAAGGAATAAATATTATGGGAATCCATAGGTGTCGAAAAACAAGGCTACAGATCAACCCAGTAGTTCGACAACGACTTCGTCAGAAGTTGTGCCACCCATCATTCCTGAACTAACTATAAAGCCGCCAAAGGGAGTAGTACATAAATCGACATTTAATCCTCGTGCTCAAGTGGCACAAAATTATAATATAGTAGAGGATCTGGCTCAATCACCATCTGCTATGTCGACACTTGAAGTACTGCAGAATTGCCCCTCCCAAAAGCAAGCTTTATTATCAGCAATAGGTGGGATGGACCCAATGGATTCCAATCTTGTGGCCTTTAACCACAAAGGATATGAACCTCAGTTACCGGCCTAACTCGATTTCCTTATACAGGTAAAAGCCCTCAATAAAACTATTCATCGAACAATCATTGATGAGGGGGAATCTACCTGTATTATGTCAATGAGTTGCTGGAAAACTTTAGGCTCACCACCCTTGTCACGATCATCAATGAAATTAAAAGAATTCAATGGAAGAACATACACACCGTATGGGATATTAAGTAACTTTCAAGTTGAACTGGGGGGTAAGACAGTAGAAATTGAAGTCGAGGTTATCGATGGAAACCTTGATTACAATATCCTACTAGGAAGGCCTTGGATTTATGCTATGGCTGCTGTTGTGTCAACATATTTTAGAAACATTGCATTTCCCTTCTAAGGGGGAATTACATTCGTTGACCAACTAACCTTTTTCCCCAACAGTTCACAAGCTACGGGAAGCATTCCAATGATCCATGGAAGCTCTCAATCGCTTCAAAATGTCAGAGTAGGTCTCCTAAAAGACCCCGCCTTAATGGGTACTTTTTCCCTCTCACCTTCGAGCAATCTGGTAGAAGTGACCATAGTGGAAACCTGTCATATGGTATCTTCTACATCATCAAATATTAAGAAAATTTCTGAACATTTTGTTAGTATGGATCATTGCTAGGTGTTGCCCCCAAGCCCCATAGAAATTTTGTAGCAATCAATTTTCTGGGCCTGGTGGGCAAACCTAAATCAATGCTCATCGAGTGTTTGGATAGATAGGTCTCTAAAATATGGCACCTCTTCAGATCCTTGGTATCATATACATTCTATAGATGAAGGAATCAATCAGTCAATGATGATAAGAGAGGCACCATGGGAAGATTACCACCATCGTTCCCATCTTCAAGATAATGATGAAGATTATTCCGACGACCTTAATCATCCTTCAGTTTTTGATTTTCTATCAAATACTATAAATACGGTGGATTCCAAATGAAATCTGTCCAATATTTAAGAGAATATCACCATAAATATCTCGACCAAACCTAATGTTGTACATAATATTCATGTTGGCAAATCTTGTTCTCCTTCAGAACTGGAAATATACTGCGCTCTTTTTCGCGAATTTAGAGATGTCTTTGCATGGTCATATGAAGAAATTCCAGGCATTGACTCGAGCATCATTGAACATGAAATCAAGATGTATCCAGATATCAAACCAGTATGACAACGACTTCAACTGGTTCACTCGAAGAAAGCCACTACCATTAAGGTAGAAGTTGAAAAGCTATTACATGTTGGTTTCATTTACCCTATTCCTCTAACTGATTGGGTATCGAATATTGTTCCTGTGATGAACAAGTAAGGAACAATTAGAGTGTGTGTCGACTACAGGGATGTAAATCAAGTTTGTCCAAAGGACAACTACCCTACACCCTTCATCGACCAGATAATTGATGAATGTGCTGGATGCGAAATCTTTTCATTCATGGATGGATTCTCTGGATACAATCAAATCAATATCTACCCACAGGACCTGTCGAAGACTACATTTATATGTCCATGGGGCACATTCGCATACCGTAAACTACCTTTCGGTTTAAAGAACGCAGGGGAAAATTTTCAGAGGGAAATGAACTATGCCTTCCAGGACATCAAGCACATCATTCAACCATATCTCAATGATCTATTGGCTCATTCACGAAAGCGGACTGATCATTCGTAGCATTTGAGAGCTATATTTCTATGCTATCGACACTACAAGATACAACTCAATGCACACAAGTGTTTGTTTTGTGTCGGTTTTGGTCGGTTACTTGGTTTCATAGTTTCTAAGGATGGAATTCGACTTGACCCATGTAAGGTTCAGGCAATCATCGACATGCCTCCACCTTCAAATTTGCTTCAGATTTAGAAACTCCAATGGAAAGCAAAATTTCTGAGGAGGTTCATTCCAAATTACACCAAACTTGCTAAAGGTTATACACTTCTTTTGGAAAAAGAAGTGCCCTTCAACTGGGATCAGGTTGCGTAAGCTTCCTTTGATGCTTTAAAGGATTCCCTAATAAAAGAATCATTAATGTACGCTCCTGACTATCAAAAAGACTTTAACATGTATCTCGCCGCAACAGATACAACCATTGCCATGGTTTTAGTACAAGAAGACAAAGGAATTGAACATCTGGTTTAATATTTAAACTAAAACTTAAATGATACAGAAAGAAAGTACTCCTATGTTGAAAAGCTGGCTCTAGCAGCAGTTCAAGCAGTACAGAGATTTTGACACTATATACTCTTTCGCAAAACTACCATTCTGTCAGATTGCAACCCTATGACCTACATTTTGTCACGTCAATTACTAGGGGGCAAATATTCAAAATGGATATCCATTTTTCAAGAGTTTGATCTGGAATTCACCAAATCCAAATCAAAGAAATCTCTAGTTTTTGCGGGGTTACTATGAGACCTCCCATCATCGTCCAACGATTCAAAATCTAAAGCATCAATCGTGGATGAAACTCTATTTCTGATATCGTCAAGCAATCTCTGGTATGGAGATATACTGATCTATCTCGAAACACAAACCTTTAGGCCTAACACCTCACGCTCTAAACAATGGCATATTCAATACCAAGCCAAAAACTACATGATCATCGGTGATACACTTTACCATCGTGGTGTCGATACAGTTCTACTAAGATGCCTCACACATGAGGAGGCCGAAAAGGTCTTGAATGATTGTCATTCACGTGCGTGTGGGGGGCATCAATCTGGTTACGCTACGGCACAAAAGGTCTTATGAGTTGGTTACTTTTGGCCTACTATATTCAAAGATTACATAATCGCAGTCAGAAGTTGCCATGCTTGTCAGATTTTCAATTGCAAAACCAAACTACCACCCGCACCGCTGCATCTAGTAGTTGCTGTTGGGCCATTCGCCACATTGGGCATAGATTTCATGACATGTAACCCCACCACGGCCAGGGGGCATGGGTATATCATAGTCACAGTCAACTGTTTTACAAAATGGGCCGAGGCGATGCCTACATTAAACAACAACGGTAAAACAACTGCTCTTTTCTTTTTCAATCATGTAGTCTCTAGATTTAGTATTCCACAAGCTATAGTCAAAGATCATGGATCACATTTTCACAATCACATGATGGTTGAATTGGCTGCCAAATTAGGACTGTCCCATGACAGTTCTACTCCATATTATCCGTAAGCTAATGGACAAGTTGAGGCCATCAACAAAGTCCTGAAGCACATGTTGCAAAGTATGATTGGAGTCCACAAATGGAATTGGCACTTAATCCTATACTCAGCTTTGTGGGCATATAGGAAATCGCTAAGAAATGCGACCAGATTTACACCCTTCTAGTTGTTGTATGGCTTGGAAGCGGTCTTACCGATTCAGTGTGAAATTTTATCTCTCAAGCTCGCAATCGATCTACTTCCTGAAACTTCGGAGGAAGAGGCTCGTTTCTTGGAACTAATCCAATTGGATGAAACCCATCGTGATGCCACATTGGCTAACAAAGCTCATAAGAAATGGGTCAAGGCATAATTTGACAAAAATGTCAAACCCTGTGTCTTCTCAGAAAGTGACCTGGCCTTGCTATATGATTAGGACTCTGATAAATTGGGAGCAGGTAAGTTCGAACCATTGTGGATGGGCCCCTACATTGTTAAAAGAGTATTAGCAAAAGGTTCCTACGAGCTAGTAGACTACGATGGGATTCCACTGTCGCAACCCCGGAATGGGTTGTATCTTAAGCGTTACTATGCTTGATTAAGTGTAGTAATCTCTTTATAGATATGCTTTGTTACATTTTTCTTTCCATCAAGATTTATCATTTTGGTTAGGTAATCCACTTTGCATTTGTTACATATGTCGAACCTGTTGGAATCATTCGTTGGATATGCTGACGGAGCTATTCGTAGGACGCAGACCCTATCTTCTGCAGCCTGGGCCATTTTTGATCCAATAGGCGAGTTAGTGAGTTTCAGAGGGATATGTATTGGTCGATCAACGAACAACGTTGCTGAGTACAATGAGTTGATGGAGCTTCTCTCTGACGCCATTGCACATGGCATACACCAACTTGTTGTCAGGCTAGATTCGCAACTCATCATCCTACAACTTACTGGCGTCTGTTCTGTTCGGAATCCAGCTATCTATCATATGTTCTTAAGGGTTAGGATTTTGGAAAGGCAGTTTGATTCTATTCAATATCAACACATTTCCAGAAACTTAAACACATTAATTGATTCATTAGCAAATTATGTGTTATATAGACATTTGCAACATTTATAAAGAAAAAGAATTTCACATTAACATTTGCATCAGGATCAAATAACTTAACCAAGATAAAACTCCGAAAATCAAAAATATATAACTGTTTATAGTTTTTACAAAATGTTTTGTGTCCAAGACAAAATCGGTCATACGACCCAAAAACTCAAAAATGCAGAAAAGAACCCTAGAATAATGGTGTTGGTGATAGCAAGTCACTGCCTGTGCAATCATATGTAAGAGCCTAGTCCATCAACTTGGCATGCCAGTAGTATGGCACTGTAACCTTAGAGGTAACTTGTCCGTCCTCACATCCTGAATACCAAGAGTGAGACCCTCGATTTGATCCTACAACACTGCCAGGGTCTCTGCTATGTCTAGATCACGAAGGACAACCCTCCCTACAGCCTCTCCTGCTGGAACATCAGCTGCTACCCTAGGGCGTGCTGCTGGTCGCACTGTCCCAACATCCACACACATATATGAGTTTGATTAAGTCTTGGTAACATATAAAAAACACAAGAACATTATAAAACTGATAAACAAAGATATGATCAGATCTTTTTACCTATAACACTCCACTACTCGCCAGCCGGTAACGCCAAATCTAGGTCTCCTCGGAAATCCATCCCAATGTATGGATACTCTACGAAGACCATCTCCTGATGGTCGAACCACTCAAAGGAGGCATCAAAGAATGAAATTTGTGACTGGACAACATGTCTAGCCATGAGGTCAACCCATCTCTACATCTGTGGTTCCCTCGGTGCTAGGAATCCTAGTGGAATGTGCTGTGGCTGCATCAGTGTAATCCTCTCCAAGGTGAAAGCAGTCAGAATGGAATTGCAACAAAAGTTCTTGGATCTTCCATTCTTTACCTTGGAGAGCTATTCTTTTATGACTGGAAGTACCACCTCACACCAGTTGAATACCTTTGGTTCTAGGCATTCTAGGGCGTACTGCATATAAGATCTGTTGGCCAAATGAAGATCCGCGCTACTAGCCAATCTATAAAAGGTGAATAAAATGGTCCTCAAGGACCGATCAGTGACATCTCGGATATTGATCTTGCGATCCCTGCTGGGCTGAGATCCATCTCTACAAAACTGACGAATATAATCCCTCACAGATTCACCCCCATGGGAGGATCTTGATAGTGAGAGAGGGGCACCACGCCTCGATAACTCAGTCAAAAAGTAGATATCCTCGACTGTCAAAGGAATGGATTTTCCTCTAATCTGGAATACTTGGTTGATCGGATCCCATGCATCGAGAAAATATTGCAACAAATTGATTTGTTGCCTCATGCTAGATATGCGGAAGAATTTTAGCAAGCCACAGTTTCGCAATGCAGTAATCGTACCCGGATCATGTAAGGAAATCATGTCCTCTTCTTCATGCTCACGTTCACACCATGTAATGACCATCTTGATCCAATGAATCTCTAAAACACAAACAAAAGATGAATTAGGATCCTGATTTGGGCAAAAACAGGCAAAAATTTCATGAAAAAACATTATACAAACTTTCCCTTCTGCGCCCATTACACCCTGCCTATGTATAGGGTGAGATGCATACTAACTGGCCAATGTCCAACTTAGTATGCATCACACTTTTTGATGCAGACCAAGTGCGATGGGGAGAGAACAAATTCTTCAAACCCCTGGGGCCCAAAAGAAAGGGAAAACTTGCTCAAAATCAGAAAAGGATGGAATGCAATTGAAGAGCTCAGGGTTAGCTCCTACCTGGTCCTGATGGTGCGGAGAATAGTCCACCAGATCTCCCGAAATCAGCTGATGAAATTTGAGGGGGAAAACACCTCCAGAGCTCCAAAAATCCCAAATTTGAATGAAATGGTAAAAATGAGAGGTAAAACTGCTTTTTATGTTACTATTCACGTACTTCAAGTAAAATGTTGGTTTTTAACTCATTTTTCAGACATGTATTTGTATTTCTAATCAATTTGATGGAGCAATTGAACAAGTTGTACAACCGTCAAAAGAATCTAGCGTGTTAATGGTAAATTGAACATCTTTGACTATTATCATGAGCAATGTTTCCGCAAGGTTCAAGCTCATTAAAAAATAGACCCGCCTTCAGTAAACGACCTCTATTATTGCATTTCTATCAGATTTTCAAGCCTTGGTTGTGTTCTTACCGTCACCTCCATTCTTTTGGCCGATCATACGCTTCCACTTTATTGTTTACCCTCTTGAAGAGCAGATGCGACGAGTGATTCTATTAGCCACCCTCTTTACACTGCCATGTTTGAGAAGTTCCAAACTTCCCTGGAACCAGTTGCTACCGAGAAACATCACTCGTTCCTAAAAAACGAGTCTCTTTTAAGCTCTTTTTAGACTCGTTAAATATGAAAAGATCGTCGAGCTACTGGCCTTTCCAGCTCGTTAAAGTAAAGGGAAGCGCCATCCCTCCTCTACATTTTAATCTTTTTGGACGTGAGGGATCATTCCACAAAAATATCGAGTGCTTGTGTTTTTCGGCTTGCTAAAGTGATCGAAAATTCATCCCTTTCGTATTATTTTATACTTTTTCGGAATTTAGGGATTATGCTACAAAAAAGGACTACTGGAGTTTCCTTTTCGTCCCTTTTCAAAATGTCTAAAGATGAAAAGGACCGAGTTATCATTGTCGTTAAACTCGTTAAAATACTAGCGACAAACTTGTCCATCCAGATAAGAGTGAGTTTCACTGTCGCTAGACTCGCCAAATGTAGTGACAGGTTTGCCCGAAGGGCAAATTATAGAACAAGCATATGTTATCCTCCTCAAGCTTGACAAAAATAAAGAGGCACTGATCAGCAATGACTAGGGAAAGAAGGGAAACTTGAAGAACTTCATTGGTAGCAGGTTGCTCTTGAACATGGCACTTTCACTCCATCACCATGATTGAGTCAAGTTGGGTTATTCCATTCACTGGTCATATCACCATTGGTCCTCCACACCATCCATATTTTGGGGTTAATGCTACAAATCCATCTCAGTGTTGCCGACATGTTCAAGAGAAGTCATTCAGAGAATTCACCACCTAGCTAATGCCTCATCCATTGCAATACCTTCACCCTCCATTTTTCATGACCGCCATTCCTGAACCTTGTATCATCAGATCGTTTTCACCTCCAGAAAATAATTTGCTCCGTTTCGTGTCGTAGATGTGGGATGCATTAATGCCCTCCTACGATGGGTCACTTCTTGTCGACATCAACTCATTATCCAAGAAGTTGACTTAGGAACAACCCTTTCAATACTTTGAAGCTTACATGCCTTAATGGCAAGTTTCTCATTTCCGGCGACAGGTTTACATTAATGGCCATTGACCACAAGATTTTGCGTCATGTTCGACATCAGATCATATATTCACACCACGTGAATTGTACTGTAGTACCTTGAGGGTCATTATTATTATCAGTGATTCCTCTCGCGCCTGTTAACAGCTTACATCATTGGCTGGTAATCAGGCGATGTCTTTCCATGTTTGACTTCAGAACATATTTTCACATGGATCGATTTATACATTGGGCAAAGATTGAATGAGTTTGAAGACCCTGGATGTAGTTTCATCCATCCGGGCTACGATATATTTAGGAAAATAAAGACATCAAATGTACACAGAAGCAGACGACTCTACAAGAATCACAGAGTCATCATTTGTGTAGCTTCTGTGTACATTTGATGTCTTTATTTTCCTAAATATATCGTCTACAAGAATCACCAGTCTACAATAGCAGACGATTATCTGTCCCATGTACATGAAAATGAATTTATAAAGCTGAGCATGGGAATGCCCACCTCAGCTAGATCATGAAAATAAAATGATGATGATGTATTGTATTGTATTTTATACAAGTCACCTTCCAGTTCGAATACCTCAGATCCTCATGATAAAGCATTTCACCTGACATAAGAAGATTTACGACCTCATGCTTTAGGGGACAACTGTTATAGACATATTTTGGCACTGCAACCTCAATCATATATGTCGATAAAACAAGGGATATTTAACCCCTAAAAGTGTTGTTTCATACCCTAAAGAATCATGGTCAACTGATTACATCATTTCCCATAAGTTCCACCTGAAAAGCCACTCAGAACTAGCCAAAACTATACCATACTGACTGCTCCATGGTCAAGGTGTGATGCATATTTGCTGCTACACTAGCTAGGTGTGATGCATACTGAAAGAGCCTTTTGTGGGGTGCGATGAGCAAGAGTAAACAAATGGCAGAGACAATTTGCTAAATGGATACCCAGAGAATCTTATAGAAACTTCTCATATGACACTTGCCTCTTTGAATTCGCCTAGGGATGAGTAAGAGATCAATGAAATCTCCAAGTGGAACCAAGAACTATCAGTGGAATGACACTAATAAAAAACCCAGAGCTAATTCACACCTCTGCAAATATCTATAAATGGATCCCTCATCTAAGAGATCTAGAGGCTGGAATTTTGTAATTTGTAAGGAAGTGCTGTTGGTTTGTCTTTGAGAAGGGACATTATATTTTTGGGTGATCTTGCTTTTCATGAGGTGAAGAGGGCTTTGATGCTGGGAGGATGATGCTGGATCAGACAGCTGGGTTGTAATCCTCTCTTATACTATTAATAAAGTTCTTTGAGTTTTCATCCATATAATCGTGTATTTATGAATCTTGTTATTTGTGGATGCAATTGTATGGTCAACATATTTCTGATTCTGCATTGTTTATGATATTATAGATTGAGATGCTTTGATGGTGTTTTGTTTCTTTGCCTCTACAGGTATTCTCTAAAGCGAGACATGTAGGAGAGGAGTGGCAAGCTCTATCAAGGGAGAGAGGAAACAAGAAAGGAGTCAAGTGGAAGATCCAGGTTGGTCATCTTTGCTTCTATCTTATCTATCATACATTAAGGAAATCAAAATTTTCTTTGATTTTTTGTTTCTAAGATAGCTACCCATCTTAGTGGGACTAGCAGATCGAAAAGACACTAATTTTCCTGGAAATACCTGTACTTCGATAAGTTGATTCGCATGACCACCAACACACACTTGAAGATCAGCACAGACACTATGAATTAGTGTGTTTTCGGTTCAGCCACACCCAAGAAGACCATGCGCATGTTAGCAGATGAGTTGGATGAAGGAGCCGAACCAATGCACCGGTTGCAACGGAGGCAATAGTTCGCTTTAGAAAGATGTCACCATGAGGTGCATACACACCATCATGGATGACCAAGCTTGGCATCAGCTCACCACCTTCACTATCACAAGCATGCCCAAGAGCTGGTCTCATCACAACGGACCAAGTGTCAGTGATGTCTTGCATGCCTTGCTCAAGCCATGTTGTCTCACATGAGTACATGTGCATTGTAATGTAATGTCATGTCAAGTGTGAGTGAAGTGTCAATAGTTGGATGTAACAATTATAGAGTAGATGAAGAGTCTTGAGGGTAGATGAACTGTCACAAAGGGGAATGTCAAGTGTCAACCCACCCTTTGCTATAAATAGTCCCTCATAACTCATTGTATAGGCTTTTGGTCAGCCAAGCTTCTGATAAGACTATCTTGGAAAGAGCTTGGAAAATATTGTAAGGCGCCTTGGCTTCTCCACTACACAGAGCACTTCATATCTCTGGAGGAGCAGGCGGATGTGGCTGTAATGTTCCACTATTGGAGCTTGCAAGTTTACATGGATCTATTGTATGATTGGAACTTACACTTCTTTATATAATAAGAGACAACATGTTTTCATGCATATGTTGTTATTGTAGTTGGACTGTTCTGGTTGTTGTAGCAATGTATGTTGTTTAACTTAAGTAGCTGTGTATGAACAATTTTGTATGCAATTATATGAATCTTGTTGCAGACGTGCTGTTGGTTTAGCCATCACTTTGGATTGCCGAACTGACCTACTTTCCAGCTTGTGATGCATCTTCACTGGTGTGTTTCATTCCCAGCAGAGTACACTTACAGGTTGC
Source organism: Pinus tabuliformis (assembly GCA_031772625.1). Lineage (NCBI taxonomy): Eukaryota > Viridiplantae > Streptophyta > Pinopsida > Pinales > Pinaceae > Pinus > Pinus tabuliformis. The sequence goes on from CM062819.1 coordinate 1,031,094,238, forward strand.
CAAGGGGTGCACTCATCTCAACCCATCGGTGTTAGGAACCTCTCATGCACCTTCCTTGACTCACTACAGTGGCCACACCCTTGTTACCAACAAAGTTATCTTACTTGCCTCTATCTGACATCGCGGTCAAGGCATTACCATACGACCCACTGTTAGGACTCCTACACCAAATGGTTTGAGGTCTAATTGGGACTTCTTATCGGGGAGATCCCCTTACATGTTGGTGGGTCCAACACCGTCAACAATACCTTAGGAGAAGAGGTAGCTGTGGTGTCATTCTTGTTGAATTTTTGTTTATCCTTCTTGGTGGCACTCTCTAGTTTAAATTTAGGTAGTATTGCAAGGGGTAAGGTCTCCGCAGAGGGGTTTTTGGTAATCAATCCCATAGGCGTGATCCTTGATCTTGTCGATGTGGTTTGAGGAGCCAAATACTAGATGAGAATTGCAAGAGCCATGTTTTGTAAAGTGAGGGTTGCCATGATGTGGTGCAAAACAAAACAGGTGGAGGGTAGAGAAAATGGGTTTGAGTAATCATGTAAGGGAGAAAGGTTGGTTTGCTTGTCACAATATTTGGAGTTTCAAGATCTAGAAATTGAGTATTATGTGTCTAGTTACCATCTAATGTGGTCATCATACATAAAACAGTTGTATAAACTAGTGTGAAAACTGGTGGGTCTCCTAGGTATGTGTTGAGGAGAGAGGAAGTTTTAAACATTCTTCGGTCGACTTCGGTCAAGGAAGGGATTGCTGGGTAGGGGTCCCCTAGGTCCAATTTTTGTCCAAGTCATGTAAAATATCCACATTTTGCGGAGAGGAACACAATTTGCACAATGTTATAGGAGTCAAAGGGGATTTAGGATGGGTCAAAGCCCCTTATTTTGTAAAGGGATGGGATAAATTTGGCTATTTTGAGCTTTGCCCACGGTTTGCAGACCATGGTATTGTAAGGTTAAAATATATATAAAGGGATGTATTAGTGATTCAAAGGGATTAACTCATTGTTATGATATGATTTTGAGTCTGTAATTGTGATATATATTTATGTATTGGGGTGAAGGGGAAGGCTCTTATAACTGTGTGCGCGGAGACCTTGGTTAGTATGCAGCTGTGTGCATAAGTCCCTGCAGCTACGTGTGCAGGGTCATAAAGATTGTATCTGTGAAGATTTGAGATAATAAAGAAGAATTTGGAATGGATATGTGTACTTTTATATGTTCACATAGTTTCTATACCTATGCATAGTTAGGGTTCGCTTTTGTATATTTACTTTGTAATTGCGTCGCGAAGGTTCAGCATGTTAGACTAGTTAGGTGGAGCTCACAAGTCTATTAACTAGGAAACACTCTATGATTGTAATAGTAAGATTAATGGTTCGTGAAGGTCAGATTAATCCCTAAACTAAAAGAAACCCTAAAACCACACTGCATAGTCCCTACGGATGCAGAAACGTGGTTCTTGCATCCCCTAATATTGCCTCGGGCGATACTACAATCTGCGCTGTGCAGATCATTTCCAAAAGGGCTGGTAATATAGGGTTTTGTTGGTTAGCGCAGGTAACTTTGAACTTGGGTCTGAACCCCTCTGAGGGATGTGTGATGTGGCGATTGCCTAAAAAATAGATCCAAGATAATATGAAGTTGCATGAATTTTCAGCATAGGAAAATAGAAATCCATGCCAGTCAATAGAAAGGTGGTTACAGAGGTATATCTCTACAGAACAAAATGAGATGTATTTCACATCATTCACTAATGAGCTACATGAGTGGCTTTCAAAACTAGCCACAAACGAGCTTTGTTGGAAACACGATGATCGTACTGTGTGGACCCCAGAGCTAATTAGCGACTTAAGGAGACTGAAAATAAGGTCACAAGAGATGTTCACTACTGAATTGATAGTATTCTTGGAGGCTTTATTACTGAATTCACAATTAACACATCAGTATCCTACAATGAAGCTGAGCACTAATTTTTCAAAGGTCCACGAGGTGAGCATATGAATTCCTTAAAGCTCTATATTAAGATGTTGTTATGTGAAAAGGGTGTATTGCATATGAATTGATGTTTAAAAGAAGCGAGACTAGATCTACATGAAGCAGAAAAAGGTTCAGAATAGACCGTGATAAATTCACTAAGGTTGACTACAGTCCATTATTGGGTGAATTAAAAAGTGAAGAAGAAAGGAGTAACCCTGGTACACCTAGAAGTGCATTGCAGTTAGATAATTAAGGCACTTTTGGGATTCCCCATCCACCCACTCCACCTCCACCTTCACCTCCACCTCCACCTCATACACCTACACTTCCACCTCTAACTCCACCATTTAATATGGATAATGCAGTGAAGATGCCTATTTTTAAGGGTCAGGGATTAGAGGATCCTAAACAATTTTGGTTTGTTATAGAAGCTGTGTGGAAAGAACAACAGATCAATGATGAAGATATGAAGAAAGTGTAGTTTGTCACAGCACTATAAGATAGAGTATTTTCATGGTATATCAATTACAGTACAACTGACCTAGCTGCTTTGCTAGCTGAGACAAATAACACACTAAATGTGGAGTTCAAGAAGGCCAAGTTGCAGTCATAGTGCATTACGGAAATAAAATAAATTAAGAAATCAGTGAATGAGACTGACTAGGATGTAGATTAGAGGTTAAAATGCTTGTTGGGACTAGTCAACTTCCATATCTTCGACGAACAACAAAAAGAGTGGTATATAGCTACAATATTGCCACATCTTAGATTACCATTATCGCAACAAAATATTCGGACGCAGGCAGGAGCACTATAAATCACGATGACGTTAGAAGCTTTGCTAGTACAAGATACTCACATGGGGGTTTAGCAGATACATTCAAAGTTAGCAAGCTCGCATATGGAGCTCCAAAGATTTGAATAACAAAAAAGAAGCCCGGTCTAAGATGCACTCAAAAGTTTGGTGCACAAAGTGTAAAATGGAGGGTCACTATAAGGACCAACGTCCTATTTATCACGGTTATGTGGCTACCCGAGGTCTCATTCCTTTGAAGCTAGAACATAGTGTTGGACCAAGTGCTGACCGAGTGTTTGGTGTAGTATTTTCTGAGATGTAGGCCAACACCCAACTAATCACCATTATTGTTGCAAAAATATGTGTAGTTTCCAAAGCAATTATTTTCTAATTTCTTGTTGCCATTATGACACAGGTTTGGCACTATGGCACAGGAATTGTCCTTGATGGCAACTCACTCAAATGGAAGATCAATAGTTTAGGCTCTCAGAATGAAAGAAAATGAGGTATACGCAGGTTCATCTTAGAAAAGTCGCGTATATACGTGGGATCACCGATCAAAAGGAGCATATACGTATGCAGGCACTTTCATGCAGAGAAAAGCGCGTACATGTGGGAAAATTTATGTTTGGTCCATGGTATTTAGTTCGACATATTTGAACCTATGGTTTTGGTCCTTGGTATTGCATCCAAAGTGTTGAACCCAGGTATTGAGTCCCTAGTATTGGTTATCAATGGTTTTGGACCATGGTTTGTGTAAGCCTAAGACTATAAAAAGGGAAGGAGATCATTTGGCAAGGGTATCAATTCAAGTATTTTATATCTTAAGAGGAGCACGATCTGGAACATTGGTTGGCATTGATACAACTACGTATGTACATAGGTTTATGGTTAGTGAAGTAGCGTACATTTCATGAAATATGCTTTAGCTGCTTCTGTTTATTGCTGCAGTGTTCTGGGTTCAGATTTGGTGTTTGGTTACTGTTACTGTTTTCTAGTTACAACATTCTGAGAAGTGTTTTGGTTGATCCTATATTGGGTTGTACAAAGGAGATCGATTATTGTAGATATACTTGATGTATGATTGATTTTATTCATGGATCTAGTCTAAAAATTTATGAAACGTGGTCCCTGGAAGAAAAGAGAAGGTTGTAGCCTTCTGCAGGTAGCAGCCTGTGTACTAGTACCTCAGCTAGTACAAGAGATAAGGGGGTTGTAGCTCCTTTCCAGGTGAAGCTGGAGAATGAGAGAAGGTTGTAACCTTCTGCAGGTAGCAGCCTGCGTACTAGTATAAGACTGCACCAGTACAGAATCATTGTAAAAAGAAGTTTCTAATTGAAAGAAGATAGAGACATATTGCAGTAGAAGGTTTTCACCCACATTGGGTTTCCACCTTATATCTTGTGTTGTGTGACTGTCTACACTATTTTTCTGTTCCTGTTTGATGGCTATATGGTTTTGACACACAAATTTAAGATTAACATATGAGGAATAATTAAATTACAAGTCTGTGAGTTATACGTTGTTTTCCTTAATTGAAGTTGCGTATATACGCTGGTTTCTCTAAGTAAAGTAGTGTATACAAATCTGTGGTTGAATTGAAAAATAATTTACTTGATAATACTGATTAACCCCCCCTCTCAGTATTATTTCCAACAATTGGTATCAGATCAGGTCCTTTAGAAGAAGCTTGACCACTTGAAGGAAGATCTATCATCATGAGCAATTACGAGAGAGAGGCATCCATCAGGCCACCAATTTTTGATGGGAGAAACTTCGTCTATTGGAAGGTAAGAATCACAGCCTATCTTCAATCTCTTGGTACAGAAGTTTGGGATATTGTAGAAATAGGATATACATTTCCATCAGCAACTCCTACAGATCCGGCTGGTAAAAAGCAGTATGAAACAAATGCAAAGGCTGTCAATACTCTATTAGGGAGTCTATCTCAATTAGAATTCGTCAAGGTTATGCAGCTTAAAACTGCAAAAGAAATATGGGACAAGATTGTTCTGAGCTATGAAGGAGATGAAACGGTAAAACGAGAAAAACTACAAACTCTTAGAATTCAATATGAAAGTCTCAGAATGCACAATCATGAAAGCGTGGCTAACTATTTCCTACGTATAGATGAGATCGTAAATTGTATGAAAAACTTGGGTGAAGAAATAAAAGAAGTTGTTTTGGTTGAAAAGGTACTAAGATGTTTGTCTCCTAAGTTTGATTCAAAAGTTTTTTCCATAGAAGAAAAATAGAATCTACGGAGTCTTACCATGTCCCAGCTGCACGGAATTCTAACTGCTTAAGAAATGAGAAAAGGGGGACCATCAGACAGGAGAGAAACCGCATTCAAAGCCTCAGGAAAAGAAGTTTATAATGAGTGAGGATATATGTCTGAAGAAGAGAAGAATCAAACTTTGTCAAGAACCTTCAATGGGGAACTAGAAGATTCAGAGGTAAGTTACCTTTCAAATGCTTTTCTTGTGGAAGAGTCGGTCACTATGCTGCAAAGTTCCCTCATAAAGATAGACTAGACAAAGGTAAGGAACCTGTCAGATGGAACAGAAAACAGAATGTAAGTAAGAAGAGCTATTATACACATGAAGACAGTGATGGACTTTCAAATAGTGATGAAGATGAACAAGGTAATGATGATAGAATTTTGATGGCTTTTGAAGATGATGACTTCTTGGATGCTATAAATGAAGAAGATCTTTATGAAGAAATTTCTAAACTTAAAATTTGTTTAGAAGAAAAGAACATGATTATAGACACTTTGACATTCCAACTTGCTAAAAGAGATCAACACAATGAAGAGTTAGAATGTGAAATTGTGGGACTTAGAAAAGAAATTGAGAAAACAAAAGCTCTTAATCTTAGATTTGCTAAAGGATTTGAAACTTTAGATGAGATTATCAAAGTGCAGCATTCTCCTCTAATCAAGACAGGTCTCAGATATTCTGAAGAAACGTCTCAAGCACAAAAGCAAGCAAAAAAGCCATCCACCTCCAAAAGTTATCTTGATGCAGCAAGGAAAAGTGAATAGGTTGACAATCGACAGCAAAAGCATAATGCAGACTACCAGGTAAATCAGGGACCATTTGCTTCAAGAATGAACAAAGATTACCAAGTAAGTCAGGGGCAATCTACTTCAAGGATGAACAGAAGCTTCAATCTACCTCAGCTAAATCATTCTCAATTTGGCTCAAGAATGGAAGTCAATAGAAACTACAATCAATTGGTTAGTAGGTTTGATAATCACAGGAATTTCTTCAATGGCGAATGTTTTTCTTGTCATAACTTTGGTCATAAAGTTGCTCAATGTGTTGCCTACAAGACCATCATGACTAAGGAAGCTCAAAAACAAAGGAGTATGACTGGGATCATGAAAAGGACCTACAATAACTTTTATGCTCTTGAAAATGAAATAGAATGTTCTATTTGTAACAACTTCGGTCATGAAGATTCTGAATGCAGGAGTAGGTTTCGACAAACAACTCAGAACGAGCAAGCTTCATTGAACCCCAAAACATGGAGAAGGAAAGAACCACAACCAAAAAGCTATGGGATAGCCTTATATGTAGAAGGACAAGAAAATCAATGGTACATTGACAGTGGATGCTCGAAACATATGACAAGTGAGAAAGAAAAACTTCAGTCATATACTACCTTAGAAAAGGAAAAGAAGGTTTCTTTTGGAAATGACACCCTTGCATTCATAAAAGGTAAAGGTTCTGTTCGTTTGAAAGAGAAGGTCAAAGCTGGAAATGTCATGTATGTTGATGGCTTAAAGCATAATCTATTGTGTCAGTCAAATGTGTGATCAAGGAGCTGAGGTAATATTCGATCAAATGGATGTTTTGTCCGTGAGCTTGACACAGGAAAAACAATGATCAAAGGCATAAGAACTCCAAATAATTTATCATCTTCAAAGAAGGACAACAACAATGCTATCTAAGCAAGAATGATGAACATTGGCTATGGCACAGAATATTGGGGCATCTTAGCTTCTCTCAGATAAGGAAAGCATGCAAATATCAGGCGGTTCGTGATCTTCCTGACATTAGAATTCCAGACAATACAATATGCAAGTCATGTCAGTTTGGTAAACAAACTAGAACTAATTTCCCTGAAAAGGAAGGATCAGCTAGCAGGCCACTTGAACTTGTCCATACTGATATATGTGGTCCAACTAGGAAGAGGTCACCTAGAGGTGAAGAGTACTTCATATTGTTCATTGACGACTTTTCAAGGATGTGTTGGATAGGACTCATGAAGTATAAAGATGAAGCTTTCGAAAAGTTAAAATCATTCAAAGCCTTGGTTGAAAATGAATTAGATCGTAGAATCAAATGCCTTAGGTATGATCAAGGAGGAGAGTTTACCTCAGATGAATTTTTCGATTTTTGTGAAGAACATGGAATAAGAAGGGAATTTTCTGCTGCAAGGACTCCTCAACAAAATGGAGTAGTGGAAAGGATGAACAGAACGGTTCAACAAATGGCTCGTGCTATGCTTGATGAATCTGGAACTCCTGCAACCTTCTGGGGTGAAGCCACATTTGCTGGAGTTACTATTCTTAACAAGACAAACGTCCGGGTAAACAACATTCAAACTCCTCATGAACTTTGGTATGGTAAGACTCCCACCGTAAAATACTTCAAAATTTTTGGAAGCAAATGCTACATTAAAAGGACTGATGAAAATCTTGGCAAGTTTGAACCTAGAGCAGATGAAGGCATTCTCCTTGGATACTCTCCCCACAACAAAGCATATAAGTGTTACAATGAAAGACTTGGAAAAATTATTGAAAGTATTGATGTAGTGATTGATGAAGAAGGAAATACCCCTAGGCAGGAAAGATCTAAAGTTTTTGAAGATGATGAGGACTATCCTTCAATGTCAAATTAGATTCATGATGAAGAAGAAACCCATGAGGCACCAGCAGAACAAATAAGAATAGAAGAAAAGACTCCATCTAGATACGTTCATAAGAATCATCCAGAATCTCAAATTTTGGGGCAGAAAGAGGCAGGTGTACAAACAAGGAGAACCATTTCAGAAGCTTCAAGCTATCTAGCATTGCTCTCCTCCACCGAACCTCAAAATGTAAAAGAGGCATGCAAAGATGAATGCTGGGTCAAGGCCATGGAGGAAGAACTTGAACAGATTGAAAGGAATAACACTTGGGAATTGGTTCCTAGACCAAAAGATAAGAATGTCATAGGGACAAAATGGATTTTCAAAAATAAGCTGAATGAAAATGGAGATGTGGTTAGAAACAAGGCAAGACTTGTTTGTAAAGGGCATGCACAATAAGAAGGCATATACTTTGAAGAAACCTTTGCACCAGTTTCTAGACTTGAGGCTATAAGAATGTTCCTTGCTCTCTCTAGCTTTCAGAAGTTCAAAGTATTTCAGATGGACATAAAATCTGCCTTTCTGAATGGAGACTTGAATGAAGAAGTGTACATTGAGCAACCAGATGGGTTTATCCTTGGAAATGATCCAAATCTTGTATGCAGACTCAAAAAGGCTCTCTATGGCCTTAAACAGGCTCCAAGGGCTTGGTATTTTTGGTTGGATGAGTACCTTCATCAACAAGGTTTTGCAAAAGGATCAACAGACAACAATCTATATATAAAAATGGACAATGATAAATTGCTAATACTTGTTGTATATGTTGATGATATCATCTTTGGCAGCAATGAAGAAGCCATGAGTCAAAACTTTGCTTTGGTGATGCAGAAAGAATTTGAAATGTCCCTGCTTGGTGAGCTCACATATTTTCTTGGTTTACAAGTTCAACAAAACAAAGATGGTATCTTTCTATCACAAACCAAGTATCTCAAGCAGATCTTGAAGAAATATGGGATGGAGGATTTGAAACTAGTATGTACTCCTATGGTAACAGGATGCAGCCTCAGCGCAAATGATGAATCAATAGCTGTACATCAACCAACCTATAGATCCATGGTTGGTAGTCTACTCTATCTAACAGGTACCTGACCAGACATTATGCATGCAGTAGGGATAGTTGGAAGGTTTCAGGAAAATCCAAAGGAAACTCATCTTCAGGCAGTCAAGAGAATTTTCAAGTACCTTCAAGGGACTCAAAACTATGGTTTATGGTATCCTAGAGATACAGATGCCACACTTCATGCATATATAAATGCAGATTGGGCAGGTAGCATGGATGACAGGAAAAGCACTAGTGGTGGTGTATTATTCATGGGTCCTAGATTAGTATCATGGTTCAGCAAGAAACAAAGTTCCATTGCATTATCTACAGCTGAAGCAGAGTATGTAGCTGCTGCATCTTGCTGCACACAACTCCTTTGGATGATGCAAACATTGCAAGATCTTCAAATGACTTGTACTCCACCTATTTCCAATTTTTGTGATAATACAAGTGCAATCAGTATTTCAAAGAATCCTGTCATGCATTCAAAGACTAAGAACATACCTATCAAGTATCATTTCCTCTGGGAACAAGTGCTCGAACAAAAGGTCAAGTTGGAGTATGTTCCATCTAAGGAACAAGTTGCTAATATACTCACCAAACCACTGCCCAGGGAGACATTTGAATACCTCAGACAGAAGCTGGGGGTAGTTGATGCATCATCTTGTTGTTGAATCTTGTCGGTTTTCAGAGATTAATGGTTGTACGCAAGTTTCAGGTGGGTAATTCGTGTACATATGCCGGTTACTGTGGGTACAATCACGTATATGCTGGTTTGAAGAAAAGCAGTGGGGTTAGACTTAGGATGAAAAGGGACTTTTATGGGTCTAACAAAGAACATCTGGCACAGGTTTAGGGGGAGCATATATTCTTATAATAATGCATTGTTGGCATTATCTTAGAAGATCTTGGTTCAAATTCTCAGTTGTTTTGGTTTCAGGAGGAGCAGGTGTAGAATAATGTTTGACAGATGCTGCTGATGTTGGTTGTGGATAACTGTCTTAATCTTGCTGTAGATATTTCATCTCTATGTCATGTATTTCTTTTCTTTTCTTATCAAGGTCATGTAACGGCCTATCTTGGTTTCCCCACTATGCCTGGGATGAATGAAGTAATGATCTTGTCTTTATCATGTATAAATTCTTGGTGTATCCCCACTTGGTTGGGTAGATGTGTCAATTCCCACTTGGTTGGGAGATGGATGTATATATGAGTCTTTGGTGGTAGGAAGGTCATTCATAGTGTATAAAGTCATGTTTCTCTTGCAGAAGATCTTCTTGCAGATCTTGGCTACAGTCAGGGGGAGCTTGGACAACATAACAAAACAGAGAATCCAACATGTACTCAGGGGGAGCATAACCCTTTGACCTCGATGTCAAAGGGGGAGAATGACTTTGAGTGACTTGGGGTTGCCATCAAGTAGAAAGGGGGAGATTGTTGGCATTATGACACAGGTTTGGCACTATGGCACAGGTATTATCCTTGATGGCAACTCACTCAAATGGTATATCAATAGTTCAGGCTATTAGAATGAAGGAAAATGAGGTATATGCAGGTTCATCTTAGAAAAGTCACGTATATACACGGGATCACCGATCAAAAGGAGCGTATACGTATGCACGCACTTTCATGTAGAGAAAAGCGCGTACATGTGGGAAAATTTATGTTTGGTCCATGTTATTTAGTCCGACATATTCGAACCTATGGTTTTGGTCCTTGGTATTGCATCCAAAGTGTTGAACCCAAGTATTGAGTCCCTAGTATTGGTTATCAATGGTTTTGGACCATGGTTTGTGTAAGCCTAAAACTATAAAAAGGGAATGAGATCATTTGGCAAGGGTATCAATTCAAGTATTGAATATCTTAAGAGGAGCACGATCTAGAACACTAGTTGGCATTGATACAATTGTGTATGTATGCAGGTTTATGCTTAGTGAAGTAGCGTACATTTCATGAAATATGCTTTAGCTGCTTCTATTTATTGCTGCAGTGTTCTGGGTTCAGATTTGGTGTCTGGTTACTGTTACTGTTTTCTAGTTACAACATTCTGAGAAGTGTTTTGGTTGATCCTATATTGGGTTGTACAAAGGAGATTGATTATTGCAAATATACTTGATGTATGATTGATGTTATTCATGGATCCAGTCTGAAAATTTATGAAACGTGGTCCCTGGAAGAAAAGAGAAGGTTGTAGCCTTCTGCCGGTAGCAGCCTGCGTACTATTACCTCAGCTAGTACAAGAGCTAAGGGGGTTGTAGCTCCCTTCCAGGTGAAGCTGGAGAATGAGATAAGGTTGTAACCTTCTACAGGTAGCAACCTGTGTACTGGTATAAGATTGCACCAGTACAGAATCATTGTAAAAAGAAGTTTCTAATTGAAAGAAGATAGAGACATATTGCAGCAGGTGGTTTTCACCCACTTTGGGTTTCCGCCTTATATATTATGTTCTTATGTGTGACTGTCTGCACTATTTTTATGTTCCTGGTTGATGTCTAAATGGTTCTGACACACGGATTTAAGATTAACATCTGAGGAATAATTAAATTACAAGTCTGTGAGTTATACGTTGTTTTCCTTAACTGAAGTTGTGTATATACGCTGGTTTCTCTAACTATATTAGCGTATACAAATCTGTGGTTGAATTGAAAAATAATTGACTTGATAATATTGATTCACCCCCCCTCTCAGTATTATTTCCAAAATTTCTGTCGATCAGTAGGACATGAAGATTTTTTTTTGTAGCTATGATTTGATGATAGAGAAAACTGTTACGTATAGAATGCAAGCTAAAGGTCACGCCCAAGAAGATCATGGTTCACCTATGACCCACAAAGGATTTCAAGGTCAAGGATGTGGTTGAGGAGGGGGCGCTGGAGGAGGTCGGGGTCAGATAATATTCTATAACTGTAGCAAAGATGGACATTTTGCGCGGGATTTTCATAACCCCACTCACCCTTCCTTTCAGTATTGTAGACAATTTGACCATGTGATAGAGGATTGCCCTGTTTTAATGGCTAAGATGTAGGAAAGGATGAATCAACAACCTATACATAATTTACAAATGATGAGATCCAAACCTCACAAGGATGATCCAAGCGTTAATATAGTGACATGAAGTGGTGCGGATACAAGAGAAGATAAAGCAGAGGGTAAAAATCCAGTGGCAGATGCATGAGTTAGGAAGGCATGAGAGAAGAGTAGTGGGTTCAATATGTAGAGGGAGAAAGAAACCTTCATGGAAGAAAAGAAGAGTTTCATGGACCCGAGAACATCGACATCAAGAATAGAAATACCATTAGTGCCACAGAAGAATAATTCTGAAGTCGCTATAGCAATAGAGAATTCTGATCCAACTGTTCTGAAATCATTTCAACAGACATGTATGAAGTTGTTAAGGGATTAGAGAGCAATAGAAGGATTCAAAGAACTAATTGATAACTGCTCTGGTAAAGAAAAGCCATAACATGAACAATGCACATTAAACAAGGTAAACAAAAATAAGAAAAGAACTAGCCAAGAGATGTGGTTAACTATGCAGATCGGTGAATTCAAAATGGATCAAGTAGTTCTTGACATGGGATCTGATGCAAATGTACTTCCAAAGAAGACTTCGGAGTGAATGGGGTAACCGAATTTACAATGGTCACCAATTTAGTTGTGCATGGCCACTCAATAGAAGATCATATTGATGGGTCAATTGCATGGAGTTGTTGTGGATATTGAAGGAGCAAGTGTAGTAGCAGACTTTGAAATTATTGAGATTGTGGATGACAACAATCTGTATCTAGTATTATTTGGACTTGATTGGGCTTTCGATATGGATGGGATAATCAATTTGAAGACAAGGAGTATGGTGTTTGAAGAGAATGGTACCAGGGTCGTTGTTCCTTTAGATCCCTCTGAAGGAGCATGATATACAAAACCTATCTGCGAAGAATACGACGATGAATATATTGACCACATTTATAATTTAACTACAAAAGACAAGAATTAGATCAACCCCACCGTAGATGGGAGGATAAGATGGGAGAAGGATAGTTCATGTCATTTAGACTCGGATGAAGAACTGGAGAACTAGCAAAACCAATTGCACGAAGCTTCTGCTCTGCGCTGTAATAGGCTGACAAAATCTCTTTACTACATATCACCTAAGGTATGTAATTTTCCATATTATGATGGGATAAGTGATGTCAGCGTATTCCTTGATAATTTTGAAAGGGACATACCAGAAGAACAACAACTCCAAGCCTTGGATATAGCTTTGAGGGTTATGCCTATGCAATGGTGGGGCACACATAAAGATAATATAAGAGATCAAAGGGAGTATCACAGATTGATAAGGCTTAGGTTTGGGTATACAAACACAAGGCTCGCTGAGAAATATAATGGTAAGGATGGTCCTCAAGAACATTTGTCTCGTTGGCCTAAAGCATGGGTCAAAGAATGAAAACTAGAGTGGGTACACATATTTTATCATACTTCGGATGTAATACCAATGAATTTTTATCTGGAAATGGAGCTGCGCCATGGCACTGCTAACTAGTATGATATGAAGGAAAGCTTCCTACTGACTTTTAGTTTCGAATATGGTTTCAGTGTATAGATGATGCACTTTAGGAGATCAAAATAGAAAATTTTCGGATCCGTGCAACATCAACATCCATAAATCGAAGGAAAACGCAAGGTTGCGAGACCAAATGTTGAGATACCTCAGATATTGCAACCTGTTAAGATGAAGCAATTTAATATAGCTTAAGAAGTAGAGCCCAAGTTTGCACACATCGGTGATTACTGGGATGAGGATATAGTAGGAAAGGTTGCCAAATTATTGCATGAATACCAGGATCTATTTCCATAAATTTTTCTGAGTTGAAAGGCATTGTAGGCAATCTAGGCATAATGAAGATCAATTTGAAGCCTGATGTGAATTTGGTACAACAACGACCGTATAAACTAAACCCACAATAAAAGGAAAAGTTCAAGCAAGAGATTGATAAGATGCTCACAATCGGAATAATTGATCCTATGGAAGAATCTAGATGGGTGAGCCCAATGGTAGTACATGAGAAGAAGATTGTTGGCTTAAGGGGTCTTGAACCAAGTTCAGAGTTAGCTGTGCCAACCAACAAAACCCTAAACTGCTGGCCCTTTCGGCAACAACCCGCATAACACAGGCTGCAGTCTCACCTGAATTAGTATTGGGGGTTGACAGAGCCAGGTTTATGCATCCAGAGGTCTATGTTGTGGGTTTTTGTTACTTCTAGGACTTTATCTTGACCTTCACGAATCCTAACCATTTAATTGTAGAAATCATAGTAACTTATAGAAACAATATCTGAACCTTCGTGGAACACTTAAAACATTAATAACATCATGTAAACTATCATATCTACTATTTGCATGCACTAATTAAGTGTTTCTTCAGATAATTGCAATAAAACATAGTGAATACATAAGTAAAGATAAAGGCATAGATACACAAGTATAGCTTCAAAAAAAGTCTTTATTGATATAATATTTTTGTTACACACTCTTATTCCCTATGCACACAACTGTAGGGGCCCACACGCTTAGCTTGCTGACTTACAAAGGCCTTTTTGCACATAGTTGCAGGGGCCCACACGCTTAGCTTGCTGACTTACCAAGGTCTCCGCGCACATAGCTGCAGGAGCCTTCCCCTTTGCCAAAGTACATAAAACATACCTTTTTGCCTCAGACTACTTACCCATACAATGATCTTCTGTTCTGGACTGACTTCCTATGACTCCCTATGACTCCTTTATAAAGTTTCTTCAATTATAATACCATGGTTTGTGAACCATGGGTGGGTCACAAAACATCTTATATTCTAACACACTAAGGGACTAAAGTCCCTTTGACCCCTATGACCTTCGCTCCGCTCCCTCAAAATGTGGAGAATTTACATAATTAACAAAATTGGTGACAAAATTTACCTCAAGGGACCCTGTCCCAACAGGCCCCAACACAATTTTGTGACTCACCCTGAGTCACTCTGCTAGTGGCGCCTCGATCTTCACATGCAGCTCACTAAACTCAATCTTCAAAACTTTCAGGTCTATGGTTCCCTGTGTAGTAGCTTGCTACACTTCCTCAACCAACGTTTTAGTAGTTGGGCCTTCAAATGCAAGGCCCATGGTCCTTTGAGTCTGCTACATTCCTTTTAGCATACTCCACACTAGTAGAGTCAAATAGCTAGCCTCATCTACCCATGGTTGTGTCCTTAAAGAGATGATCACTTCCTTACAATGCAACTCATCAATTTCATTCTGGATGAGCTTTCCTTCCTGCAATATAGCAAATCTTTGCACTGGTGCTAAGGTCCACGCTATTGATTGGATTTCATCAAAATGACACTACTTTTCCTCGACGTCAATGCCAATCTTTAGCAGAATTGGATCCTCCTGTAGTGAGGTCCATAATTCCATGGCCTACTCAAATAGCTTAGTGTAACCCTTGAATGCATCTTCAAATGTGGCCATTCCTTCTTTAATAGCAACGTGTCACTGCTCTCTAACTTTTGGAGGTGTAGTGTGAGCTGCAACTTTAATTGTAGCTCTGATATCTGCAGCTTCAACTCAAACCTAACTTATCCAATTTCATCCTTACATTATTTTATTACAATGACCATATTTTTAAACTTCTCCACAAAGGCCTCTTCTGCTGGAATCTTGAGCTCTAGAAGCTCATTGCAGGATAGTGTAATTGTTGTTTCTAGCTGCTGGCTTTGCATTGGCACCTCCTCCTTTTCCTTGATAGCCTACACCTTTTCTTCAAAGATCTGCTGGTTATTAGTCTTTACCTCACTGATTACCAGAAATGCACATTTCTCTCGTATCCTAAGCTTGTCAGATACCCCTTAGTGTAGCTTGTGCAGGGTTTGAAAGGGAAGTGCGACCAAATTCAGATAGAGAGCCTTCATTTGGAGTAGATGTGCCTCCTCTTCTACTGAGTCGCTGCGTAGGGACCCTTCTAGAAATGGAACCATGCAGAGATCGATGAATATTTTATCATCGAAGACTAACCTGCTCACTTGATTCAGGCTCAATTTCTTCCCGCTTGCCTATCCCATGATCTCTTGAATTAAAATTTTTTATACCTACAAATCCCTCAGGCCCTGATGTACCTTGCTAAGCGACTGTTGGTACTACGCTTCACAGTGGCTCATCAAATATTTTGTGGCATCATGGACCACATCCCCAATCTCTTCCAAGTCCCCCTCTTTAAGAACCAAAGGCGTCATTCCCACTATTTTGTTAGACTTTTGCTTCTTGCACTGCCTTGTGGTAGTCCTCTTCTTTTGATTTTTGACCACGAAGGGGGACTCCAGATTTGTGCCCCCTTCTTATTCTGCCTCAATTTCTTCCTCCACCTATGTTCATTCGAGATCTGACTCTTTGACGTTGATGGTGGCCTATGACATAGTCTTTTCCTATGCTCCTTCTTTCTCCTTGGTCGCTACTTCTTTTGCAACAACTTATTTCTCTCTCGTGGCAGCTTCTTTCTTCTGTGCAACCTTTTTTCGAGAGTTATTTATTTTTCTCTAATTGCTGGAAATTTGTATAAAATGGGCACCAATGATAGTAAGTTTGTGAAGTTCCCTAGTAAGTTCAGGATGCATTGGATAGGACCATACGTTATCAGGGATATCTCAAATGGTGGTGTAGTTCAACTTATGAAGTTGAAGGGAGAATTATTTGTTGGATGAGTAAATGGTAGAAGATTGAAAATCTATAGGGATGACTCCATCCTTGGGACTGCGCAATGACTATATGGATGAAGGAAATTCTTAGTGCTATAGGCAATTGGAAGGAAACATAAGACTATAAGTAGTTTTCCAAAGAAGGACTTTGTCGAAGAGGAAGGGTTGCGCGACATTTGGGAGCATGATGCAGATGGAGGAAGATGTGACGCAGAAGGTGTAACTGCACTACATGGAAGGGTTTGACGTAGTTCAAATAGAATATGACCGTTGAGGTTACTACTGTTGATTTGATAGGGAACTTGTTATTAAAAGGGCTAGGGGGAATGCATTTAAGGTGCATATCTCGGCAAATCCACCACTAAATTCGCATTGATGAGGAGGATTTGAAGGAGATCGAGGAGTTTGAATTTGAAAAAGGTTATAAATATGGAACCTCACTCCACATTCAGCCACTTTCCTTGTTACACTAAAATTTGTCACCATGACTATTTGCAGTCAGTATGGCTCCATCAATAACCATACTGTCCTCCTTGGCAAGTTTTATACCTCTGCTCCTCATGTCAAACTCCAAAAAAGAGAGAACGCCTTTAAAAAATCAATATAACTCTGGTTCTGCACTTTCTCTTACTCTTACCTGCGGGCACGCACCTCAAGTACATAATACCTGTGTACTTGTACGCTCTGTCTGTAAAGGGGTGGGTGCGTACCCCTGTAAAAGTCAAAAGGCGCAAGTTTTACTTCAAAAAACTTACTTGCGGTCGATTCTAGAGCATTCTAGAAGATCGTTTGACGTGGATTGAGCGCCTCCAGATGGTTCATGCATCCCAATGAAAGAGGAACTTATCCCATGAAGAGGGGAGCTATCCCTTTGAAAGAGGGGCTTATCCCATTGATGGTGGACCTGTTTCACTTCCTCCAAAGCATTATAAATACAGGCATTGGGCCAGAGGCAAAGGAGGTTGAAAGCTGAACATTCCTAAGGGTAGATGCTGCTGAAATTAGGACTCCCTTATAGAGCTTGAGAGGAGAGATAACATTCCTTTCTTAGATTCATTTGGAAGTGGGTGAGCTGATCAAAGTAGAGGAGAAATCTTGCTGGACCCTGGGAGGGACCTGCACAACACCAAGGCGTTGGTTGTAAGGTTTCTTTTGTTTCCAATTAATACAATTAAGTTCATTTTTCTCAACAAGTTGTTATATATAATTTGTTTCATAAACTCCTTGGTCTTTATGATGAATATGTTTTATTATATGAGTTATTCAGGTGCTACGTAATCGTTTGCTTGTTTGTGTATGCAGGCTTCAAGGAGAGGAGCTCATCTGGATCGAAGAGGCTTGGGCGCTACAAACAGCGTTGGACTAAAGGTAAGCCTTAAACACCTGGTTGCTTTTATTTTAAATGCATATTTAGGGAAAGATAGTGCTTGATTATTTTGTTTGTCACTAGAAAAGCCTTAGTTTCTAGGGAGGTCGGTTTTTTCCACAAAATTGACTCTTTCCGCATGACAAAATGGCGACTCCACTGGGGAATCCATGGATTTGATTGATTTCTCTTTTGATTGATACTTTGATTTGAGAAACGTTGATTTCTTTCTAGTTTTTGACTGATTGACTGTGAATTTGGGTAGAATAGCTTAGGATTGAGTTAGTTTTTTATTTTTCTTGTTTTTGAGAGAAGTACGCACCCTCTGAGTTAAGCACAGTGCGTACCTATACGCACTTCTGCTTTGCACACAGAGCGGGGCCGCACCTGTGCAAACGGGCTGCCTGCGTACCCTGTCAAAAGTTTAGAAAATTTCAATTTTTGTTTTCCTTTTTTACCTATTAGATCTTGTTTATAGCTTATTTATTGCTGCCCAGATCCACTGGTTACCTGTCAGAAGTTTTCATCTAGGCTTGTTTCATTAGCATCAAGGGTTTTAGTGAAGTTCATAGAAATTCTAGCCCTAGGTTTGATTTTTGTATTGGTCTTGTAGTGACTCTGGATTTAGAAGTTGTAGAAACCTTGGATATCCTTGGTCTTTTCAGTCTTCTTAGGAGTTATACCATTCGTAAAATCCACCTTTGTTTGAGAAACCTACCATTGTGTTGTCTCTTTGCAGAATTTCGAGAAGGCTTGTTTGTTAAGCTGTGAATTTCATTCTTAAGAAAAAGAACAAGAGCTTTTTATTTTTGTTTTTGACTGATTTATGATTCTGCATGAATTAGTCCTTGGTTGAATTGTAACTGAGTAAAACAACCTGGAATTATATTTTGTAGGCTTTTACCTCATTGGATTTGCTTTTAGGTAAATTTCTCTTAGATTTTCATAGATCTTAAAATTGATTTTTGTTAAGTAGTTTTACATGCTTTGTTAAAATAGGAAAAATACAAAATCTCTTTTGAAGAAAGTTTGTTTTAGTAGCGTTTGAAGTCTTTGAAAAGAGAAAGGAAGTTTTCATGAAATAATTAGTGGTCTTGTGTTGTGTGCTTTGGAAAAGATAAAGAGATTTTTTCTTTGATTTTCATTGCTAAGAAAATTGTCCTTATAAATTTTGCATTCTCCAACTCTCTTAGCTAGGGAATTCATTAAAAAGGAAAGATTGTTTTTTTCATCCTAGGTGCATCTTTTTAGTGGATTTGAGTCGAGTCTACACATCATAAGTTTCATCTCCGCTACCTTTGGTCCTAAAGAAAAGCCATAAAAAATTAACGCTTAAAGTAAAATTCACTTAGTAACATTTTATTTCTAGGGCTCTGATACACCAACTTAGCTTAGGCTAGTGTCTTGGAGTAGGAGAGTAATTAACTCTCCAAGACAGTAAAAACAAACAAGTAGCTGTATCTTGTGGTAGGAAGAAATCCAATTGTTGCATTTATGCTCTGGGAAAGCTCCTCTTAAAGGAGAAGCACGAGATCGTGTCCGAACCAGTGTGGGAATCAATCCTTCCTCATTGGGAACGACGCCAGATATTCACGTATTAAAAACGGTAAACCTCGGATTAACCATTGTCGAGGAGCATGGGGTCACTTGTTGGTAAACCTTGGATTATGTCAAGGAGCCTTCAAGGGGATTGAGCTTGCTACTCTGCCCTTGCGTGCGTATCGGATCGTAGACTGTTCCCCCAGGTGTATTTGTCTCAGTTGGTAGCCTTAGTGACCATATTCTTTAGGATTCTTCCTAAGGTGACAGTGGTGGTAAGATCCCACTGTACCTGGAGCAGACGTCGGCTAGACACACTTGGATTTTATGGGGGGTTCACTTCACTCGAGACGGTTAAAGTGGAGGAACTTGGTCCAGTCTATTCATTAAGCAGGTTGCCGGGGTAACTGTTCCAACCGCCATTTCTGTACTGAATTCTGCGACGTTGGATTTCATCACCAACTAGTGTTTTCGGTCCGGAAAGTTACTGTTTGTGTGTGTTTGATCTCTAGATTCTTTAGGCGTGTGATTCAAATTTGTTTGGCTCTTTAGAGGCTTTAGGTGTTTTTCATTGAGATTTTACTTTGTTTGCATGTGAAGTAGTTAAAAGTTTTTAACTGTGGCTGAATTACTGAGACAGTCCCATAGACTTCGGGGCCAGTCTCCTGAGTTTGTAGCCGTGGCCGATTTACTGAGGAAGTCTCGTAGACTTTGGGGCCAACCTCCTGAAGAAGTCCCGAGCCATCTTGAAGGTTTGAAAGTCCTCGTAACTCCTAGTGGCAGTAAAGTTGGGGCACCTGAAGAAGTAGAGTCTTCGTTGGTTGTTCATCCTGATTACCAAACTCTAGAAACAGGTTATAATCCTGAAGCTATTTCGGTTTCCGAACTTGCTGGTAGCTTTTCATCTACTAGTGATATAGGCGAAGAACCTGAGATATCTGAACCTGTTACTCCAACATCGGGGTTTGTCTCTCCAACTTCTAGTGCTCCTAATTCACCTAGGGTAGAAAGAGTAATCACCGAAAATCTTCCTTCTGGTTTGATAGCTATTGAAGAACTTGCTCCGGAAGAAGAAATAGGCATCCCTATCCCTGAAAATCAACCTGTTATTGATCTAAGGGAGCGTGAATCAATTTTTTACAGTCCACCTAGAAGTACTACTTGGTATCTTTCTTTAACTAATTATTTGGAAAACCCAGTGTTAAGTTTTTCACCACCTCGTGCTCCTTATCAACCTAGGGGTTTTTATACTCCCGTAAATATGTCAGGTTAGTCGTCCATGTTTACTCAATCACCTGAATCTTTTTTGTACGGCGGTCCTTCCGTTCCCTCTGGGTATCAGTCACTTTCTGGTACTTTTTCGGGAGCATCTCCTCAACCCATTGAACAAGGGTTATTCACTGGAAGCAATGGTGTAAAGCCGTTGAACGTAGAAGACATTCTTATGATGTAAGGTTCTATTCCCAATTCTCAACCTCAAGGTGGCCAGTTACCGCCTGGGGGGCAGCCTCAATTAACGCCTGGGGGGCAACCTCAAGGTACACAATTTGCATCTGGGGGGCAACCTCAAGGACAGTACGTGCCTACGGTGCATTACATTCCTCAAGGTCAACCCCAGACTCAATATGTACCCCAAGGTCAACCCCAATATCAATTTATACCTCAAGGTCAACCCCAGTATCAGTACATGCCTCAAGGGTATCTACCCCAAGGTCAGTACTCGAACCAAGGTTTCCAACCACCCCAAGGTCAATCTTATGTTCAAGG
Source organism: Pinus tabuliformis (assembly GCA_031772625.1). Classification (NCBI taxonomy): domain Eukaryota; kingdom Viridiplantae; phylum Streptophyta; class Pinopsida; order Pinales; family Pinaceae; genus Pinus; species Pinus tabuliformis. The sequence goes on from CM062819.1 coordinate 1,031,115,361, forward strand.
GATGGGAAATGTACCTTTCAATTATCAAACCTACCCTCAACCTGGTTATGGTCCTCAATATTCTCAACCTGTTATGGGTCAGTACCCCGGAATGAACATAGTGTGGGATCCATCGCAAATTCAACAGGTGTTGCAGCCAAATGTACAGTTGTCATCTCAAACTGGACAACCCTTAGTTTCTGGTTCACCCCAGCAACCAGTCCAGTCTAATATTCAAACTTCTGTACCTTCGGTAGTTTCTCAGTCTGGGCCTATTGCGCCTAGTACTCCATCTCAAACGACTGCTGCAACTGCCGCAACATCTGTTCAATCTACCCCACCTACTTCTGGAGTATCGACAGCTCCGGTTTCTACTGTTCCTATATCTACTCCTCAGACATCTTTACCACCGTCTGGATCCACGATTCAAACTACGGTTCAGATGCCTGTAGGACAACCTGGTTTAAGTACGGTTGTCACAAGTCAACCACAATTCACTTATCAACCATACCAGGGACAGTACCAATTCGGTCCTGCTGTCCAGCAGCCAGTTTATCAGTATCAACCGTATCCTGGGTACACTTATCAACAACCACAACAACCCCAGTACGGTCTGGTTAATCCTGGTTTTCCAGGAGGATACAATATCCCAAACGAGATTTCTATTCCTAGTTATCCTGGATATCCTCCTCCTGGGGCTAGTCTCATGACCTAGAGTTTTAGGGATGCTAATCGGCAGCTACCATTTATCGCAACTTTGGACTTACCAGACTTGTCGCGCCTAACGAACGATCCAATTAATTATCTTCCATTTTGGCCACCAATGCTGAATAAGTTGCCCAATGACATTCCCAAGTTCAAAGGTAAATCTGGAGAGGACCCGTCGAACCATGTGATGACTTACCACCTCTGGTGTGCGTCTAACTCCATCACAGATGATTCGATCCGTCTTAGACTTTTCCAACGCACTCTAGTTGGTCTCTCGGCCAAGTGGTACATTGAGTTACCGCGAGGCACTTTTTATAATTTTAGTCAGTTAGCTACCTCGTTTTTAACTCATTTCCAGTTGCCAGTCCGATATGACAATGGCACGGAATTATTAACTTCGATAAAACAATCGACATCCACGTACATTTCAGATCATATTCATGAGTGGAGACGTCGACGACGTTTAGTGAAGGTATTTATTCCGGATCAAATCTTGGCTGAGTGGTTTGTAAAATCTTTGTTGCCAAGGATCACTGAAGATGTTGCTAAAGCCGGAGTTGTTACTGAGGAGCAAGTGATTGCTCAAGCACAGTACCTTGACTTGGTCTATACTCAGTCAGGTACGTTACACGAAAAGATCCCCGATCTTCCCAAGTCAAATCAAATCGCTGCAGCTCCTTTGGGATCTCATGCCGCTGATGGTATGATTGGTACGGTTAACACTAGAAGTAAGAAGAAGTCTTCCAAGAATTCTTCTCCTATCATAACCTTGCCTGATTCCCCAACAGGAGATTCTTCTGCAGAGGTTTCTGCCGATGTTCACGTTGTAGAATCATCTACAACTAAATCAAAATCCGGTGGAAAGAAGAAAGGAAAGAAGAAGAATAAAGCAGAAAAAACTCCAAAGGAGAAAACTAAAAAATCGGAAACCAATGACGAAAAATGCAAACCTCGATATCCTTGTCTTATTTGTGAAGAGGAACACTTTACAAGAGACTATCCACATCGAGCAAAGGTTGCGAAGATTGTCAAAGGTTCCCAAAATCCTACTGTTTTGAAGGATCCATTTCCAAATCAAGATAGCAAGATGATAGGTTCTTCCTCGAGTGCCAATGAAGAACCCATATTGATGATGTCCCATGTAAGGATTGCGACTCGATCGCAAGATTATGGTAGTAAAAGTCCTGTTGATGGCAAAGAAGTAGAATCTTCTCATTCTAATCCATCAACCTCAGCTCCCGATTCCGATCCACTACAGATCGAGAAGCCTAATCCAGACTTAGTAATCAAACCGCCCGCCAAGGGTATACTTCGAAAGTCTGCTTTCAATCCACATGCGAGAGCGGCCCAGAATTATAACATTGTTGAGGACTTAGCTGTTTCACCCTCAGTAATGTCGGCTTTGGAAGTGCTGCAATCATGCCCAGCACAGCGTAAATTACTTTTGTCGGCTATCAGAGTTGTTGATGTTCAGGACCCGAACATAATAATCTTTGATCTAGAAAATAGTACACCGCATTTGCCTCATCAAATGGCTTTCCAGATCCCAGTGATAGTCAAAAACAGGCCTATTCATCGGACTGTAATTGATGAGGGAGCTTCAACGTGTATTATGTCGATACAGTGTTGGAGATCGCTTGGTTCTCCTTCACTAAATCAATCCCCGACAATTCTTAAGGCCTTTGATGGCCGTGGGTTTCATCCTTTTGGCATTCTATAGGATTTGCCTATAGGGGTTGAAGGAAAAACCGTTAGTCTAGATGTGGAGGTGGTTGATGCCCCTCTAGACTACAACCTTCTCTTGGGTCGAAGTTGGTCTTACGCTATGACATCGGTCGTTTCATCGTTCTTCCAAGTAATAAAGTTCCCACATAATGGAAAGATCGTAACAATAGACCAGCTGGCTTACTTTTCGTCCGACCCAACCTCTTCAGAGAGTATTCAGCATGTCGGTAAAACAACTATCCCATATAAGGATGTTGGAGTAGGATTAGTTAAAGATGCCGGTTTACTAGGAACTTTTCCTTTTCCTCTAATCAACACATCATCTTCATTTGCAACCATTCATATGATTACATCAGACACTATTTTTTATGACGATCCTTGGATCGTTCCTTCTGAATCTGAAATAGACTCATTTGTTAATTTTATGCCATTGAGTCCATATGAAATCACCTATGAAGCCGTGCAGTCTTTTACCGACCCGTGTTCAACCAAAAATGACTTAATGAATGTGGTCCATGAGGAATCACTTTTCACATCAACCTCAGATTTAACTATGTTTTCTGAACTTGTTCACTCTGATGAGCAAATTTGTGAAATCCTATGTGTAGATGATTTACCATGGGAATATCGCCATCACAGATCTTCGTTTTTACCTGAGGATGATCGTTTTGAAAATGATTTCTCATCAATATTTACGACTGAATATGTCAAGGAACCTCAGAATCCAATGAAACATCCCGATTCAGAGTTAAATTTGGGAAACATCTCTCGAACTATTCCCATTGACATTTCGGTTAAGCCTGGAATTGTTGAGAACATTCATATAGGTGCCTCACGTACAGATGACGAAATCCAATTATATAAGGCCCTATTTCAAGAATTCCACGACGTGTTTGCCTGGTCCTATGAGGAAATGCCAAGAATTGATCCCTCGATTGTTGTTCATGAGATCAAAACTTACCCGGATGCTAAACCCGTCTGGCAACGTTTGCATCAGATTCACCCACGAAAAGCTGCTGCAATTAAAGCAGAAGTTGAAAAACTGTTGAAAGCAGGTTTCATTTATCCGATCCCGTTAACGGATTGGGTATCGAATATTGTTCCGGTTAACAAAAAACAGGGAACAATAAGAATATGCATCGATTATAGGGACATTAATCGAGCTTGTCCAAAGGACAACTACCCAACTCCCTATATCGATCAAATCATTGATGATTGTGCCGGCAGCGAAATATTTTCCTTTATGGACGGTTTTTTCGGATACAATCAAATCAAGATTCTACCTGCCGATAAACCAAAAACGGCTTTCATTTGTCCATGGGGGACATCCGGAGCAACTTTTCAAAGGGCGATGTCTTATGTGTTTCATGACATCAAACACATTGTGCAACCGTATCTCGATGATTTGCCTGCTCATTCATTACATCGAGCTGACCACCTCGTCCACTTACGTGCAATTTTTATGAGGTGTAGGCATTATCGTATTCGGTTGAACCCACACAAATGTGTCTTCTATATAGAAACGGGTCGATTGCTGGGATTTGTAGTTTCGAAAGCCGGCATTCGCGTTGATCCCTCGAAGGTCAAAGCTATTATCAATTTGCCTCCTCCTTCGAGTCTTCGCCAACTCCAAAGTTTGCAGGGTAAAGCAAACTTTTTACGATGATTCATTCCTAACTATGCCGAGGTTACAAAGGGTTTTACACGGTTGTTGAAACAGAACGCTCAATTCTCTTGGGATGAGATAGCTCAGAAATCTTTTGATGCACTCAAGCACGCGTTGACCCATGCACCGTTACTGCATCCTCCCAACTACAACCAGGATTACTTTTTGTATCTCGCTGCCTCCCATTCCACCATTGGAATGGTCTTAGTTCAGGAAGATGAATTCGGAACGGAACATGTGATATATTACCTTAGTCGAACGTTAAACCCAACTAAGCTAAAATACTCACATGTGGAGAAATTGGCATTGGCAGCCGTTCAAGCTGTCCAACGTTTTCGTCATTACATTTTACTACGTAAAACTACAATCATTTCGGATTGCAACCCTATCATCTACATTTTGACCAAACAATTGCTAGGGGGCAAGTACTCTAAATGGATCGTTATCCTACAGGAGTTCGACTTGGAGTTTGAGAAATCTAAGTCTAAGAAATCTTTAGTTTTTGCAGAGTTAATGTGTGACTTCTCGCGTGCTGACACGGAAACTGTGGCAGAGGAACCCATTGCGGACGAATCTTTGTTTCTAATCAGCACTTTAGATCCGTGGTATGGGGATATCATCGTCTATCTCCAGACCCAATCCTTTCAGCCCGAAGTTTCAAATTCGGAACGTCGGAAAATTCGATTCCAGTCCCAACAATACAAAATTATTGGAGATACTCTTTATCGCCATGGGGTGGACTCTATTTTTCGACGTTGCTTAATTCACGAAGAGGCTAAAAGGGTTCTAAATGACTATCACTCTGGATCGTGTGGCGGTCATATGTCTGGGTATGCCACAACCCAAAAGATATTGCGTGCTGGCTACTTTTGGCCGTCCTTGTTTAAAGATTGTATTATTGCGGTCCGAAAATGCCACAACTGTCAAGTGTTTGATCGAAAGATGCACACTCCACCTGCTCCTCTCCACCCTATAATTGCCATTGGTCCTTTTGCCAAATGGGGTATCGATTTTATTACTTGTAACCCTCACTCGGCCGGGGGGCATGCGTATATCATCCTTGCGGTAGATTATTTTACTAAGTTGGCCAAGGCGATGCCTACATTTGACGCAGATGGCAAAACAGCTGCAATTTTTGTGTTCAATCATATAATTACTAGGTTTGGTGTCCCACAAGCGATAATCATGATCATGGACGTCATTTTCGAAACGTTATGATGACAGAACTTACAGGCCAACTTGGTTTGCGTCACGATAGTTCAACTCCTTATTATCCACAAGCGAATGGTCTGGTTGAATCCATCAACAAAGTTTTAGTCATCATGATTCGACGAATCATTGGGATTCATCAATCAAACTGGCATAACATGCTATTTTCAGCGCTTTGGGCGTACCAAACTTCAGTAAAAACATCAACAAGGTTCACTCCTTTCCAACTAGTTTATGTTTTGGAAGCAGTGTTGCCCATTGAATGTGAAATCCCGTCACTGCAAATGGCCGTCGAGTTACTTCCAGCCACTTCCGAAGAGGAAAAATGTTTGTTATACTTAGCTCAATTGGATGAGAATCGACGTGATGCTGCATTGGCAATCGAGACTCACGCAAAATGTATGAAAGCTCAGTATGATCGAAATGTGACCCCTCGAAATTTTTCGGAAGGAGACCTAGTGTTATTATATGATCAAGCTAATGATAAATTAGTTGCTGGAAAATTCGTTCCTATGTGGCATGGGCCCTATATTGTCAAGCGAAAGCTAGCAAAAGGGGCCTATGAGTTGGTAGACTTTGACAATGACTCTTTAGGTAAACCCAGAAATGGTCTTTACTTGAAGAGGTATTATGCTTAAAAGAATGGGTATGGAGATTTTTAGTTAGGTTAGTTTTTCTTTCTAGCAAGTGTGTTTTGGTTTAAAAAGTGTGCTTAGCTTAGAGAGTGTTTTTCGTCATTATTCTAGCTTATCTTGGTTTTACTCTTGATATTGCAGATATCAATGCCTCTCCAAACATACATTGGATTTGCTGATGGTGCTTGTCGTAGTACACGGAACATTTCTTCCGCAGCTTGGGTTATCTATTTGCCCTCTGACGAGTTAGTTTCTATGCATGGGGTAAGCCTCGGTCAAACAACAAACAACATTGCCGAGTATAGTGCAGTGATTGAGTTATTATCTGAATCTATTTCATTTGGGATTCCGAGTTTGATAGTGAAGCTAGATTCTGAACTCGTTGTATTACAGCTTAATAGAGTGTATGCCATTAGAAATCCAGTGTTATTAAGATTATTTTTGAGAGTTCATCTCTTGGAACGTGAGTTTGATTACATTGAATATCAGCATATTCCAAGGTCTTTAAATACATTAACAGATGCAATCACTTCTCGAATGTTAAATAGACATTTGCAATAATCATACATGTAAGTTTAAAACCATTCCATAACATGATTTACAAGGTAAGCCGGTAATAATGATATATATATATATATATATATATATATATATATATATATATATATATATATATATATAGGAGTGTGTCAAAAAATACATCGTCTTCGATCATAGGTTGAAAAACACCTTATGATCGGCAAAAATGATAAGTACAAAAAACAAAAATGTCACATGTGTCTACAAAACGACCATCCAATCACTGGTGATGATCTCTATATGACACCACTGTACGGGCCACCCTACACAAGAACCTCCTAAAAGGTCCTGGGACCCCGACTACATAGCGCTGAAGCCTGATTGGAATATCATCTATGGTAGTCTCCAGTATATCTGCTGTAAGATGCTCAAGGTGACTTTCCAACTCAGCCAAAGTCTCTGTGGCCTCGTCCTGTGGGGCCGGTGCCACTGCAGCTGGTAGTCTCCTCTCGTAAGGCCGGAGATTGGCTGGACGTCGTGGACCTACATCTACATTTTGAAAATGATTACTATCAGTTTTGAGACGATATAAAACAAACAAAAATAATAGATAGTTTAAAAAACTTGTGAAAAATGAAGTTACCTGTATCATCCCATTGTTCTCCCGGTGGAAGAACCATGTCCGGATCTCCACGAAAATCAACTCCGGCATAAGGAAAATCCTGTATAGCAAAGACCTGGTTTTCTAACCAGCGAAAGTACTCCGGAGTAAATCGGATGACCTCCGTCCCCTCATCAGGATGACGGGCCATAACCGCAACCCATCGCATCAATTTGGGCTCTCGAGGAAGCCCAACCTCAACAGTGAGCTGCTGTGGGATCAGCATCGGAACCCTCTCTAAGCCAAAACTCACAACTAAAGCCCCATAACCAAAGGTCTTTAGCTGTCCATTTTTGGCTCTAGTCAGTTGGCCTTTTACATTGGCCAACACAGCATCACACCAGTTGAAAATGGTACCTCGATAGCAATCAACTGCCATCCGCATCTAGGATCCAGTGGCAATGTGTAAAGCGGCAACCCCACAAATTCTGGTAACTATAAAGGCAATCACCATAAGTTCAGGACGGGATATAGTTTTGATTTCTATCCCCTTCTCCTGAGACTGAGTGTTACACCACTCTAGTCGGAGACTAGTGACAGACTGGCCACCTGGCCTAGTCCCGAACAGAGTCAAGTGTTCGCCTCTCTTGGTCAAACCAGTGATAAAGTAGATATCTACCGGCTCCATCTCAAGCTGGTGCCCTCCAATATAAAAACATTGGTCCTGAACGTTCCATCTTTCTACCAGCCACTCTAGAAAGCTCACTTGGGCCCTCATGCCAGGTATGGCCCAATATTTATAAAAGCCGCATGCCTTCAAAGCATCAATTGACGGTTGATGATTAATGGCGGCCAAATCAACATCTTCGTGCTCTCTCTCGCGCCAATCGAGCATGGTGAACAATCTACATGCCACAAAACATCCATTAGATTCCATAAAATCAAAAAAATTTGGTCCATTTTGGAGAATTTAGGTTTTAAAAAACTCGTTGCGCGGGGTACGCATCCCGCCTTTAGGAACAGAGCGTAGGTACGCAGGGTCCCTGAAGGCAGGGTGCGGACCCCTGACATTTTTCCAACTGAGAAAATGTCAAGGTCCGCAGGTTCCTAGTGTGGCGCCTGCGTACCCCGAGAGGCGGTTTTTGAAACCATAAAACCTCCCAAAAATGAAATCTGGGGCCTAAAAAAGAATTCTAAACGGATGAAATTGAAGAGGAGGATGTTGTAGATTACCTGGAAGACATGGCGTTCGATTTCGACGGTCGGATTCTCCGCAATGTCCACGGGAAGTTTCTTGCCAAAAGCCCTTTTTCTCTCCTCAAATAGTAAAATGGTAAAAATGAATTGGTAAAAGCCCTTCTTATTGGTTTTTTGGGTAAATAGATGGTAAATTTGTTTATTTTTCACCATGAAAAGGTATTTTTCAAAGTATTTTTATCTATCTTCAACAGGTATGAGTAATGTGTTGGTTTTTGTGCAGAATAAAGGATTTTCAGGGAAAATTGTCATTTTTTACAAACAAAAACATCAGAGTCACCTTTAAGCTCTTTTCTGACTCCTAAAATGTGAAAAGATTGCCAAGTTTTCTTTTTAGCTCGTTAAAACAGAATTAAAAAGATGGTCCTCTTACAGCCCTTTTCTGACCCTAAAGACATGAAAAGATTGCCAGATTTTTGTCGTTTCAAATTCGATATTGGAAATAAAACGACGTGTCCTTGATCGCTTTCTACTTTTCAGATCAGAGACACTAATCATGAAAGTACTCCTTGGTCGTAAAGATCAAGCGGTTCTCTTAAGTATTATTTTATACTTTTTCGGGCTTGGGAGACACAAATTTACGAAAAAGGTCAACCCTGGAGTCTTAAGTTTTTCAGACTCTCTAAAATTGAAAAACACCGAGTTTCTCCTATACTGGACTCGTTAAAATTTCACAGTAAAGGACCTGTTCAATTACAAACAGGAACAAACCACTCCTTCTTAGGGTTCGAATCTAAACTAAGTTGGACTCATCCGAAGGATGAGCTTATAATCAAGCAAATGTTATCCTCCTCAAGCTTGTAAAAAATAAAGAGGTACTTGCCAGAAATGGTGGGGGAAAAGAGAGGAAAATGAGTCTGTTTGTCATACTTTGTAACCACTCTTGAACACGAGACTTTTATTCACCTGGGTTGGGAAATCCTTTTCCTAACAGTTGATCGAACCACATTGAAAGTCTTCAGCCAGTTTCTGGGTATTAACTTTGGGTCAATTGTCACCAAGCCATCTGTTGTGTCGTTATGTGTTCAAGAGGTCACTGCCAATAAGCCATTCATCTGAAAAATATCTGTCATCCATCTTGACCATCCCTGAGTCAGTCCTTGCAACTAAATTTCTTCAACTTGATCTATGATTTCGTGTTGTGGGCTTGCCAACGACGGATCGCTTTCTATCGACATCAGCACATTATCTAGAAAGATGATCTAGGAATCATCAGTACCTTGAAATCTGCATGCCTCAATGGCAGGTTTCTCGCCTTTGACGACAGTTTACATCATTGACTTTCGATCGAAGGATTCCATGACATGTTCGACATCAGCACATCTACTCACATCTCATGGATTGTACTGGGTACTTTGAGAACCATTAACATCACTGGTGGTCTCTCTCACACTTGTTAACAGTTTACATCATTGACTGGTAATCAAGTGGTTTCTACCATGTTCGACATCAACTCATTTATTCGCATGGATAGAATCGTACTATTTCGGGAAGCAGAAATGAAGACCCTGGATCTAGTTTCCGCCATCCAGGCTGCGAGGAGTCTTGTATTCATTATACAATAGACTAATTATAAATAGATGGCTACGTCCATACTGTGTCTACATGTGTCTATGATTATGATGTATTGCGAAATCATTCCTATATCAGAGCAGTAGTTAGTTTGTTAGTTAAGTTTTTGATCTGAGTATGGGAATTCCTACCTCAGCGATGATATGATCTCATATATGTATTTTGTGTTGAATATTTGCAGGTTCCGACTGGGCTCTCCACAAAATAATCCTCGAAATGATAAAGTGCTTCACCCTTCCTAGATGATATAAAACCCTGATCTACTACAGACCTCGCACTTTAGGGGGCAATCTGTTACACTAAAATTTGTCACCATGACTATTTGCAGTCAGTATGGCTCCATCAATAACCATACTGTCCTCCTTGGCAAGTCTTATACCTCTGCTCCTCATGTCAAACTCCAAAAAAGAGAGAAAGCCTTTAAAAAATCAATATAACTTTGGTTACGCACTTTCTCTTACTCTTACCTGCGGGCACGCACCTCAAGTACATAATACCTACGTACTTGTACACTCTGTCTGTAAAGGGGTGGGTGCGTACCCCTGTAAAAGTAAAAAGGCGCAAGTTTTACTTCAAAAAACTTACTTTCGGTCGATTATAGAGCATTCTAGAAGATGGTTTGACGTGGATTGAGCGCCTCCAGATGGTTCATGCATCCCAATGAAAGAGAAACTTATCCCATGAAGAGGGGAGCTATCCCTTTGAAAGAGGGGCTTATCCCATTGATGGTGGACCTGTTTCACTTCCTCCAAAGCATTATAAATACAGGCATTGGGCCAGAGGCAAAGGAGGTTGAAAGCTGAACATTCTTAAGGGTAGATGCTGCTGAAATTAGGACTCCCTAATAGAGCTTGAGAGGAGAGATCACATTCCTTTCTTAGCTTCATTTGGAAGTGGGTGAGCTGATCAAAGTAGAGGAGAACTCTTGCTGGACCCTGGGAGGGACCTGCACAACACCAAGGCGTTGGTTGTAAGGTTTCTTTTGTTTCCAATTAATACAATTAAGTTCATTTTTCTCAACAAGTTGTTATATATAATTTGTTTCATAAACTCCTTGGTCTTTATGATGAATATGTTTTATTATATGAGTTATTTAGGTGCTACATAATCGTTTGCTTGTTTGTGTATGCAGGCTTCAAGGAGAGGAGCTCATCTGGATCGAAGAGGCTTGGGCGCTACAAACAGCGTTGGACTAAAGATAAGCCTTAAACACATGGATGCTTTTATTTTAAATGCATATTTAGGGAAAGATAGTGCTTGATTGTTTTGTTTGTCACTAGAAAAGCCTTAGTTTCTAGGGAGGTCAGTTTTGTCTGCAAAATTGACTCTTTCCGCATGACACTTGTTGAGAATCTGAAGTGTGATTTTTTCCTAAGTGTGAGCCAAGCATTCTACGACATGTGTGGTTGGAATTGGGAGGAGATTGAGTAATATTTTCTTAGACAAGGGCTAGGATCCATTATGACTGCTACACCGCAAGAGCATGCTACTACACCAAGATCATCGAGGACAAATCCTACTGCCACAACAACAACAACCAAGAAGAAGAAGAAGCCACAAAATCCTCTAGTTAGGAAATCAATGATGAAAATCCCCACAAAATAATGAACTAAGGAGATAATGGATAAGATGAAGCAACTGATGGAGCCTCAAGATTTGGATTAGGAAGAAGTAGCTGATGAAATAGAGGATATCAATGTAGATGAGGTGGAACCGATCTCCAGGTTTCCACCCTATATTTCGTAGTTGAATCCAACCTCAAAGTTGACCAAGGACCCAGATTCTATAAAATTTAAGGTCTTTACACCCCTATTACTAGAGGAGGTACTGATTGAGGGAGACTTGCTAGCAAGGGTGCCACAACTGCGCATGGAGGATTGGGATCTGAATGATTGGAGCAATTATCCCCAATTCGAGCCCCACAAGTATCTAAAATCTGTTTAGTATGAGGAAGTTGGAGTAGCAAGGGTTGAACCACTACCGTGGGTAGCAAGAATTCAACGAGCTAGGTTGGTGAATATGATCTATGTTCCACACTTTGGGTGCATTAACATAAGTACAATTTGTGTGCGCCAACTATTGGCATTAGTGCATGATGGGTGTCTGTGGTTCAGAACGAAGATCACCATTGATGATATGTTAATTAGAAGGATCATTGTACTGCCTTACCAAGGAGCGAACCCTGCCAATGCATTTGTTAGGAAGTCTCAGGAGAAGAAGCTGGCTGATCAGATGAAGAACTACTTCGGTTTGATTAAGAAATCCTAGGGATATGCCATTAACTCTACTAGTGATCCGACTATGTGTTTTTCTGCACACATTTTGGCTGGTAAGATCATGAGAAAGTGTCAGGCGGACAAAGTGCCAGCCCCAGTTGTATCTTTGGCTGCACAGTGCAGCAAGGGGGTCCAGTTTAACTGGGCAGGGTATTTATGTCAGGAATTTTTGGATGGCTGTTGAGAAGCACAAGAAGACGGGAAGCAATTCCATTATGCATGGTTATTTCTTCTAATCTCACTAACAACATGGAGAATGTTGGATGAGTCACAGATCCCCACTGAGGACCCTGATGTGTGCACGGTGGCGAGGTATGCCTCACTATGGGAATCTGAGGAACTGACCCGGGTTACAAAAAACAAACTGTTCTAGATATTATTTGAGATGGATGTACGCACAACGATCAGCTAGAAGCCACAACTATCACCAATTTTGTTTCAAGAATATCACAACATTGCTGAATTTAAAGCAAATTTTCACCGTGTATATATCCATGCAAAGAAATATTTGGAGGAAGTATGGTATGAGTTGCCATACTTAGTTATTGAGGAGGAAATCCTACTAATAATAAGCAAGTGGTCTAGTAATTGGCTCACCCTAACTGAAGAAGAGGCAAAGTAGGTAGGCACAAGTAAGACAAAGCAAGCCATTGAAGGTGTTTAGACTAACAATCTAGCAAAGAAGGTACCTTAGAAGGTCACAATTGACCTTGAGAAGAACACTACACCGGAAACAGAGAGCGAAGTGGAACTAGAGGAACCAACCACCGACGAGGGTGATCAGGGTGATGAAGAACCTTTTGTGGGCATGGAGGACTTTGATTCCTGGTTTATAGTGAAACTACGGAAGAAGTAGATTGCTGGAGGGACGCAGAAGAAGGAAAAGTCAGAAAAATCCGAAAGCGTAGAGCTAATGGTCCTCATTGAGGAGGACTTTGATGAAATTGGAGACACTGTCAGAGTTGTGATGACAGAGATTTAGGGAAACATTGAAGAACAACACAAGGCAATATTGACAGAGGTCTAACAGGGCCTCAAAGAGTTGCAGGTTCAAGCGAGTGTGTCCCAAGCAAGCATGGTTCATGTGAGTGTGATTCAAGTGAGTGTAGTACCTTCAACTTCAGTCAGTGCGTAGATGATACTCACAACAAATATGAGAGCTATGCACGTACTAGATGGATACCTACATTTTGTGACTACAGACCACTGGGAGAATGCACAGAACTTAAAGAATCCGAATCTCAATCTTATGGCACTCCCCCTTCAGACATTGCATGAATTACATGAGGGCGTCACAGATGAAATCAAGGTGTTGGAGCAATGCACTTTGTTGGTCATAAAATAAGTGAAAAAAAACAACCAAGAGATGTTTGATAAGAATAATAAAGCAATGCAGGATTGCGACAAGGTAGATGCATGCAGAAAACAACTGGAAGAGGCTATTAGTAAAACTTGCAGTGAGCTTCTAGAGCTCTAGATCGAGACAGTGGCAACCTTAGAAGATAAGATTCAGAATCTTGCACCAGCGGTTAAGGAATCAAAGACAGAGGTGGACAAAGTTAGATTTGAGCTATAGATGCAGATTATAGAACTCTAGATGAAGCTGCAACCTACCACATCACCTGAAGTTCGAGAGCAGTGTGAAGCTGCAATAAAAACCGACATGGAAAAAATAGCCACTGCAGTCAAGGAATGTGGTCATATTTTTGAGAATACAATGGAGATATGGCCTTGCTACAAGAGGACCCACATGTGCAAATATTGAGGCTGAAATCCAAGACAAACAACTGCAGTTCGATGAGCTGAAAGCAATAGAGAAAACCTTAGCACCTGTGCAACGATTTTCCTGTCTTCAAGAGGGAACACTCTGCAAGGACAAATTGTTGAGCTGCAGTGGAAGACAAAGATAATCTCTGTGCGGACGTAGCCTTGGGCAAAGGAGGCCAGTCAACTCTTGCATACACTGGAGAGCAAGTTGAATAGCATGCAACAGACAAATATAACAATTGGTCTAGCGATAGAAGGGCCGACGAGAGAAGCTCATAGAGGAAGATCGACAAGACACAACGCATTGCACAAAGACAGTTCATCCATTGAAGTTTGCATAAATTGGCCTCAAACCAAAGGTTTAGGACGTACCAGATGAGTGAATCGAGGACGAGTCACATCTTTATGTTGGGGGCTTGTTGGGTAGGGGCCCCTAGGTCCAAGTTTTGTCTAAATCATGTAAAGTCTCCCCATTTTGAGGAGTGGAGAATGATTTGCGCAGAGTTTTAGGAGTCAAAGGGGATTTAGGGCAGGTCAAAGCCCCTTATTTTGTAAAGGGATGGGATAAATTCCACTATTTTGAGCTTCGCCCATGGTTTACGGACCATGGTATTGTAAGGGTAAAATATATATAAAGGGATGTCTTAGTGAGTCAAAGGGATTAACTCATTGTTATGATATGATTTTGAGTCTGTAATTGTGATATATATTTTTGTATTCGAGAAAAGGGTAAGGCTCCTGTAGCTATGTATGTGAAGACCTTTGTAAGTCTGCAACTATGTGCGTAGGCCCTTGCAACTACATGTATAGGGCTAGAAAGATTGTATCTGTGAAGATTTGAGATAATAAAGAAGAATTTGGAACGAACCTGTGTATTTTTATATGTTCACGTAGTTTTTGTATTTCTGCATAATTAGGGTTCACTTTTGTATATTTCTTTTGTAATTGCATTGTAAAGGTCCAAACACTATTTCTTATGATGAATAATGCATGTTAAAGTAGTTAAGCGCAACTCCCAAGTCCGTTAAGTAGGAAATGATCTATGGCTATAACAGTAAAGTTAACGGTTTGCGAAGGTCAGATTAAGTCCTAAACTAAACGAAACACTACATCCACACTGCATAGTCCCTCTCGATGCACAAACCTGGTTCTAGCATCCCCTAATATTTCCTTGGGTGAGACTACAGTCTACGCTATGCAGATTGTCGAAAGGGCCAACAATATAGGGTTTTGTTGGTTAGCACACCTAACTCTAAACTTGGGTCTGAGTCCCTCAATCCAACATGGACCAATTCATTTTGGGACCAAACAAAGGGTAACACACCATCCAAAGAGGAATACATCCTTATCTCATAGTGTGTCAATTGGTCGATGGTAATTATTTTCCCATTATGAGGGAACATCATGGTGAGAAATACTGATGATGTCACTGCCTTCATGGTGTACATGTATCTTTATCCAAAAAATATGTTGTAATATAGAGGGGAATCTAGGACTTCAATATATATGAGAATTATCTTTCCACTGACTTAGATTAGGATGTTCTGCAAGAGTCTAGTTAGAGATGATGGGAAAGTACCATATGCCCTCAATGTGATGGAGGAAGCAGTGAGTTTCAGAGATCCTAATTTCTACCAAACTGACTTTGAAATAATGCAAGTAGACGACCCTTCATCAATAATGCACCTATGAATAGTGAGATTTTTAATGGTAGCCAAAATATAAAATGTGACTATGGATGGTAGTTGTGGTTCTGAATTGTCCAAGTCAAAGGTGATCAATCATGAGTATGAAGAATATGTTGTCCTCCTTCATACCCTTTTTGTGAAATATTTCGAATGGTGCCATATTCACACTGGTTCAAGGAAGGATAGATACACCTAGACTGGAAAAAGGGAACAAATTGTGGTAATCGAAACACTCTAAATTCCCCAGGGAAAAATATAGCATTAGGAAAGTGTTTCCCTTGGCAAGCTCAACAAATCGAAGTGGTGGAGACAAGTGGAAATTGGGGCCTTTGTGTAAAGGCCGAGTAGGTGTTGGGTAGATTGACGTTCATCATTGCTTGAACAAACCTCAGAGGCATTTTGGGGGGGGAACTAGTGCGACTGATACATCGACGCCACGCCCCAGAGTTGAAAAGTCAACAAGGTAGATTAAGCAGATCAACAACCTAAACTAACCTCGTTGGGTCTCGACTTGTTCCTACCTCTCGCTCATCCACTTGCTGGAGAAGAGGTAGGGACCACACCCACCACACATTATGCCGAGGTGCAAACAACGCCAACAAGTGATCATAGTGGTAAACAATAAAGTCACCCGTCCATGTGTCGACCTGTCACCCAACCAATCACCTTCCACCAAGTGTCACTCCCTCATGACCCTACCTGACGTCAAGTTACCATTTTCATTTACATATAAAGGCCTGAACCGTTAGTTGCTTGAATTCAAAATTTTACTTCCTGCAACCGAGTCCTCCCACTGCTCCATTGGTCTACGATGGCGTTCACCTCTTGGATAGCTCTAGAGCTTGACCAACATCGTGCAACCGACTAACCCATAGGTCCTCTACCTATAGTTTTATCTTAATGCTCAAAATGAAGAAACCGACTACTAAAACTCCTAAAGCACGAGAGGCCAAACCCTCATCCAACATTGAGTTGCTCATGGACATAGTCTCAATTTCTCAAATATTCAATCCATCATGCCCCTACCACTTGTTGGACCTTTGGTTCGAAAATTACGACTACCATATCAAGGGAGATAACCATTTTAGAGTAGTGGAATCAGGGTTATACTACGAAATTGCACCATCTCTCTATCACTTTCCAGAGTTTATTTCATGGCTTGTTGCATCCTATGTCGAAGAGAAAAAATTCTCTATATCTACTACCGAAGTAAAAATACTGGAGGTAACTCTAGAGCAGATTCAAAAGGTTCTAGTATACCTAGTTTCTTGTCGGATTTTTTTTTACTGAAAACATGGTGTTTTATAGTTATAATTCCTTCTCAGCTAGTGAACAACAAGCTTTCTTACAAATTATTTTAGCACTTGGCCACCAATCCTTACCTGTTTTTGATACTTTTCCAGTAACTACATTTACAGAGGTAGTGCAACCCATCCTCACTATAATTTCCCAGTTGTTTGGGGAGGATGATTCCAATATTGTAACCAAAGCCACCATAGGGTTTCTAAGAGCGATGATGCAGTGAGGCCATCTTTTTGATATACCTTCTTTCTTAGCTGAATCCATCAAATTCTAGCGATACCATTTTTCAGTCACTTCATTTTTTAGATATTACTCCATGTTGTTTTATTTGTTTCTATATACCCAGGTAGATGAGTTTGAATACTTGGGTCTTTGTCTCATGGATTCCAACAAACAACAAAAGTATGTCTTTGATTGGGATGCTACTGTGAGGCAAAACCCCAACAATGTGGGATATTCTCAAGTCATATCTTCTTATATGTCTATTACATACAAAATCATCCATAATGTCTCCCCCCAAGGATTCTACCTCAACAAAAATAAATCCTCTAGCTTATTAAGGACACCAGGGTGGGTGATTGGTACTTTTTTGAGGATTACACTGAAATTAGGGTTTATGGGTGTGAGCTCCCTCCCTACGGTTTACATGTTTTTATGCCAATGAGAATATTTTCCTTAGAATTCATCAAACATAGCCTACCTGTGGATTAAATTCAATTTGTTACTGCTAAGAAAGGCTATATGTTTAAATTTTGAAGCCAATAGGTCCCTTCATTGTAAATACCAGGCAAGCCCTTTAGTCAGCTGAAAATTTGTTGAAAGAACTGAATTATAAAATGGGGAATATTTGGCATTATGACCCCCATGGTATCAGTTCAAACAAAAGGAAAAGCAATAATGCCTCAACCTATGATCATGAATGTTACACTAAAATTTGTCACCATGACTATTTGCAGTTAGTATGGCTCCATCAACTGTCATACTATCCTCCTTGGCAAGTCTTATACCTCTGCTCTTCATGTCAAACTCCAAGAAAGAGAGAAAGTCTTTAAAAATCTATATAACTCTGGGTACGCAGTTTCTCTTAGCCTTACCTACGTGTACGCACCTCAAGTTCACATTCCCTGCGTACTTGTACGGTCTGTTTGTAAAGGGGTGGGTGCGTACCCCTGTAAAGGTCAAAAGGCGTGAGTTTTACTTCAAAAAAGTTACTTGTGGTTGATTCTAGATCATTCTAGAAGTTTGTTTGACGTGTATTGAGCGCCTTCAGACGGTTCATGTATCCCTATGAAAGAGGAACTTATCCCATCAAAAGGGGAGCTATCCCATTCAAAGAGGGGCTTATCCCATTGATGGTGGACCTGATTAACTTCCTCTAAAGCACTATAAATACAGGCATTGGGCCAGAGGGAAGGGAGGTTGAAAGCTGAACATTCCTAAGGGTAGATGCTGCTGGAATTAGGACTCCCTTATAGAGCTTGAGAGGAGAGATTCCCATCCTTTCTTAGCTTCATTTGGAAGTGGGTGAGCTGATCAAAGTAAAGGAGAACTCTTGCTGGACCCTGGGAGGGACCTGCACAACACCAAGGCACATGTTGTAATGGTTTCTTTTGTTTCCACTTAATACAATTAAGCTCATTTTTCTCAGCAGGTTGTTATACATGATTTGTTTCATATACTCCTTGGTCTGTATGATGAATATGTTTTCTTTTATGAGTTATTCAGGTGCTATGTAATCGTTTTCTTGTTAGTGAATGCAGGTTTCGAAGAGAAGGAGGAGCTCATCCGGATCGGCGAGGCTGGACTGCTACAAAGTGTTGGACTAAAGGTATGTTATAAACACCTGATTACTTGTATTCTAAATGCATATTTAGGGAAAAATAGTGTTTAATTGTCTTGTTTGTCACTAGAAAGCCTTAGCTTCTAGGGAGGTCGGTTTTGTCCGCAAAATTGACTCTTTCCGCATGACAAAATGGCAACTCCACTGGGGAATCCATGGATTTGATTGATTGCTCTTTTGATTGATACTTTGATTTGATAAAAGTCGTTTTCTTTCTGGTTTTTGACTGAGTGACTGTGAATTTGGGTGGAATAGCTTAGGGTTAAGTTAGATTTTACTTTTCTTGTTTTTTGCTAGAAGTACGCAGCCTCTGTGTTAAGCACAATGCGTACTAGTACGCACTGCAGCTTTGTACACAGAGCGTACACGCACCTGTGCAAACAGGCTGCCTGCGTACCCTGTCAAAAGTTGAGAAAATTTCAATTTTTCCTTTTTGCCTCTTAGATTTTGTTTTTAATTTGTTTTTGCTGCCCAAATCCACTGGTTACCTGTCAAAAGTCCTCATCTAAGCTTGTTTCATTAGTGTCAAGGGTTTTAGTGAAATTCATAGAAATTCTAGCCTTAGGGTTTGATTTTTGCATTGGTCCTGTAGTGACTTTGGCTTTAGAAGTTGTAAAACCTTGGATCTCCCTGGTCTTTTCAGTCTTCTTAAGAGTCGGACCTTTCATAAAATCCACCTGTGTGAGAAACCTACCTTTGTGTTGTCTCTTTGCGGAATTTCGAGAAAGCTTGTTGGTTAAAGTTGTGAATTTCATTCTTGAGAAAAAGAACAAAAGATTTTGATTTTTCTTTTTGACTGGTTTATGATTCTGCATGAACGAGTCCTTGGTTGAATTATAACCGAGTAAAACATCCTGGAAATATACTTGGTAAGCTTTTGCCTCATTAGATTTACTTTTAGGTGAATTTCTCTTAGATTTTCTTTTGGGTGAAATTGAGTTGATTTGATTGTCATAGATTTTTTAAACTTGGTTTTTGTTAAAGTAGTTTTACATGCTTTGTTAATATAGGAAAAAATACAAAAAAAATCTCTTTTGAAGAAAAGTTTGTTTTAGTAGCATTTGAAGTCTTTGAAAAGAGAAAGGAATTTTCGTGAAATAATTAGTGGTCATGTGTTGTATGCTTTGGAAAAGATAAAGAGATTGTTTCTTTGATTTTCATTGCCAAGAAAGTTGTCTTTATATCAATTTTGTATTCTCCAACTCTTTTAGCTAAGGAATTCATTGAAAAAGAAAAATAGTTTAAATCATCCTAGGTGCATCTTTTTAGTGGATTTGAGTCGAGTCTACACACCCTCAGTTTCATCTCCACTACCTTTTGTCCTAAAGAAAAGCCATACAAAATTAACGCTTAAGGTAAAATTTACTTAGTAACTTTTTATTTACTAGGGCTCTGAAGCACCAACATAGATCAGGCTAGTGTCTTGGAGTAGGAGAGTAATTAACTCTCCAAGACAGAAAAACCAAACAAGTAGCTCATCTTGTGGTAGGATAAATCCAACTGTTACATTTATGCTCTGGGAAAGCTCCTCTTAAAGGAGAAGCATGAGATCGTGCCCGAACCAGTGAGGGGATCAATCCTCCTTCATTGGGAAAGACGCCAGATACGCACGTACTACAAATGGTAAACCTCAGATTATTGTCGAGGAGCCTGGGGTCACTTGTCGGTAAACCTTGGATTATTGTCAAGGAGCCGGCAAGGGGATTGAGCTTGTTACTCTGCCCTTGCGTGCTATCGGGTCGTAGACTGTTCCCCTAGGTGTATTTGTTGCTGTTGGTGACCTTAGTGACCATTATCTTTAGGGTTCTACCCAAGGTGACGGTGGAGGGAAGATCCCACTGTACCTGGAGCAGACGTCGGCTAGACTCACTTGGATTTTCCGAGGGGTTCACTTCACTCGAGACGGTTAAAGTGGAGGAACTTGTGCCGGTCTATTCATTAAGCAGGTTGCCGGGGTAACTGTTCCACCTGCCACTTCTATACTGAATTCGACGATGTTGGGCTTCATCACCAACTAGTTTTTTCAGTCCGGAAGGCTACTGTTTGTGTATGGTTTGACGCCCTAGATTCTTTAGGCATGTGATTCGAATTTATTTGGTTCTTTAGAGACTTTAGGCGGTTTGCTTTGAGATTTTACTTTGTTTGCGTGTGCAGTAGTTAAAAGTTTTTAACTGTGGCTGAATTACCGAGACAGTCCCATAGACTTTGGGGCCAGTCACCTGAGATTGTAACCATGGCCGATTTGTTGAGGAAGTCCCATAGACTTTGGGGCCAACCTCCTGAAGACGTCCCGGGTCATTACGAAGGTTTGAAAGTCCTTATAACTCCTAGTGGCAGTAAAGTAGGTTCACCTGAAGAAGGAGAGTCGTCGTTGGTAGTCCATCCAGATTACCAAGGTCTAGAAACAGGTTATAATCCCGAAGCTATTGCAGTTTCTGATCTTGCTGGTAGTTCTTCATCTACTAGTGATATAGGTGAAGAACCTGAGATATCTAAAACTGTTACTCCAACTTCTAGTGCTCCTGATTCACCAAGGGTAGAACAAGTCATCACTGAAAATCTTCCTTCTGGTTTGATAGCTATTGAAAAACTTGCTCCAGAAGAAGAAATAGGCGTCCCTATCCCTGAATATCAACCTACTATTGATCTAAGGGAGCGTGAATCCATTTTTTACAGTCCACCTAGAAGTACTACTTGGTATCTTTCGTTAACTAATTATTTGGACAACTCAGGGTCAAGTTTTTCTCCACCTCGTACTCCTTATCCACCTGGAGGTATTTATACTCCTGTAAATATGTCTGGTCAGTCGTCTATGTTTACTCAATCTCCTGAATCTTTCTTGTACGGCGGTCCTTCTGTTCCCTCTGGGTATCAATCACTTTCTGGTACTTTTGCGGGAGCATCTCCTCAACCCATTGAACATGGGTTATTAACTCGAAACAATGGTAATAAACCGTTGGGTGTAGGAGACATTTACATGATGTCAGGTTCAATTCCCAGTTCTCAACCTCAAGGTGGCCAGTTACCGCCTGGGGGGCAGCCTCAATTAATGCCTGGGGGGCAACCTCAAGGTACACAAATTGCGTCTGGGGGGCAACCTCAAGGACAGTATGTACCCGTGGTGCAATACATTCCTCAAGGTTAACCCCAGCCTCAATATGTACCCCAAGGTCAACCTCAGTATCAATTTATACCTCAAGGTCAACCCCAGTATCAGTACTTACCTCAAGGGTATCTACCCCAAGGTCAGTACTCGAGTCAAGGTTATCAACCACCCCAAGGTCAATCTTATATTCAAGGTACGGGAAATGTACCTTTCAATTATCAATCCTACCCTCAATCCGGTTATGGATCTCAATATCCTCAACCTGTCATGGGTCAATACCCTGGAATGAACATAGTGTGGGATCCATCGCAAGTTCAACAGGTATTGCAGCCAAGTGTACAGTTGTCATCTCAAACTAGACAACCCTTAGTTTCTGGTTCACCCCAGCAACCAGTCCAGTCTAATGTTCAAACTTCTGTACCTTCAGTAGTTTCTCAGTCTGGGCCTATCGCCCCTAGTATTCCATCTCAAACGACTGCTGCAACTACCGCAACATCTGTTCAATCTACCACACTTAGTTTTGGAGTATCGACAGCTCCGGTTTCTACTGTCTCTGCAACTGCTCCTCAGACATCTTTACCATTGTCTGGATCCACGATTCAAACTACGGTTCAGATGCCTATAGGACAACCTGGTTTAAGTACGGTTGTCACTAGTCAACCAAAATTCACTTTTCAACCATACCAGGGGCAGTACCAATACGGGCCTGCTATCCAGCAGCCAGTTTACCAGTATCAACCGTATCCTGGGTACACTTATCAACAACCTCAGCAACCCCAGTACGGTCCGGTTAATCCTGGTTTTCCAGGAGGATACAATATCCCGAATGCGATTCCTATTCCAAGTTATCCCGGATATCCTCCTCCTGGGACTGGTCTTGTGACCCAGAGCTTTAGGGATCCTAATCGGCAATTACC
The DNA here is from genome assembly GCA_031772625.1 of Pinus tabuliformis. Lineage (NCBI taxonomy): Eukaryota > Viridiplantae > Streptophyta > Pinopsida > Pinales > Pinaceae > Pinus > Pinus tabuliformis. The sequence goes on from CM062819.1 coordinate 1,031,138,128, forward strand.
GTTTATCGCAACTTTGGATTTACCAGACTTGTCGCGCCTAACGAACGATCCAATAAATTATCTTCCGTTTTGGCTGCCAATGCCAAATAAGTTGCCCAGTGACATACCCAAGTTCGAAGGTAAGTCTGGAGAGGACCCGTCAAATCATGTGATGACTTACCACCTCTGGTGCGCCTCTAATTCCATCTCGGATGCTTTGATCCGCTTACGTCTTTTCCAGCGTACTCTAATTGGTCTTGTGGCCAAGTGGTGTATTGAGTTACCACGGGCCTCTTTTTATAATTTTAGCCAGTTAGCTACCTCGTTCTTAACTCATTTTCAGTTGCCGATCAGATATGATAATGGCACGGAGTTACTAACTTCATTAAAACAATCGACGTCCACTTATATTTCCGATCATATTCATGAATGGAGACGTCGAAGGCGATTAGTGAAAGTTTTTATCCCGGACCAAATCTTAGCTGAATGGTTTGTTAAATCAATATTACCGAAGATTACTGAAGACGTAGCTAAGGCCGGAGTAGTTACTGAGGAGCAAGTGATTGCTCAAGCGCAGTACCTTGACTTAGTTTATACTCAGTCAGGTACGTTACACGAAAATATCCCAGATCTTCCTAAGTCGAATCAAATCGTTGCTGCTCCTTCGGGGTCTCATGCCGCTGATGGCATGATTGGTACAGTGAATACTAAAAGCAAGAAGAAATCCTCAAAGAATTCTTCTCCTATTATAACCTTACCAGACTCCCCGACAGGAGAATCTTCTGCTGAAGTTTCCGCTGATATTCACGCTGTCGAGTCATCTACGGCTAAATCAAAATCCGGTGGGAAGAAGAAAGGTAAGAAGAAGAATAAAGCAGACAAAACTCTAAAGGAGAAAATTGAAAAGTCGGAAACCAATGACGAACACCGCAAACCTCGATATCCTTGTCTTATTTGTGAAGAGGATCATTTTACAAGAGATTGCCCTCATCGGGCCGAGGTTGTGAAAATCGTCAAAGGTTCCCCAACTCCTGCTGTTTTGAAAGATCCATTTCCAAAGCAGGAGAGTAAGATGATAGGTTCTTCCTTGAGTGCCAGTGAAGAGCCCATATTAATGATGTCTCATGTAAGGATTGCGACTCGATCGCAAGATTATGTTAGTAAAAGTCTTGTTGATGGCAAAGAAGCAGAATCTTCTCATTCTAATCCATCAACCTCAGCTCCCGGTTCCGATCCACTACAGATCGAGAAGCCTAACCCGGACTTAGTAATCAAACCGCCCGCCAAGGGTGTACTTCGAAGGTCTGCTTTCAATCCACATGCGAGAGCGGCCCAGAATTACAACATTGTTGAGGATTTAGCTGTTTCACCCTCAGCAATGTCGGCTTTGGAAGTGCTGCAATCATGCCCAGCACAACGCAAATTACTTTTGTCGGCTATAGGAGCTGTTGATGTTCAGGACCCGAACCTAATAATCTTTGATCTAGAAAATAGTACACCGCGTTTACCTCATCAAATGGCTTTCCAGATCCTAGTGATAGTCAAAAACAGGCCTATTCATCGAACTGTAATTGATGAGGGAGCTTCCACGTGTATTATGTCGATACAGTGCTGGAGATCGCTTGGTTCTCCTTCACTAAATCAATCCCTGACCATTCTTAAGGCCTTTGATGGCCGTGGGTTCCATCCGTTTGGCATTCTACAGGATTTGCCTATAGGGGTTGAAGGAAAAACCGTTAGTCTGGATGTGGAGGTGGTTGATGCCCCTCTAGACTACAACCTTCTCTTGGGTCGAAGTTGGTCTTATGCTATGACAGCGGTCGTTTCATCGGTCTTCAGAGTAATAAAGTTTCCACATAATGGCAAGATCGTAACCATAGACCAGCTGGCTTACTTTTCATCTGACCCAGCCTCTTTAGAGAGTATCCAGCATGTCGGTAAAACGACTATCCCTTATAAAGATGTTGGAGTAGGATTAGTTAAAGATGCCGGTTTACTGGGAACTTTTCCTTTTCCTCCAATCAACGCCTTGTCTTCATTTGCATCTATTCATATGATTACTTCAGATGCCATTGTTTATGACGATCCTTGGATCATTCCTTCTGAATCTGAGATAGACTCATTTGGTGATGCAATGCCTTTGAGTCCATATGAAATTGCCTATGAAGCCGTGCAGTCTTTTACCGACCCGAGTTCAACCAAAACCGACCAAATGAATGTGGTCCGTGAGGAATCACTTTTCACCTCAACCTCGAAGTTAGTAACGTTTCCCGAAGTTGTGTCATCTGACGAACAACTTTGTGAAGTCCTGTGTGTAGACGATTTACCATGGGAAGATCTCCATCACAGATCTTCGTTTTTACCTGAGGATGATCATTTTGAAAACGCTTTCTCATCAATATTTACAGCTGAATATGTCAAAGAAGCTCAGAGTCCAATAAAACATCCTGATTCAGAGCTGAATTTGGGAAACATTTCTCGCACTATTCCCATTGACATTTCAGTCAAGCACGGAATTTTTGGGCACATTCATATAGGTGCCTCGTGTTCAGATGACGAAATTCAGACATACAAGGCCCTATTTCAAGAATTCCGCGACGTGTTTGCCTGGTCCTATGAGGAAATGCTAGGAATTGATCCCGCGATTGTTGTCCATGAGATCAAGACTTATCCGGATGCTAAACCCGTCCGGCAACGTTTGCGTCAGATTCACCCATGTAAAGCGGTTGCAATTAAAGCAGAAGTTGAGAAGCTGATGAAAGCAGGTTTCATCTATCCGATCCCGTTAACGGATTGGGTATCGAATATTGTTCCGGTTAACAAAAAACAAGGAACAATAAGAATATGTATCGACTATAGGGATATTAATCGTGCTTGTCCCAAGGACAACTACCCAACACCCTATATCGATCAAATAATTGATGATTATGCCGGTAGTGAAATATTTTCCTTTATGGACGGTTTTTCCGGTTACAAGCAAATCAATATTCTACCTGCCGATCAACCAAAAACGGCTTTCATTTGTCCATGGGGGACATTTTCTTATTGCAAATTACCTTTTGGGCTTAAGAATGCCGAAGCCACTTTTCAAAGGGCGATGTCTTATGTGTTTCATGACATCAAACACATTGTGCAACCGTATCTCGATGATTTGCCCGCTCATTCATTACATCGAGCTGATCACCTTGTCCATTTACGAGCAATCTTTATAAGGTGTAGGCATTATCGGATTCGGTTGAACCCACACAAATGTGTCTTCTGTATAGAAGTGGGACGATTTCTGGGATTTGTAGTTTCAAAAGCCGACATCCACGTCGATCCCTCGAAGGTAGAGGCTATCATCAAATTGCCTCCTCCTTCGAGTCTTCGCCAACTCCAAAGTTTGCAAGGGAAAGCAGACTTTTTACGCCGATTCATTCCTAACTACGCCGAGATTACAAAGGGTTTTCCCCGGTTGTTGAAACAGAACGCTCAATTCTCTTGGGATGAGATAGCTCAGAAATCTTTTGATGCACTCAAGCACGTGTTAACCCATGCACCGTTGCTGCATCCTCCCAACTACAACCAGGATTACTTTTTGTACCTCGCCGCCGCTCATTCCACCATTGGAATGGTCTTAGTACAGGAAGACGAATTCGGAACGGAACATGTGATATATTACCTTAGTCAGACCTTAAATCCAACTGAGCTCAAATATTCACATGTGGAGAAATTGGCATTGGCAGCCGTTCAAGATGTCCAACGTTTTCATCACTACATTCTACTCTGTAAAACTACAGTTATTTCGGATGCCAACCCTATGATCTACATTTTGACTAAACAATTGCTAGGGGGAAAGTACTCTAAATGGATCGTTATCCTGCAAGAGTTCGACTTGGAGTTTGAGAAATCTAAGTCTAAGAAATCCTTAGTTTTTGCAGAGTTAATGTGTGACTTCCCGCGTGCTGACACAGAAACTGTGGCAGAAGAACCTATTGCCGACGAATCTTTGTTTCTCATCAGCACTTTAGATCCGTGGTATGGGGATATAATCGTCTATCTCCAAACCCAATCCTTTCGGCCCGAAGTTTCAAAGTCGGAATGTCGGAAAATTCGATTCCAGTCCCAACAGTACAAAATTATTGGAGATACTCTTTATCGCCATGGGGCGGACATGGTTTTTCACCATTGCTTAACCCACGAGGAAGCTGAAAGGGTTCTGAATGACTGTCACTCTGGAGCGTGTGGCGGTCATATTTCTGGGTATGCCACAGCCCAAAAGATATTGCGCACTGGCTACTTCTGGCCATCCTTGTTTAAAGACTGTATTATTGCGGTCCGGAAATGCCACAACTGTCAAGTATTTGATCGCAAGATGCGTGCTCCACCTACTCCTCTCCACCCTATAATTTCCGTTGGTGCTTTTGCCAAATGGGGTATCAATTTTATTACATGTAACCCTCACTCGGCCGGGGGGCATGCGTATATCATCCTTGCGGTTGATTATTTTACTAAGTGGGCTGAGGCGATGCCTACATTCGAGGCAGACGGCAAGACAACTGCAATTTTCGTATTCAATCACATTATTGCTAGGTTTTGTGTCCCACAAGCGATAATCACTGACCATGGGCGCCATTTTCGAAACGTTATGATGACAAAACTTACAGGCCAGCTTGGTTTGCATCACGATACCTTGACTCCTTATTATCCACAAGCGAATGGTCTGGTTGAGTCCATCAACAAAGTTTTACTTATCATGATCTGACGAATCATTGGTATTCATCGATCGAATTGGCAAAACATGTTATTTTCCGCGCTTTGGGCGTACCGAACCTCAGTCAAAACATCAACAGGGTTCACTCCTTTCCAACTAGTTTATGGTTTGGAAGCTGTGCTGCCCATTGAATGCGAAATCCCGTCACTTCAAGTGGCTGTCGAATTACTTCCAGCTACTTCCGAAGAGGAGAAGCGTTTATTATACTTAGCTCAATTAGATGAGACTCGACGTGATGCTGCATTGGCGATCGAGACTCACGCAAAATGTATGAAAGCTCAGTATGATCGAAATGTTACCCCTCGAAATTTTTCGGAAGGAGACCTAGTGCTATTATATGATCAAGCTAATGATAAATTAGGTGCTGGAAAATTCGTTCCTATGTGGCATGGGCCCTACATTGTCAAGAGAAAGCTAGCAAAAGGGGCCTATGAGCTAGTAGATTTTGACGGGGACTCTTTGGGTTAACCCAGAAATGGACTTTACCTAAAGAGGTATTATGCTTAAATGATGGGTATGGAGATTTTAGTTAGGTTAGGTTTTTCTTTCTAGCTGGTGTGTTTGTTAGTTTAGACAGTGTGCTTAGCTTAGAAAGTTTGTTTTTCGTCGTTATTCTGCTTATCTTGGTTTTACGCTTGATATTCGCAGATGTCGATGCCTCTCCAAAGATACATTGGATTTGTCGATGGTGCTTGTCGTAGTACACAGAATATCTCTTCCGCAGCTTGGGTTATTTATTCGCCCTCTGACGAGTTAGTTTCTATGCATGGGGTGAGCCTCGGTCAAACAACAAACAACATTGGAGAATACAGTGCAGTGATTGAATTATTGTCTGAATCTATTTCATTTGAGATTCAGAGTTTGATAGTGAGGTTAGATTCTGAACTCGTTGTATTACAGCTTAATAGAGTGTATGCCATTAGAAATCCAGTGTTATTAAGGTTATTTTTGAGAGTGCGTCTCTTGGAACGGGAATTTGATTACATTGAATATCAGCATATTCCAAGGTCTTTAAATACATTAGCAGATGCAATTGCTTCTCGAATGTTAGACAGACATTTGCGATAATCATACATGTAAATTTTAAAACATTTAATCACACATGTTTAACAAGATAAGCCGGTAATAATGATATATATAGGAGTGTGTCAAAAAATACATCGTCTTCGATCATAGGTTGAAAAACACCTTATGATCGGCAAAAATGATAAGTACAAAAAAAAACCAAAATGTCACATGTGTCTACAAAAACGACCATCCAATCACTGGTGATGCTCTCTGTACGACACCACTGCATGCGCCACCCTACACAAGAACCTCCTAAAAGGTCCTGGGACTGCGACTACATAGCGCTGAAGCCTGATAGGAATATCATCTATAGCAGTCTCTGGTATGTCTGCCGTAAGACGCTCTAGGTCTTGTTCCAACTCAGCTAGGGTCTCTGTGGCCTCGTCCCGTGGGACCGGTGCCAGTGCAACTGGTTGTCTCCTCTCGAAAGGCCGAAGATTGGCTGGACGACGTGGGCCTACATCTGCATTTTGAAAATTGTTACTGTCGGTTTTGAGACGATATAAAAATAAAAAAATAGATAATTTAAAAACTTGTGAAAAATGAAGTACCTGTGTCATCGCATTGTTCTCCCGGTGGAAGAACCATGTCCGAATCTCCACGAAAATCAACTCTGGCATAAGGAAAATCCTGTATCGAGAAGATCTGGTCCTCCAACCAGTGAAAATACTCCGGTCTAAATCGGACAACCTCCGTGCCCTCGTCAGGATGACGGGCCATAACCGCAACCCATCGCGTCAAGTTGGGCTCTCGGGGATGCCCAACCTCAACAGTGAGATGCTGTGGGATCAGCATCGGAACCCTCTCTAAAGCAAAACTGAAAACTAAAGCCCCATAACCAAAGGTCTTCAGCTGTCCGTTTTTGGTTTTAGTCAGTTGGCTTTTTAAGTTAGCCAACACAGCATCACACCAGTTGAAAATGGTGCCCCGATAGCAATCAATCGCCATCCGCATCTGGGATCCACTGGCAATGTGCAAAGCGGCAGCCCCGCAAAGTCTGGTAACCGTGAAAGCAATGACCATAAGTTCAGGGCGGGATATAGTTTTGATCTCTATCCCCTTCTCCTGGTTCTGCGTGTTGCACCACTCTAGTCGGAGACTAGCAATGGACTGGCCACCTGGCCTAGTCCCGGACAGAGTCAATTGTTCGCCCCTCTTGGGAAAACCAGTGAGAAAGTAAATATCTGAGGGATCTATCTCGAGCTGGTTCCCTCCAATGTAAAAGCACTAGTCCTGGACGTTCCATCTCTCTACCATCCACTCTAGAAAGCGCACCTGGGCCCTCATGCCAGGTATGGCCCAGTATTTGTAGAGGCTGCATGCCTTTAAAGCATCAATGGACGGTTGATGATTAATGGCAGAAAAATCGACATCTTCGTGCTCTCTCTCGCGCCAATCAAGCATGGTGGGCAATCTACACACCAAAAAACATATGTTAGAGTCAATGAAATCAAAAAATTTTGGTCCATTTTGAAGAAATTGGGGTTTAAAAATTCGTTTTGCGGGGTATGCACCCTGCCTTTAGGAACAAGGCGTGCGTACGCAGGTTCCCTTAAGGCAAGGTGCGTACTCCCGGCATTTTCCCAAATGATAAAATGTCGGGGTACGCGGGTCACCTGTGGAGCACCTGCGTACCCCGAAAAGCGGACCTTGAAACCCCAAAACCTCCAAAAAATGAAGCTAGGGACTAAAAGTAAATTCTAAATGGATGGAAATGAAGAGGAGGATGTTGTAGAATACCTGATGAGACGGCGTTCGATTTCGATAGTCGGATTCTCCTCAATGTCCACGGGAAGTTTCTTGCCAAAATCCCTTTTTCTCTCCTCAACAATAAAATGGTAAAAATGAAATGGTAAAAGCCCTTTTTATAGGTTTTTTGGATAAATGAATGGTAAATTTGTTTATTTTTCACCATGAAAAGGTATTTTTCAAAGTATTTTTATCTATCTTTAAATAGGTATGAGTAATGTGTTGGTTTTTGTGCAGGATAAAAGGATTTTCAGGGAAAATTGTCATTTTTCACAAACAAAAACATCAGAGTCATCTTTTAAGCCCTTTTCTGACTCCTAAAACATGAAAAGATTGCCGAGCGTTTCTTTTACACTCGTAAAAACGGAATTAAAAGACGGTCCACTTATAGCCCTTTTTCTGACCGTAAAAACAGGAAAAGGTTGCCAGATTTTTGTCGTTTCAAATTCGATACTGGAAATAAAACGACGTGCCCTTGATCGATTTTTACTTTTCAGGTCAAAGACACTAACTATGAAAGTACTCCTTGGTCGTAAAAGATCAAGCGGTTCTCTCAAGTATTATTTTATACTTTTTCGGGCTTGGGAGACACAAATTTACGAAAAAGTTCAACCCTGGAGTCTTCTTAAGTTTTTCAAACTCTCTAAAATTGAAAAATGCTGAGTTTCTCCTATACTGGACTCGTTAAAATTTCACAGTAAAGGACCTGTTCGATTACAAACAGGAACGGACCACTCCTTCTTAGGGTTCGAATCTAAACTAAGTTGGACTCATCTGAAGGATGAGCTTATAATCAAGCATATGTTATCCTCCTCAAGCTTGTAAAAAATAAAGAGGTACTTGCTAGAAATGGTGGGGGGAAAGAGAGAAAAATGAGCCTATTTGTTATCCTTTGTCTCAGAAGAAGCCTTATCGCCACTCTTGAACACGACACTTTTCATTCACCTGGGTTGGGAAATCCTTTTCCTAACAGTTGATCAAACCACTTTGAAAACCTTCAACCGGTTCCGGGTATTAAATTTGGGTCAATTTTCACCAAGCCATCTATCGTGTCGTTATTTGTTCAAGAGGTCACTGCAAATAAACCATTCATCTGCAAAATACCCGTCATCCATCTCGACCATCCTTGAGTCAGTCCTTACAGCTACATTTCTTCAACTTGATCTATGATTTTGTGTTGTGGGCTTGCCTGCAACGGGTCGCTTTCTATCGACATCAGCACATTATCTAGAAAGATGACCTAGAAATTGTCAGTACCTTGAAATCTACATGCATCAATGGCAAGTTTCTCGCCTTTGACGACGGTTTACATCATTGAATTTCGATCGAAGGATTCTGTGAAATGTTCGACATCAACTCATTCATTCACATCTCATGGATTGTACTGGGTACTTTGAGAACCATTGACATCACTGGTGGTCTCTCTCACACTTGTTAACAGTTTACATCATCGACTGGTAATCAAGTGGTTTCTACCATGTTCGACATCAACTCATTTATTCGCATGGATAGAATCGTACCATTTCGAGAAGTAGAAATGAAGACCCTGGATCTAGTTTCCACCATCCAGGCTGCGAGGAGTTCTGTATTCATTATACAGTAGAATAATCATAAACAGATCGCTGCGTCCATACTATGTCTACAAGAGTCTATGATTATGATGTACTGCGAAATCATTCCTATATCAGAGCAGTAGTTAGTTTGTTAGTTAAAGTTTTCAATCTGAGTATGGGAATGCCTACCTCAGCGATGATATGATCTTATATATGTATTTTGTGTTGAATATTTGCAGGTTCCGACTGGGCTCTCCACAAGATAATCCTTGAAATGATAAAGTACTTCACCCTTCCTAGATGATATGAAACCCTAATCTACTACAGGCTTCGCACTTTAGGGGGCAATCTGTTACACTAAAATTTGTCACCATGACTATTTGCAGTTAGTATGGCTCCATCAACTGTCATACTATCCTCCTTGGCAATTCTTATACCTCTGCTCTTCATGTCAAACTCCAAGAAAGAGAGAAAGTCTTTAAAAATCTATATAACTCTGGGTACGCAGTTTCTCTTAGCCTTACCTGCGTGTACGCACCTCAAGTTCACATTCCCTGCGTACTTGTACGCTCTGTCTGTAAAGGGGTGGGTGCGTACCCCTGTAAAGGTCAAAAGGCGCGAGTTTTACTTCAAAAAAGTTACTTGTGGTCGATTCTAGAGCATTCTAGAAGTTTGTTTGACGTGTATTGAGCGCCTCCAGATGGTTCATGTATCCCTATGAAAGAGGAACTTATCCCATCAAGAGGGGAGCTATCCCATTCAAAGAGGGGCTTATCCCATTGATGGTGGACCTGATTAACTTCCTCTAAAGCACTATAAATACAGGCATTGGGCCAGAGGGAGGGGAGGTTGAAAGCTGAACATTCCTAAGGGTAGATGCTGCTGGAATTAGGACTCCCTTATAGAGCTTGAGAGGAGAGATTCCCATCCTTTCTTAGCTTCATTTGGAAGTGGGTGAGCTGATCAAAGTAAAGGAGAACTCTTGCTAGACCCTTGGAGGGACCTGCACAACACCAAGGCACAGGTTGTAATGGTTTCTTTTGTTTCCACTTAATACAATTAAGCTCATTTTTCTCAACAGGTTGTTATACATGATTTGTTTCATATACTCCTTGGTCTGTATGATGAATATGTTTTCTTTTATGAGTTATTCAGGTGCTATGTAATCGTTTGCTTGTTAGTGAATGCAGGTTTCGAAGAGAAGGAGGAGCTCATCTGGATCGACGAGGCTGGACTGCTACAAAGCGTTGGACTAAAGGTATGTTATAAACACCTGATTACTTGTATTCTAAATGCATATTTAGGGAAAAATAGTGTTTAATTGTCTTGTTTGTCACTAGAAAGCCTTAGCTTTTAGGGAGGTCGGTTTTGTCTGCAAAATTGACTCTTTCCGCATGACAATGAATATAGGCTAGAAGTTGAGTGGAAAGATAACAATTATTTCTCACCTATTAATACATAAATGGAGATTGAGACTCCAGAAGCAAAGCACAAGGCACATAAGAGGAATGTGGATGAGACCGAAGATGTGGAAATGGAAGATGTTGATACTAGGAACAGGGAAAAAACCCAAGAAGTAGTGGAAATAGAGATTGAAACTAGGTTTACTAAGACAAAGCTAGACCAACCAAGCTTCCAGGTGACCATAGAAGACCTATCGCAAGCTTCTGCCTCTTCATCTATATAGGTAGCCTTTCTGAGTTCTGATGGGAGCTCAACAATGTGAAAATCTAGTTGAGCTACATGGAAGATGAAATATGAAAGTAACATGAAGGTCAGCGAAGAGATGAAAAAAAAATGGCATCGCATTCGGCCCCCTACTAGACTAGACTCTTGTCTGCTATGGACCTAGATAGGAACTAGACAAAGTTTTCGTACAACACCCCTCGAAACAGTCCCTCCAGTAAGGCTCATAGTTTTGGACTGTGAATGTATCTTTGGACCTGAAAAGTGTTCCTCTATCGAAAAAAATCAACTTTCATAGATAGGTGGGAGATATATTCTATAGTGAATTAAGCTGGAATGATATGACCATCAGCAAAACCGAAATGTTACTGGAGACGGCTGCAATGAATCTAAAGCAAGAGAGAGGTAACGATAGACATATTCATTTACAGAATGATAACTTCAAAGAATTGATTGTAAACCTAGGAGTGAACCTAGAAGACAAAGTTGTTGTAGAAACTCTTATTCAGAGTTCACAAGCTGAGATCCAAGAACTGAGGCATAAGCTAAAGATGCTTGCTAGTGAACATGTGCAGTCTAGAGAAATAACACAAGTGGAGGAAGAAAAATATATTCTATCCAAGGACCCGATAGATCGTAATAATGAAGTGGTGGCCCTTAAGCAACATGTAACAAAGCTCTAGCAAAAAAATAACTCTCATATTTGTGCAGTGCTTGTGCTAGAGAATCCTCATAATCCCACTGAGTATCTCACTAACACCCTCACTAAGCTACAACTCTTAGAAGGAGAACTCAATAAAGTACAAGTGGATTTAGAAAATTCCAAGTGTGCCCTTGCATAGAAGGAGAAACAACTGGAGACTAACAAGACAAATGCAGAACAGATCAGTAAAAATATACAGGTAGAAAACCAAGAAATTACTGAACTAAAAGACATGCTGAAAGGTAACATGTCCCTCCTCCAGGACAAACAATTTATATGGGATGAAGTAATAACATAGGTGAAGAATAACTAGGAGTATATGACACTGATAGCAAAGAAAAAAGTTGCAATCAAGGACTATGAGTTATTTATCCTTAATGCCAAGGAGGAGGATGAAAGAAATGTTGGGACAACTAAAGATTCTATCAATATGTCAATGAAAAACCACTCAGTGAGTTGAGGGCCATAGATTTGGTAGAGAAGGTAGCTTCAATCTTGGATGTGTCCAATATGATCTAGAAGGAAGTAGCTAGAGCCAAGTTTGAGGAATGTCAAGGAAAGGTGTTAAAGGATGTAACTGCGTTTGAATCAGAGTTCGAGAAGAGGGTTAGAGTCGGACTTCCTAGCTGTTGGGACCTTGTAGGAGAATTGATCCAATGGGAGAAGTACAATCAAATTATAGTATAGGCTAAGAGTAGAGTTGATTCCTCCCACGAGAATTCATCCTCCTTAAATGGAAAGACAATAGTGAACTATCTAAGGAGAGATTTCTAGTTGCTATGCCAAGTGAGGACCTTGTTTCACACTAGGCCAAATTATGCAGGACCCATAGGTCTTAAGATTGCCTATCAAAGTTTCTTTCTCTCTCCTCTACTGAGCCCGATATCGTGGGAGAAGTGTGACCAGTTCATCAACCCTCCACAAATCCATATCAATGACCCAACAACTCTTTGTAGGAATTTACAGGGTAAGTTCCTCAGAAAGAATACCAAAAGGACACCGCTCACAACCAGATCTCAAATCAATACACCAGTATTTTTGACGTGGTTAAAACCCTCAGAGTGCAAGGAGGGAAACAGTCCACGGCCTGTCCCAACGTGGGTACAGACAATTTATTAATCAAGAATGAAAATTTACATAAGCTTCTCTCATGCACGGATTACCCGAACAATGACCCTCCATGCGCTTTAAATAGAACTCATGGACCAATCGGGTGTCAAGCCACGGATCAAGTGTCGGTAATACCGAGGTGAGAGTGAACCGTCGGATCACTACATATCGTGACCGTCGGATTGTAAGTTACAAAATGTACAACGGTAAAGAAACACACTTTACCTAACTCTAACCTAACTCTATACTAGACCAAGTTGAACTTAACTATATCCTATGTGTCGGAATATCCTAACATCCCCCCTTAAGAACAACTTGGGATAGGATTGAAGGATTTACAAATATGACACAATAGGAGAAGGAAGGAGGCACTAGAGCCTATCCCCCCTTAGTGACAACTTCCTGAACTCCAAGCATATATCGAAGTTTAGTGAACTTCGCCTCTGTGAGAGCCTTTGTGAAGATGTCTGCAACCTGATCATCCGTTGGACAATATTGCACTTCAAGAACATGGTCATGAATGAGCTTTCTGATGAAGTGCATGTGTAGTTCAATGTGTTTGCTGCGCTGATGCTGGACTGGATCTTTGCATAGCTGAATGGCACTTTGATTATCACACCAAAGTGTGGTTGGATGCTGCTGCTCAAAGCCAAATTCTGATAGGATCTGACGAAGCCACAAGGCTTCCTTACTAGCTTCCACGGCACCACGATACTCTGCTTCTGCTGACGAAAGAGAAATGGCAGCCTGTTTCTTACAAGCCCATGTAATAGGTCCTGAACCAAGAGTGAAGACATAACCGGCAGTAGACTTCCGATCATCAAGGTCACCAGCCCAATCAGAATCAGTGAAACCAACTAACAGAGGAGCTGCTTTGGCACTGTAATGAATCCCAAACTGTACTGTACCTCGAACATAACGAAGTATTCTTTTAGCTGCTTTCCAATGACTTTCACGGGGGTTTTGCATAAAACGAGCAACAAGGCCAACAGCAAAGGAAAGATCAGGACGAGTATGGGTTAAATACAAGAGTTTTCCGACAAGTTGACGGTATAAGGTAGCATCAACTTCAGGAGAAGTACAAGAGACTGAAAGTTTGACTCCAGACTGAAAGGGAGAAGGGGCTGGCTTACAGTCTTCCATGTGAAAATGACGAAGAATATCACAAGCATACTTGGACTGGGAAAGGAAAATACCTTCTTGGGATTGCAAGACTTGAAGACCGAGAAAATAGTGTAAGTGTCCTAAGTCTGTCATTTCAAATTTCTTTTTAAGGCTGGACTTCACATGGTTTATAAGGTTGGGATCACTACCAGTAAGAATAAGATCATCAACATAAAGAACAAAGATGATAAGAGAGTTGCCCACTTTCTTGGTGTAGACAGTATTGTCAGAATGACACCTAGAAAAGCCAGATTCTAAAAGAAAGCTATCCATTTTGGCATACCAAGCCCGAGGAGCTTGTTTGAGGCCATAAAGGGATTTCTTAAGTCGACAAACGAGGCTGGAGTCTGTTTGTATGAAGCCAATGGGTTGTTCCATATAGATTTCTTCCTGCAAGTCCCCATGCAAGAAGGCAGATTTAACATCCATTTGATGGACTTCCCATTTTAAAGAGGCAGCAAGGGAAAGAACAAGGCGGATAGAGTTCATTTTGGCAACTGGAGAGAAGGTTTCAGTGTAGTCAATGCCTTCAACCTGTGAAAAGCCCTTAGCAACTAGACGAGCCTTATGTTTATCAACTTTCCCATCTGGTCCATACTTGGTTCTGTAAACCCATTTGCATCTAACAAGTTTGCGTCCCTTTGGTAGAGGAACAAGATCCCATGTATCATTTGTCATCAATGAATGATATTCTTCATTCATAGCTGCTTCCCAATGTGGATGGCCTGAAGCTTCTGCGAAAGTGTCAGGATCATGATTTACTGGAGCTTGAGCCAGTAAAGAAGAGGCTCTTTCAAACTGAGAACGTGTACGTCGCTGATCTGTAGGATCACCGGCAAGATCACCTGCTGCATCCCGAGTAGCACGGACCCATCTTGGAAGTTGAGGATCCTGAGAAGGTGGGGGAGGATTATCATCCTCGCTTTCATCATCAGAAGAAGAAATGTTTTCAAAGATAGAAGAGATAGGAAGAGGTGGCACATCCGCCGGACTAGGCTCGCAGGCCGATTTATTTTCATCAAATTTTACATCTCTTCTAATGATAACATTTTTGGACTTAAATGGAATAAGTCTATAACCTTTTACATCTTCAGAATATCCAACAAAAGTACATTTCTCACTCTTAGGTTCTAAAGCTTTATGCTTTTCATCTGGAATATGGGCCCATGCTTCACTTCCAAACACACGAAAGTGACTTACATCTGGTTTAATGGAACTCCAAGCTTCTTCTGGAGTGATATTCTCTAGAACCTTAGTAGGAGTGCGATTGATTATATAATTTGCACAATTAATTGCTTCGGCCCAAAAACTAAGACTGAGTCCTTTAGATTGCAGCATACAATTAGCCATTTCCTTTAAGGTGCGATTTTTCCTTTCAGCTACACCATTTTGTTGTGGAGTGTATGGAACAGTATGTTGCATTTGAATTCCATTTTCGGTGCAAAAGTTGATGAATGCGTTTTTAACATATTCTCCACCATTATCAGTTCTTAGCTTAAGAATTTGATGTCCAGATTGTTTTTCAACAAATGCTTTGAAGGCCAAAAAGGTGCTAAATACTTCGCTCTTGAGTTTTAAGAAGTATACCCAAGTGCGTCTAGAGAAATCATCAATGAAAGTTAAGAAGTACTTGCAGCCAGAGAATGAAGCAACAGGAAGAGGACCACATAAATCACTGTGCACAAGCTGTAAAGGGGCTGAGGCGTGCCAAGAGGCACGTTTGTCAAAACTGTCCCGATGATGTTTTCCGAGTACACATCCGGAACAAACACCATCTTTGCAAGATACCATAGGAAGACCTGTCACCATATTTTCTTTACATAGATGCTGAAGGGAGCGATAGTTTAAGTGACCAAACCGCTCATGCCAAAGTTTGCTCACTTCATCATTATGAGCAACAAACACTGAGGGAAGATGGGATGACCCAAAGTTGTGAAACTTATACAACCTTTTGGAATCATCAGCAAGACCAGTAGCTAGAATCTGTTTAGGATCTTTTAGATCCTTGATTACAACATCATGAGGTGAAAATTCAACAATTTTACCTTCACCTGAATGAGTTATCTGATAGACAGATAGAAGGTTGCAGGATAAGTTTGGAACACATAATACATCATTGAACTGACCATTGTCTAGATGAACAGTTCCAGTCCCTACAACATTAAGAGATCTATCATCACCAACATATATATTTTTGGTGTTACAATCATTTAAAGAAGAAAACATGGCTTGGTTTTTGGCCATGTGACAAGAGGCTCCAGAATCAATGAGCCACTCATGAGAATGAGAAGAAGAAGAAGATACATTTAATGCATAACCAGACTGAGATGATTGACGATGACATGCAGAAAGTGCCGTTCCGGAAGTTGAAGTTGAAGTAGGCTCCAGATGGATGTTATGTTTCTTCATTGCGGCTTCCAAGGCTTCCATCTTCTTAAAGCATTTAGATTCTAAGTGGCCATCTCGATTACAAAAGTTACAATGTCTGTCAGTCCTCTTCCATTTGTTTTTATTGGTCTTGTCATTTTGCTGAAATGATCTTTCATCTTGAGGCTGAGTTGGTTTAGGACCATTCCTTTGAGGATAAGACTTCTTAGGATTCTTTGAATTTGGTTGCTGCTGGGCGGCTAACGCTTTCGAGGAAGAGTTTCCAAGATTAAGAAGACCAAGGTGTAAGAGTTTTTCTTGTTCTCTTATTAAGGAATCACAAAAGGAGTCAAAGGAAGGGGGTTTGTAGTCTTTGCCTTGACAAATGAAAGCTTCCCTTGTAGAATGGAAAGTGGAAACAAATACAGAGTAGGCTGGTCCCAACTTAGTAAGGATGGAATAAATAAGGTTACCATCTTCTTTCTTAACTTTAACACCTTCCAAGAGATATCTAAGGGTCTTGAATTTGGACAAGAAATCTTCAATGCAAGAAAAATTATTAGGATCCAAAGTAAGCAACTCATTCTCAAGTTGATGGGCTCTAATTTCATTTTTAATCCCAAAAACTTTAGCAAGTTTTTCTAATGCTTCATGAGGAGTTTCAATTTCTGCAATGTGGAATCTAAGATCAGGAGAAACAGACATTCCTATCAAACCACGTGCTTGATCTTGTCTATTTTCCCATTTTTCGGCCTTGTCTTCATCTTTGGGTTTCTTCTCTTGGTCTGTGGCTATTCTGAAGAGACCTTTACTTCTAAGTAAATCTCCCATGTAGGCTACCCATTGGAAGTAGTTAGTGCTCTCAAGAATGACTTGGCATGGACTTTCCATTTTTTGAAAAAAAACCTGAAGCTGAAGATGCTGAAAGTAAGTGGTCCAATGGATAGATCTCGAAAAAATAGGCGGTTTTAAAAAAAACGGCTCTGAAAAAGGCTTCCGGATGAAGAAGTTATGGCTTTTTGAAAAAAAATTGTTGACGTTGCCGGCAAAGTGCGCGAATGTGCGGGAATGAAAAAATCCGCCCCCACAAAATGGAGACTTGAACCCAAGACCTCTACTCTCTTAAAAAGTCTTTGAACCAATTGATCTATACAAAATATTTGAGAGAGAGAGAGAGAGAGAGAGAGAGAGAGGGGGGGGGGGGGGCCTCGATTTGCGTGCTTGCCTTGGGAAGGCTCTTTTCCCCTACAAAACACAAAACACAAAACCCAACACGAATATGCAAAGAAAAACGAACCTTACGGCTCAAAGTTAGCTTTAGCCAAAAAACTAGAATTTTAAAAAAAATCTCAAAGTTAGCTTTTAACCGAAAAACTAAATATTTTTCTCAATGTTTCTGATTTTCCAAGATCACACTAAGGTGCAGGGAAAAGAGCATACGCATGAGAAAAATCCTTTCTTTCTGTTTCTGATTTGCCCAGATCGCACAGAGTCGCAGGGCAAAGAGCATACGCAGAAATGAAAGGTATAGATCCGGGAAAAAAAAGGCTAAATAAACCGAAACCGAAATAAGCAGAGAGAAAATGACAGTAAACTGCAAAAAAAACACTGTATACCTCCCGATCTGAAAAATGACGCAGCTAGGGCTACCGGAAACCTTTTCGCGTGAAACGAAAGGGGTTCCTCACTGAAACAGATGCTCCGAACGCAACAGAGCAGTCCTCTCGGCCCGAAAGCAGTCAGAAACAGCAGATCTAGGAAACGACAGCCGCATGCAGTTCTACCGGCTTCAGATTTGGATCACCAACGGACGCAGCCCTCAAATAGCTCTGATACCATGTAGGAATTTACAGGGTAAGTTCCTCAGAAAGAATACCAAAAGGACACCGCTCACAACCAGATCTCAAATCAATACACCAGTATTTTTGACGTGGTTAAAACCCTCAGAGTGCAAGGAGGGAAACAGTCCACGGCCTGTCCCAACGTGGGTACAGACAATTTATTAATCAAGAATGAAAATTTACATAAGCTTCTCTCATGCATGGATTACCCGAACAATGACCCTCCATGCGCTTTAAATAGAACTCATGGACCAATCGGGTGTCAAGCCACGGATCAAGTGTCGGTAATACCGAGGTGAGAGTGAACCGTCGGATCACTACATATCGTGACCGTCGGATTGTAAGTTACAAAATGTACAACGGTAAAGAAACACACTTTACCTAACTCTAACCTAACTCTATACTAGACCAAGTTGAACTTAACTATATCCTATGTGTCGGAATATCCTAACACTCTTCCTCTAGAACCTCGCTAGCAGAGATGAAGATTTTTCTGATCATGTAAATCATGACATTTTATTGTCTTTATGTTTTCTGTCAATTTCAAGAAATTAACTCAAGTTAGTTAGGGTTTAGTTAGTAAAACTATGCAAGTAGTACTCTCACATCATATTTTTTATGATGAATCATTAGAAAATAAATAAGGGATATTTTGTAAGGGGGTACTCATCTTGAGACCCTATAAAAACTATTTATGATACATTTTGAAGGGTTCCAAATTTTTGTTTCAAAAGGGCTCTAGAACTATTAATGTATAAAGGGAGAATGTATGCTCTATCTTCAAATTAATAAAATGTTTTGGTGATTCTACTTGCATAGGGTTGTAGTATGTATTCTCTTATGTGTTCATTCCATTATATTTGCTTTCTTCTTAGATGACATGTAATAATAGCTATTGGGTTTATTTTTATGAAATCTTGGATTCATTTATCTAATATTGATCTGAGATGCTTGTGACTAATAAGATCTAACGTACTTAATATGCGCTCCATGTAATATGAAATATCATTCACTGTTTCATTTCTTCTTTTCTTACTGAAGTCTCATGCATGGGATTCTATTATAAGCCTTGCGTATTTGATTTCTTTTCTACATATGCTTCTGTCACACATGCTACAATGATGAATGAACTATATGCTTATGTAAGTTAGCCACTAGAACTTGATATTAAGTCTTCTATGAGATTACTTTGATATCAATTGCATCTACCCTCTTGAAAGAGATTCCAAACCAATTCTATTCAAAAAATGTGTTCAATGTTGAATGTAAGTGAACAATTTCAGAAAATCTTACAAACACTTTTTAATATGTCCTAGACATTGAGCTATACTCCACCCAGGGGTTGTCTCTAGGATCTACAACATCTTCTGGTGCCATTTTCAGGGATCAAATAACAATATTTTCCCTGGGTATGAGAATTGTACACCCCTTGGTTAAGTGAGAAAAAGGGGGTGTGTGTTGAATATCTCTCACCTTGGCGACTCCACTATTTAAATTTTCATTTGATCACCATGGATTTCAAAAGACCTCATACTTGTTCTAACACATCCTAACAGAAAAATCCCCCTGTATTAGACCTAAACAACTATATCCAGGAGGGTTTGGAAAGAGAGAACTCCCATTAATCCAGATCATGTGATATCATTTCCTGATGTTTCAACTTCTAGCTCTCAGAAGGCTGAGATAAACTACTGCGAGTCCTCTTCCAAATTCTTGGAATATTTAGAAGAATGTTGCCCATTTTTTAGCTCATATTCCTCAAGAGTCAGTTCTAAAGAATCTTTTGTCAGTTTACCTCCTTTCACATTGCATACCTTCCCAGAAGTTAAAGAAGTCAAAGATATCATTATTACTATTCTGACTCAGAGAACTTGTAACATTCCATCTAAGCTCCAATTAGCTACAATCCATACAACTCCTCAACCAGGCCACGTGGTAAATATTCTACTACATCCAATGCAAAGCATGGTTTTCCCAGGTTTTCTACTTAATAAATATGCTCCACTCAACTTGTAACAACCTCTTAAAAGGATGCCACAAGATTACCTTAAAATCCTGCCAAGGTTCAATGGAGAGGATGATATTTCAGACCAAATACATATAGAGACTTTCTACACATTTGTTGAGAACTTGAATGTAGAACATCTAGATGTGGTCCTAAGACTCTTTGTTCAGTCTTTAGATGGAGAGGCTACGAAATGGTTTAATATTCTACCAAATGCTTCAATTAATACCTGAGAAGAGATGGAGAACTCTTTCATGTAGAAATGGGGGGAGAAAAGGGACCATGGGTATATTCTTAAAAAATTCAATACAATGAAAAGAAAAACATAATGAATATGTCTTAGACATTATAAAGAGGTTTAATAAATTACATAACAATCTTTCTACTGAAATTAAACCTCCATAGGCTGCTAAAAAAGTGGTTTTTGCTGTAGCTTTTGAACCAAAGTTTGGGTTTACCCTCATAGAAATAAATTCTTGTACTCTGGATCAAATCCAAACAGATGCCTTGGAAGTTGAAGAAAATTTCACCTCCACAGGAAAGTGGAAAGGGAACGTTGAATATGGTGATAGGAGGAGGGGAAAGGAAGAATCCAATTCTTCAAGACATGTAAAGGAAACCCAAGAATATAAGCTATATGAGATGAACAAGTTGATAAATATTTTTTGTAAAAAAGTAGTAAAACTAGAGTTGGAGAATAAAAATATGCCTTGACAAAGTCAACCAACTCCTAACAGAAATTTTAGCCCCCAATAAAGGAGGTTGCCCTTGCAGATCTTGCAAAGGGAGAGAAAGGATAAACATGATCATATTCATCCTCCTTTGTATTTAGAAGATGATTCTGAAGAGAATGTTTAAGAAACTATAGAAGTTCAAGAAAACCATTTCTCTTCTCTCTTGGAGGGAGAAAATGAAATAGAAGCACATGAAGGAGAAAGGGATGATGTGGGTGCCCCACTGGATGATAATGAGATAGATAGTTATTGCAAACAATTTTATGGCTTCATGCAATCCCAATTACACATGAAATATGATCTCAAGTCATCTAGGAGAAGGTCTAGGGTGTAACATCAAAATGAAGAAACTCTTCACCCAAGGCCCCCTAAGCCATTAGATAAAGTGAAGAAAGCACTCAACCCTGTCTCACCAACAAAAAATGAACCCTCTAATCCCATTCCCAATGAGTTTGGAGCATCCAAAATAGAGAAATTTATACTACAAATAAATCCAATACGTAATGAGAGAAAATAACCTACTGAGTATGTTAAAATTGATAGGAATCCCTCTGCCTTCAATCTTCAAAAAGAGCTAGAGAAAGTGAAGATAATTGTCCCTTTGATCGAATTATTGAAACAACCAAGTTATAAATCTCAAATGTCTCAGTTTATGAGCTCATCGACCACTGGCCCCCTTCAGTATAGCCTTAACCCACAAGAATAAGGCTTATGGTTATATTTGGACCAAATGTGGAGGAGTAGGACCATTCCACTCCTCCATTCTATGTCACCTTGTCGATTCATGATCTGCTACTACATAACTATATCCTTGACTTGGGAGTGTTTCATAACTTAATTCCATTATAATTTATGGAATAGTTGGGACCGCAGATAAAAAAACCATACAAATATCTATATTCCTTTGATTCCAAAAAAAGTGTCTGGGTATGATCAAGGATCTAGTGGTCAATTTGGCTCAAATCCAAGTAAAAAATGTAGTAATGGATATTGTAGTTGCTGACATCCCTGCAAGATTTGGTATTATTTTTTCCAGGTCATGGGGGATGAAAATTAGGGGGTATGTTAAACTGCATCTCACATATGCTACCATTCCACTGTTTGGTGGAGAAGAGTCTTGATTATACGTGGAATCCAGATTTGTGAAGGTAGTCACAAAGGCAGACTGTTCAAACAATGACCCTATGTATGGTAAGGAGATATATTTTTCTTGTCTGTTATTAGAGGAAGATGAACAAATCATGGGAGATTCCCAGGTGGAATTTTTTACCCGGTTGGGTAAACAACTACTTGAACATGGAAAAGTATGGAAATTATATTTTGATGGTGCTTACTCTAGGGAAGAAAATGGAGTAGGTGTATTGTTGGTATCCACATAATGTGAATTTATTAATTTTTATTTCAAACTAGAATTTAAGGCCATGAACAATGTAGCTAAATATGAAGAATTATTGTTGGGGCTGCAAGTTGCCAAAAAAAATAACATTGGTTGCTTGACTATGTTTAAGGACTCAAAATTGGTGGTGAAGCAAGTATAAACCCAATCTCAAACCAAACACCTAAGATTGAAATAGTACAAGAATGATGCATGGGATTTAGTTGAAAACATCGTTTTAGCATTTAATATTCAATTCTTGCTAATGGAGCGAAATAGGATGGCTGACTCTTTCGAAATCACTATTAGTAATTTCAAACCCCCTCAAAACCCCTTGGTTAGATATGAAGTTGAGGTAAGGTACATGCCTTTAGTACCAGACAATGTGAAGTATTCGCAGGTGTTTGCGAATGAGGAATAGATCAAACTATTTATGGAGGTTATTGGGGAATTCTCAAACTTACTGATTAATGAGGAGGATGAGAAGATAACAAATGAACAACAAGCCAGTTTGGAGGATTCTATCATTGGTAAAAAAATCTTACAACTAAAGGGAAATACCATCCCTATAGGGTTGGTTCCATTAGAAAGGTTGTTTAACTCAAATGATGTGGCTACCAAGTGATCTAAAAATGGGGCACTAAAGGCTTCTTGTCAGCTTATAAGAACCTTTCCCACTTCCAAAGCTTAAATATTCCCAAGACCTTATGATTAACCAATTACAAAATTAAAAATGCTTGAAAATAGGTGTATGCTTGTGTTTGTTTTTAATTGTTAAGTGTCTTAAGCTCTGTTGCTTATGCTGATATTTAAACACACACAATAGTAAATGCAACGCAACAAATAAGCAAACACATAACAACAATATAATATGGAGTTCACCTTGATATCTTGGGCTACGTCTCCTTGAGCTCTAGTCAACTCAACTAGGCTCTTTGTGATTATGGCATAAGACCTTTTACAAGCTCCATGCTCAACTCCACTAGTTTACACAGAACATAATGGGCTTAGAACACCATCTTATCCTTGGCTCTGAAGATCTCAGGCTTTCTGGCTCTGGCTCTGGCTCTGGCTCTCGGTTCTAGCTCTAGCTCTGGCTCTGGCTCTGGCTCTAGCTCTTAGCTCTGGCTCTAGCTCTGGCTCTTGGCTCTGGCTCGTGGCTTCTGGCTCTGGCTCTGGCTCTAGCTCTAGCTCTTGGCTCTCTCTTTGGCTTCTATGATCTCTCTATCAGCCTTTGTGTGCCTCTGTAATATGCTTAACCTCCAAGCGATTCTTCAGAAACCTTCTCGCAACCCTTTTCAACAACTTTTAGCACTCTGGTTTTTCGCTCGACCTCCAAGCGTCTCCAGAAACTCCCTTAGCTATCTGCGCTTCGCACTTCCTTAGCTCTCTCTCACTTCCAACTACCTCGTCAATTGAGATCTCTTACTATCTTTGAGGCATTCTTCCGGCTATGCGGCTTCCTCCCCATTTGTCTATGTATAATCATCCCTCTGCGGCTTTGCGGCTTCCTCTACTCCCTGTGGCTCTGCGTCTGGACCCTCTGGCTTTGTGGCTTTGTGGCTCTACGTCTAGCCATCTGGATTTGTGCATTCTATAATGCATTCCTATTACAAATGCCCACTTACAGTGTGGCAAGGAGAATGGGAGCCATTTTTACACTGGGAAATACATAGGTGGCCTTTTTCCTGCATAATTCCTGAAATAGACACATAGCAGAAATACACAAGCAAAAATCATGAAAACACATGATTGAGCATTTTCTCGAACTTCAGATATTATATGATCGTGCTTAAAATCCTAGCAGGTCCACCATCCATCACAATATCACAATCGCTTAGGCGGGAGGTCTAAAAACCTCAATACACGGGAATATACAGAAATCCCGAATTCCTGGATTTGAAAATTTATGAAATCAGGTCTATAAACCCATCGAGTCTGGCCCTTATCGGCTTATCACTATCGTAATCATAGTGGTCCTGACATTGGGGATCGTCGATTGCTGATCACTGATTAAATCTAGACCGTTGATCTGCTCCTTGATCGGACGATCGATATCGCATCGCATGTCGCTATCGCATCGGCCCTTTGTATCGGAGATCATCGATCTCTCGACTGCTGATTAAATCTTGACCATTGATCCCTTTTCCAGATCTGATGGCTGAGATAACACATCACTATCACAACGGCCTGGGGGCATGGTCCTCAACCTTCTCCGATCGCTGATTTGCTGACCGCCGATATCTCTGATCATTGCTATTGGCTCCAATCGCAAATCACAATTGGCATATTACATTCGCTACGGCCCAAGGGTTCCGATATTGGGTGAAGGCCTACCTCCAATGCGATAAGTCGGAAGTCACAATTGGGGTTCCTTCGGCCCTTGCGTTAAGTCCTCCTCTTAACCCTTCCGATGTGATTTTCCTTTATAAGGCCTTAAGCCCATTTTTGAGGAATTTTCCTCCTTTTCAAAGGAACAAAGGTAAATTTCTTTTTGTGATAAATTCATCATCCGAAGTCAATTTTAGCCCATTCAAGTTGAAATAGATTTAGAATGAAAAGATCTATGCAATGGGACTATTTCTAGGAGCATCCTTGGACTTTCATTTTCCTTTGTGAGGAACACTTTAGACTTAGAAGTCTATCCAAGATACATTTTGGATCATGCCTTCCCACTAAAAGAAATTTTGGTCTCCAAAATACTGATATACTGATCTGAAGAGTAAATGAGAGTAACATCACCCTCTTCTTTCAACCTCCATACACTTGACTTGCATAGTGCCTCTGAACCAAAGCCTTTGACCACTTTCCTTCCTGGATTCGCTGGTCCTCCTGGGAAGAACTGTTTTCCTCCTTGACTTCATGTAGAACTCCTGCTGAGATCGTCACAGAAGGTAATATGAACTTCTCTTCCTTGATCATTGATCCAAGGTGTCTCAAACAAATGTGAAGTTACATCTGCTTCACAAAATTTTCATTTGTATCTATTTGACAAGCTTTCAACAACAACTATTAACAAGAGCAGAAATAAAGACAACAACTGGATGGTCTAAACTCCTGCTTCAACAAAAGAAACAAATTTTCACATCTTGTGAATACCTCCATGTATTACATCTACATACAAATGATGGACTAGCTAACAAGCCCACAAAACATGCCTTTAAAACAAATGACCCTTCAAGTCAAGCATGTAGAAAAAGATCATTAGGATGCTTTTTCAAAAGATGAAACACTTCATCATTATCTCCATCTTGGAGACCAAGTTAACTTCTCCCAAGTTAACATTGCATTACATGCATGTCAAAGCAATCAACCCTTCAAGTTAATCACACACACATGTTCAAAAACAAGGAAATCATCAGCATCCCTGTGTTCATGCACATCAAGCTCATGCATGCATTTCATCTTTCAACTTTCACTTAAGCACACTGTAATTTTGAAGTTGAAATGAAATATAATGTTGCAGCAACAATGTGAGTCTCCTACTCAACCTTTTTACATTCACCATCTTGGCAAAATCCCACAACTTGCATTCCATTAACAAAGAAATTCAAATAGATGCATCAATAGACATGCAATGTTAATTGGATAAGAACTCTAACCATTTCATACCAATCCATTTCAAAGGTCTTTCATTTTTCTGCACATTAGCATCAACGTGTGAATCATCCTGAAACACATAATCCATGGAAACTTCCTTTTCATTTCTACCATCTTCTATTTCCACTTTCTTCAAGTTTCGTGGAAGCATTGTTGGATTCAGAGTCCAACATTTTGCAACAAGATGTCCTTGCTTATGGAAATAAGTGCAGCATGTGTGCATCCTCTTGATAGCATGATTTGCCTTGTCCAATGGACCTTTGGCTTCCTGCTTCCTTTCCTTCAAAATTTTCCTGCATGTGGCTATCCTCTTCCAACATCTAGAAACATTATGGTTATCCCAACCACTAAAGGAACATGCAATTCTTTTCCCATATCTATGTGGAAATTTACCATGCTGAACATAATCAAAAGGAATATGGTTAGAACCAGAGTTGTACCTTTATCTTTCACCTTTATTGCCTTCATGAGGAGGTGAATCAAATGAAGAAGTGGCTCCTTTGGAACACCATCAATCTCTTCAAGGCTGTTAGAGTTTCCACAACTCTTTGGTTCAAGTGTGTGCTTCTAAACACTTGCATCTTGCAAATGATGTTTCAAGCTATTTCATTCCTTCGGAATACAATCTTCACACTTCTAAGGTAGAATACCTTAAATGAAACTCCTTCTTGGAACTGTTTCAATGGCCTTTATGGCAGCTTTGAAACTCTTTCCATAAGATTGTCCATAGCCAAGACCCAAATACTTAGGCCTTTCCTCAACCATTATTGGCTCAAGAATACCTTGTGCATGTTTACCCAAGCCTTTTCCCTCATAGCCCATCTTGGACATTAGCTTAGAACCTATGCCTCTGGTATTCAAAAGAACCAATATAAGCATTCTTAGAAGAATTTGAAAACAAACTGGAATGGTTTACCTATTCTTCAAGCTGATACTTGACTAAGGATTCTTTGGCAACAAAGAGCTGTGTCTCCAACTCATGCATCCCTTTCAGGTTCATATTTGCAATATGAAGTTGCCTCTCCATTTCCTACAATTTGTTAGAAAGCAACTACTTCTCTTCCTCCATGGAATTCAATTTCTCTCTAAGTATGCTACTCTTCCTTCCATCCTCATACATTTCTCTCACCTTGTCCATCATGGTGAACAAGTCTTCATTCATGTTTTCATCAAATAATCTCATGATGAAGGAGGAATTTGAGGACTCACTTGTAGAAGTTTTCATCATCAAAATGAAGAAAAGAACTTCAAACAAGACTAACAAAGAGCTTATTCAAGCAACCTTTTGCAAAAAACCTCTTGTGCTTCAAGGATTGCTTTGAGGTCCTTTGGGATGAGAAGAATGCCTTGAGCCCTTCTTCCTTCTTGTCCTTCATGGACTGAGCTATCAATAGCTTTCCATTCACCTCTGCAAACTCAAACATGCAACAAGCATACAATCAATTAGACAATCAATCCGTGACTGCCCAAACACCTTTCCGACAAGCAATCCTTTGCTCTGTTAATCAAGAATTCTGACCTGATACCACTTGCTCTGGTATAACTAGCTTTGATATCACCTTCCTAAAGGTAGGGTTAATTAATCTCAGGATCTGATACTAGCTGATCTGAAAATGGGACACTAAAAGCTTCTTGTCAGCTTACAAGAACCTCTCCCACTTCCAAAGCTTAAATATACCCAAGAACTTACGATTAACCAATTGCGGAATTAAAAATGCTTGAAAATAGGTGTATGCTTGTATTTGTTTTTGACTGTTAAGTGTATTAAGTTCTGTTGCTTATGATCATATTTAAACACACACAACAATAAATGCAATGCAACAAATAGCAAACACATAACAACAATATAATATGGAGTTCACCCTGATATCTTGGGCTACATCTCTTAGAGCTCTAGTCAACTCAACTAGGCTCTCTGGGATTATGGCATAAGTCCTTTTACAAGCTCCACGCTCAACTCCACTGGTTTACACAGAACACAATGGGCTTAGAACACCATCTTATCCTTGGCTCTAAAGCTCTTAGGCTTTCTAGATTTGGCTCTAGCTCTTGCTCTGGGCTCTAGCTCTGGGTCTAGCTCTGGCTCTGGCTCTGGCTCTTGGCTCTGGGTCTAGCTCTGGCTCTGGCTCTTAGCTCTGGCTCATGGCTCTGGCTCTTGGCTCTCTCTCTGGCTTCTTTGAGCTCTCTCTCGGGCTCTACGTGCCTTTGTAATCTGCTTGACCTCCAAGCGATTCTTCAGCAACCTTCCAGCGACCCTTTTCAACAACTTTTAGCTCTCTCTGGTTTTTCACTCGACCTCCAAGCGACTCCAAAAACTCCCTCAGCTGCCTGCGCTTTGCGCTTCCTTAGCTCTCTCTCGCTTCTATCTACCTCGTCAATTGAGCTCTCTTGCTATCTTTGAGGCATTCTTCCAGCTCTGCGGCTTCCTGTCCATTTGTCTATGTATAATCATCCCTTTGCGGCTCTGTGACTTTCTATGCTCCTTGTGGCTCTATGGCTCTATGTAACATATGGGTATTCAATGCAATGAAGGAAGATCTACATTGTACACATAACTTGCAAAAGCATTTGAAGAATAAAACGAGGGCCCAAGCCCCATAGTTAGTTAAAGGTCATAAAGAATAAAATGAGTCAAAATTGCTTGGTCTTATGCTAGGTACCTAATGCTTTCGAGATTAACAACCCATGAGAGAAGAGATCTCAATGTCGATTGATTGAATCCCTTGATGAGGATGGGTAGGTAACAATGGGCGTTGGTGGGGACCTTAAGGGTACCCAAACTAGCCAATGTAGTTGTTTATCTTTTCAGTTTGTTTATCTTTTTGGTTTGACAGGGAGAGCTTGGCTAGTATATGCATTGTGTCAAGAAGAGTTAATCTATGGTTCGTATAATTGGTAGAGAACATGTAGTAGAGTTAATCCATGGTTCGTATAATTGGAAGTGGGGTTGTATGTGCCATATCCTGGAATTTGAAAATTGTAAGCTTTGGCCCATCAACCCAGTTGCAATATCAAGTTATTTAAAAAATAACATATAATTTTTTCCCAGTAGGGTAAAAAAAAGCTAATGTTCAGTAATGTCAAAACAGAGAATAACCTTTCGCATGGACACATCATGGCACAACAGCTAACAGTTTAGTAATGGAGAACTCCACAAGATATTAGGAGAGCTTGGGCCTAGAAATTACAATTTCACATGCAAACCCAGACTTTAATAAGATAGATTTTGGAAAATGGAGTGCACGTAATAGTTACTGGAGAAGCAATAACAAAAAATCGATCATCTTTGCGAGAAAGCCGGACGACAAGTCCAACACCACCATGTAGTAAATCATATGGTCTGGCCCCTCTGGCTCTGTGGCTCTATGGCTCTATGTTTGGCCATCTAGCTCTATGCATTCTATAACTCATTCCTATTACAAATGCCCGATTATAGCATGGCAAGGAGAATGGGAGTTGTTTTTACAGTGGGAAATACACAAGCAACCTTTTTCCTGGATAATTCTTGAAATAGACACATAACGAAAATACATAGGTAAAACTCATGAAAACACATGATTGAGCATTTTCCCGGACTTCAAATATTATAGGATCACGCTTAAAATCCTATCGGGTCCTCCATCCATCACAATATCGCAATCACTTAGGTAGGAGGTCTAAAAACCTCAATACACGGGAATATACAGATATCCCAAATCCCTGGATTTCAAAATTTATGAAATTGGGTCTATAAACCCATCGAGTCTGGCCCTTATCGGCATATCGTAGTGCAATCACATTGGTCCTGGCATCAGGAATCATCGATTTCCGATTGCCGATTAAATCTAGACCGTTGATCTGCTCCTTGATCAGATGGTCGATATTGCATCGCATGTCGCTATTGCATCGGCCCTTTGATTCGTTTTCCCGATCCGATAGCTGAGATCGCACATCGCTATTGCAGTGGCCTGGGGGCATGGTCCTCAACCTTCTATGATCACTGATTCGTCGACCATCGATATCTCCGATCATTGCTATTGGCTCCAATCGCAAATCACAATCGGCATATTACATTCGCTACGGCCTAGGGGTTTCGATATCGAGCGAAGGCCTGCCTCCGATGTGATAAGTCGAAAGTCGCAATCGGGGTTCCTTCTGCCCTTGCGTTAAGTCCTCCTCTTAACCCTTCTAATGTGATTTTCCTTTATAAGCCCTTAAGCCCATTTTTAGAAGAATTTGCCTCCTTTTCAAAGGAACAAAGGCAAACTTATTTTTGCGATAACTTCATCATGTCCATTTTAGCCCTTTCAAGTTGTAGTAGATTCAGAATGAAAAGAACTATGCAATGGGACTGTTTCCAATATCATCCTTGGACTTTCATTTTCCTCTGTGAGGAACATTTTAGACTTAGAAGTCTATCCAAGGCCAATTTTGGATCACCAAGGCAACTAAACAAGAGCTTGAGGAAGATGTGGAATATTGTAACATGGGCATAGAAGAAGATCTTAGGGTCATCAATTCAGGTAAAGGAGTCCCCAAAGAATACAAAAAAATATGTATTGAACTTTTTAAGGAGTATATGGATGTGGTTTCTTGGTCATATGATGATTTGAAGACTTTTGACCCTAGTGTCATACAACACAAAATTTGTTTAAAAGCTAAAGTGAAGCCATACAAGCAGAATCTAAGGTAAATCAATCCTTTGTTACTCCCATCAATTAAAAGGGGAGTGAAGAAAATGTTATAGGATGAGATTATTGTACCATTGAGATATTCATATTGGTTACAAATTTAGTCCTTATCAAGAAGAAAAATGGGGAAATAAGGCTATGTGTAGATTTCAGAAATTTAAATAAGGCCTCTATTGTAGCTTGTCTTTAACTCTGTTCAAAATGAAAAAGAAAAAATCATATATCTCAAAAGCACAAAAATCCAATAAAAGAAAAATCAAAATTATTTGGATGGTGGCTTATTTTCAATTAATGGGATTAATGTTGGGTCGAAGGTTGTGTAGGATTAAATAAAATTTTATGTTGTTAGTGGGACCCGATAGAGGAAAGAAAAGTTTAATGATTGGGAAAGTATAAAGCATGATTTCATTAATGCCATCAGGCCTCCCCCACTAGAGAAGCTCGACAACACAAACAACACAGAGGTTATCAACGTTGGTGCCCCCGTAGATGGTTTGGTGGTAAAACAACCTTTCCATGATGAAAAATCATGATTGTCTATGACACCACCATCCAGTGGGACCGCTTACCACCATGGGTAATCCCATGGGTGGTAAGAAAAATTCATTGGATTCTACGACAAACGAGTGTGTTTTAACACACGAACATGAATAATACTATGTCACCCCTCCATGTAACCTAACACCCTGCATCATCCTCCCCATGTTATCATCACCACGTCTTCATCCCGACATCACGAATACGATATCATGCAGTACATTTGTCCCTTCCACATTAAATTTCATTTTTCCCTCGATTTTTTCCTGTTTACCCATAAAACCATGTTTTTACACTCATAATCTATTTATCTGTTGTTGGTGTTGGAGTGTACCAAAGTACACCTGCATCCACCAACTTGTCAATTTCAAATTCCAACGTGAGCTTAAGGTTACCAAGTATTTATCCACCATGTACACTTGTTCAGTTGTTCAAAAATGTCGAAGAAAATATCTATGATGGGTTCTTCAACCCACATTCTTCTTATGAAGACTGAAAGGGATATTTTTGACCCTGTCTCCGCACTAAAGCTGATGGAACTATGTCAGATTATTCTCATTGGTCAAATAAATTCCCTTGTATATTCTAGAGTTGTAAAGTTAGGATTATCGTCTACAATTATCCATCAGACTTTTTTCTTCCCAGAATTTATCACTTGGATGAATTCTTCTCTTTATCCCCAATTTTTTTTGTAGTGAATTCAATAGGGGAGAATATTTTACAAGTTTTTCCCTATTGATTCAACAGGCCCTTGATTTTCCACACTTATATAATTATACTTATTTATATGAAGAAACCCTGATATCTGGTTTCCAAAACTTTTCTAGAGGAGATTATGCTAAATTGTCTTTCCATCTTATGCTAGTTGGACACACTTTATCTCTAAAACAAACTGTGTTTCCCATAGATAGTTTTTTTGAAGATGTTCAATCAATTTGCAACTAATTGCTAGGGCTTTGGGGGAAGAAAATACTTCTACTATTGATCATGAAGTTATAGGAATGTTTAATTTGGTCATGCAACCTAAAGTGACTCTTGATATACCAAATTTTTGGGAGGGTTTAGTGAATTCTCAATTTTCAAACTTGAATCTTACTGGTTGCTTCATATTCCTATCTTTGTTGGTTTACTTATTCCTCTATGTTCATGTAGAAATATTCATGCATTTGGACCTGAACATAATGGATTATATTAAAAGAAAACAACAGTGGTGATCTAGACCAAAAATGTACAAAGTCACCCTAACTATGAAGGTTTTCCGTATTTCATTGCCTCTTTTATGTCATTTTTCTATTATACCATAAACAACTCTATTCCACCATGCCTCTTGCTAAAATCCTAGTCCTTTTTACAACTCAGCAAAGATGTCAAAGTAGGAGATTGGTTTCAGTTTGAAGATTATGTTGAAATTAGATTGTATGGAGCAGAGGTTTCCCCTTATAGACTCCCATATTTTGTACCAATGAGACTATTTGCATTGGAATTCATTAGACAAAGTTTAAATGTAGATCAAATTCATTTTGTACCAACAAAGAAGGGGTATTTGTTCAAGTTGCCCAAAATTGTTGGGCCTTTTATTGTAAATAATAGACAAGCTATGGAGGAAGTTGATAAAATGCTTCAAGACATGTACTTTCAGCAAGGAGACAAATGGTCCTATGATCCTCATCAAATTATTTCAAGAAGAAGGGTGGAGAATTCCTATGCTCCATACATTCATGAATCAAGGCCTGAGATAGAAAAATTGGCTAATGGTGGTCAATTTGAAGCATAGAAGGGGATGGAGGTTGAAACTCCCCACCTTGTAGAGAAAGGATTTAAGATTAGATTTGAAGAGGTCATTGATCTAGATGAAGAAACCAACCATAATTCCAAGAAATAAAAATTACATGGAAAGGGAAAGGAATATGAACCTGTGGTAGAAAGTTCCTCTTCTTCAATTGGTTTTCAATTATAGTTAGGAGAAGTGAGATGCACACCTTCTTCTCCTATTCTTGAAGGAGCTGAACAAACCTCTATTATTGCCTTGAAGGAGTCATATGAACAGGTTGAAGAGAAGAATAAAAATATTAGGGAGAATGTGGCTTCTCAGCTTGAAGCCCAATCAATATCAGAGTATCATACCAGATTACTATCAGCCATGGATTTAGAAAGAAATCAACTCAAACTTCCTTTTTTCTCATCCTTTTGCTTTGACAATTTCTTCTATAGCAGGATTCAAAACTATAAACTTAACTGTGGGTGTAAGGAATATTCCATTGCTTGAAAAAATCAACCTGTAGAGGAAAACTCGAGAACTTATTTATAGTGATTTAAGCAAGGCATCATTGGCAGAAAATAAAGCAGAAGCTTTATTGGGGAAGGTAATAAATCAATTAAAATTAGAAAAAGCCAATTCTAGAGATTTGCATATCCAAAATGAGGAACTCAATAGTTAATTGTCAAGCTTGGAGTAAACCCAAAAGATAAATCTGCTTTTCAAAAGCTTTTACAGGGGGTGGAATCAGAGAATCAAATATTGAGGAAGAAGTTGAAGTTGCCTATAGTTGAACATGTTATGGCTCCAAAAGTGGCTCAAGTTGAAAAAGAGAAGGAAATCATAACTAAGGAATTACTTGAAAGGAATAAATAAGTGGCCACTTTGAGAGAATTGAATGAAATATTGAAACAAAAAAAATACTCATGTGTGCACAATTGTTGTGCAATTAGATTCCAAAGACCCTGCTGATAAACTTACGAGGGTCATGACATAATTAAATATTTCAAAGGATGAAATGAAGAAAATCCAGAAGATTCTGGATGACACTAAAGATAATTTGAAGATTAAAGAGAGACAACTGAATATGGAAAAGGAAAGTGCATCACAACATCAGAAAAACTATCAGACAACATGTGATGAGATCAAAGAACTGAAGGAGAAGCTGAAAGGAAATATGTCTCTGATATAGGCCAGAGAGATAATTTGGAATGACATCATTCAACAGGTGAAAGTAATATGGGATTATATGTTGATTATGGTAGAGGAGAAAACCATTGTCAGAAATTTAGAAGTGATCATTGTTTCTATTAAAGAAAAATCCCAACAAGGTTCCCGGTTAGCAAAGAAAATGATTATTTTATTAATTCTAAATCATCTCAAGAATGAAAAAATATGGAGATTAAAGCCAAAAAAAATATTGTTTTGGAAATAAATAAAATGGTACAGAAGAATCTTTATAGAAAAAGTATAGAGGAAATGTTGGGAGAGATCAAGGAATTTGTTTTGAAATTCCCTCATGTTTGGATCATCAAGGTAATCTGCTCCCTTGGGAGACATATGAAACACTATTGGTCAAGGAAAAAAGTAAGATTGATTCTTCACATGAGAAAATAACAATATTGAAGGGCTTTTCCATTGTGAATTATTTAGTGAGAGATTTCCAGTTGCTATGGTTGGTCAAAACCCTCTTCATAGAGAAACCAACCTACAACCAAATTACCAATTTCAGGATGGCTCATGTCAGGTTTATCAAGTGCCCAAGTTCAAATTTATCAATATGGAAAAAGTGCAGAGCATTGATGTCACCAAGTGAAGCAGCTAAACCTGGACCTTCTACAAGCGAGCCTGCTAAAAAATCACAAGTCACCCAATGAAAATCAACCACATAGTTTCTTTCATGAAATATTTCAAAAGATATTATATATTGTAATTTTGAGTCAATATATTTTAAGTTTTAAAGTTTAAGTCCTCAGGAGGACCGAATAGGGCTTAGAGTAGTTTTTAAAATAGTTTAAGAAGTTTATGGCAGTTAACAGTTTTTATAACTGTCATCTTTGTAATGTCACTACAAAAAGACTTTGGAGAACCATTTTTGGGGTTCCGAATTTTGACTTTAGAGAGAGAAAAATTTGTTGTGTAATGTGTTATCTTTTCTTGAGTTTAATAAAAGATTCATGGATGATTCCAAACTGATTTTTGGATATGATATGTGTTTCCCACTATTGTAAGTCATTTATTGTTTCCTCTTCTTTTGGAAAAATGTTATGAAGCTGTTGGTTATTTTTATAATACAAATTTACTTTGCTCACAGTACCTGTAAATTTTAATCAAATAACCTTAAAATTGCACTCCATTTTTCCACACATACATACATTCTCTAAGTCTCTTATGCATTCTTCTATGGTCTAAATAAATTATTTTGCAGTTGCAGCCTTTTGTTTTGAACCTTCCATTTTTCTATCTCTCACCCTGCTACAACTTTTAATTCATTTTCATAGTCAGTGAGGCCATCCTGAGAATTATTTCTATTTCAAGAAGTTTTCCTCTGCATTACCAGTGAAAATAATCTCTAAATAATCATAATGGGACAACAATAAATATTTATTACCTTTTTTATAGATTTACTAGGCATTGACCTCTTCTCAGCTAGAGGTTGTATCTAGGGTTACAACATCTTTTGGGTCCATTACTGAGGAGCGAAGAGAAAATTTATTTCTCCCATGGCTTGTTTTTAAAACGAATTCTTTGTTTGGTGAGAAAATAAAGTGTGTTGGTTGAGTTTTCTCTCCAAGTGAGAATAAAATTTGGGGTTAAAAACCTCATAACAAAACGCCCCAATTTTATCTGATCCTGAGAAATTAGTTTCAGAAAGGTTTGGAGAGAAAAGATCCTAAGCAGTCCAATTCCTACTTTGTATGCTCCTGGTACTAGCTATTTGTCTCAATATCCTCGAATTCTTCATCTAGAAGAAATCACAAAAATGGATTTTTCCGAAGGTAGTTCCATTCCTCCTCAATCCTTGTTTCCTAAGCCTACTCTTAAACATATATCATTTGAATCTATTTCCTTCCCTTTTCTAGCAATTTCAATGGTTGAAGGAATTAAAATTGTTGACTTTTCTGCTTCACACCAAGTTGTTCCTACAATTTCTCAGCCCAATTCCTATATTTGTGGTTTCACCATCTCCTTTTGTGTTTCAAGCAAGAAACCCTCCTCTTCCCTTCCAAAATTAGAATATGGTGATTCCAAGATGTTGTTTAAACTGTTATGCTCCTCTTAATATTCCCTAACTCATGAATGCCATGCCTCAAGATTATCTGAAGTTGTTTCCAAGCTTCACAGGAGAAGATGAGGTTACAATAGAAAAACATATAGTGACTTTTTATGATTTTGCAGAAAACCTGAAGGTGGATTATCTTGATGTTGTAACGAGGTTATTTGTACAATCACTATATGGAGAAGAAATAAATTGGTTCAAGACCCTCCAAACTAATTCAATCAATACCTGGGAGGAATTGGAGAATTCTTTTATACAGAGATGGGGAGAAAAGAAGGATCATGGGTATTTTTTGACTGAATTCAACGCAATAAAGAGAAAACCAAATGAAGAAGTGGCTGAATTTATCAAAATAATTAATAAAATGTATAATAGTCGCCATTTAGAGATAAAACCACCTGCCGCTGGTGCAATTTTTTTTTTTTTTTTTTTTTTTTTTTTTTTTTTTTTTTTATGCAGGAGAATTTGAATCATATTTTATTTTTACTTTAAGGAAAAGACAATTTCCCACATTAGATAAAATTCAGAATGATGCATTATAGATTGATGCCAATTTGTCTACAGTATTAAAAGTAAAACAAAAATACGAAATAGTGGATAAAAATAAAGGAAAGGAAGAATCAAGATCCTCTAATCATCTTAAATATTCACACAAATAGATCTGGATGAATTGATAAAGGTATCAGGAATTTGTCTAATAAATTAGTAAATCTTGAACTTGACAATAAAAATCCTCCTAGGAAAATTCAACAAGGGAAGAACAAAAATTTTAATCCTCAGTTTAGGAAGCCACAATTGCAGATTATGCAGAAGGAGAGAGAAATGATCAAGATCAGGTTCGACCTCCTTTTTATACTGGAGATGAACCAGAAGAAGCAGTGGAAGAGACTGTTAAATTTCAGGAGAATCAATATTCTACTATGTCAATGGAATAAAGAGAAGAAGTATATGAAGAGGATTTGAATCTTGAGTCACAAATTGCATTAGATGATTAAGAGAATGATGAATGTTGCAAAACATTTACAGATTTTATGCTCACAGAATTGCACAAGAAGCACGATCTCAGATCAAGGAAGAGATCGAGGACTTATGATCATACAGAGGAATAATCAAAATAGCTGGTGAGTGCCAGTATTGTAGCAAGAATGCTTCAACTCATGGACTGCCAACTTTACTTTTATTAACCCGGTAGTTTGTAACAAACCTGGAAGCGTCGGTGCTATATGCACAAGTACTAGTTCTCACTGCAGGTTGTCACTTGGTCAGTCGACGTGAGATCACTAGGAGCTCAAGAGAACTTCTATAGATTTTAGAAGAAGCTTTATGTGTGATGAAAGAAATAAATATTACTCTACAGAAGATATTCTAATTGCAGAAAGGAAAAAGACTGGAATGTAAAGCAAGACTAGTAAACCCTAATTAACAAGCTAATGCTACTTTTACCAAAAACACTATGAAAACCATGAAAGCAATGCCATTGCCTACTCAAGAAAGCAAACAACATCTAACCATGCTATTTCTGGAAGTAAATAAGTAAAAAACATATTTTTGGATTTCTATGTGTTTTTATGTGAATTTAATCATGCATCTAATTTATTATGTGTGAGTGTGGCAACAAACAGGTGGCGTTGGAGGGTGATTTTGGAGCTTGGGAGGATAGAATATGGTGTGGATGGGTCCTAGGAGGTCTTAGGTGGCCTTCTAGAGGCTTTTCCCACACTCAGCCTTCAAAAGAAAGCCTACAGGAAAAACTACAAGAGGACACAGGGAAACTACAGGAGGAAAACAGGGAAACCACAAGAGGCCTACAAGAGGAGGCCAAGAACAATTTTTACTATTTTGAGGGTGTGAGAGTGGGTGGAAAAGGTGGATGAAGTTTGGGGTGAGGTGTTAGAGTGCCTAAGGTTGACCATGAATCACTAGGAGAGAGAAGGATGATTGGGTTTGCTCAAGGGGACAGGAAGAAGTTCAATGAAAAATGAAGGAAACTAAGGCAGAATTGAGTTTAGGTTTGGGAGACCTATAGGGCATGGATTAGATGGGGGATGTGATTACTGATAAGCTGGCCTACTATTGGAAGAGATATTCTACATCGAAGCTGATAGTAAACTAAGGAGATCAAGCAAACAATGAAATGAGTGCATCTAGAAAAATAAAGTTTTGCATTAAAGTGGTTTAAACTATGATCTATGAGAGGAAATGATGAGAAATGCTACAAGAAATGAAAACATGAAAGAGGACTATTGAAAATTAGGAATTTAACATGAAAAAGGTGATTTGAAGCAAAGCAAAACCAGACTATCAACCTACTAAAGAGCGGAAAACACTAGAAGTCCTATGAATGAGGAAAATTTGTGTTTTTGGGGCAGCAAGAGAGTCT
This sequence comes from Pinus tabuliformis, assembly GCA_031772625.1. Lineage (NCBI taxonomy): Eukaryota > Viridiplantae > Streptophyta > Pinopsida > Pinales > Pinaceae > Pinus > Pinus tabuliformis. The sequence goes on from CM062819.1 coordinate 1,031,176,438, forward strand.
TTGCCTCAAATCATGGTCCCAGAGGGAGGAAGAGAGGCCAAGGTAGTATTTCTAGCCTTTTGAGTCTTTTCTCATCGCTGATTAACCTGCTATAGAAAGCATGAGTGGAAGCAAACTATTGAATCATCAAAATTAACCTATTCTTAACCATAAAAGAAAAATACATCTAACAACAAATTAACCTACAAACTGAAGTAAAGCATACAAATACAAGTAAAGAGAAGCTTGGCTGCTTGGATTGGGCCCTAACCCAAGAGCTTCAACCCTCTAAGGTAACTTAGTGCTAGCTCAAAAGGGATTCCATCTTCATTATCAAAAAATGACAAGATTACATGAAATTGTCACAAAATAATAAGCTCGAAATTTGAGCAGAGTTTACATAAGAAAAAAAATCCCGACCCTAGTGAGGCCCTAGGTATCTCTACTTATACATCTGGAGCTACCAATAGCTTCCTTAAAATTAGGGAGGCTTCACTCCCAAAACTCGAGATAACTCTCAATCATATTCCACTTGGTTCGCTACCTTCTAGGCATGATTCGACTGCTTATACTCCGAGCTGAATGAAGGGGAATTCGAAGTGAGGAGTAATAAATGAGGGGGATTCCATCCTATAAGTCCTCTCCTCTGTCTACTTCAAGTTGTTGCTACCATTTGACCATTGGATCCTTGACTTTGACCTCGAAATCCATCAATAATCTGCATCAAATACATGTTAGACCACATGGCATTATAACTAACTCAACTCACTCTATAAGCATAAATATAATTAGAAAATCATACAATAAGCTAAGAGAATGGTTGATTTTACTAGGTTAGGAGGTAAAATGAGCCCATATAATTACCCATTTATGAGGCTCATCATCACCCCCCTACAAAAGGTGTTGCTCATCCTCTAAGCAACTTAGTCAATCTCCTCATCTTCTATGGCAGGCTTCTGATGTGGTCTGCTCATGTTGGCCATAAAACCATACCTTTCTATCTATGTCCTTCCACTGTTCCTCCTCTTCTTCTTCTCTTCTGCCTTTCAGCATGCCTGATAGGAGTGGGGGACTCAATTTGAGGCCAATCGAGTTGACCTTCATCTTTTGCATGGAGCGCTTGTACAATGGCACTCTTTTCAATGCCTCCTTCAGCCTCATGGGGGAACGGTATTTCCTGATCTGCAAACTATGTGGTAAGGTGTTCCATCTTCTCATGCATGCATGCACACAATCATCCCCAAGGAGCCTTTTCATATCTTCAAAGTGTCCAATGGCTTGTGCCTGATTGGTTAGATATTTAGGGGAAATCTGAGGGTCATTGGCAAGAAGGTTGTGTGTGCTGATGAGTGCCATAGGATCTAATGGCTCAGCTCTTATCATTAATGACTCATTCTGCTCTTTTATCACCAATATTTTCATTCTGCTACCCTCAATTCTTCATTATTCTTCCATGAGGCCATGGCCATTAATTGCAGGTCCCCTAGCTTGGAATTAGGGTCCCACACATTCATGTCTATGAGGGCCATGTTGTGTAGGTAGAACTCTGCCATCTTTGCTTTATCCTCCGAGGTGCTTTGGTCACATAGGTCCATGAACTGCCTGTAGTCTTGGAAAGGCATTGTGCCTCTTTGTGCCAAAGTATTTATTTGGAATTGAAGCCATTGGTCCTTCAGATAGAGGCCATAAGATTTGGTTGGTGTTTTGCATTGTAATGCCTCCATGGATAAGCTGCCCATGTATGCCAGTTGAGTCTCTTTCTCTTGCAGCTGCCTCCGTAAATTTTTAATTCTCATTTTCAAGGTGGCTTTTTGTGATGGCTTCTCTATCTCTAAGGGCACTCAATTATCTGTCCATTTCCCTGAGTTTGTTTTCCATATGGCCAACATCCTCAACTCCTTTGTATTTGGCTATCTGCATCCACCTATGTGTTCTCACTCTTTCTTTCTCCAATTCAAAAAATAGTGGAATTACAAATTTCTGTGGGATTATCCTACCTCCCTCAAGTAGATTGTAATAGGAGGTAATACTAGGTTGGGGGTTAGGTTCTTGTAGCTCTTGTTCTTCCCCCTTCACCTGTGGCTGTTCCCCTATCTTTTTGTCAAGATTTTGAGTCTCCTGTAGTTTGGACAATGTCTCCTATAGGACTGTTTGAGCCTCCTATAGGTCTAGTTTTGGGTCTTGTAGTACTGCCTTTCCCTTCGATGTAGAAGAACTTGGAGTTCCCCTTTCATATGTTATAGGTGTCTTGGAAGGAGATTCTTTCACCTTGGCAGATGGTGAATCTTCAATGGTAATGGGAACTTTTGAAGAGGGCTGAGGTTTGCCTGTTTTAATTCTTGTGCTCTTCCTTGCCCTAAAATACATGGAGGTCTGTCTTTTCCTCTTCTGCTTTGGCTTGACTGGTGTACTGAGGGCAGTGAGGGTAGCTGTTGCTTCTCTTTCCAAAGTCTCAAGGGACTCTTCTCCTTGCTCTGCCTTCTCTGCCTCCTTTTCTCCTTCTTCTGTCTCTTTTTCTGTCTCTTCAACTTTTTCCTCCTTTGTTTCTTTTCCTTCCTCCTTCCTTTCTTGCTCTGCTGTGTAGCCACTGGCTTCATCTTATCCTCCTTGTTGTTCTTCCTCCTAACTACCAGTAGGACTAACATCATAGGTTAATGATTTTATGTCATCCTTAGCTGTCATATTTCCGAAAACTTCCCATGCTATAGGGAGTGTAAAGGTATGGAGGGCTTCCTCTACTAGGATTTTGATTAAGCCATGGTGAGCTAAATACCCTGAATTTCCTGCTTGTACCTTGGTGCTGGAGTCAATGAGGGACTGAAGGAGAAAATAAGGGATATTGAGCTTTTGAGGTGCTGGGGTACCCATGCCATACCTCAAGTCATGGAGGATTCTAAAATGATAACCATAGACAATGTTGTGCCTCCCCTCACAAGAAATGTATTTGATTACTTGGTATCTAACCTCATCCCAGGGATATGGTATACTAGCCCTTCAAATTCCATTTTTATCTTTGGCAGGGGTTTCATTATTTTTGAAAAATTTCTTCTTGGCAGCTTGGCCAATTGGCTTCTCATCTTTGCTCCAAGGCAGCCCAAGAGGAAGGGTAGTGACCCTACTGATGAATTCAGGGGTTATTTTGATGGAGAGGCCTCTAATGGTTACAGTGACATGTGTTCTTATGTGAGGGACCAGAGAGAGAGAAATTTTTTGGTAAATCTCCTCATCAAACCCTCCGAATTTCTAAAAGAAATTCATCCAGATTGCCCTTGTGAATATGTCCACTACTTGAGGATGTGCATGGAGCCTAGTGGAGTTAGTGGGCTCCTTTCTCATAAACCCTCCTGTCATACTGCTTGTGTTTTTTTAAAACCAATTATGGAGGTGGAGACATAGGGTTTTGAGAAAAATAAAAAAACAGAGGAGACTGCGTTTTTTTTAAATAAACAAATTTTTTTTTTTTTTAAATGTATTTTTTGCCCTCCTAAAGACTTATTTCATCCTCACATTGAGATCACTTCTTTCATATATTGGTATTCAACGGGGGGCATGCATGAACCCTACCTCTTCAGACTGAAATTCATGCTAAAAACTGTGTTTTCTCCCTTCAAAATGGCTTACTACCCCTCCTGTAGAAGCCCGCTATTCCTCTTGTAGATTTCCTCTAGGTGCTCCTGTAGACAATGCCGAGAGCAAGAATATGGAGGAAATCGATGGAGGATGGTGGTTACGAGGCTATGGGGGCATAAGAGGACTGCTGTGGCTGAGTTACGAGGAGGAAATGAAGAAAATATGGTGAGAATATGCGGGGAGGAGTGCTCATTACCCTTTATGGATATTTTCGGTTATGAGTGCTGAGCTAGCAAGGTGTACATTGGCCATGTTCAGACTGTTGGTCCCCACCTACCTTGTCATCATGGCCATTCCTCGTAATCATCTCTCATTATTGTATTGGAGTTCACACTTCCTCCTAGTACCTGTCCTTGGCATCTTATGCTTGAGTTGACTATGCGCACGTGTGGGTGACATCTCAGATGAGTGGAGTCAACTAAATGAAGGTGGCCAAGTTCACTGGCCACCTTTCCCTCATTCAATCTCAACCATCTCGTTGCTTCCGTATGACTCCTAATTACACAAATGCAAATAGAGGAGTGACTTAGTTACTTACCTGTGATCCGAGTGTATTTGCTGTGAGGTGTTGTGGCACTCTCTACTGCATGCCTTCATTCTTCTTCATGTATGTTTTCTTTGCTAGCTAATGTGTGGCTGTTTACTTTTGCAGGTTCTTCTTTCGCTAGAGCTAAGTTGCATGTGCCTTTCCAGCCTGTAGATGTGCACTCTTTTGCTTTTGGTGTTGGACTTCTATCGGATCAGTTGCTACAGGAATTCTTACAAGAGCTCCTGTAGCTGCTTCGCTCCTTGAAACTTCAACTTTTCCCTATGCTTGGAGCTCGAGAATAATGCTAGAGGTGTCATGAATGATAGAGGGATGGTAGGTAAGCTTCAGGTAAGGTTATTGGTGCCTTTTCCTCTTTTTATTTTTGTTTTTTTTCAAAACCTAAAAACTATTTTTCTGTGTTTTTCTTGGATAGGTAGAAAAAAAATAATGATTGGAGGTGTCATGCAGGCTTGGAAATGATGGCACGGAGGTTTGAAGATGGTAGGAGGGATTATAGGTTCCTTATGAAGCTTTTTTTCCCCTCAAAATGCCTTCTGTGGATAGTTTTGGCTCTCTATAATTCCTACAGGATCCTCTATGGAAAACAGAGAGCCTCCTGTAGAAAACACAGTTTTGGAAGAAAAAGGTACTGTGGGGTGAAAGAGATGCCAAAAATGATGGAGGAAGGTGTGGAGAAGGTGAGATGGATGCTGGTGTGAATGTCAGGGTTCCCTTGGAACCTTCTTCTGCTTCCTGCAGTCCTCTTGCAAACCTGCAATACAACAAAAATTCATTTTTTCTTTCTCCTTTTTTTTTGAAAACAACTAGGGCACCTCAGAGAGGTTTTCACCTTAATTGCCTACCCTGGGTGCCTCCAAGGGAGGTTTTCACCCAAGGATCTTATTCTTTTTCCTCTTTTTTTGACATCATTGGGCCGCCTCAAAAGAGGTTTTCAACCCAATGATGGGACTCAAGCGCCTCATGGAGGTTTTCACTTGAGTCCTTATTTTTTTTATTTTTTCTTTTCTTCAGTGAGTGGGTGAAGTGGAAGCTAAGAAATGCTCCACTACCATCACTATTTTATTCAAATCTTCAGTAAATTCTAGCCGGAGACAGGTTTCTTGTAGAATTTCAACTGATGTCCATTGGCAAGCATGGGGATGGCTTCATCATCAATGGTTCTGATCAGAACTGAACCATTGTCATTGCATTTCTCCATAGTGTAGGTTCCCAGCCATCTTGTCCTAAACTTTCCTTTGGAATCTTTGTATCTTGAACCATAGATTAGTGCCCAATCTCCCTCTTGGAATTTCTTCTCCTTGATATTTCTGTCATGCCATATCTTTCTCTGAAGTTGAAATATCTTTGTATGGAGAAGGGCTTGCAATCTGTATTCATCCAATCCATTGAGCTGAAGTAATCTCTCCTTCTATGCACGGCTGAGGTCTAGGTCCAACTGAGCTGCCATCCTTAGGGTATTGAATTCAAACTCTATTGACAACAAAGCCTTCTTCCCATACACCAATTCATAGGGTGTGAACCCGGTGGTGGTCTTCGATGTTGTGTTGTAGGCCCAAGTGGCCTCAACTAATCTGTCCACCCAGTCTTTTCTACTGCTGCTCACTACCTTGGTTAGGATCCATTCCAATGCTCTGCTAGTGACCTCCACTTGCCCGTTGGCTTGTGGATGGTAAAGGGTGGAAGTCATGTGCTTGATCTTATGATGTGTGAGCAAGTCTTCAATCAGGCTGGAAGTGAACTGACTGCCTTGGTCTGTGACTAACTCTCTTGGATACCCGAACTTGTAAAATGTGTTTTCTCTAGAAAATTTAGCTACTTTTTCCTCTGTCGCTACTTCGATTGCTTTTATCTCTACCCACTTTGTCAGGTAGTCGGTTCATACAATGATGTAATACTTTTTCTTTGAAGGGGGGTCGATAGGCCCCACAAAGTCCATGCCTCACTTCTCAAATGGCTTAAAGGTTAGTTGAGGCTGCATGGGAATTTCATCCTTTGGAGTGGGTTTCCCCATCCTCTGACACCGATCACACTGGCTCATGTATCTCCTCACATCCTGTTGAAGAGGGGGCCAGTAGTAGCCTGCCTGCAATATCTTGAAGGCAGTTCTTTTTGCTGCAAAATGACCTCCACAAGGCCCATCATGACAGGTCAGGAGGTTGTCAAAGACTTCTTCCTCCCTGACACATCTTCTCAAGTTCTGATCTGGGCCCAGTTTGAAGAGATTGCCTCTAATACAGGTGAAAGGGGCACTTTTCCTTACTATCCTGCTCTTCTCTTTTGAGAACAGGTGTGGTGGGAACTGTGCTAAAACGAAGTAGTTTGCTATATCAGCAAACCATGGAGAGAGTATTGATATAACAAATAGGTGTTCATCTTCCATTTGGTCATCCACCATTCCTTCTTCACCTGCAGGAAAATTTACTCTAGACAAAAAGTTAGCAGCAACATTCTCTTTACTAGGCTTATCAATAATGGTCAAATCAAACTGCTGCAGTAAAAGTAACCATCTAATAATGCGAGCATTTACATCTAGTTTGTTCATTAAATATCTAATTGCAGCATGATCAGTGTGCATAAAGGTTTCATAGCCTATGATATAATTTTTGAATTTGCTTAAGGAATGCATGACAGCTAGGAGTTCCTTCTCGGTCATTATGTAATTTAACTCTTCCTTTGACAAGTTTTTTCTTATAAAGTATATGGCATAAGGTAACTTTTCATCAACTTGTCCTAAGGCTACTCCTATCACTTTTTTTGAAGCATCTGTGTGAATGTGAAATGGTAGGGCCCAGTTTGGGCCTCTGAGAATTGGGGCAGTCACTAGCTTTCTCTTCAAGGTATCTAAGGTTTCATGATAGTTTTCCGACCATATGAACTCAACATCTTTGCCTAGGATGCCAAATAAAGGATAGGCTATCTTGCTGAAGTCTTTAATGAATCTCCTGTAATACCAGCTAAGCCTAGGAAACTTTTGACATCTCTCACCTTTTGAGGAGGTGGGACCCTTTGGATGATGGCAATTTTGTTGGGGTCCACCTACAGTCCTTGTGGAGATATTGCATGACCTAGCACAGTCCCTTCATTAAAAAAAAATTCACATTTTTCCAGACTAAGGGATAGGTTCATCTCAATACACTTACCTAGAACTTTTCCTAGGTTAGATAAGGCTTCCTGAAAGTCAGAGCCATAAGGAGTAAAATCATCCATGTATGTTTCTACTACATCATGAACTAGTTCAAAAAATATACTCAATACCACTCTTTGGAAAGTGGCTGGAGCATTTCATAAACCAAAAGGAAGGACCCAGTATGAAAAGGTACCCCAAGGACAAGTGAAGGTGGTCTTATCTTGGTCTTCTGAGCTGATTTGAATCTGATTGTACCCACTAAACCCATCTAGGAAGGAGAAGAAATTTTTCCCTGCTAGAAGATCTAACACTTGATCTATGAAAGGTAAAGGAAAGTGGTCCTTTTTAGTGGCTTTGTTCAATTCCCGATAGTCGACACAGATTCTATATTTACCATTTTTCTTTGGCACTAGCACCAAAGGAGAGACCCATTCACTATCAGAATGGGATAGATGAATCCTACATCAAGCAGTTTCTGCAGTTCTTCCTTAACAATATCTTTAGGTGTTGGGTTCATCCTCCTTTGAGGTTGCCTGACTGGTTTGAAATCTTCCTTGATGTATATATGATGAGTACATACTGAAGGGTGCACTCCCTTCATCTCCTTATAACTCTAGGTGAAGGCACCTAGATGTTTTCTCAGTAGGCTGCATAACTCCTTCTCCTGGGAAGTAGATAGGGATGGATTGACTTTCAATGTTCTTTCTGGGCCAAACTCTATATTTTTAACACGGAGAGAAGTACAGTTGACCACATAGAGATTAGTTGCGGGGTTGTTTTGGGTTTCTCTTACTATTTCTTCTAATGATGATGCACTGGGAGGTGGATTCTGAATCAAATTTTCAATCACCTCATCCTCATCTTGCGGTTTTCCTCCCATGGTGATTTCCAATGCACAAAGCAGTGCATAATAAACTTCATTCTCATCCTTCTCCTCCAACCATAGAGGTAGATAATGTTCTAGCAAGGATTGAGTAGGAGGATATAGGGTTAATTTCTTGGACATGTGCACGTTATTTATGGTCATGTTCCTAGCTCGACAATTGATGTAGGCATCAGCTGTAGCCAACCAGGGTCTTCCCAGGATGAGAGGATACCCAGTGAGCTTTGCCTTTGGCTGGAGAACTAAGAAATTAGTAGGGTACTCCCAAGAATCAATGGAGACCATCACATCTTCCACAATCCCCTCAGGGGTCATGGTGGAGCGGTCTGCTAACTGTAGCAATGTCGTGGTCTTCCTCAATGAGCCCTGAAGGTTAAGTTTGAGCATTGTGTCCTTTTTCATCACATTAATTGTAGCTCCCAGATCAATCAAGGTATGTGGGACCATTGTGCCATTGATGTGGACATCAACTACTGGGTTTCCAGGGTCCAGATATTTTGGATAGATTATCTTCTGCAACATCAGGTCGGACAACTGTCCTATGACATTGATGGTTGGGGTATCTCTCTTGCATCTTCCTAGATGCCTAAAGCACTTCTCTTTGATAAACCTATTGTAGATAGGCACATCTTTTATGGCTTGGAGAAGTGGTATCTTCACACATAAGTGTTTCAATTCTCCCAGGAGTTCAGTCTCTTCTAGGGTAGGCTAGATTGTCATGGATAGTCTCTCAGGAAAGGGTGGATTTGCTTTAGGTTCACTTTCCTCTTTATCTTCCTCAACCTCCCTGGGTGGAGGCTGGCTATCTGGGAGAACTTTCCCAGATCGCAAGTTGATTTCTTGAATCTCCACAGCATAAGTTGGGCATGATGGTTCCCCACTATACACTTGCTAAGCCTGTCTGTTGTTTAGGTTCGGATTTGGTTGGGTAGGCATTTGGGGTTGCCTTGGTTGAGCAGAAGGTAACGGTTGTGGTTGGGTAGGTGGTGGAGGCAGAAGAGCGGAAGGAGAGTTGTATTGGGTCCTCCACTCCTGATGAGATGCATTCCACTGAGGTTGCGGCTGAGCATAGGATTGAAATGAATGAGTGGCTATTTGGGCATGATATTGAGATGTGAAGGACCAAGGAGGATGGGTAGGGGGACCCCAAGAAGGTATGGAGGTGACTTGGTTGGGGTTGTAGTATGCCTAAGATGTCCCTTGCATCCCTTGCGAGGATGGTCTAGGTCCAGGCAGCCTCCTTTGGTTTATGTAATAGATCTATTCAGTGCCTCCTTCAGCCCCTTGATATACAGCTTTAAGACTAGGCAAGGAAGAGCACTTATCTGTAGAATGATTTTCTTCTCAGACTGAACAAACCTCTATAGAGTTCAATGGGCATTCATTCCTAGGATGCCTCCTGGTGCATCTAGGATAAAAAATGGCCAAATCCCTCTCGGCTTCCCCTTGTTTTCTTTTGATATGTAAGGTATCCATTTGCATGGCAAGAGTCTATAGCATCTCACTCTTCAAGTCTTCCAGCATGCTTCCAATTTCCCCTTTAATGGATGAATTTGAAGAAGAGTTACTAGCTATGGGTTGACCCCCCCAACATTTTTTTCTAGCTACTCTAGAATGGTTTATAAAAATAGTCTTTATGTCCTCATAGGATATTTGGTAAATGTCTCCCTTGACCAGTAGATCGAGAGTGTCTAAGAGGTCTTCCTAGATTCCCCTAAGCAAGACCAACTTCAGAGACTTAGGGTCAAGTTTACACCCGACCCTTTTGTAATTAAGATGGAACCTCTCTTCATAGTCTTCCAGGGACTCATCACTTCCCATGGTCATTCGGAAGATTTCTTATTTAGTATCTTTTGTCCTACAATAGTCTCGATACTTGTTCTTAAAGGCTTGCTGCATCTGAGCCCAAGTTGTGATGCTGTTGCCAGGTAATCCCATGAACCAGCGCAATGTTGCATCCTTGAGAGTAGAAGGGAACAATTTCAACTTTTTTTCATCTTCTGCATAGTCATAAGTTCAAAAGATGACAACAAACTCAAACAAGAAGGTGTTAGGATCTTCTGTAGTCAGACCATGGAAATGAGGTAGGGCCAAAGGACTTATATTTTTCATTTTGGTGTCCCCATTGGTCTCCTGAATGGGAAAGAGACCCTCTATTCTTTCTCCATTTCCCCTAGCATTTCTGTTTTTAGCCATTGGCTCCAGAGGAATGTTTTCTTCTTCTTCTTCCCCTATAGGTTCTTCAAATATGTCTCGTTGTTCACCTAATGGTTCTTCTTGATCGTAGCCACCAAAGAAGAGAGAAGGTTGGAAGGAAATATTTTTGGTTATTTCTTTTTGTTTCTTTTCCCCACACTAATAGTACCTGCAGAAACTGAAATTGATAAAACAAATTGCTACTAGCTGAAATGAACTTACTGAATGTAAATTTGCAAAATTGAAAAGGAAAGCAAGGAAATGCAGAACTGAAAGAAAAGAAATTACTAGTCTACTTTTGCTGAAATGAAATTTGCAGAATTGGAAAGGAAAGAAAAGAAATGCAGAACTTGAAAGAAAAGAAATGACTAGTCTACTTTTTCCAAAATAAACTATTAGCAGAATGTTGTAATAGGAAATGGAAGAAAGCAATAATCACAGAATACTCTGATGCTTCCCTGGCAATGTTGCAAAAAAGTGATGAGTGCTAGTATTGCAACAAGAATGATGCAACTCGTAGGCTGCCAACTTTATTTTTATCAACCTGGTATTTCATAACAAACTTGGAAGCATCAGTGCTGTATGCACAAATACTAGTTCTAACTGTAGGTTGTCACTTGGTCAGCTGGTGCGAGATCACTAGGAGCTCAATCTGACTTCTATAGATTTCAGAAGAAGCTCTATGTGTGATGAAAGAAAGAAAGATTACTCTACATAAGCTATTCTAATTGTAGAAAGGAAAAATACTGGAATGTAAAGCAAGACCTAGTAAACCCTAATTAACAAGCTAATTCTACTTTTGCCAAAAACACTATGAAAACCATGAAAGAAATGCCATTACCTACTCAAGAAAGAAAACAACATCTAACCATGCTATTTCTAGAAGTAAATAAGCAAAAAACATATTTTTGGATTTTTATGTGTTTTTATGTGAATTTAATCATGCATCTAATTTATTGTGTGTGAGTGTCACTGTGAACAAGTGGCATTGGAGGGTGGTTTTGGAGCTTGGGAGGATAGAAGATGGTGTGGATGGGTCCTATGAGGTCTTCCCTTCTGGAGGCTTTTCCCACACTCAACCTTCAAAAGAAAGCCTACAGGAAAAACTACAGGAGGACACAGGGAAACTATATGAGGAAAACAGGGAAACTACAGGAGTCCTATAGGAGGAGGCCGAGAGAAATTTCTGCTATTTTGAGGATGTGGGAGTGGTTGGAAAAGGTGGATGAAGGTTTCGGTAAGATGTTAGAGTGCCTAAGGTCGACCATGAATCAACAGGAGAGAGAAATATGATTGGGTTTGCTCAAGGGGAGAGGAAGAAGTTCTATGAAAAATGAAGGAAACTAAGGTAGAATTGAGGTGAGGTTTGGGAGACCTGTAGGGCATGGATCAGATGGGGGATGTTATTGTTGATAAGCTGGCCTACTGCTGGAAGAGATCTGATGCATAGAAACTAACAGTCAACTAAGGAGATCAAGAAAACAATGAAATGAGTGCATCTAGAAAAAAAGAGTTTTTCATTAAAGTGGTCTAAACTATGATCTATGAAAGAAAATGTTGAGAAATGATACAAGAAAGGAAAGCATGAAATAGGACTATTGAAAATCAGGAAGTGAAAATGATAAAGGAGATCTGAAGCAAAGCAAAACTAGTCTATCAACCTACTGAAGAGCTGTAAACACTAGAAGTCCAATGAATGAGGAAAATCTGTGTTTTCGGGGCAGCAAGAGAGTCTTTGCCTCAAATCATGGTCCCAGAGGGAGGAAGAGAAGCCAAGGCACTATTTATAGCCTTTTTAATATTTTCTAATCACTTTTTAACCTGCTAGAAAAAGCACAAATGGAAGCAAACTACTGAGTCATCTAAAGCAACCTATTCTTAACCATAAAAGAAAAATACATCTAACAACAAATTAATCTACAACATGAAGTAAAGCATACAAATACAAGTAAAGAGAAGCTTGGCTACTTGGATTGGGCCCTCACCCAAGAGCTTCAGCTCTCTGAGGTAACTCAGTTCTAGCTCAAAAAGGATTCCATCTTCATTATAAAAAAATAACAAGATTACATGAAACTGTCACAAAATAATAAGCTCAAAATTTGAGCAGAGTTTACATAAGAAAAAAAAATCCTAACCCAAGTGAGGACCTAGGCCTCTCTACTTATACATCTAAAGCTACTAAAAACTTCCTTAAAGTCAGGGAGGCTTGGCTCCCCAAACTCGAGATATCTCTCAATCATCTTCCACTTGCTCGACTGCCTTCTAGTGCATGATTCAGCTGCTTGTACTTCGAGCTAAATGAAGGGGAATTCGAAGTTAGGAGTAATAAATGAGGGGGATTCCCTCCTATAAGTCCTCTCCTCTATCTAATTCGAGTTATTTCTACCATTTGACCACTAGATCCTTGACTTTGACCTCGAAATCCATCAATAATATGCATTAAATACATGTTAGACCACATGGTATCATAACTAACTCAACTCAATCTATAAGCATCAATATAATCAGAAAATCATACAATAAGCTAACAGAATGGTTGATTTGACTAGGTTAGGAGGTAAAATGAGCCCATATAATTACCCATTTATGAGTATGAGGCTCATCAATAGCCAACTCAAGAATCAGTTCAAAAAGTTGATGAAAAGGGGAAGCAACCTATTAGAACAAATCATGTTCAGCAAGGAGAAACTTCTAAGACCCAACAAATTAAAGTGAGTCAATAAGAGAAAATTTAGCATCCTATAGTGAGCCAGCAAAATGTACAAAGAGAAAACTCAATAGAAGAAGAGAAGATTAAAGTAGAAAAGGAGGGTCATTCTTTCAGTGTTCAGAAAGAATTAGAGAAGATTAAGATACCCATTCCATTGAATGAGTTGGTGAATCATTCTACCTACAAAAAGAAGATTTTAGATTTTAATAATATGTCTCAAACAAATGATACAACAAATACAATCAATTTGTAAGAGTAGAGGTCAATTGTGATGTTTTCTCCTCATGTAGAGGAACAATATTCCTTTACTCCTTTTTATATTTCTCTTCTAATGCATACTTTCATTCTTCATAATTGTTGTAAAACCCTGGTGAAAATTCCATGTATAAAAATATTTATAAGGCCACAGTCGATGGGACACGTATTCCAAGCTTAATGGTGGCAGAAATCCCAGTGGGTGTTGATTTGGTTTATTATGTCTAAGGAAATTGGCAAAGGCAATGGCTAAGGCTTTGGAAAGGCATGAGGCATTAATTGGTATTTTATTTATGAAAATTAGGAGAAAAGGAATGAGAAAGGTCACAGGTTACATGTGAAGAGTAAAATGAAGGAAAATAATGGAAAATGAAGAAAATAGAGACGTCATTGATAAAAAGGCTTTTGAGGATCAATGGGTAAGATTTTGACAAGTTTTGGTGGAGTTATCCTTTATTCTCTCTCTCTCATACTCTTGGATACTTAGATTTTTCTTGGAGCACTCTTGGAGGGTGTGGCATACTTGGAGTTTTGGAGCAAGAAGGAAAACAAAGAGAAGGAAAGCGCAAGAAGGCATCAGGATTCGACCAAAGGTCAGTAGGTCGAAGACCAAAGGTCGAAGACCAAAGGTCAGTAGGTCGAAGACCAAAGGTCAGTAGGTCGAAGACCAAAGGTCGAAGACCAAAGGTCAGTGAAGGTCGAATACCTACTCTGACATAAGGTCTGAGTAGTTGGTTATCCGGCCAACTATAACAAGTTTTCTTGCATGTATCGAGTTGCATGTGGTTTCTTAGTTATGATTTGTCACTGGTATGGAGGATTGCCTAGATTGATGGTGGATTCTCCTAGCCTTACCATTTCCTAGATAACCATGGACTTTGTGGGTTTATTTCCTTGTTGTATTTTTTGTTGGTTCTCATGTTTCCTTAGCTTGGGTTGAGTTACTAGTTCTTGGATCCTTGGTTGGAAAAATGATCTTGAGCCCTGTAATAGCATGGGTTGAGTTACTAGTCCCATTTCCTTTGTTGGAAAAATGCTCTAGAGCCCTGTAACAACTTGGGTTGAGTTACTAGTCTCGTAGCCTTGGTTGGACAAACGCTCTAGAGCCCTTGGTGGGTTGAGTTACTAGTCTTGGAGCCTTGGTTGGACAAACCCTCTCAAGTTGGGTAGCATTTCTGAGTTGAGTTACTAGTGATGGGGCCTTGGTTGGAACAAATGCTCTCGAGCCCTGGATGGCTGTGATAGAGACCAATTAGATGATGGTTTTGTGATGTCTTACCATGAGATGGAATCAATGTTTGATGGGTTAAGGTGGATGGACTTTGGAAGCCCTAGATGAGTTTTGATTAACGTGTTATATAAGATCGCACATTCATGCTTGGAATATGGCATGAGAGTGAATGACTGAAGAGATATTTGGCTCATCCATTCTACGGTTGAGTGGAATTTGGAAGTCCCATCCAAGGTTTGGATGTTGCACCATTAATGAAATATTATTTCTCCTAGTATTTCTATGAGTATTATGATGGATTATATGTGGTGTATATGGTTGTGATTTCATTGATATTTATGTCCCTATTATGCTAGTTATGTATATGTTTTATGACAGTAGTTATGTATGGCTCTCATCATGTTTTTACTTGTAAATGAATGAACCATGTATCTATGACCTAATGTATGAAATGGAATCTAATTTGATAAGGAAACAATGCTTCATAGCAAATTTGAGATAATTATGAGACCCCTATGTTCAAGTTTGTTATTTACACCTATAGGTTGTGTTATCCCCCACAATGTCCCAAGGCTAAGAAGAAAGATCGATAGAGGTAACCTCAAACCACTTAGGGTTTAGCAGCTAGCCCTGCTAAACCAAAGAGGGATCTATCTATGAGCTCACAACCAATGATGACTGGAGTGGGAAAATATGCTAGGCTAGTTATTATAGCAATAGGGTTTTGTAGATTTAGGGTTTGTTGGATCAAAGGTACAAATGAGGGAACTATGTCAAGTCTTCAAACATTCATTTGCATGAGATATAAAGGAGAAAGGTAGGAATGCTTTTGTGATAGCTTAGGAGTTGGTGGATGAAGTGTAGGGTTGAATAGGTAAGAAAATCAATATGATCATGTGAACCATGAATTCATTTATCATAATACTGAGCACATAAAATGAGATTCCTAACAAAACAAAGCTTAATTACAAGAATTATGTTTAATACCTCTTAGGAAAATCATTGAAAAGAATAGATATGGAAAGGAAACTAATTTATCATTCATATAAATGTTTAATAGGAGAAAAAAAATACCACAAGTTCACACCACAAGAATTCCTAAATAATAGCTGCAACTTGACCTTTGATTTCCTGTAAAAATATGATGAAGTACAAGCTACAAGGTTTCCACTCTCTGATTTCCACCTCAAATCTCACTAAAAAGTAGATACATATAGACCAAAAAAAAACTTCCCCACTCTCAAGGGTTGAATCCCTTAGTATCGGAACAACTTACATGAATTCCTCAACCAAAACCTAATGACCAGGGAGGTTAGAACAAACCCTCCATTTAGACTTTGACTGAACTATTTCTCATAAATGAGGCCTAAAATTACATCAAAATCACTCTAACAAGATCATTTACCTTCTATTACATCAATTAAACTTACGAAATGAAGAATTACATTAGAAAATCCAATTTTGACTGAAAAAAACTTGAAATTTGAATAAACAGGCAAAAGAACAGTGCCACCTGCAAAAGCGTAGCGCCATAAGGCATAAGCGCAACACAAACTTTGAGGAGGTTTTTGAAGGCCTTCCACTACTCCAAATCCAAATATGAATATACCAATGGAAATCTTGGGATGTCTAGTTGTCATTAGATACCTAAAGAAAGCAAAATGGACACTCCAAGACTAAGAAAAACTCATTCTTCCACAACTACTCCAAAAGTGTAACACCTAGTCGAGTAAGGTGGCAGAAAGTGGTTTTTTGACCTGTTTTTTGGGAATGTTCTTCAAAAGTGTTTGCTGACAAGGCACCAAAAGTGGATAGATGGAATGTATAGGTAATTACCTATCCAGCCATATAAACATTTTGGAATTTGTAAGTTTGAGGAAAAAGCACAGCGTCAAGGCGTTGTGCTTTTGGCTGAAATGTTCTTCCTATTTATGCCAAAAGTCACAAAAACTCAAAATTGTTCAAAATTTCTTCAAAATTGCTTCAAGTTTGGTCCATGAAGCTCTGAAATGAAATGTTAAGCAAGGAGGGAGGCCTCAACTATAAATTTAAGTTTATCTTTCTCTTTTTTCCTCATTAGAGTTTTCCTTAACTTCTTTTTTTAGCTGCTTGATTTTTATTTGGGAGACCTTGTTTCTAGTACAATAGTGCATGGCCATATGCCTCTGAATTTTAGTGGCCCCATCATGTCCTTCCACATTTTATTTTGAAACTGCAACTTTAGAACCTTTTAGGATATATTACATCATAATGGAGATATAAAATCACTTTAGAACCTTTATTGAATATTTTTCCCTATCACTACTCCTTCAAATAATGATTTTGGTGGTGAAATGACTTATTTTCATGCTTTTGACCCTATGAACTAATGATGACACTACATGAATGAATGAGTTGAATGATGAAATTGATGACTATGACACCATTTCAACAAGGAATGACCTATCCATGCTGATGTCCATTGATCATAAAGGTGAAAGGAGTAGTGATGACCTACCTAACCTAACTAGTGACCAAATTTTTATTGAAAACCTATTTGAAACCATAAAAATTTGCAATAGGACCCTATCAAAAACTTTGTAAGAGCATATTTGATCACTGGTGATTGATATGACTAACAGGCACTAACAGGTTGCACATATACTAAATGTTTGAAAAAATGTCTGTCATGGTTAGGCTTGGTTAGGTCAACCCCTTCATCAAGTTTTGTGTTAGAGGTTTTGCCTTAGTGTTGGTTTAGGGGGTCCTGACCTAGGTTTAGAGTTAGTTGCGCTAACCAAAAAAACCATACAATATTGGCTCTTTCGACAAAAACCCACATAGCGCAGGTTATGGTCTCAACCGAATCAGTATGGGGGGATGCAAGGACCAAGTTTTTGCATCTAGAGACTAGTGTGATGTCTTCCAATGCCTTGGATCTGCCTTCACGTGGATCGATAAAATATTAAGGCATGTTACTACAACTCTATTAAAACAACCTTCAGACCTTCATGAAGTTCTACGATCAGCCCTTGCAGACCTTTAAAAGTTGATTTACCTACTTCTGCACATCAGGAAGCAATCCTAAATTGGTGTTCACGCAGATCCACTTAAGTCGTTAATAAACATAGGAGGAATCACCAGAGTCTTCAGGAAATAATTTAAACATGCATTGCATACATTATTAAGACTTATTGAAGAGAACCACATAGCATTGAATCAATATTTCATAAAACAAGTCCTTCATCAACGACATATAACATAAATAGACATGAACAAAAATACTCAATAATTCTTCAGAATCTTGTCTTTATTGATCTCAATTCACAAATTATAGACTCAAAACTGCCCTACGCACACAGCTGCAGGGATCTATGAACTCAGCTTTAGACTCTACCTAGGCCTCTGTGCACTTAGTTGTGGAGCCTTTATTTCTATATCTAAGCGTAGGAAGCAGATCCTTCCTTCCTTAGCTCCTTCAATCAACCCAATTCCTTATTTCCGTTCCACTTAGTTCTGTCCGTTCCTTTTGCTAAGAATCAACTATTTATAGACTTTTTCATACACTGCCATGGTTCATGGACCATGGGTGAATCTCAAAAACTGACTCAGAACTTATCCAAAATAAAGGCCTCAGCCCCTTTGACTCCTATTCATCTACGTGATCCACATCAACAATTCATGGAGACTTTACATTATTTACAAAATTGTACCAAAATTTGGGTTATCTTAACCCCAAACTAACCCAGGGTACCCCATCCCAATAGGCCCCCAACACAAAGATCATGACTCACCCTCGAGTCACTCGATTAGTGCCACGATCTTACCGCAAAGGTCCCCCAGCTCCACCTAGATCACTGCAACTTCAGGAATGCTTTATGTTGCTTCCTATCAAGCCTCCTTAACCAATTTTTTAGTGGTTGGGCCTTCTATTTCCAACCTCATCATCCGTTGGGTCTGCTGTAGTCCCTTGAGCTTATCTTGAATGGAGAGTGTGATTTGATAAGCCTCATCCAACCAAGGCTGCAACCTGGCCTTTAGCAAGGGCTCTTTCTTCTGCGCTTCCTCTACCTATGCCAGTAGCTGCTTTCCTTCCTATAACTTGGCAAGGTGTTGCATTGGCAATAAGGTGTGCGCAATCATCCTGACCTCATCATATTGGCACTACATCTCCCTTACCTCTATGTTCAATGTTTTCAACTTCAGATCCTCCTGCAGATTGGTCAATAGCTCCATAGTTTGATCAAACAGTGCCGCAATGTAAGTGACTATGGTATCCAAGGTAGACATTCCTTCCTTAATGGCCACTTCGCGCTACTCTCGGACCTTGGGTAGAGTCATGGGCTGCAAATTTAACTGCAACTATACAATCTTCATGTTGAACTCAAAAGTGACTTATCCAACTTCTTCTCTAGCCTCACTCACACTAGTGACTAATTTTCTGACTTTGGCTTCAAGTTGTGCCCTTCGAGATGTGAAATTCAGGCAATGTCTTATATCCCTCTGCTACTGCTGACTCCATAAATGAAATACACACCTGGAGTGCCTCCTTTTCCTTCAGATCTCATGTCTTCTCAACGAACAATTGCTGATTGTTTACTTTCAACCCACTCACGGGAGTGAGTGCTCATTTTTCACTGATCCTGAGCTCTTCCATGATGTTGGGCATGGAATCCCCCCACAACATGGTTTTGGGGCTCAATGCCCAAGTTTTGAGTACTATTGTTGTAAAAAATCCACGAATTGCGGGCATGGAGCACAAATTGTATGTTAGAGTCATAGGGCTCTCCACCCTAAGTTTTGAATGTAGTGTCGACCTACCCAAGGTCTGCAGACCATGGGATTGTATAAATATAGCGAGGCTCTAAGTTATAAATGAGTTAGGTAGAAGTAATTTGACAAACGGAATGGAGGTTAGAAGATAGAAAGCATAGAGTAAAGGTCTAAGTTCTTTGGGTTATAGTAGTAGGAATAGGCTTTGCAGCTCAGTGCGCAAAGGCGTAGTAGAGTCCACATTTGAGTGCACGGACCCCTGCAACTGAGTGCGCAGGGTTGAGTTCTGTCTGTAACCAGGGAAGAGATAATAAAGAGAAGTTTGATTCCAAATATTGTGTATCTGTTTTGAGTTATTATATGATTGATATCTTTTGCAATTTTACTCGTTTATTTATGACGCGCACTTGTATGAATGTTGAACACTGTTGAGTATAACTAAACACATATAGATAAGCTACGTGATCAAATAATAGTGGGTTAATAGTAAGAGATTGGGTAATAACACAAATTGAGCCCTGAGTACCACTATGCGAAGGAAACATCGCAGGCTGCGAGGTACTAATAGGTGCGCGTAGCGACGTATGCCCAGGGTCAAACCGCGGACCACCAAAAATCATGAGACATCTCTAGGGTGTGGAAACCTGGTTCTAGCACCCCCCCATACTACTTCGGGTGAAACCTCAGTCCGCGCTCCGTGGGCTATTGCCAAAAGGGCCAATAGTACCAGGATTTGTTTGTCTAAATCACCTCTGAACCTGGGTTAGGCCCCTACAAGCCAACAAATGGTTCCGTTGCCAAGACTAGGATCTAATAAGGGATGTCTAATGTTGTGTCACAGTAATCCAACAAAGAAAGAAATTGAAGGGTGGTTCGACAAGAATATTCACAAGTTCACGGCGCAGGGAAACATGAATCCGCAAGTATCTAAGGAATAGTCGTTGGAGCGCTACTTATATACAGAAATCCATGAAATTTTCTTTGAATCCTTTCCTTCTGAGTTGTATGAGTGGATCGCGAAGCTAGTAGACAGTCAGGGAAGGTGTAGGCTCGACAAACCAATTGTGTGGACTCTAGAATTAGTGCGTAGACTAGACGCATCAGAAGATAAGATCGTGCATGCTGTGGACCATTGCCTTGATCAAATTATAGGGGGGTTTATCACCAAGTTCGCGGTAGACACAATAGTTAGCTATAGCGAGGTGGAATGACGCTTCCTCAAAGGACCACAAGGTAAGTACATTAAATCTCTGAACACTTGGATTAAGATGTTATTGTGTGAAAAACAGGTTATGCGAATAAATTGATGTTTGGGGCTATGCGAAGTGGGAGGACCTATAGAAACGAAGGTAGCACAGGGATAGAGAATAGCCCCTTTATTTCGCCTCGGTGGGAAAGCGAGGAAGAGCTCGTGAAAGTTTCTCCGAGAAGTGTGGTTAGTCTGATAAAGCAGCGAATTCCATGCTTACCACATCCACCTACACAGCCACCATTCTCACCATCTTCACCTCCATTTTCACCCACCACACCTCCACCACCCCCATAGTTCAGTATGACGAGTGCGATCAAACTGCTAGTATTCAGAGGAGTAGGGAATGAAGATCCGAACCAATTCTGGTTCGTGGTAAGGGCAGCATGGGAAGCACAAGGAGTCGTGGATGACAATATAAAGAAGGCTACACTGGTAAGCGCATTGCAGGATCATGAATTAACATGGTACATTAAGCATTCTAATGACCATCCAAACGCAGGGAATGAAGATATACAGGTTGCGCTGAACAAGGAGTTTAGCAAGCCAAAGTCAGAGACACAATCGATTATCAGGTTTAAGGAGATCGCAATGCTTCTAGGCGAGAATCCATGGGATTTGGATCAAAAACTGAAGGGTATGATTCGAGAAGCCAACATGACCTTGAAAAATGGACAACACCTCGCATGGTTTGTAGTGTCACTAACATCGCATTTAAGGATGACGTTGTCACAACAAAAGATTTCCACCTAGGCCGAAGCTTTTGAGATGGAAATGAGATTTCATGAGACCCCTATACAAGATCTTGGTCTGGGAGTCCAACAAATCCACACGCAACTGCAAAATTTGTGTCTGGAAATGCAGAATTTGAAATAGGGCGGGGCACCTCAGCTAGAGGTGCACGAGGAGGTATGGTGCATAAAATGCAAAGGCCAGGGGCATGACAAGGACCACTGTCCAATTTTCGTGAATTACTTGAAGGGAGGAGGGCCGATGCCATTAAGACCTAAGGCACAAGCAGGACCAAGCGTGATGCCTGCATTATGGTGCGTGATGTATCAGATAGGAGGAAAACATAGTACGGATAATTGTCATCTATTGCAGAAGTATATGTAGACATCCCAACAATCTTTTTGTAATTTCTACGGGTTGGTAGGCCATGATGAACGCACCTGTAGAAGCTACAAACTAATGATGGATCAGACTCCTGCCTACAAGGTACAGACAGAAACGCGAGCCCTTGACCCAAATGTAGGAATGGCGCATGTTGGATTTCAGGGGCGCGAACAAAGTCGAGGTGGAATGGGACCAGGAAGGGGTCACAGACAACTAATTTGTTACAATTGCAGGGGGCCAGGACACTATGCCCGCAATTGTACGAATCTAACGAGAACATCATGTTTGTACTGTACTAAATTTTTTCATGAGGTAGAAGACTACCCTACATTGATAGTGAGGTTGCACGATAAAGGGGTACTCCAGCCTCCCTTGACTCAGAATTGGCAAATGATGAGGTCTGAGCCGTGCAAAGAAGACCCGAATGTAAACATAGTGCTCAGAAGTAGTATCACCACTGGCGATGATAAAGGTAAGTAGTCAGAAGAAAGTGTGTGGGTTCACAAGGCTCCTACAAAGGAACCTGAATTTTATTGGAAGCATGCGAAGAAGACATTCATGAAAGCGAAGAAGAGCTTCATGGAGGCCTCCACTTTAGGTAGTAAGGATCAAATAGAACCAGGGATGGATCCTTCAATGCTCACTACCTTTCTAGAGACATCCATGAAACTGCTACGTGACAACAAGGTTGTAAAAGGACTACAGGAACTTATCACTAGGTGCGCAGGGTTAGGAGAACTGCGCGTGGTCCAGAAACTTGGAAAGCATGCATTGCGCACAGGAAGGGAAATGAGATTGACTGTGAAAATCAAAGAGTATGAAATGGATCAAGTAATTCTGGATCTCGGATCGGATGCGAATGTATTGCCAAAACAAATATTGGAATGCATGGGCAGAGCCACACTACAATGGTATCCTATCCAATTACGAATGGCGAACCAACAGAAGATCTTACCCATGGGAAGATTGCAAGG
The DNA here is from genome assembly GCA_031772625.1 of Pinus tabuliformis. Classification (NCBI taxonomy): domain Eukaryota; kingdom Viridiplantae; phylum Streptophyta; class Pinopsida; order Pinales; family Pinaceae; genus Pinus; species Pinus tabuliformis. The sequence continues at coordinate 1,031,199,090 of CM062819.1, forward strand.
AGTAACGGTGGATATTGAAGGTGCGAGTGCGTTGGCAGATTTCGAAGTAATAGAGATTGTCAATGATAGCAATCCCTATCCCACACTACTGGGCATAAACTGGGCCATTGATATGAACGGAGTCATAAATATGAAGAAGCATAAAATGATTTTTTAGAAAAAGTCACTACGCATAGTAGTACCACTAGATCCGGCCGAAGGAGCGCGATACACTGAACTGGTGCGCGACGATGATAGTGATGACGATCTTGATTGTATCTACAAGATAACCGCATGAGAACAAGATTGGGTGAATCCAACAGTAGATCGTAGAATTTCATCGGAGTGTGAAATCTCTTGCACTTCGGATTTAGATGAAGAAATAGAACGATGGTAGAATCTGTTGCATGAAGTAACAACGCTCAATTGCAACATGATGATAAGATCACTACACTGTGTGACAATGAAGATAAGGGATCTGCCTATGTGAATGGGTTGATAATGGTGGATGAATTCTTGAAAAAATTTGAAAGTGTAGTGCCAGAACAACATCAGTTCGATGCTTTGAAATGGGCATTGTGTGCGATTCCCGCAAGGTGGTGGGGTACACATCAGAGAATTTTTTAGGACTGGCGCGGATGCAGAAGGACAATGCGCCTATGATTTGGGAAACCACAAATGTGGCTAGTAGACAAGTATGACATAAAAGATGATCCACGTACACACGTTGCGAAATGGACCAAGGTCTATGGGGAAGAGCCACAACCTGAATGGGTACATTTATTCTATCATACCCTGGATGTCATACCCATGAATTGGTATACTGAGACGGAGCTCTGCCATGGTAAGAGCGAATGGGATATATTGCGCGAGGGATTTCTGTTAATGTGCACGTTTGAATATCGTTGGTGGGATATTGTTGACAATGCTCGATAGGCAGTAAAAGTAACTATCTTCAAAATATCCCAGGAACCAATGGAATCACTTCAGTTAGAATGGGCGACATAGCTGACTTGCATGATAGAGTGTTACAACATAAATTTTGAGGAGGATGATGAGGACCCAAGAAATATTAACATTCTAGAAACAAAAGTTGTCGCGAGGTTCAAGGACCCTCAATTGAGGATCCCGACATCACCCCATTGCTGAAAACAAAGCAGGTAAACAATGGAACGGAGGCGGAGCTGAAGTACGCAACACTTGTGGACTATTGGGATGATGCCACGGTGGATAAGGTAACTGAGCTACTCTATGAATACCAAGACTTGTTCCCGACCAAATTTATAGACTTAAAAGGGATCGTTGGTGATTTAGGGATGATGAAGATCACCCTGAAACCCGACGTGAAGCTGGTTAAACAACGGCCTTATCGCTTGAATCCAAAATATAAGGAAAGGGTCCACGAATAACTAGACAGAATGCTTGCAGCCGGAATTATTGAGCCAGTGGAAGAATCCGACTGGGTGATTCCTATGGTAGTACAGGAGAAAAAGCAGAAGGGAGAAATGAGAATATGCATGGACCTCAGGAAGCTTAACGACGCCTGTGTACACGATTCATTCCCGACACCATTAGCAAATGAAGTACTGGAGAATGTTGGCAGTTAGGAAACATACTCATTCATGGATGGGTTCTCAGGGTACCATCAGATCGAGATCGTGCTGGAAGACAAAACAACCTTCACAATAGAATGGGGCTACTTTCAATACACCGTTATGCCATTTGGACTGAAGAACACGCCAGCATCTTATCGTGAATCATTGTGGCTGAGTTCAAAGAATACATCCACAAGTTCTTAGAGATCTATTTGGATGATTGGACTGTCTTTGGATTAGTTAAGCACCATGTAGCAAGCATATGATTGATGCTAGATACTTGCCTCCAACACTAGATTGTGCTGAGCCTTATGAAGTGCACATTCCTCGTTCCTTTTGGAAACTTGCTGGGACATGTGGTCTTCAAACAAGGACTGATGGTGGACCCTATGAAGATTGTCGTTATTTTAAATTTGGAAGCACTGCGAAGTGTTAAACAACAATGCGCTACCTTGGGACACACCGGACACTATAGGAATTTCATCAAAAGTTATGCCCAAATAACAACGCCGATGCAAAAGCTATTGAAAAAGGATGTTTCATATTGCTAGAATGATGATTGCATGAATAGTTTGGATATCCTGAAGGGGAAACTGGCCTCCGCTTGAATCCTGGTCTTCCCAAAATGGGATGTAGAGTTTCATGTACATTTTGATGCGTCGTGTATTGTGCTGGGAGAAGTACTCACACAGGAGGGCGTGGAGGGCATGGATCACCCGATTGCATTTGCAAGTCAGAGATTGTCCAAAGCGGAAAAAAACTATTCCACCACTAACTGCGAGGGGTTAGCGATGGTGTACTCGCTCCAAAAATACCGATACTATTTACTCGGAGGACATTTCAATATGTATACCGACCATTCTGTGTTGAAATACCTAGTCAATAAGCCTGTGTTGGGGGGCGCATATGCAGATGGCTCTTACTGTTCCAAGAATATGATTTCGAGGTCATAGTCAAGCCGAGATGCCTGAATGCAGGACCAGATCACTTGTCACGAATTGAGATAGGCGAGAAACCCACTAATTTGGAGGAGGGACTCCCTGATGCACAACTCTTTGTAGTGCGCATCGCGGACAGACACTTTGAAGATATAATCCATTTTTTGAAAACAGGGACGGTTCCAAAGGAATTTTCCATCAAATAGAATAAGGAATGGTTGGTACACGCGGTGGAATTTTCTATCATCGCAGGGCACCTATAAAAAATGGGCAATGATGAGATATTGCAAAGATACGTTCCTAAATTTGAACGAAGCTAGATCCTCACAGAAGCACATGGGGGCACTGTAGGAGGACACTACACTGGATGCGTGACTGCATAGAAGATTCTTCGTGCAGAGTTATGTTGGCCAACCCTACACCAGGATTCAAAAGTGCACTATAAGGCCTGTGATATATGTCAAAGGATGGGAAAACCATTACAGAGGGATGAGATGTCGTTACATCCACAAGTGACACTCCAGCTGTTTGATAAATGGGCAATCGACTTTGTGGGATCGATCAAACCTTAGGGAAAGACGAGCACATGTTACATCATCACTGTGACAGAGTACCTGTCATGATGGGTGGAAGTGCAACCGGTTAAAGACTGCACGACCGCCATGGCTGCGAAGTTTTTGTTCGAAAATGTGTTGACCCGATTTGGTTGTATGAAAATATTAATGAGTGATCGTGGAACACATTTCCTGAATGAAACCATTAGCGCATTTATAGAAGAGTTCCAGGTGTATCATCAGAAAAGTAAATCGTACCACCCACAAGCTAATGGGACAGTAGACGCATTCAACAAAATATTGGAGACTGCGCTAACCAAAGTATGCAACGTGCAGTGAAATGATTGGGACCTATGCATACTTGCCATGCTATGGGCTTACAAAACGTCGTGCAAGAAACTGATGGGACAGACACCTTTCCAATTAGTTTATGGCGTGGAAGCTTTCATGTCAATGGAATATATCGTACCTAGTCTGTGAATAGCAGCGCTTACAAGCATGACGGACCACAAAGCTATGGAAGAAAGGCTTGCGCAATTAGAAGAGCTCAATGAAGAATAGTTTTTGGCTGGATTTCATCAACAGGTTCAAAAGTAGTGTGAAAACTCTTGGCACGACCGCCATATTAAGTTGCGTACCTTCAAGGTAAATGAGTTAGTGCTGTTGCATGACAGTAAGTTTGAAAAACTTCCGGGAAAATTCAGAATGCATTAGCTAGGACCATACGTGGTTAAGGAGGTGACAGATGGAGGTGTGGTTGAGCTAGTCAAACTAAATGGAGAACCCTTCCCAGGAAAAGTAAACGACAGCCGCTTGAAACCCTACACGGGTGGGCTGACTATCTGACTAACTGGCCGAAGTACAGTCTTCGTAGCAGGAGGAGCTAGACAAGGGTGTGAGACTCTAAACATATGTAGTGGATGCCAGTACAGATGTAAGAACATAATTCAGACACGGCGGAATGAATGCAACAGGTTCAGAAAGCAAAAGCTCAGTGTGCTACAGACATCAAGACCATTTGGGACCAGCTGGAAGGACTCCACACCAAGATTTTCACCCTAACAAAGTGACACGAGGGTGAGTCATGATGTTTGTGTTGGGGGCCTGTTGGGCATGGGATCCCCCCCACAACATGGTTTTGGAGCTCAAAGCCCAAGTTTTGAGTACTATTGTTGTAAAAACTTCGCGAATTGTGGGCGCGGAGCGCGAATTGTATGTTAGAGTCATAGGGATATCCGCCCTAAGTTTTGAATGTAGTGTCAGATTATATCAATAGAGTGAGGATCTAAGTTGTAAAGGAGTTAGGTAGAAGTAAGTTGACAAATAGAATGGAGTCTAGAAGATAGCGAGCATAGAGTAAAGGTCTAAGTTCTTTGGGTCGTAGTAATAGGAAGAGGCTCTGCAGATGAGTGCATAGAGGCCTAGTAGAGTCTGCAGCTGAGTGAGCAGACCCCTGCATCTGAGTGCGCAGGGTTGAGTTAGGTCTATAAAGAGATAATAAAGAGAAGTTTGATTCCAAATCTTGTGTATCTGTTTTGAGTTATTATATGATTGATATATTTTGCCATTGTATTGGTTTATTTACCGCACACACTTGTATGAATGATGAACACTATTAAGTATAACTAAACACATACAGATAAGCTAAGTGATCAACTAATATCGGGTTAATAGTAAGTGATTAGGTAATAATGTGGATCGAGCCCCAAGTAGGGCTACGCAAAGGTAGCATCACAGACTGTGAGGTACTGATAGGTACGGCTAGCGACGTGCATGGAGGGTCAAACCGTGGGCCACCAAAAATCATGAGACATCTCTAGGGTGTAGAAACCTGGTTCTAGCACCCTCCCATACTACTTAGGGTGGGACCTTAGTCCACGCTTCGTTGACTGTTTCTGAAAGGTACAGTAGTACCGGGATTTGTTTGGCTAAATCACCTCTAAACCTAGGTCAGGCCCCTACAGGCCAACACACAACCCCTTGATGTAGTGCATGTAGAGACTCAAGTGACAGTATGACAAGGTTCAGTCCCAGTTTCTGACTGTGTGAAGCACCATGCACTGTTCATCCATCTCTGTGCAGACTGACCCTCCTGGCAAAGGGAAGACTCTGACGTCTTGTGCCAGTCCATCTTCGCAATTGTACTCTTTCCTCGTGCTAGACTGGTTTGCACGCCACTCTCCTTCCCAACATCTTCCTGATTTCTGGTTGCTTGGAGCTGCAACTCACACAGATCCTTCTGGATGCCCCCAGGCGTCTATATGTATTGTTGCTTGAACTATTGCAACACTTCGATTGTGGTGTCCCAAATTTTATCGTCGATCTCATCGAGATTTCCCTCTGTTAATACCATGTGATCAAAGGTTGTTTTATCGGATTTCGTCTTTTTCCATGTTCCACCCTTATGCTCTGTGCCCCATCTTTTCAAAATAAAGAGGGTTCTCTGTGCTTCATCACCTCCATCGCCTTGGACTGAAATCTATTCTTCCTCTGTCTCTGACGAAGGTGACTTATCACCTTTCTATGACTCACGTTGCTCTTGTTCCACCTACTCCTTAGTAGTGCGTTCTTTCTCTATAAGATCCTTTTCCGCAGCTTCCTTATTTTTCTGTTCTGCTAGGGTACGCATAGCTTTCTTAGCGGCCTCCTTTCTCTTCTGTGCAACATAACTTTTCACGCCAGTGCTTGTTCCAACATCTACTTCTGATGTGGCACACCACTCTATAGGCCATAACCCTATGACCTCCTGCACATCCGTTTCTGACATGAAATAGGGAAATTGGTGCGATTTCTACTCTGGATCCTTCCGTGCTTGGATATAGACTCTTTGTAAGTCGACCTTGAATGCTAGGTAGGCTGAAAACTATGTGAAAAAGGTTGGGGACAATATTAGATGCTGACTAAGTACCATATGGATATCTATTTCCATAAGGGTCCAAAATATCTTTGTCTCTGCAATCCGAGCAACATCATTGGTAGACTATAAAAGGGCGAATTACACTTCCTCCGACAGTTCTTCCTTGAGCAGAGGAGATTGGCTATCCTCTGACAATTTCCATGCAACAAGCACAATGGATAGTAGAAACGAAGTGTAGTGGAATGACTTGGTTTCCTCCTGGAATTCTCGACAGTTTTCTAGGAACTCTTGTCAAAGGTACCTAGCCCAATTAAATTGTACGCCTTTAGTGCACTGTGAAACAAGTGAAACTACTGGTGCTGGAACTTCATTCACGCGACATTTTCTCATAACCTTCCCTGCTAAAATATGGGCGGAAAATTGAACTACATGGTCTATAATAGAAAGAATGGAATAACCTCGTGAATAATTGAGAAGGTTGTAATCCTTCTTCAGTTTATCTACAATCTCCTTCTCCCGAGTCTTTCCTCCAAACTCCTTGGCGGCGTTCATGCCTTTGTAAGGCAAGCACGTGATTCTACAAATCAACATGTCCATAATGGGGATAGGCTCTCCTATCCATAAGCACTAATCATGCACCAGTGTGAGGAGACGGTGCACACATATCGTATTAAGGGGGGTGCGGTGATAATGTGGCACCAATAGGAGATTGAGTAACCCTGATTACTCAACATTGCGGACCCATTCCATCATCTCCAATGATGTAACACCCGTTTCTTCGTAATAGACCTTTCACATGTATTTATCCATCACCAAATGTGGAAACTTAGTGTGGTCCATGAGGTCCCAATCCTCCATATTTAACAATGGGATCCGCGTGAGATGAGGACCTTCAAAAGGGACCTACTCAGGCAGCAGGGGCATGGATACTAAACTTCTTGGTATCAAGGTCCTTCATTACCTTTTCTTTTCCCTTTCACGAAGGGATATACTTTGGTATCCTCGATAAGGGTTCCACCCCTTCGACATTAATATCCTCCATTCCCGGGAATTCTTCCACCTCCAGGTCCACTACTCATTCTGGCTTCTTATCTTTCTTCTGCTTTGCCTGTGTTTCGGTGGGCATCCTGGGTGACATGCGCACCAGCACTGACTTCTTGTGCTTTTCCTTCCTACGGTTTGCTTCTCTTTCATTGTAGGCTATTTGTCTTTCGTCATAGTTTGTTTCGGCCTAGGCAACCTCAGCGCCATGGGCACCGCATGCGTAGCCTCTACACTCAACACTTCTAGTCCTGGTGCATTAGACATTGTGGATTCCAAAATCAGGGCTTCGGCGAGGTTTGTGGTAGTCATTCTCTCCATAAATAATTCACGGTCTATGGGAGAAATGTTTGCTCATGACAAGAATTTTTCTTAGAACACTCAGCTCATAGGCAATAGACAACAAAATTCAGCAACAAGTCTTAGAGTGCAAAGTGTTCTCTTTTGGACTGGCATGCATAATTTATAGGGGGTTGTGAATTCAAATCCGATCATTCGCCCCAAATTATGATAATAAATGTTGTTTTGGTGGAAGACCTTCAAATATTTTTTCCTTAGTTGCCGCCAACCTGCTCCACTTAGCCGTCTTCTGGCCGTCAAGTCATGAACAATAAATCCAACGGTCATTTTCCTATTAGGTTGCGCGATAACTTTCATTTTGGAAAAACTTCCTGAGCGCAACTTCACGGGTTGCATCTTCATCACTCTCCATGAAGCCTACTCACTGCTTGTCCTCCAACGTGGGCAATGTAGTATAAAGTCCCATTCTCCCTTGCAACTGCCTAAAGCACTAAGACTATACTGTGGACATATAGTTATTGAGCACGATCCCCTATATAAAACTTCATTATGGTCCCATTGACTCTTCCTGGGAAGGGTTCCCCATTTAGCTTCACAAGCTGAACAGTGGTACCATATGTAATTTCATTGACAATATATGGCCCTAACTAATGCATCTGGAATTTACCCAGACACTTAGTGAATTTACTATCATATAAGAGGACAAGATCATTTACCTTGAATGTGCAAAGCTTGATATGGCGATCATGTCATGATTTTTCATGTTCCTTGTGTACTTTTTGATGGAATCCTACCAAAAATCTATCTTCTTTGAGCTCCATCAACTACACGAGCCATTCGTCCAAGTCCTCGCCATTTTCCATATCCATTAAGGTTGAAATGCACAGACTAGGCTGTTGAACTAGGTTGTCATTGATGTCAATATGGCAATATTCTGGATACTAGAGGATGACATGAAGCCAAGGGGATGCAGCAGATTCATGAAGAGACAGGAGCAAAGGCCATCAGTATAGCCGAGCCATATATATATATATATATATATATATATATATATATATATATATATATATATATATATATATATATATATATATATATATATGCGGAAACAGACTTATATGCAAGGAGGTCTTTGAAAGACACTGCCAAGCCAGAGGAGTAGATGGAGACGAGAAGCCAGAGGAGCCACATACATATATACATATGCCAAAACAGGCATATCAGAGAGGAGCAGATGGAACAAGAGGAGCCGAGAGGAGACGGACCGAGAAGAGCAGATGGACCAAGAGGAACCAAGAGGAGCCATATATATGTATATGTCACATATATATGCCAAAGAAGAGGAGCAGACAGAGACCGATCAAAAGAGCATAGAGAAAGAGTGGAGGACACAGCCATCGGAGCAACAGAGGAGTAAACAGAGCTATCGGAGCCATAGAGGAAGCAGACAGAGTTATCAGGAGCATATCGGGAGCAGAACAACTATCGGAGAGCCATATTAGAGCAAGAGGAACATTGCTTGTAACATAGCCATATATGTCGCAGATAATAGATATCGGGAGCATACACATATATTGGAGCAAGAGGAGCCATATCGAAGGAGTGTCAGAGCAGAGGAGCCATATCGAAGACAATACTTCATATATATATAGTTGTGTTTAAAGCCAAACTTTCATCAAAGTGGGAGAATACGTAGGAGCCGTTTGATCTGCCAGATCAACGGTCCAGATGAAATCGCAGAGGAGCTGAGAATCCTTATCACCGGCGAAAGTCGGTTGGAGTTTTCGGAACTGTTTCAAGGTGCAAGCTCTGAAATCCGGAGCCGAAACTCTTATCAAGCAAAATAGAAAGCATATCGGGTCCGTGGAGGACTTGTATCATTTCGGAGGTAGCGATCAGCGAAATCGTCGAAGAACCCGGAGCTGAAAATAAGTTAGGAAGGAGTATAAGGAGGTTTTGGGTCCGCGTTCCTTGTCAGAGAATGGAGCAACAGTGCAGTGGACGCGATATGCGACTTAGCGTTGACCGTCCAATCTGAAGGAATAATGGACGGCGAAGATCTAATCGGCAATCAGCATATCGGAGCGATCATGTCAGAAGGATCGGGGGAAGCAATAAGTGACATCGCCGATAATTGGAGCTGAAATATTATAAAACAGAGCCTAAAGGTGCGTCGCGTCCGCCGACCCTTTGTATTACAAAACTGCCGATGCGAACCTGCCAAAAAGCCAGACCCGAAATCATTAAGAAGCAGAGTATAGAGGGCCGTCGGGTCCGTAGAACTATCGCATCGCAAGAGGCTGCGATAACCCCGACATCCCGGACCCGAAGTCATTTTAGGAAGGGATTTAATCGGCATATCGGGTCCGCAAGGGCGTCAGAGGTCGGAGTTAAGGGATTAATTGGGATCGCCGAAATCCGGACCCGCCGATAATTATAAAGGCGGGTGGATAAGATTTGAAATCTGCGAATGTTCATATTGAGCAGAATTACATGGGTTCCCGTGTATTAAAATATATGTGACCGCGGGGTTTTATAGTGTTGGCCATATATTTGTATATGTGCATTTCCGTGGGGCTTTAAAGCTTAGCGCGATAGTTAACACGTGGTTGGGCGGTGGCTTCTGATGGGTGATTAAAAGCGCCGATAAAAAGGTGGCTTTGATTCTAAGTAAGTCCAAGGTTTATAGAAGGCACATAGCTTAAGGAAAGCTTTCGATAGACATAAAAACGGTGATAAAAGGGTGGCTCCGATTCTTAAGTGTGGAGGCGAAAATACTGTGAGGAACAGTCCCGATAGTGCGGGAGACCAAATCATGGCGATTATGATTATGATAAGGACGTGGCTTTCCGTTAAAAAATGCCATCCCTGTGTATGCCCAAAATTATTGACAAAGCAGCGCTGTTACAAGTTTTTGAACTTGTGTTCTCTACAGATGACTCGATCCTTGCTCATTGATTCAACGTGTCCTGTGAAAACGAATGGATAGAGGAAGCTATAGCGACAAACAAGCCAACAAGTGACGAAGCTGAAGCAGGCGAGAAGGAAGCCGAAGAGCCAGCGAGAAAGAGGAAACGAATGGACAAAGACAGGTATGCATAAAACAGTAAATAGAGGACTGCATGTGTGTGATGGTTGTTGAAAACAAACCAGAATATGAGGTAGCAGAAGCAGCAGAGGTGGTGGAGCATTGTTTGAATTTGCTAGTGAACACTGCTACGGCTGTTGAACACTGTTGGAGCTGTTGTGGGGGTGAAGAACCAAAGTGTGAGGTAGTAAAAGCAGTGGAGGTTGTAGAGGCTGCAGAAGCAGCGGAGGTTATAGAGGCAGCAACAACAGAAAAGGCTATTGGAGACTATGCATGGGCAGTGTGCAGAGCTGTGAAGACTCATCCATAAGAAGACATGGTTGTCATTGATACTGCAGTTTGGAGACTACAGTGAAGCTGTAAATAGACAGAACTCAGCAGAGAAGAGTTCTGAGAGTAGAAGGATTGGAGTCCTTGGGGTTGGAGCCTTAAAAGTGAGAAGGATGGGAGTCCTTGAGGCTGGTGCCTCAGAAGTAAGATTGGATTGGATTCCTTGGGAGTTGGTGCTCTTAAGTCCAAGATTGGTGTCTTGGGAAAATAGAGTTGGTGCTCTGGAGGTTGGAGCCTCACGAAAGTCCAAGTTGGAGCTTGGCAACCGATTGTGACCATCTATATATTGTATTTATTTTACTGCACAGTTATATTAATAAAAGCATTTATTCTTGCTGTTCATATTGTGTTCTGAATATATATGTTTTAATTGGTAAAATAATAGTGGGAAAAAGAAATACTGATTCACCCCCCCTCTCAGTATTTCCAGCATAGGAACAATGTATTCCATCGACATTACGGCTTTAACACCATATACTAATTTGAATGATGTTCGCCTTGTTAGCTTCTTACAAGTAGTCCTATAAGCCCAGAGTACTGCAGGTACGCACACATCCTAGTCATTCTACTGCGCGTTGTAGATCTTCGTTAGCATGTTCTCCAAAATATTGTGAAAGGTTTCGATAGTTTAGTTCGCCTATGGGTGATAGGGTGTACTCTTCTGATGGTAGACCTGGAATTCCTCAGTCAACGTGCTGATCATTTCATTTAGAAATTGTGTACCCCTATCACTCATCAACACTTTCAGGCATCCAAATTTGGTTAAGACATACTCAAACAATAATTTTATTGTCGTGTCCCCTCTACAATCCTTAACCGGTTGTGCTTCCACCCATCTGGTTAGATATTCCGTCCTAGTGACAATATAGCATGCACCCATTTTCTTTCCAGGGGGCTGAGTTGGCCCAACAAAATCAATCGCCCACTTCTCAAAGGGATGTAAAGATACCTGAGGATGTAGTGGTAACTCATCACTTCACGATGGTCTGTAAGTTCTTTGACATGCATCGCATGCCTTACAGTATGCCTTGGAATCCTTGTGCAGTGTTGGCCACAATAGACCGCCATGCAAAATATTTTGCGCAGTCACTTTGCTTGCATAATGGCCTCTCATAGTTGCTGCATGAACTTCAGCAAGAATGTTGTCCCAGTAAAATTCTAGCACATATGTTTTCAATATTTCATCGGCACCCATTTTATACAAATGTCCTACAATAATTGAAAAATCTGTCATGTGCACAACTAATTTCTTCTTATGCTAACTTGTATATCCTTCAGGTGCCATCCTCGTAGTTAAGAAGTGAATAATGCATGTAAAATGGTCATCTGCTATGTGCACTACAAAGAGCTTCAAATCTGGCAACCCTTCCTCCAAAATATTATGTTCTTCTCTTGTTTCGATTCACGACAAATGGTTGGGTCCAAAATTTAACCTCCCCAGCTTCACAATGACTTCAAAGTCATACTCTTGAAATATTAGCAACCATTTGCAGATCTTCACCCCCAACACAGGTTTGTTGACCAGGTATTTCAAGGCAGAATGATCTGTGTACATCTTGAAATTCCCCACTAATAGATAATGCCTAAATTTTTGCAGTGCGTACACCATCGCCAACCCTTTGCGCTGAGTTGTGAAATATTTTTTCTCAGCCTTCGATAACTTCCTACTTGCGAAGGCTATAACAGTCCATTTCTCCTTCACCGGCCTGTGTTAGCACTGAACCCAACGTAAGGCCAGAGGCATCCACATGTACATGAAACTCCTTTTTCCAATCAGGAAATAATAAGATCGGCGCAGTGACCATCTCTTCTTTCAACACATCTAAGCTACACTGACATTCTTCATCCCAACAGAGAGTTGCATCCTTCTTTAGTAGTTTGTCCGTGGGCGTAGTAATTTGAGCATAAGGTTTGATAAATTTTCTATAGTATTCTATATGTCCCAGTGTTGCGCGTAGCTGCTTAACGTTCCTAGGGGCCTCCAAATTCACAATTACCGCGGTCTTTGTAGGTGTTGTGGTCACCAACAACCCCCCTCTTTTTTTGATATTAGTAATAACATCAAGCAAAGGGGGACCCTTAACCAAAAATCCAAAAAATATTTTGTTTAAAAAATCTTTTGTATTAACTCCCTAAGAGCTATATCGCGTTGCAAAGGTAGAGAGAAGCGTTTTCCCAAAGCGCATAAATACACTGAAAAAGAGCGACGCGAGAACCCATCGCATCACGTGCATTAAAAGCGCTCAAAAAGGGAAAACCTAAGGAATCGCCGACGGCCGATATGCGACGTTGCATGTCGCAATGTCGCATAAGCAGCACAGAGTGATAAAGCGAAAATCTTGCGATCTTGCGATCTGTGATCTGCGATCATACAAAACTGCGATCTGCGATATTGGCAATTTGCGATAACACTTAATGACGTCGCAGTCCTCGATACTGCGATTCCAATCGCAGAAAGGACTCATCGTAAGAATTCTCCGACATAAACGGTAAACCCAAAATTGAGCGTGCACCTTAAGGGAAATTAATGATTGCATGCTTCAGTATCCAAGAATGATTGTATCGCGTTTTTTGAAGAGTCAAATCATAATGAGTGTCAGAATTACGCATTCATTAGAACTTAATGCTTTCATGTCAATATTTTCGTCATTTCTCTTCTTCTTTGCGTAAACTGCAAGACATGTAACTGATATAAATCTATATGCAGGAAACATCTAAGGAAAAGAGGAAAGCGCCAATGGGGTAACAGAGAGAAGATGCCTTCGCAAATGGATGCCGCATGCAGCAGGACCACGGATTCCAGAGTATCACCCAACAGGCGCTGATGAAAATAGACTATCTAAGACTCAGAGTCAAAGGCACACAAAAGCAGCGTGTTTGCAAAAGATCTTGAAGCTCAGACTGGGTAAAGCAAAAAGAGAAACGCAAAAGAAGGAGGACGCTCCAGAAAATCCTGGAACAAAGAACGGAAGCAGTTCTCGATACAGGGGATTGTCCATACAACGCGACTACTAACTCATTGAGTCATTCGCACGACCGGAAACCGAAATAGCAACAGCAAAATCAGTTCGAAAGGAACCTGGGTTGTACTAAGTGTACGCACAGCGAATACACCCAGCTAGAGAAAGGTTTTCGAAAATATCTTCTAGTCTGTCAGAAAGAGGTGCCAGCTCTTGTCATTTCTAATTTTCAAGCTCGAACAAAAGGAAAGGACAACCAGCCGATTCTTTCACGGCAAACAACGCATTGCTTACAGCACTAAGGAGAAGATACAGAAATGGTTAGAAATTAGATTTGATTTTTAGAAATAAATTTGCTTTTAGTAAAAGGGCGGTCATTTGAAGCCATTCCATAAATTTGTGTAATTAAGATTAATTAGTTAGTAGTATTTAACCCTTCTCATGGCATTTGGAGAAGGGTCCGGAAATCTGTCAAAAAACTTGTCCTCAGAACATGCACTTTTGCACCCTCGGAGGGGGTTTTTGATGAATGGATGGATCGAGATTTATTTATGTTTGCATTTTAATGTTTGTTACTGATGTTGCACTTCTGTACTCTTAGCAGATATTAGAACAAGTAGAAATAAATCGTTATTGCTTGAAGTTTATTAGTGAAATCAGTCATAAATGGTACTTTTATCTCTTGACTAATTTCTGCTTATATTCCTAAAGTGATATGCAGCTGAGTTCTTTATATGTTAATGTATGAATGTGTGTATTACCATTTGGCACTTCTGTACGGTGGAGTCATTTATTTGTGCTTGACATATGAATAACTAATTATGCGATATGCTGTTCACAACTGTTTTGCCTAACTTTTTATGCAGAATGGTTTATCTTAATGGATTTCTATTCTTATGATAGCTGAATGATCTTTATTACCAGCTATTGTTCAAAATCTTTTTAGATCGCATAATAGAAGAAGAATACCCCAGGTTAGCGTAGATTAGATGTATTGTTTTTCATTAGATTACATTAGCATAGAGTTAGTTTAGAAGTTAGAATTAAATTAGCTTAAAATACCCCTAGATCAATACCATCAAACTCTACACACACACACACACCCCTCACATTGGGAAACTGGTCCCATTACCCCCAGTCGGACTCGATACACCAAACGAGCACGGAGCCGCCAACCAGGTTCCCGACCGGGTGGGTATCCCCCTTGTTGTTGACCCGATTTCGGGGCCCTCAACATATTTGGCGCTAGAAGGAGGGCCCGAGCTATGAATGGCGCATAAATCAAAATCTAAATATCATTATGAGAGCAAATCACCCTCACCAACTCCCCCGACTTCTCCAGTACGATTAAACTCGGAGCTACAAGTCGCTCGGGCATCCACCGCTACTACACACCCTAATATATCTGACCAACTTATCATTGATCCCCCTGAACTTCAAACTTTGATTCGTAAACTCCAGGGATTCTCTATTTTTACTCAGAGGTCTGATAAATCTAAAGGCAGCGTGACTTCGCAGTACAATCCTGCTCATCCCTTGACCAGATTGAAGAGTGAAAAGTTTGGCATCCAGCCAACTGAAATCCCTCTCCCCACTAGGAAAAGAGCAAGGAAAGCACTTCCAGAGTCTGACAGAGAGACTCTTTCATCTACCTCGTCCATTTCAACTCCCTCACCGTGAAGTCAGCCACCCACATCTTCACCCCAGATCACTCATCCATCTTCCGCAACCCTTCCTCCGCGATCATCGAAAATCATAATATCTCCATCTTCTCAGCATCAGGGATCATCTTCTGCACTTCCATTGACTAGCAGCTCAATGATGGCCCAGTCTCCATGGAACAACCCTCGGGCGGTTTTAATGCCTCCACCCCTGAGCCCTATACCGGCCCATCCTAAGAAATGCCTGCCTAAATTCAGTCCAAAAGCAGGCATGCTAGCCGAAGAACATATCAATAATTTCATGCTTTCTGTTAATCTCAACGGAGTTACTAACGAACACGCTGTTGTCCGGCTTTTCCCTTATACAATGCAAGGAACAGCCGGGTCGTGGTACTTTTCGTTACCTTCCGGATCCATCACAAGCTGGGATATTTTTCAAAGTCAGTTCCTCACCAAGTTTGGTGATGACAGATCCACGACGACATTGATCAATGACCTATATAATCTTAAGGCTGAGGCTAGAGAACCCATTAAAGATTTTAACTTACGGTTCAATAAGATCCTCAACAAAATCCCCGCTGCTTCACAACCCAGCGAGGAAGTAAGATGTGAATGGTACATCACGGCCTTACCATCTAACTTGGCTATCTTCGTAGATAGGGCAAGCAAGACAACCTTAGTTGAAAACTTAACAGAGGCGTTAGCAGTTGAAAAATGCGTAGTAGCCCTTGAAAAGAGATCTGCAATTGAAGAACGTAAATCTAAGAAGATCTATTTCAAAGAAGACACCAAGAAGAAGCAAACGAAAGATCCTTTCAATATGGAAGGATTACAAAAAGTATTAAAGGCCATGTCCAATGAGATGATTGATATAAGAAAACAAGTAGCATAAACGTCTTCAAGAAAGCCTTTTAGGACTTTTAAAAGAAACCCTCCCATGGAGACGAAGCCACCCAACGCTGTCTCAAACGTTGAATCTGAAGAAGAAGAAGAAGAGAATACCATCGAAGCACAGACCGACGATGAAGAAGTGGTGGAACTACAAGGAATGTGGGATTTCATCCTCCCACAAGAAGAGGATCAAGAAGCATTTCCGGTTAGCACGAGAAGCAAAAATCAACTTGATCCTCCCCAAACTACCCCAAAATAAAAGGGCGCAAGCCCTGCAACAAAAGATAAGGCCGCAACAAAAAAGACAACTGCTAAAGTGACCCAGTTTAGCCCAGTCCAATCTGATCAAGCACCTCCATCAAGAACACTGATAGTGTCGGATGAAATGAAGTATAACATCATTGATGACATGAAGAAGACTAGGGCTAACATCACTCTTTATGAATTGAGTAAATTGAAACACCAGCAGAAAATAATGATGAAAGAATTACATGTTGTGCCTACTACATCTTTACCTACAGCTGTAGCTTCCCACAATCTGAGAAGGCCTCCAACCAACGTGATCAATAAGATTGATCCAAATGACATCGCCTTGATTGGAGGAAGATCAAGATCTCATACTCCTCCTTTTCTTCTCACATATGAAATCTTCAATAAAAACGTGCACAATTGCTTGGTCGATTCTGGTGCTTCAACAAATATTTTACCCAGGTCAATATGTACCAAATTGAATGTGCAACCTCAAAAATCCGCAGTACGTATAGTTCAACTTGATCGATCCCAAGTCAAAGTGATTGGTGAACTTAATCAGGTGACCATAAGATTGTCGTCTAACCCAAAAGTGTGTCAGGTTATCGACATTCTAGTAGCTGATATCCCTGAGTTCTATGGTTTGATTCTTAGCAGGGATTGGTCGGAGAAACTCCACGGATATTTCTCAACTGACTGGTCACACATGTGGTTACCATACAATGGTAAACCAAATCAGATAAAGGTTGAACGAGAGTTGCACCAAAAATACATAGTGACAGAACTGGAAGGAGAAAATGAAGCCATAACATACAATAGCAGCATTGTAGGCAATTACGCAGTAGATTCTTTCCTCGGCAATTTCAATGCTCATATTTCACCTTACTTAGAGAATTCAGTTTTATCCCAAGTTGAAAATTTCTCCCAAACTGATGACTCAAAATGTTTTAGTTTTTTAGATAATTCTGTAAATACATCTTTATTTTGGAAATTATATTTTGACGGGTCTAAATCCAATCAGGCAGCAGGAGCAGGATGCGTTCTGATTAGCCCGGACAGGAACAAGATTATGCTCACATGCAGACTTGAGTTCGATTGCATGAACAACATAGCGGAGTACGAAGCCTTGGTTCAAGGCCTATACAAAGCAATCGGATTGAACGTTAAGTATCTTCAAGTCTTTGGAGATTCTGAGATCATCATAAAATAGGTATGTAACACCATACATTGCCTGTCAAGTAATTTAAAGCACTATCAATCGTTAGTTCAAGATCTCACTGCACATTTCATAGCATTCAACATCTCGTCAATTCCAAGAATTCAAAACGTGAGCGCAGACCTGTTAGCTAACGTAGCCTCTAGACTTATTCCTTCCGAAGATTTTAGTCTTGATAGGTTTTCAATAGAATTAATCTTTAGACCATCCATCCCTGACAACATCACCAATTGGAGAGTATTCAACGACGATCCTGACATCATAAATTTCCTTACTTCTGAAGGATCCTACTCAAACCAGATAATCGACGAAGACTGTCATGATCACCAAATACAACAAAGTAGCACTGACAATGCTATACCGAAATCAGTGGTCAAGTTAGAAGATTTATATGATTTGAAAAGTCGGTTTAAAAGGTCCGCCAATGCTAAACTTTACAGTTCTACCCTGAACTATGAATTAGTAAACCTAGGGACCGATCAGAAGCCACAAAACGTTAACCTAGGCCACGGCCTAGCCCCTGAAGAGAAATCAGCATATATCCGTCTTCTGAGACAGTACAAAAACGTTTTTGCCTGGAATTACGATGAGCTGAAGACTTACAACACTTCTATCATTCAGCACACTATCCCTATGATTGACAATGAAAAACCTGTCCAGCAGAAGCTCAGAAAAATACACCCTAACTTAGAAAATCAGATAAAAACTGAGCTTAATAAGTTGTTGAGAGCCAGAATAATTTTCCCCGTCAGGCATTCCAAATGGGTATCCAATATGGTACCCGTTAGGAAGAAAAACGGAGACATTAGAATTTGTATCAATTTCCGAAATCTCAACAAAGCCTGTCAGAAAGATAACTTTCCCCTCCCACCTATGGAACAAATATTACAGGCAGTAGCAGGCTCTGAATTAATGTCTTTCCTGGATGGATTTTCAGGATACAATCAAGTCCTGGTGCATCCCGATGATCAGTTAAAGACTATGTTCCGAACCAAATGGGGCACTTATGCATATCGGAATATGCCATTTGGTCTGATCAATGCCGAAGCTACCTTTCAGAGAGCCATGGACATCGCGTTTAAAGGGTTAGTCAATAAATCGGTAGTGATTTACCTGGATGATATAACAGTGTACTCCAAGAACCGAAGCGACCACCTCAAAGATTTGAAGCAAATATTTCAAAGATGTTTGAGGTATGGGATTTCGCTCAACCCAAAGAAATATTTCTTTGCATTAAGCGAAGGGAAATTGCTAGGATTCATAGTGTCAAAATCTGGTATTGACATTGAACCTGACAGAATCAAAGAAATTTCTGAGATATCCATGCCCCATAACAAAAAGACCATGCAATCCTTCCTTGGACAGATCAATTTTGTCAAAAGATTTGTCCCGGATTTTTCACGTATTATTTCTCCCTTACAAAATATGATAAAAAAGAATTCAAATTTCAAATGGGGTCTAGATGAGCACGAAGCATTCAACTTAATCAAACAAGCTATCATCAATGCTCCATCTTTAGCAACCCCAAATTTTTCAGAACCTTTTATCTTATACACGTTTGCCTCAGAGAAATCTTATGCTGCGATTTTAACTCAAGCGAATCAAGAAAAGGCAGAAGCTCCAATCGCATTCTTTAGCTCGAACTTACAAGGTGCTGAACTTAATTACTCAGACCTAGAGAAACAGGCATATGCCGTTTTCAAAGCGATCAAATATTTCAGACCTTTCTTGCTAAAAGCCCATACCAAAGTCATAGTACCGTTCCCAGCGGTAAGAAACCTCTTGATACAGAAGGACGTGGGCAAAAAGAGAGCGAATTGGATCACCGCCTTACAGGAGTACGATCTTGAGATCAAGCCAGCACACATCGTGAGAGGTCAAGGCTTCTGCAAGATGTTAACTGGAGCATCGCAAATTCCTGAGAACTCGTCTGAAGAGGTACACACGTATGAGGTAAGCCTAAACGACGCAGAATCATTATATGCTGACACCATTTATTTTCTTAAGAACGGGCATGCTCCATTTCACTTGGATCACACCAAGAAGAGAGCCCTGAGATTGAAAGCTAAACAATACTAGCTCATAAATGATGTTCTGTTTAAAAGAAATTACGATTCTATGCTTCTTAGATGTCTTGAGAAAACTGAAGCCGAAAAAGTTTTGCAGGAACTTCACGATAGACCAACAGGTGGACACTATGCTAGAGAAGCCACCGCACATAAAATCTTGCGTGCAGGATATTACTGGCCCACGCTGTTCAAAGACTCATACAATTACGTAAGGAAATGCCAAGTCTGCCAGACTGCTACAGGGAAACAAAAGAAGTCATCCATGCCACTACAGCCGGTTAACATTGAGAAACTGTTCAGTCAATGGGGCCTGGACATAATAGGTGAGATCATTCCTCACTCTTCTAAATAGCATAGGTATATCCTCATGGCAACTGACTATTTTACCAAATGGGTAGAAGCAGTTCCTCTGAAGACAGCTAATTCTGAAAACATTATTGAATTCATAGATCAGTTTATCATCACTAGGTTTGGATTTCCAACGACCTTAATGTTTGATAATGCATCATATTTTTCTGGAAATGAAATGACTGAGTTTGCGCTCAAAAGAGGGTTCAAACTGAAGTATTCTGCCAACTACTATCCGCAAGGTAACGGGTTGGCCGAATCAACAAACAAGAACCTAATCAGGATTATTAAAAAGACAGTCGACCAAAACCAAAAGAATTGGCACAAAGCGCTGGTAAATGCCTTATGGGCAGATAGAATTACAAAGAAAGCTTCTATCGGCACTTCTCCCTTTAATTTAGTTTATGGGAGAGAAGCGGTTCTTCCAACTCACCTAGTCATTCCCTCTTTTTCTTTAGTGCAATACATTGATGAAGTACCTACTTCCTCCTTACAATTAAGACAAATGGAAATAACCAAACTAGAAGAACGACGAGAACAAGCTAGGAAAACCCATGCTCATCACCAAGTGCTAATAAAATCCTCTTTTGACTCAAACATAATGACCAGAAAAAAATTTCAGATGGGAGATTTAGTTTTAAAATGGGATAAGGCTCTTGAAGAAAAGGGCAAACATACGAAATTCCAGAAGCTGTGGCTTGGTCCTTTTCAGATTGTAGAGGTCATAGGCCCATCGACTTTTGTGTTGCAAGATTTAACAGGCAGGAGAGATTCTTTGCCTGTGAATGGACAAATTCTCAAAATGTATTTTCCATAGAAGAGAATTCTTCTAATTTTTGTAGGATAGATTTAATTTTTAGTTTTTATTTTGTTTTGTTTTTCTCTTTTTATGAATAAAACCTGTTGTAAATGATCATTTAAAAAGGATTCATGAAAGAGCACGCCAATTCTCTATCAGATTTTGATTTCGCTTGTACAAATAGCAAAATTTTTTGAAAATCTGAATCTTATTATTGACAAATAGAGTTAACTTCACCCTGATTACGATATTAGTTTCAACCTCAAAAAACTTTGATGAAAGCAACCTTTGGTAAAGAATTTTTTTGTATCAGCACAATGAAAGGTATCATCAATAATAAAATAAGTATTCTTTGCAAAACTGTTGTTTTCAAAAACTCTATTATTGTCGTCCAGAGCTTTCTTAAGGAAAAACAATGACTTCCTCCCTGCTAAAAGGAAATTGCAGCATTCAGAGAAACAATCCAAGGAAAACACTATATCTCAAAGAATAAGAGGTCTCATCACGAGCCGGCTTATCATGATCACAGATATTATAACTTGCTGACTTTGCCAATACTGTCTATCAAAACAGGGCAACGACTTAAGATTGTTGCAATCAAAAGACAAGAGGTCTCATCATGAGCCGGCTTGTTCAGCAAAAGTGTAAATCAAGTGAATGACTGTGTCATAATTTGGCCACCAAACCAAGACATTGATCTTTAGAGAATTAAAAAAGGAAAAGTGTGTCAAAAAGGATTTTTTTCTCTGGAATGTTGTGAGTAACCTCAAGCAGGAAAAAGGATCATTGCTGGATAACATGGTAACCCTGTCGAGGCTATGGATGCTTGCGGGCAGCAGAGGCTCTACCTACGACAAATGAGCATACCTTTAAGCCAGTATGCAGAGAAGACCTTATTTTATCTTTAATCAAGACCAAGTAATGTCTGGTGCGAATGCAAGAAAAAGCCTGAGGAAGCAAGCAATTGGGATATAAAAAAAGGGTTGAGACAAAGTATCGTTGACAAGGTGAGGGGTAATCTACTCTATCTGTCCATAACAAAATTTAGACATATAAAAATTTTGTTGTTTCCGAAGTGAACGGTCAATAGAAAAGCAGATATAACTGGTTCTTCACAGTGAATCGCCATTGTTGTGGTCACCAACAACCCCCCTCTTTGTTTGATATTAGTAATAACATCAAGCAAAGGGGGACCCTTAACCAAAAATCCAAAAAATATTTTGTTTAAAAAATCTTTTGTATTAACTCCCTAAGAGCTATATCGCGTCGCAAAGGTAGAGAGAAGCGTTTTCCCAAAGCGCATAAATACACTGAAAAAGAGCGACGCGAGAACCCATCGCATTGCGTGCATTAAAAGCGCTCAAAAAGGGAAAACCTAAGGAATCGCCGACGGCCGATATGCGACGTTGCACGTCGCAATGTCGCATAAGCAGCACAGAGTGATAAAGCGAAAATCTTGCGATCTTGCGATCTTGCGATCTGCGATCTGCGATCATACAAAACTGCGATCTGCGATATTGGCAATTTGCGATAACACTTAATGACGTCGCAGTCCTCGATACTGCGATTCCAATCGCAGAAAGGACTCATCGCAAGAATTCTCTGACATAAACGGTAAACCCAAAATTGAGCGCACACCTTAAGGGAAATTAATGATCGCAAGCTTCAGTATCCAAGAATGATTGTATCGCGTTTTTCGAAGACTCAAATCATGATGAGTGTTAGAATTATGCATTCATTAGAACTTAATGCTTTCATGTCAATCTTTTCGTCATTTCTCTTCTTCTTTGCGTAAACTGCAAGACATGTAACTGATATAAATCTATATGCAGGAAACATCTAAGGAAAAGAGGAAAGCGCCAATGGGGTAACAGAGAGAAGATGCCTCCGCAAATGGATGCCGCATGCAGCAAGACCGCGGATTCCAGAGTATCACCCAACAGGCGCTGATGAAAATAGACTATCTAAGACTCAGAGTCAAAGGCACACAAAAGAAGCGTGTTTGCAAAAGATCTTGAAGCTCAGACTCGGTAAAGCAAAAAGAGAAACGCAAAAGAAGGAGGACGCTCCAGAAAAACCTGGAACAAAGAACGGAAGTAATTCTCGATACAGGGGATTGTCCATACAACGCGACTCCTAACTCATTGAGTCATTCGCATGACTGGAAACCGAAATAGCAACAACAAAATCAGTTCGAAAGGAACCTGGGTTGTACTAAGTGTATGCACAACGAATACACCCAGCTAGAGAAAGGTTTTCGAAAATATCTTCTAGTCTGTCAGAAAGAGGTGCCAGCTCTTGTCATTTCTAATTTTCAAGCTCAAACAAAAGGAAAGGACAACCAGCCGACTCTTTCACGGCGAACAGCGCATTGCTTACAGCACTAAGGAGCAGATACAGAAATGGTTAGAAATTAGATTTGATTTTTAGAAATAAAGTTTCTTTTAGTAAAAGGGCGGTCATTTGAAGCCGTTCCGTAAATTTGTGTAATTAAGATTAATTAGTTAGTAGTATTTAACCCTTCTCATGGCATTTGGAGAAGGGTCTGGAAATCTGTCAAAAAACTTGTCCTTAGAACATGCACTTTTGCACCCTCGGAGGGGGTTTTTGATGAATGGATGGATCGAGATTTATTTATGTTTGCATTTTAATGTCTGTTACTGATGTTGCACTTCTGTACTCTTAGCATATATTAGAACAAGTAGAAATAAATCGTTATTGCTTGAAGTTTATTAGTGAAATCAGTCATAAATGGTACTTTTATCTCTTGACTAATTTCTGCTTATATTCCTAAAGTGATATGCAGCTGAGTTCTTTATATGTTAATGTATGAATGTGTGTATTACCATTTGGCACTTCTGTACGGTGGAGTCATTTATTTGTGCTTGACATATGAATAACTAATTATGCGATATGTTGTTCACAACTGTTTTGCCTAACTTTTTATGCAGAATGGTTTATCTTAATGGATTTCTATTCTTATGATAGTTGAATGATCTTTATTACCAGCTATTGTTCGAAATCTTTTTAGATCGCATAATAGAAGAAAAATACCCCGGGTTAGCGTAGATTAGATGTATTGTTTTTCATTAGATTACATTAGCATAGAGTTAGTTTAGAAGTTAGAATTAAATTAGCTTAAAATATCCCTAGATCAATACCATCAAACTCTACACACACACACACCCCTCACATTGGGAAACTGGTCCCATTACCCCCAGTCGGACCCGTTACACCAAACGGGCACGAAGCCGCCAACCAGGTTCCCGACCGAGTGGGTATCCCCCTTGTTGTTGACCCGATTTCGGGGCCCTCAACAGTAGGGTCCACCATCAATCCTTGCTTGCACAAAACATGACCCAATAATATCCCAAAAGGAAAACAAAATATGTATTTTTTCAAATTCAGCGTGATCTGGTATCTGCAACATGTATCCAGTATCAAGCAGAGACTTTCTACATGGCATTTCACTAATACAAACACGATACAATCATCAAATTATACCTCTAGAAACGTATGAATGAATTCCTTGAACACTGCGATGACTGTGCGAGAAAATATCGCAGGTGCATTATTTAGTGCAAATGGCATCACAGTGTACTAAAAACACACCCACTCTGTTGCAAAGGTCATTTTGCTTCTATCCTCTAGTGTGATATTGATTTGATGATACCCTGAGAAGCCTTAGTAAAGGAATAGGCCTCCTTCCCTCCAACATTGTATAGCACTTTGTCTGTGAACAACGTTGGAAATGGATCGTGGACACATGCATCATTAAGCTTCCATAGATCTACACAAATCCTTATTTCGCCCTTTTTCTTCTTTTCCTGAACCACCATCGGGCTCACCAAATCAGATTCTTCAACAGGTTCTATGATGCGTGTATCGAGCATCTTATCTAGATCCTAGCAAACATTTTCCTTATACTTAGGATTAAGGTGATAAGGCCTCTATTTAATAGGCTTCGAGTGATCCCAAAAATATTTTCCTTGTGATGCATTAAAGAATTACATATTAAGCTTGCATTTATCCATGAAAATTACAAGTGCATAAAAGAAGAGGAAGAGAAGAATAAAATTTCATGCATAGAAGGCACCAGATTGATATCGAAGTTCATACAGGAGGGACTACGTCTTCGGGCCCTACTCAAATTAATGGGGAGGCCCTGTTTTCATTAGATGGAAAAATAATGAAAATACATCAAAAGTCAAAATGATGACCTTATACCTCCAAAATTGAAGAAGCCCAAAAATTGCAGATCTCTGATGGAGAAACGGATAGCATCGTTGAGTTCGTGGCATCAAGAAATGCTGAAACCATATAAAATTTGTCGAAAATTGACAAAGTGAAAAGCTCACCCCCTGGAGAAATGGCTCAAATCATGGTTCTGGCCCCCTCTCTGCACTGCTCATGGTTTCGCCAGCTACCATGGATCTGCCTTGAACTACATGCATTCTCTTCCCCTGGCGCACTGTGTAAGAAAAGGTTTAAGTAATATTTCGATGGACGGACTTAACAAGAAATCAGTTTGGTGCAATGGCAAAGTTGGAAAGATGGTTGAGGAGGGGTCCGGGGGATCAAATCCCATCCCTCCTTTTTATTTGACATAAATGTTATAAAATTGAAATGGGGATGGGTTTGTCAGTCCGGTGGTCTGCTCCCCAAACTTTCGCGGCATATGTGTATGTATGGGAGGTGGATAGGGCGAAGGGTGGTGGGCCCCAATATTGTAGCAATAATGCTACAACTCCTCGAACTCCCTTCTTTAATTTTATCAACCCGGTAGTTCGTAACAAACTTGGAAGCGACGGTGCTGTATGCACAAGTACTAGCTCTTTTCGCAGCTGTCACTTGGTCAGCTGGCACAAGTCCGCTAGGGGCTTAAGCCAACCTCTATGAGCTCTTAGAAGAAGCTTTTTAACTGATGGATGAAAGCTAACTCAAAGGAAGCTAATCTACTTGCGGAAAGAAACTGAAAGCCAAAAAGAAACGCAAACCCTAGCAAACCCTAATTCTACTAGCTAGTCCTACTGACACAAAGGAGAGCATGCAAACTACTGAAAGAGATGCCATTACTTCTATGAAGGTAAAATACACGTGTCTAGACTACCTCTATCTGAAGAAAACATCTTTTTGTATTTTTGTTCAAGTTGTTGGAATTATCATGCATGTGCGTTTAACTGGCTTTTCACTGTGCAGGGGTGGATCAAGGAGGAGAAATGCTTGGAAAAGGTTGGTATGGTACAGAGAGGGCCTAAGGGATCCCTAACACCCTTCCAGAGAGTTTCACAGAGTTTTTCTATCAAGAAACCTCATTTGTGAGCTTCTACAGGAAGTCTGCAGGGGTTCTACAGGATGTTTAGGATTTCTACAGGATGTTCTGTAATTTTTCTACAGGATGTTTAAAAATTGGATTTTGGAGGATGGGTGAGTGAGGTAAGGTGCATGAATGGATAGGGAGGTAGGGTAGGGGCCTGAAATGACCCAAGGACTAATGGATAGAGTTGAGGAGAAGGTGTAGATGGCTGGACTTGTTCCAAGAAGACTGAAGTAATGCTGCACAAAAGGTAGGGTTATGAGGGTAGTATGGCAACATGAGGCAAGAAACCAAGTTAGGAGATGGAGAAGATGGGTTTGAGGGAGTCTGGGTAGACAGAGAAGTGGTACAGGTGCTCTGCAATTTGTGTTTCCAACTGAACCAACAAAGACATGCAAGAAAACAAAGATCTAGTTAAGCTACCCTTATATGATCTAGCTAACAGTAACAAGAATGGACAACAGCTTTATTTGCAAAAAAACCATGTATATTAACTATGCAATGAAGCATTCAAAGATCTGAACATGTAACCAACTTCTTCAAATGAAAACCAAACACTAATGATTGCATGGCAAAGCAAAGTCAATGTTTTTGTGGGCAGCAAAGTCATCCTAGTCACAACTCCTGATCCCACTGAGGGAGAGGTGAAAACATAGATGTTTGTTGGCCCTTTTCTTGAGGATTTTTCTGTTAACAACCTATCAACTAAATTTGAGCATGAAAAGCTATTTTACTCATCAAAAAACAAACTAAATAACAAAACAAGATTTAGATCTAAATAACAGATTTTATTCTAAGAATGCAGCAAAAACACATAAAGATAATCAAAGGAGGTATTGGGCGCTTGAGATGGGCCCAACCCCAAGAGCTATAGCCTCCTAAGAGAGATTTAAAGCTGGTGCAAAGCTGGATTCATCTTTATTGAGCAACAAAAGAAGAGTTACATCAAAACTGTCCACAAGGAGAATTTGAAAATGAGCTGAAAGAAAAGCTAATCTATTGCCTAAAAATCGAAATACAAACTAGCTAACTTCTGCCTACAAAATGACTAACCATTGGCTACAAAATGACTAACCACTAGCTAACCAAAATGAGGCCCTAAGCCTTCTTATTTATACAAATTGAGGACCCCAACAGTCCTCCTAAACTTTAGGGACTCGGCTGCCCAAAACTTGTAGTTAACAGCAGTCCTACTTGACATGCTTGGCTGCCCTTGTGCTAATTGATTTGGTGGCCCTTGAACTCCGATCTGATGGTGGAGAATTCGAGGTAAGGGCCCATAAATGAAGGGGACACCTTCCTACAAATCCTCTCCCTTGTTCTCCCACGAATTTGGCTGCCAAGTGCTCATTAAGACCTTCAATTTTGTCTCCAAATTGACCAAAAAGGCTACACAAAGCACCCATTAGAATTGTTGGCATAATGACTAACCCAATTCACTCTATTAGCATAAATATAATCAAAAACATGCAATAAACTAATGAGAATGGTGGATTAAGTCGAATTAGGAGGTTGAATGAGCCCAAATAATTATCCATTTTTGGGGCTCATCATCACCCCCCTACTGAAAGTGTTGCTCATCCTCTGAGCAACCAATCTCTCTCCTCATCTTTGATGGCCCTGGTGGCCTCCTTGTCATGCCAAGCTTCTGAAGTGATGTCCTCTTCTCTGTCATGAAACCATGCTTCTCTTTGCTTCTTTTCACTGCCTGTGCTTATTTTCCTAGAGAATTCTCAACTTTGGTATGATTGTGCAAGTATACTCAATCTGATGGTGGCAATGGTGGTGAGAGGAGATGAAACCAGTGGAGGATGGAAGAAAAGAGTGGCTGCATGCCTCCTCAACAAACTTCAAGCTTCAAATCCCTCTCCATAATTGATTCTAGCCTACCCAAAGGCTTCTACAGGATGTTTCTGGTAAAAATACAGAACTTCCTGTAGAAAGTCCTGTAGCTGAGTTCTGGCTTCCTGTAGAAACAGACAGCACCACTGTATCCTGCTTGGCTGTGGGTGATTTTCCTTTCAGCTTGGCTGTGGCTACCTTAGAGGTGCCCTCACTGACGTGGACTTTTTCAGTCCTTTCCATTCTACTCTGTAGTCTTTTCTCCCTGGGTGTTAGTGTGGTTTTTTCCCCCTCTATTTTGGCAGCTTGGTTTAATGCCAATGTTCCAATCACTGATGTTGTTGGATACATCTGCAGGGTTGTGCTTTTCTGGGCTTGTCACCAACTTGTCATCATTTGCCTTGCCCCATAGTACAATATACAGTCCTGCTATTACTAGAATTGCTCCCAGCAGACTTCCCAGATAATATTTCACATGAAGGATTAGCTGTTCCAACACTGCAACAATTATGGTTGAAGTTGGATTGAACATTGCAGCAAAGACAGGTCCCTTCAGACGGATACAGTAAGTCTGTACAAAGAAGGAAAATGCAAAGCATAATACTCCCTGCATATTATGGGCCAATATGATCAATGACGATGTTAAGAATTTCTGCACATTATTAAAACGAAGATGCGGTGCTCACAGATTATATGATGCTGAGAAGCTGAATGTCCCACTTTAGCCTCCAAGCAGAGGCCTTTGGCTCAAAAATTAAAGCCACCACAGTGCACTGTAGAGTTCCTTGTAGCATCGTGAGAGCTGTTAATGAAATTTCTGCTAGATATTTCTTAACAACTGGAGCCTGAAAGGTAAGCCATCCCGACCAAAATAAACAGCCGGCAAACAGCATCAGTGCTCCAAGCAGCCATGTGTTATGAAGAACCCTATTGAGCCTAATGAGAACAGGGCCCTTGTAGAAGGTCATAATCATTGCACCACCCACACATATAATGGTTCCTACAACTTTGGCTTGGCCATATTTACTCCTGATATCAACTTTCTCCAGTATAAAAGTTGTGGCCATCCCAAATGTGACAACAGGAACCAGGTTTGACGTTGTAGAAGCAAATGTAGCGGAGGTGTAATCTAGGCCAGCAAAGTAGAAATTCTGAAATAGAGTGGTCTTACCCAGCCAGTGCAAGCACAAAGATCTGCCAGAAGATGGCACAGGTCTTTGCAGGGCGTTGGTTTCTTTCAAGAAAAAAACAAAAGGAGAAATAACTACTGTAGCAACAGCCAGGGTGTAAGCTACGAAAACAAAATGACTCATTCCTTCATCCAGAGCAACTCTGGTAATGATATTCATGCCGGCCAGGCAGACTTGAACTGCAATCTCAGCTAAGAATGTTGCAAATGCAAATTAATCAGCGAATGGTGAGAGCATTTCAAGGATGAGTTCGATTGGCTGTTTATGGAGGCTTCCACTGATGGAGGGTGAGCTGGCTAAGTGCACGTTGGCTCCATGCAAACCATTGGTCTCCACTGTAGTGTAATTATGAATTGTAGTTCTCTGCCTGTATTCACTTCCATCAATTACGTTGGATTTTAAACAACCACCACTACATGTTTTCAACTTTCTTCTTGAGATGGCTGAGCACACGTGTTGATTTCCCCCACCGATCGCTATTCGAACTGGACGAGGGTGGCCAGTTAGCTGGCCATCGATTTTTTTTAATCCCAACCATCTCATTTCTCATGCTGTTTACGAATTACATTCATGCTTATAGAGGAACGAGTTTAGTCACGTACCTACAAGTCGTGTGTGGTTGTTGTGAAGTGTTGAGATCCTTCATTTGCCGCATGCATTTGTTTTTGTGATTGCATGTGGCTTGGCTGCTGAATTTTTTGGTTGTTTTCTTCTTGTGCAGGTGTCCTCTGGCCAGATCTAAGCTCCACGCATTTGTTTCCACGTTCAAATCTGCACGTTCAAGCTGCTGCTGCTGAATTTTCACCGGGCCAGAACTTGTTTTTGCCATTTCTCCCAAACGGTAAACCGGATCGATCTGAAAATTTTTGAGCATGTTCCTATCATCATGATACACCTCCCGTAGCAAAATCGTGATCAATGGATGCACATATTTCGAGAAAAATGGAAAATGGCTGAAGATTTCAAAGATCAATTTCTCAGAAACCGTGCATCGGAATTGGCTGAAACTGCTTGGGTAGGCTACTATCAACCTTGTTCATCTCCCCATGAAACAGGTTTTGAAATAGATGCACGGATATGGAGAAAATGCAAAAATGGCTGATGGTGATGGAGGCTAATTTCTTGGAAACCGTGCACCGGAATTGGCTGAAACTTCTCGAGCATGTTACCATCATCCCTATACAATTCCCTGTGAAACGGTTTTTCAAATGGATGCATGGTTTTCAAGTTAGAGCGAAAACAAATTTTGTTCTATGCATTTTCTCTTCAAAGCATTTTGCAAGTTTTTGCATGGAAAGAAAAACTGAGCTTGGGCTGTGATGCAGGTATGGAGATGATGGAGGAGGAGTTTGAAGATTGCAGGAGGACTTCTGAACCCTTGAGGAAGCTACCATGTTAACCAAACCGCCTCTTTGAAATCCATTTCTAGCTTCCTACAATTTCTACAGGAACTTCCTGTAGAAGCACAATGAGGTGGAAAAATGATGGAGAAAGGCAGGGGATGGACACAGAGGTGCTTGCAGGCCTAACCAACAGATTCCATTTTAGAATTGAATTTGGTTCGTCCAAAGGTTCTACAGGATGTTTCCTGTAGAAATATAGAACTTCCTGTAGAAGACACAAAAATTCCTTTGACCTTATTTTGAGTGATCCTCCTGACCTGAAATGTCCTTCTTGCAACCTGCAATTAGCCAATGGAAATTAGTTTTATTTTTTCTTTTCTTTTTCTCTTTTTTTTTTTTGAAAACAACTAGGGCGCCTCATGGAGGTTTTCACCCTAATTGCCTGCCCTGGGCGCCTCCAAGGGAGGTTTTCACCCAGGGATCTTATTCTCTTTTCTCTTTTTTCCCAAACCATTGACCGCCTCATGGAGGTTTTCAATCAATGAGCCAATCTAAGGCGCCTCCGAGGAGGTTTTCACCTTAGATTTCTATTTTCCTCTTTTTTTCCATTTTTTCTTTTTCTTTTTTCTTTTTTTTCTTTTTTTTTTCTCTTTTTGTTTCTACCCTACCCTACTTGAAAAATAAAATCGTTCTCAAGTATAAGAATACTTCCAATGGAGCCATGTGCACATCAAGATTAGAGACAAGATGATGTGAAGGCTCGAAATGCATGCTTTGACAACTATCCAGATCTCAGAGACAAAATGATTTGACTTTGAAGGGATCAAACATAGCTGAAGAAGAGAGTACTGCTGCAACTTAGTGACCGTCTGAAACCATATCGCAATATAGCTTTGATATCCTTGGTCGTTTTGCTGATCTGGGTCATGTTTCATGTCACTTTCTACTATGACTTCCTCATATTCCTCTTTTTGCTGATCTTTCTCTTGAATACATGGAAGATTTGATGGTAACCATGAAGGATCTTTCTTTATCTCTGCTTCTGATGTCTTCTCTTCATCAAGTAAAGCCCATGGTTCTTTGATTTCCTCTTCTGAATCTACTTTTGCCTGATGTGGTCCTTCAATGCTTCCAATATAGTCTCTTTTTTGTAATACTCTTCCTGAGCTATGGTGAAGATCATTGAGCTCAAGAGCAGTTGTTTGGACATGTTGTGCCTCAACTTTGTAATTGGGTTGATCTACTCCATGGTATGGTTTTGGAAATGGTGGTATGGGTAGTTGAGTGGAGGTGTGTATTTGAGATGGATGCGGATGGGGTTGTGGTTGGGTAGGCATTTGGGGTTGCCTTGGTGGAGCAGGAGGCAATGGTTGTGGATGAGCAAGTGGTGGAGGAAAAGAATCGGGAGGAGTGTTGTACTGGGGCCTCCACCCCTGATGAGGTGCATTCCACTGAGGCTGTGGCTGAGCATAAGAGTGAAACGAATGAGCAGCTAGTTGGGCATAATATGGATCTATGAAGGAACAAGGAGGAGGTGTGAACCAGGAAGGATGAGCAGGGGGACCCCAAGAAGGCATGAAAGTGGCTTGATAGGGGTCATAATAGGTATCGGGTATCCCTTGCAGTTCCTGCTGGTAAGATCTAGGTCCATGCATACTCCTTTGGTTCATATAATAGAGTGATTCAGTGGCTCCTTTGGCTCTCTGATATGTAGCTTTAATTCCGGGCAAGGAAGGGCACTGATCTGTAGGATGGTATTCTTCACATACAAAACACACTTCTATGGAGTACAATGGACATTCGTTCCTAGGATGATTTCTAGTGCACCTAGGACAAAAAATGGCCAAAGCCCTCTTGGCTTCTTCTTGCTTCTTTTGGATCCGCAAGGTATCCAGTTGCATGGCAAGAAACTACCTCATATCACTCTTGAAATCTTCGATCTGATTTTCAAATTCGTCTTTGGACAAGGTGTTGCTCCCAACATTTCTGCTTGTAGCCATTTTCTCCAGAGGAATGGTTTCTTCTTCTTCTTCCCTTGAGGTTCTTCAAATATGTCTTGTTGTCCACCTAAGGGTTCTTTAATCACAACCATCGAAGAAGAGAGAATGTTGGCTGTGTGAAGCAGTGGGGGTGTTTTGCAATCATTTTTCTAACTTATCTCTACTCTTACAAGGCATGAAATGAAATCTTTTTGGTTGATTTTTGTTTTTTTTTTTCTACTTCTACCTGCAAAAATGAAATAGATTGAACTGCAACCAACTATCTTGCTAAAATGAAAATGCGGAATTGAAATGAAAGCAGGAAAGGACTAATCTATTTTGCTCAAATTAAATTGCAGGAATGAAATGCTAGTCTACGCTTGCGGAATTGAAATGCTAATCTACGCTTGCAGAAATGAAATTGCGGAATTGAAATGCTAATCTATGAAAGCGAGAAATGCTAATCTACTTTTGCAGAAACGAAATTGCATAATGGAAATGAAATAAACTACTTAGCAGAAGGTTGTAGTAGAAAATAGAAGAATAGCAGCAATCACCAATACTCTGACGCTTCCCCGGCAACGGCGCCAAAAAGATGGTGGGCCCCAGTATTGTAGCAATAATGCTACAACTCCTGGAACTCCCTTCTTTAATTTTATCAACCCGGTAGTTCGTAACAAACTTGGAAGCGACGGTGTTGTATGCACAAGTACTAGCTCTTGCCGCAGCTGTCACTTGGTCAGCTGGCACAAGTCCTCTAGGGGCTTAAGCCAACCTCTATGAGCTCTTAGAAGAAGATTTTTAACTAATGGATGAAAGCTAACTCAAAGGAATCTAATCTACTTGCAGAAAGAAACTGAAAGCCAAAAAGAAACGCAAACCCTAGCAAACCCTAATTCTACCAGCTAGTCCTACTGACACAAAGGAGAGCATGCAAACTACTGAAAGAGATGCCATTACTTCTATGAAGGTAAAATACATGTGTCTAGACTACCTCTATCTGAAGAAAACATCTTTTTGTATTTTTGTTCAAGTTGTTGGAATTATCATGCATGTGCGTTTAACTGGCTTTTCATTGTGCAGGGGTGGATCAAGGAGGAGAAATGCTTAGAAAAGGTTGGTATGGTACAGAGAGGGCCTAAGGGATCCCTAACACCCTTCCAGAGAGTTTCACAGAGTTTTTCTATCAAGAAACCTCATTTGTGAGCTTCTACAGGAAGTCTGCAGGGGTTCTACAGGCTGTTTAGGATTTCTACAGGATGTTCTGTAATTTTTCTACAGGATGTTTAAAAATTGGATTTTTGAGGATGGGTGAGTGAGGTTAGGTGCATGAATGGATAGGGAGGTAGGGTAGGGGCCTGAAATGACCCAAGGACTGATGGATAGAGTTGAGGAGAAGGTGTAGATGGTTGGACTTGTTCCAAGAAGACTGAAGTAATGCTGCAAAAAAGGTAGGGTTATGAGGGCAATATGGCAACGTGAGGCAAGAAACCAAGTTAGGAGATGGAGAAGATGGGTTTGAGGGAGTCTGGGTAGACAGAGAAGTGGTACAGGTGCTCTGCAATTTGTGTTTCCAACTGAACCAACAAAGACATGCAAGAAAACAAAGATCTAGTTATGCTACCCTAATATGATCTAGCTAACAGTAACAAGAATGGACAGCAGCTTTATTTGCAAGGAAACCATGTATATTAACTATGCAATGAAGCATTCAAATATCTGAACATGTAACCAACTTCTGCAAATGAAAACCAAACACTAATGATTGCATGGCAAAGCAAAGTCAATGTTTTTGTGGGCAGCAAAGTCATCCTAGTCACAGCTCCTGATCCCACTGAGGGAGAGGTGAAACCACAGATGTTTGTTGGCCCTTTTCTTGAGGATTTTTCTGTTAACAACCTATCAACTAAATCTGAGCATGAAAAGCTATTTTACTCATCAAAAAACAAACTAAATAACAAAACAAGATTTAGATCTAAATAGCAGATTTTATTCTAAGAATGCAGCAAAAACACATAAACATAATCAAAGGAGGTATTGGGCGCTTGAGATGCGCCCAACCCTAAGAGCTATAGCCTCCTAAGAGAGATTTAGAGCTGGTGAAAAGCTGGATTCATCTTTATTGAGCAACAAAAGAAGAGTTACATCAAAACTGTCCACAAGGAGAACTTGAAAATGAGCTGAAAGCAAAGCTAATCTATTGCCTAAAAATTGAAATACAAACTAGCTAACTTCTGCCTACAAAATGACTAACCATTGGCTACAAAATGAATAACCACTAGCTAACCAAAATGAGGCCCTAAGCCTTCTTATTTATACAAATCAAGGACCCCAACAGTCCTCCTAAACTTTAGGGACTCGGCTGCCCAAAACTTGTAGTTAACAGCAGTCCTACTTGACATGCTTGGCTGCCCTTGTGCTAATTGATTTGGTGGCCCTTGAACTCCGAGCTGATGGTGGAGAATTTGAGGTGAGGGCCCATAAATGAAGGGGAAACCTTCCTACAAATCCTCTCCCTTGTTCTCCCACGAATTTGGCTGCCAAGTGCTCATTAAGACCTTCAATTTTGTCTCCAAATTGACCAAAAAGGCTACACAAAGCACCCATTAGACTTGTTGGCATAATGACTAACCCAATTCACTCTATTAGCATAAATATATTCAAAAAAATGCAATAAACTAATGAGAATGGTGGATTAAGTCGAATTAGGAGGTTGAATGAGCCCAAATAATTATCCATTTTTGGGGCTCATCAACGGGGTAGATAACTCGTGCCTCCACCATTAATACAAGTTTTGTTGAGCGAGATATGGGGGGTGGCGGGGTCATGGCCGCCCACCCCTTATTAAATTTTTGGTTATGGTGGTTGAGGGAAGGCTGGTGGGGGTCATGGCCTATCGGCCCATAATTAATTTTTTATACGTTGGATATTTGGGGTGTGGCGGGGTTGGTGGCTCACCACCCCAATATATATATATATTGTTTTTATAACAAATCCATTGTGATTTTTGAAAAATGAGAAAATTGACTGAAGGAGACAGTTTAAAAAAGCCACAAATTCGCCCAGAATCTAGCCCAGGTTGGCCGAAATACAATGGCTGGATTTTGTCCAAATTGCTGCCTCCTTAAGCCTGCCCAGTCACCCAAGTTAACCCTGAACTTTGACTGCTCCTAAATTTCGCACACAGACTCAGTTTGACGAACCATTTGCACCACCATGATCACAATGATGAGATTTGCATCATGAACATGGTTTGAGAACAGTCCAAGCACTATGAATTTTGACCCTTCTTGAGCCCACTTCGACTTCTGGATCTGTCTAGAGCCACCTGGATCATCGCATCTGGTTTCAGTGTGATATTCATAACGCCCAAATCATCGATTATGCCCTTTAGATTTTAAAACTTAGTTGGAAAGAGATCTTGGTATTTGTGGATTAATTCAACAACTTTATCTACTATAGCATCATCCTAGTAATCTCCAATTTTTACGAACTTCGGTTCTTCCTCGATGCCAATGTTTACTTGCTCTGTTTTCAAAGGTGTGGAGATGTCTAGGTTTTCTATTTGTGGTCCCTTAACTTCGTGATGTCCTTCTGATTCCAGAATATCCATGTTCCGAGGGTCTTCTTCTTCCTCTTCAGTGGTCACATTATAGCATTCTAGTGCGTGGCACAGCTGGGTGCTCCAATCTGGTTAGGTCCATTCCATAGGTTCCGACAGTGTTTTGAAGATAACCACTTTAATTTCCTACAGTGCTTCATCGATGATTGCAAACCCGTTCTCAAAACTGAAAGCTAATAAGAAACCTTCCTTCAATACATCCCATTCTGTGGTGCCATGGCAGAGCTCCATTTCAAGATACCAATTCGTGGGGATGGTATCCAAGTTATGAGAGAATATGTGTACCCAATCTCGCTGCAATTCTATTCCCCATGCTTTAGTCCACTTTTCTGGGTGATCGCACGAATTGTCCCTTCCATTATACTTCTCATTCATTTTGGTGTTAGAACACCCAAACCTTAGCTTCATCATTCTTTTGTAAGCTTGCCATCCAGAAAACTATCCTTATGTGTACCCCACCATCTTTTAGGCGTAGTATGTAGTGGAAACTCTAATTCTTAGAAGTGGTGATCCTCGGGGACCTCATGCTCAAATTCTTCCAAAAACAGTTCTACGTCAGTTAAACTATCACAATAAGGTAATTTTCTTACCTCCGACGAAATGCAGCACAATGAATTCGTCATCATATTGCATCGCAATGTAGAAAATTCATGTAAGCGATTCTGCCAATGCTCTAACTCCTCGTCTGAATTAGAGGTGCAGGAACTCTCCCGGTCCCATGTAATCCATCCATCTTCCATTGGATTGATCCAGTTCTGATCTTGCGTTGTTATCTTGTAAATATGATCCATTTCATCATCACTTTCTTCATAATCTTGGACTAGTTCAGTAAAGTGCACCCCTTCTATAGGGTCCAGAGGCACTATAACCCTAAGCGACTTTCTTTCAAATGACATCGTCTGTTTCTTCAAATTGATGACCCTATTCATATAAATAGCCTAGTCAATTCCTAGGAGTCCGGGGTAGGGATTACTGTCATCAACAATTTCTATAAATTCAAAGTCAACCACAATGCTCGCACGTTCTATATCAATTGTTACTCCATATAACTGTCCCATGGGGATAATTTTCTGTTGGTTCACCCTCTTGAGCTTAATTGGAGATCACTATAGCGTAGGTCTCCCCATCCTTTCCCATGTTTGTTTCAGTAAAACATTCGCATCAG
Source organism: Pinus tabuliformis (assembly GCA_031772625.1). Taxonomy (NCBI): domain Eukaryota; kingdom Viridiplantae; phylum Streptophyta; class Pinopsida; order Pinales; family Pinaceae; genus Pinus; species Pinus tabuliformis. Next base: position 1,031,236,423 of record CM062819.1, read on the forward strand.
ACCCCAGATCCAAGATGACTTGATCCATTTCATAATCACCTATCTATGCGGTTAGCCTCATCTCTCATCTTGTTCATGCCTTATGATTTCCAATCTTTCTGCCCGCGTGGTGTTCACGAGGTGCCTTTTCCTTTTTGGAACATTTATTTATTAGTTCCTGTAAGCCTTCCACAACCTTGCTATCATGCAACAATTTCATGTAGGTCTCGAAAAATGTAGTGAGTATAGAAGGATCAACACTGCAGGCATGTTGAGTTCTTGTAACTTGCCCTGGCTTCCTGAGGTGGAGGCCTCCGCAAAGCTCTTCTTGGCTTACATAAAATTTTTGTTAGTGCAGTCCAGGTCAAAGTTGGCTTCTTTCTCTGGCATAATTGTCATTCCAGTTCTTAGTACAATATTAACTGTTTGATCTTCTTTACGAGGCTCAACCCTAATCATCTGTAAATTCTGTGTAGGTTGTTGAGATTGTGTTTTGTTTTCTTACATTTTAGCTATTAGCACCGGGCATTCTTCTATAGTATGGTCAAACTGTCTTTAGCATTGACATAATGGGTGTGTAGGATTCTGGCACTCTCACGCATAGTGCCATGGCTGTCCACAGTTATAATAGATAATTTGACCACGACCATTACTAGGTCCTCCTCCTCCTCAGTCCCTTCCTCGTCCCTGATAACCTCTGTATGCTCCCCCGACGCCCTTATATGGAGGTTGCGTTTCTACTTGCATACAATATGTAGGTTTTCTTTCCATCATCAGCTCATAGCTTTGACAATGGCGCTCACCGTGGTGCACAGATTTGCAGAAATTACAGAACAACTCCTTGGATGTCTAAACGAACTTATGAAGTAAATGGAAATTGTCTGTCGCATGTTGCCCAATAACTTGAAAAATGGCGCACCATAGCTCAGCCCACATGCTAGACTCTGCTGGGGTTTCTAGTTTCAAGGGAATCAATCCCCCTCCTGTAATATAATTTATGTACATGGGACAGTGATCCTTATTGTGCCCATGGCATTTTCACTTCAAACACCAGACTTATATGCATGCTCCTCATTTAATCTCCTTGTCTTTCTTCAAACTTTGTATTTCTAAGTCTAAGCTCTCTAATTGTGAGTGGATCTGTTGTACTCATAGGTTCATATTCTGAATAGGTGATGCATGCATCCTCATCGCGATCTCCAAGGCTTTTGCCTGTGTTTCTATCTTCTGTCACGATAGAGAAATTCTCAAATGGTGCAAAAGCGACGCTATAAACCATTCTTTGTGCTGGCTATCTATGATCTGCATGTTAGCCTCTTTGATCTGACACTTCAAGCTCTGATAGAATTCCCAGGGCATCACTTCGACCCTCATCATGATCTCTTTATATCCAATTACTAACTATGAGTCAGATTTAGGTTTAATAAACTCTTTGTTGAAATTTCTCTTAGTCTCTGCTAGCATCGTAAGAGGATTATCAGAATAATACTTAATGTACCAGGTTAGTTCTCGATCCTACAGAGCGGTAACCAACTACACTTTCTTTATATTATCATTGACAATCTATTGAGACATCCATACAACAATCACAACAAACCAGAATTGCTCTGGATCTTCACCTCCTATGGCCTTGATTATTGGCATTTTCATTGCGTTCGCCATGTTGAAAGGTGGCAGTGGAGTTGGAGGTGTGGGTGAAGGTGTATGCAATGGAGGTGGAGGTGATGGTGGACTGGATGGATGGTTTTTTCTAGGAATGCCTTGAGTGATTAGCTAAACAACGCTATGCGGTGTAGTCTTCCCTGCCCCTTCATCGTCACTTGAAGGAGGTCCAATCAAGGGACTATACTCTGATCTTGATCCTTTGCGATTTCTAAGGAATATTCCAGTTCGTGTAGTTTTGAACATCAAGGTAATGAAATCACCCTTTTTTCACGTAAAAACATCTTAATCCAAGTATTCAATGATATTAAATACTTACCTCGTGGTCCTTTAAATAATCTTCACTCCACTTCGCTATAATTGACTGAGGTATCAACTGCAAATTCTGTAACAAATCCTCCTAGAATTCAATTGAGCCAATGATCGACAACCCGCACGATCTTGTATTCAGAGGCTTCTAGTCTTTGAAGCAATTCTAGAGTCCACACTATAGGATTATCAAGCTTCCACCTTCCTTGATTGTCTGTCAATTTAGCCAACCACTCATATAGGTCAATGGGGAAGGTGCAGAAGAAGAACTCTTGTATATCTGTATACAAATACCTATTCAACCACTCTTCCTTCGATAGGCACAAATTCTTATTTTCTTGCACCATGAACTCGTGAATCCTCTGATCCAACCACTTTTAAATTTCTTTCTTGGTCTGATTCCAATGATGCGAAATCACACATCTATTTCAAGCAGATCCCGGTCCTGGCAACATAACTATTTGTTGGCTTAGGGGGTCTTGACCCAAGTTCATAATTCATTGCACCAACCAACAAAACCCTACGCTACTGGCCTTTTTTGCAACAACCTATGTAGCATAGGCTACAGCCTCACGCTAAGCAGTATGGGGGGATGCAAGAACCAATTTTCCCCATCCAGAGACTAGTGTGGTATCTTCCAATGCCTTGGATATTCCTTTGGACAAAGCAATAAAATCTTAGGGAATGTTACTGAAAATCTGTAAAAAAAACCTTCAAACCTTTTCAAAGGTCTATGATTAGCCCTGGTGGACCTCTAATAGTCGATTTACCTATTTATCTGCTTCAACAAGAAATCCTAAATTGTTGTTGATGCAGATCCACGTAAGTCGTTAATAAACATAAGATGAATCACCAGAGTATTCATGAAAGTATTTAAACATGCATTATGTACATTATTAATACTTATTGAAGAGAATCGCATAACATTCAATCAATATTTCATAAAACAAGTCATTCATCAATGACATATAACATAAATAGACATGAACAAAAATAATCAATAATTCTTCAGAAACTTGTCTTTATTGATCTCAATTCATAGATTACAAACTCAAAACTACTCTACGCACACAACTGTAGGGGTCCACACACTCAGCTATGGAATCTACTAGGCTTCCATGAACTTAGCTGCAGAGCCTTTCTTTCTCTATCTAAGCGCTGGAAGTAGAGCCTTCCTGCCTTAGCTCCTTCAATCAACCCAATTCCTTATCTCTATTCCACTTAGTTCTCTCTCTTCCTTTCGCTAAGAATCAACTAGTTATAGAATTTTTCATAAAATTCCATGGTCCATGGACCATGAGTGAATCTCAAAAACTGACTCAAAACTTATCCAAAATAAGGGGCTAAGCCCCTTTGAATTCTAATCATCTATGCACTTCGCATCCACAAATCACAGAGAATTTACATTATTTACAAAATTGTACCAAAATTTGTGTTATCTTAACCCTAAACTAACCCAGGTGACCCCATCCCAACACTTGGTGTCATTTATTGTCTTGGAAAGCCTCATCAAGTTCTAGGCATTAGTTTGGAGACTAGCCTTGAAAAGTGGCTTAAATGTCACATTCTTTGGCACAAAAATGGGTGAAAACAATTGCAGTCTCTCCCTTGTAGGAATTGTGGGAGTGACTATAGGGTTCTAGTCATACGCATGCCTTGTCATGGGAGTGAATTTGGGTTTAATTCATTGAAATGCTAGGTTAACTTAGGGGTTGGGCACCTGAAGTGGTGGATTAGCTCCTGGGGGTTCTAAAGCAACTGAGGGAGGTCTGTAAGGTCTTGTTTTTTCAACTCCATTTCCTTAAGGTTACCTAGAAGGTTGATTCTTATCGTAGTGGTCTCTTGTTGCGTGTTTACCCTAGCTAGACGGTTTCTTGGGTAGATGTGGGAGGCAGGTGTTACAAAGTGGTATTAGAGCATGGTTCAGCCCTCAGACTAGATGGGTTGTGTGTTGGTCGTGAATTCATGTTGGTTGCATATGTGTAGCTTATGCATGTAGTCCATGTGATTTTTGCATTTGCATGGTGTTGATCATGGTTTTAGTGATGTCGCCATTTGAAGGTTAAAGGTGTTGTCATGGAGCACATCATCATGAGTGTATGGTTGTATATGCATTTGTTGTGCATGTCAGTGTTCACATGTTTTCAAGTGCATGTGATGTGGTTGTTATTTTCATGCATGAGGTCATGGTTTGTGCAGTTGATATGGTCATGCATTGATGACTGGACTATAGCTAGAATGATGTGTATATGGTTTTATAATCATGTGTTATATGTTTATATGCAGTTGTTATGCAAGCATGGTCGTGGTTATAGTTATGCATGAAATGTAGGTCAAACATGCCTTTTGAAGTCATGGTATGCAATTTAGGTCATCATGGTGTTATTGGTTGTTATGATGCTAATGTGTTGGATGAGGTAGCGCAGGAGACGTAGATCATCATAATGAGGTTGCAACATTAGACTTTGGGGTAAGAGAAAATCGTCATACAAGTATTGTATGTTTGACATGTAGGTATGTAAGTTAAGGATTGTTTCATGCATTAGGTTTATATACATTATTTTTATGTAAATGTCTTTTCATGTTATGGTTACGTACATGATAGATGATAGTTGATTAGTGTAGTCATATGAACATGTGTCAGATAGTCATGAATGATAGTAACCTGTGGTCATATGCATCGTTATTATTGTTTTATGTTAGATAACTTGATGATTAGGTTATATGTTGTTGATGAGCATGATATATAGCTTATTGTTCTTATATGCTAGTAACTTGGTGATTAGGGTTATTACATTAAGATCTTGATGTTATATGTATTGTATTTGTCTGGATTGGCCTATGCAGATGGTTATGGTTACGATATTCAGGTATGAGTCGACTTATTATGAAATGGTGTTGTACTAATCTAGACTAACTGTGCAAATGTGATTGTTATGTACGAAACGTAATTGTTTATGTGTTTTAGTGACTATTATGGATATCATGATCTTATTTATGTTTAGGACGATGTGTTAAGAAGTTATATCATGTTAACTAGATTGATTATGTAGAAAAAATTGTCTCCCCTAAGATACATTATGGTATGAACTTGTTTATGTAATCTACCTTGTGCTTTACTATTTGATTATGACATCTATTTGGTGTTTTGAGTGTTTGGTGTCTAGTTGATTAATTTAACATGGCATGTTTGTAAGTTGGTTGAATGTTTGATGAATTGCATAATATGAGTGTGTGTTCAAATGATCTTGTTTAAAGATGACTATACTAACACATGTGTTGAGAGAATTGATATGTACTTGAATGTAGTTGATAGTTGCAGCATTATGTCTAATGACTATGATTTGACTATGGATTATGACATGATTGTTTGTAAAGGTTGATTTCAAATTGATAGATATGAATGTCTTGATATTTGGAACGTGTGATTGAAATGGGAAAACAAGTGCAAGAAACATGCTTGGTATTAGTATGACAAGTTAATAGTTGATATTTTTATATAACTCACAGTTGGGTAATGTGACAGTACATAACAAGCCTCGATTGCAACAAGGTAAAAATGAGAAAAGAAAGGAATTGGACAAGACTTCCTTTGACTATGTTTGGAAACCCTAATTCCAAATGAATGAGCGATTTGCATATAGGAAGTATTCCTAACCTTGATTTTGTCTGGCATTATGTGGATATGTGATATATTCATGAACATGTATTTAATAGGAATATTAGCTAGTCTCTAGTTACAAGTGGATCTGTCAAGGGAATCATAGTCCCTTGAGAGAGGGTGTGGATGTGTTCAGTTGCAAGAAACATGCTCGACACAACAAGGTAAGGTAACTAGTGTATTGTTATGTTTAATTATGCACTTATAGTTATGTGTCTATGGAAGTATGTTGCAGGAGGTTGCATGGAAAAGATACTACAATGAAATCTTGAAGAAGGATCAGGTTGAGCTTTCCTTGGAGGCACTAGGGACCATGGGGATTGAGTTGTGGCTTTTGTTGTCAGTCTTATGCTTTTGGTATTTCGTGATTTGTTGTGCTTGGTTGGTGACTTTGTTTATATATAGTGTATGGCCATACCACTTTGTTTGCGGAGTCGTGTTGTTATTGGTTTTCATGATTTTATTCTTGTTTTTTTCTTGTGCTTGGATTTAAGTTTTGAGTTTGGGGAATTGGTTGAGAAAGAGGAAAGTTAATGGAGCTCTAGGAGAGATGTGTGGTACCTATTAGAGTCCTATAGTGATAGGATTCATAATTTTGAATTGGCTGAGGTTAAGTCTTGTAATATTGTACATTCCTTTGCTTTCAGCAAATGTTTTCCATATTAAAATAAAAAAATGTAAAGAGGGTATGTCCTAAAAGAAATATCAAAGGACAAGAAAAATAAGAAAATATCAAAAAATGAAAAAACATGAACCCTAAACAAAAAAACAGATCATGAAAGTGTGCAAGTCAAAGTGCCACTACTCTTTACTTTACTGTCCTAAATAATGGTTGTGTTCAGATTGCCATACATGCCACAACCCATGATAGTCAAGCTATTTAATCTTGACTACTTCATGCTTTGAATTTCATGTTTATAGTTAGAGAATAAAAATCTGAGCAAACAGTTTAATCTGAGCCCTTGGAAGATATAAGTTTAGAAGTAGATAGTTTGTTTCATAAAAGGAAAAGGAAAGTGTCGCACAGAATGAGTTGATCTTGCGGACAAGATAGACCTTCCTAGAATCTAAAGAAGACCTAACGACAAGCAAACCAACCAAACACTATATTTCTCTAAATATGCTTCAATAAACAATAGCAAACAAGTGTTTTAGGGCATACCTTTGGTCCAACGCAAGATTGTGGATGACCTCGCTCCTTTGATCCAAATGAGCTCCTTTTCGCGAATCTGCAAACACAAACAAGGCAAACAAATTAAATAGCACCTGAAAAACCAATTGCATAAAACATATTTAACATGAAAGTCAAGGAGTGCATGAAACAAATAACATAAGATACTTGTTGAGAAAAATGAGTTTGATTGTATTAATTCAAAAGAAGAAGAACCTTACAACCTTTGCCTTGACGCTGTACAAGCTCCTCCCAGGGTCCAACAAGATGTCTTCTCTACTTTGACAAGTTTCACTCACTCTCCAATAGAACCAAGAGGTATGTGATATCTCCTCTCAAGCTCAACCAAAGAGTCTTAATTTCGCCAGCATTTACCCTCAAAATGTTTAGCTTCTAACCTCCCTAGTCCTCACCCCAATGCTTGTATTTATAGTGCAATGGAGGGAAGTTACTAGGTCCTCCTTCAAAGGGATAAAGCCCTCCTTCAAAGGGATAGCTCCTTTAGTCAAGGGATTAGCTCCTTCTCTTTTGGGATGCATGAACCACCTCAGAGCAAACAATCCACGTCAAAATTCCTTCTAGAAAACTCTAGAATTAACCCAAAGTGAGTTTTTTAAGATAAAACTTGCGCCTTTTGACTTTCACAGGGGTCCGCACCTACAGCGTTAGGAACAGAGCGGGTAGGTACGCAACTTTTGTACACAGAAGGTGCGGGACCGCAGGTGACCATGAGAGAAAGTGCAGAACTAGAGTTACATTGATATTTAATGTCTTTCTCCAACTTCTAAAGCTTGATTTGAAGAGCTGAGGTCTTAGACTTGCTTATGAGGACAGTACAAGTGATGATAGATCCATACTGACTGCAAATAATCATGGTGACGATATTTTTGTGTAACAGATTTCCCCCTAAAGTGCGAAGTCTGTAGTAGATGAGGATTTCATTTATCATATAGGAAGAGTGAAGTACTTTATCATTTCGAGGATCATCTTGTGGAGAGCCCGGTCGGAACCTGTAAAAACATTCAATGCAAGATATATATATGAGATCATATCATCGCTGAGGTAGGCATTCCCATACTCAGATCAAAACTAACTAGAAAACTATCTACTGCTCTGATATAGGAATGATCTTGTAAAACATCATAAGTATAGACTCGTGTGAACACAGTATGGACGCAGCCATCTGTTTATGAATAGTCCACAACATAATGAATACAAAATTCCTCGCAGCCTGGATGGTGGAAACTAGATCCAGGGTCTTCATTTCTACTTCCCAAAATAGTACGATTCTATCCATGCGAATAAATGTGTTGATGTTGAACATGGTAGAAACCACTTGATTATCAGTCAATGATGTAAAATGTTAACAAGTGTGAGAGAAACCACCAGTGATGTCAATGGCTCTCAAAGTACCCAGTACAATCCATGAGATGTGAATAAATGTGTTGATGTCGAACATATCACGGAATCCTTCGATCGAAAGTCAATGATGTAAACTGTCGTCAAAGGCGAGAAACCTGCCATTGAGGCATGTAGATCTCAAGGTATTGACGATTTCTAGATCATCTTTCTAGATAATGAGCTGATGTTGATAGAAAGCGATCCGTCGTAGGCAAGCCCACAACACGAAATCATAGATCAAGTTGAAGAAATTTAGTTGCAAGGACTGACTCAGGGATGGTCAATATGGATGACAGATATTTTGTAGATGAATGGCTTATTGGCAGTGACCTCTTGAACACATAATGACACGACAAATGGCTTGGTGACAATTGACCCAAAGTTAATACCCAGAAACCGGCTGAAGACTTTAAATGTGGTTTGATCAATTGTTAGGCAAAGGATTTCCCAACCCAGGTGAATAAAAGTGTCATGTTCAAGAGTAGTTACAAAGTATGACAAACAGACTTATTTTTCTCTCTTTTCCCCCACCATTTCTGGCAAGTACCTCTTCATTTTTGACAAGCTTGAGGACGATAACATTTTCTTGATTATAAGCTCATCCTTCGGATGAGTCCAACTTAGTTTAGATTCGAACCCTAAGAAGGAGTGGTTCGTTCCTGTTTGTAATTGAACAGGTCCTTTACTGTGAAATTTTAATGAGTCCAGTATAGGAGAAACTCGGCGTTTTTCAATTTTACAGAGTCTGAAAAAACTTAAGAAGACTCTAGGGTTGACCTTTTTCATAAATTTGTGTCTCTTAAGTCCGAAAAAGTATAAAATAATACTTGAGAGAACCGCTTGATCTTTTACGACCAAGGAGTAATTTTCGTTATTAGTGTCACTGATCCAGAAAAGTAAAAAAGCGATCAACGACACGTCATTTTATAACCAATATCGAATTCGAAACGACAAAAATCCGGCAATCTTTTCATGTTTTTACGATCAGAAAAGAGCTGTAAGTGGACCGTCTTTTAATTCCATTTTAACGAGTGTAAAAGAAACGCTCGACAATCTTTTCATATTTTAGGAGTCAGAAAAGGGCTTAAAGATGACTCTACTTTTTTTTTCGTTGAAAATGATAGATTTCACCTGAATAATCCTTTATTCTGCACAAAAACACAAACATTACTCATACCTATTTGAAATGGATAAAAGCGTTGCAAAATATCTTTTCTAAGTGAAACATAAACAAATTTGCGATTTATTTACTCAAAAAACTTATAAAAAGGGCCTTTGTCAATTCATTTTTACCGTTCGCGTTTGGGTGAGAAAATAGTTCTTTTGCTTAGAAAACTTCCCGTGAAGATTGTGGAAAATCCAACCGTCGGAATCGAGCCGTCTTCTCTAGGTAACCCACATCATCCTACTCTTCATTTTCAACCATTTGTTTTTTTGATTTAGTCCTTCATTTCATTTTTTGGGAGGGTTTTTAGGCGCAAAACCCGCGCGCGGGGGTCCGCAGGTTTACCATTGCGGACCCCGACTTTTTCTCCATTCGGAAAAAGCTCGGGGTCTACACCTTCTGTGTAGACAAAGTGCGTACCCACACACTGTGTCTAACTCAGAGGGTGCGTACCCCGCCGCAAGGGTTTTGAACCCAAAATTTCTCAAAAATGGACCAATCAAAATGTTTTCTAGCAATTTAATTAATCTTTATACCTGATGCAGAGAGTATATCATGTTAGATTGGCGTGAACGAGAGCATGAGGACGTGGATACTGCCGCATGGAATCATCAGCCTTCACTTGATGCTTTGAGGGCGTGCAGATTGTACAAATTCTGGACCATTCCTGGCATGAGGGCTCAGGTGGATTTCTTACAGTGGCTGGTTGATAGATGGAGCATACAAGACCAGTGTTTCTTCATTGGTGGGCACCGGCTCGAAATCGAGCTGGAGGACATTTATTTCTTGACTGGTTTGCCTAAGAGAGGCGAAGACTTGACTCTATTCAGGACTAGGCCAGGTGGCCAGTCTGTTGATAGCCTCCAGCTAGAGTACTGCAACAGCCAGGCTAAAGACAAAGGGATAGACATAAAGACCATATCCCTTCCTGAGCTCATGGTGATTGAATTTTACTGTCACCAGACTTTGCGGAGCTACCGCATTACATGTTGCCACTGGATCCCAAATGCGTATGGCATTTGATTGCTTTCGAGGCACCATCTTCAACTGGTGTAATGCTGTGCTCGCCAATGTGAAAGGCCAACTGACCAGGGCCAAGAGTGGACAACTAAAGACCTTTGGTTATGGGGCTTTGGTCGTGAGTTTTGGCCTGGAGAGGGTTCCTATGCTGATCCCACATCACCTTACTATTGGAGCTGGGCTTCCTTGAGAGACCAAACTGATGCGATGGGTCACAGTCATGGCCCGTCACCCGGATGAGAGGACAGAAGTTTCTCGGTTCAAACCTGAGTATTTCCAATGGTTGGAAAACCAGGTCTTTTCCATTTAGGATTTCCCTTACGCTGGGATAGATTTCCGTGGTGACCCAGACATGGCTCTTCCACCAGGAGAGTAGTGGGACGAGTCAGGTAAAATCATTTTCAACTTTTCCTATTTTATTTATTTTTTTATATTTTTGATCGTCTCAAAACTGATAGTAAAAATTTCAAATGCAGATGTGGGTCCACAGTGACCAGCCACTCTCCGGCCTTTCGAGAGGAGGCAACCAGTTGCACCCGTGCCAGCCCCACAGGATGAATCAGCAGAGGTTTTGGCCGAGTTGTAGGGTCATCTTGAGCGCTTGACAGGGGATATTCCTGAAACCACTATAGACGACATTCCTCGTCGACTTCAGTGCAATGTGATTGGAGTCCTGGGACCTTTTAGGAGGTTCCTTTGCAAGGTGGCCTGAGCAGTGGTTTCTTATAGAGATCATCAACAGTGATAGGATGATCGCCTTTTGTGGGCACATGTGACATTTTTGTTTTTTGTACTTATCATTTTTGCCGATCATAAGGTGTTTTTCAACCTATGATCGAAGACGATTTATATATATATATTTTTTTGATACACTCCTATATCTATATATATCACTATTATCGGCTTATCTTGTAAATCATGTTATGGAATGGTTTTAAATTTACATGTATGATTATTGCAAATGTCTATTTAACATTCGAGAAGCAATTGCATCTGCTAATGTATTTAAAGACCTTGGAATATGCTGATGTTCAATGTAATCAAACTCACGTTCCAAGAGACGCACTCTCAAAAATAATCTTAATAACACTGGATTTCTAATGCCATACACTCTATTAAGCTGTAACACAACGAGTTTAGAATCTAACCTCACTATCAAACTCCGAATCCCAAATGAAATAGATTCAGACAATAACTCAATCACTGCACTGTACTCTACAATGTTGTTTGTTGTTTGACCGAGGCTTACCCCATGCATAGAAACTAACTCGTCAGAGGGCGAATAGATAACCCAAGCTGCGGAAGAGATGTTCCGTATATTACGACAAGCACCATCATCAAATCCAATGTATGTTTGGAGAGGCACTGACATCTGCAATATCAAGAGTAAAACCAAGATAAGCAGGAATAATGACGGAAAAAACACTCTCTAAACTAAGCACACTTTGTAAACTAAAACACACCAGCTAGAAAGAAAAACTATCCTAACTAAAAATCTCCATACCCCATTCTTTTAAGCATAGTACCTCTTCAAGTAAAGGCCATTTCTGGGTTTACCCAAAGAGTCCCCATCAAAGTCTACCAATTCATAAGACCCTTTTGCTAGCTTTCGCTTAACAATATAGGGACCATGCCACATAGGAACGAATTTCCCAGCGCCTAATTTATCATTAGCTTGATCATACAATAACACTAGGTCTCCTTCCGAAAAATTTCGAGGGGTCACATTCCGATCATATTGAGCTTTCATACGTTTTGCGTGAGTCTCGATCGCCAATGCAACATCACGTCAATTCTCTTCTAATTGAGCTAAGTATAACAAACGCTTTTCCTCTTCGGAAGTAGCTGGAAGTAACTCGATGGCCATTTGCAGTGACGGGATTTCGCACTCAATGGGTAACACAACTTCCAAACCATAGACTAGTTGGAAAGGAGTGAACCCTGTTGATGCTTTTCTGAAGTTCGGTACGCCAAAAGCGCTGAAAATAGCATGTTGTGCCAATTCGACCGATGAATCCCAATGATTCGTCGGATCATGATAACTAAAACTTTGTTGATGGATTCAACCAGACCATTCGCTTGTGGATAATAAGGGGTTGAACTATCGTGACGTAAACCAAGCTGGCCTGTAAGTTCGGTCATCATAACGTTTCAAAAATGACGCCCATGATTAGTGATTATCGCTTGTGGGACACCAAACCTAGCAATTATATGATTGAACATGAAAATTGCAGCTGTCCTGCCGTCTGCCTCGAATGTAGGCATCACCTCGGCCCACTTAGTAAAATAATCTACCGCAAGGATGATATACGCATGCCCCCCGGCCGAGTGAGGGTTACATGTAATAAAATCGATACCCCATTTGGAAAAAGGACCAACGACAATTATAGGGTGGAGAGGAGCAGGTGGAGTGCGCATCTTACGATAAAAAATCTGGCAGTTGTGGCATTTTCGGACCGCCGTAATACAATCTTTAAACAAGGACGACCAGAAATAGCCAGTGCGCAATATCATTTGGGCTGTAGCATACCCAGCCACATGACCGCCACATGCTCCAGAGTGATAGTCATTTAGAAGCCTTTCAGCTTCTTCGTGAGTTAAGCAACATCGAAAAATAGAGTCCGCCCCACGGCGATAAAGAGTATCTCCAATAATTTTGAATTGTTGGGACTGGAGGCGAATTTTCCGACGTTCCGACCTTGAAATTTCTGGCCGAAAGGATTGGGTCTGGAGATAGACGATGATATCCCCATACCACCGATCTAAAGTGCTGATTAGAAACAAAGATTCGTCCGCAATGGGCTCCTCTGCCACAGTTTCTGTGTCAGCACGCGGGAAGTCACACATTAACTCTGCAAAAACTAAAGATTTATTAGACTTAGATTTCTCAAACTCCAAGTCGAACTCCTGCAGGATAACGATCCATTTAGAGTACTTGCCCCCTTGCAATTTTTTGGTCAAAATGTAGATCATAGGGTTGCAATCTGAAATTACCATAGTTTTACGTAGTAAAATGTAGTGACGAAAACGTTGGATAGCTTGAACGGCTGCCAATGCCAATTTCTCCACATGTGAGTATTTTAGCTCAGTTGGATTTAACGTGCGACTAAGGTAATATATCACATGTTCCGTTCCGAATTCATCTTCATGAACTAAGACCATTCCAATCGTGGAATGGGAGGCGGTGAGATACAAAAAGTAATCCTGGTTGTAGTTGGGAGGATGCAACAACGGTGCATGGGTCAACGCGTGTTTGAGTGCATCAAAGGATTTCTGAGCTATCTCATCCCAAGAGAATTGAGTGTTCTGTTTCAACAACTGTGTAAAACCCTTTGTAACCTCGGCGTAGTTAGGAATGAATCATCGTAAAAAGTTTGCTTTCCCCTGCAAACTTTGGAGTTGGCGAAGACTCGAAGGAGGAGGCAAATTGATAATAGCTTCAACCTTCGAGGGATCAACGCGAATGCCGGCTTTCGAAACTACAAATCCCAGCAATCGACCCATTTCTATACAGAAGACACATTTGTGTGGGTTCAACCGAATACGATAATGCCTACACCTCATAAAGATTGGTCGTAAATGGACGAGGTGATCAGCTCGATGTAATGAATGAGCAGGCAATAATCGAGATAGGGTTGCACAATGTGCTTGATGTCATGAAACGCATAAGACATCGCCCTCTGAAAAGTTGCTCCGACATTCTTAAGCCCAAAAGGTAATTTACAATAAGCAAATGTCCCCCATGGACAAATGAAAGCCGTTTTTGGTTGATCAGCAGGTAGAATATTGATTTGATTATATCCAGAAAAACCATCCATAAAGGAAAATATTTCGCTGCCGGCACAATCATCAATGATTTGATCGATATAGGGAGTTGGGTAATTGTCCTTTGGACAGGCTCGATTAATGTCCCTATAATCGATGCATATTCTTATTGTCCCCTATTTTTTGTTAACCAAAACAATATTCGATACCCAATCCGTTAACGGGATCGGATAAATGAAACCTGCTTTCAACAGTTTTTCAACTTCTGCTTTAATTGTAGCAGCTTTTCGTGGGTGAATCTGACGCAAACGTTGCCAGACGGGTTTAGCGTCCGGGTAAGTCTTGATCTCATGAACAACAATCGCGGGATCAATTCCTGGCATTTCCTCATAGGACCAGGCAAACACGTCACGGAATTCTTGAAATAGGGCCTTATATAATTGAATTTCGTCATCTGTACACGAGGCACCTATATGAATGTTCTCAACAATTCCGGGTTTAACCGAAATGTCAATGGGAATAGTTCGAGAGATGTTTCCCAAATTTAACTCTGAATCGGGATGTTTCATTGGATTCTGAGGTTCCTTGACATATTCAGTCGTAAAGATTGATGAGAAATCATTTTCAAAACGATCATCCTCAGGTAAAAACGAAGATCTGTGATGGAGATCTTCCCATGGTAAATCATCTACACATAGGATTTCATGAATTTTCTCATCAGAGTGAACAAGTTCAGAAAACGTAGTTAAATCCGAGGTTGATGTGAAAAGTGATTCCTCACGGACCACATTCATTAAGTCATTTTCGGTTGAACACGGGTCGGCAAAAGACTGCACGACTTCATAGGAAATTTCATGTGGACTCAAAGGCATGGAATTACCAAATGAGTCTATTTCAGATTCAGAAGGAACGATCCAAGGATCACCATAAAAAATAGTGTCTGATGTAATCATATGAATGGTTGCAAATGAAGATGATGCGTTGATTGGAGGAAAAGGAAAAGTTGCCAGTAAACCGACATCTTTAACTAATCCTACTCCAACATCCTTATATGGGATAGTCGTTTTGCCGACATGCTGAATACTATCCGAAGAGGCTGGGTTGGATGAAAAGTAAGCCAGCTAGTCTATTGTTATGATATTTCCATTATGTGGAAACTTTATGACTCTAAAGACCGATGAAACGACTGCTATCATAGCGTAAGACCAACTTCGACCCAAGAGAAGGTTGTAGTCTAGAGGGGCATCAACCACCTCCACATCTAGACTAACGGTTTTTCCTTCAACCGCTATAGGCAAATCCTGTAGAATGCCAAAAGGATGAAACCCACAACCATCAAAGGCCTTAAGAATTGTCGGGGATTGATTTAGTGAAGGAGAACCAAGTGATCTCCAACACTGTATCGACATAATACATGCTGAGGCTCCCTCATCAATTATAGTCCGATGAATAGGCCTGTTTTTTACTATCACTGGGATCTGGAAAGCCATTTGATGAGGCAAATGCGGTGTACTATTTTTGAGATCAAAGATTATTAGGTTCGGGTCCTGAACATCAACAACTCCTATAGCCGACAAAAGTAATTTACACTGTGTTGGGCATGATTGCAGCACTTCCAAAGCCAACATTGCTGATGGTGAAACAGCTAAATCCTCAACAATGTTATAATTCTAAGCCGCTCTCACATGTGGATTGAAAGTTGACTTTCGAAGTATACCCTTGGCGGGCGGTTTGATTACTAAGTCTGGATTAGGTTTCTCGATCTGTAGTGGATCGGAACCGGGAGCTGAGGTTGATGGATTAGAATGGGAAGATAATGCTTCTTTGCCATCAATAGGACTTTTAATACCATAATCTTGCGATCGAGTCGCAATCCTTACATGGGACATCATCAATATGGGTTATTCATTGGCACTCAAGGAAGAACCTATCATCTTACTGTCTTGACTTGGAAATGGATCCTTCAAGACAGCAGGAGTTTGGGAACCTTTGATGATCTTCGTAACCTCTGCTCGATGAGGGCAGTCTCTTGTAAAATGTTCTTCGTCACAAATGAGACATGGATAACGAGGTTTGCGATTTTCATCATTGGATTCCGCCTTTTCAGGTTTCTCCTTTGAACTTTTGTCTGTTTTATTCTTCTTCTTTCCTTTCTTCTTCCCACCAGATTTTGATTTAGCCGTAGATGACTCTACAACGTGAATATCGGTGGAAACCTCTGTAGAAGAATCTCCTGTCGGAGAATCAGGCAAGGTTATGATAGGAGAAGAATTCTTAGAAGACTTATTCTTACTTTTAGTGTTAACCGTACCAATCATACCGTCAGCGGCATGAGATCCTGAAGGAGCTGCAATGATTTGATTTGACTTGGGAAGATCGGGGATCTTTTTGTGTAACGTACCTGACTGAGTATAGACCAAGTCAAGGTACCGTGCTTGAGCAATCACTTCCTCCTCAGTAACAACTCCGGCTTTAGCAACATCTTCAGTGATCCTTGACAACAAAGATTTTACAAACCACTCAGCCAATATTTGATCCGGAATAAATACCTTCACTAAACGTCGTTGACGTCTCCACTCTTGAATATGATCTGAAATATACGTGGATGTCGATTGTTTTAGCGAAGTTAACAATTCCGTGCCATTGTCATATCGGACCGGCAACTGGAAATGAGTTAAAAACGAGGTAGCTAACTGACTAAAATTATAAAAAGTGCCTCGCGGTAACTCAATGTACCACTTGGCCGCGAGACCAATTAGAGTGCGCTGGAAAAGTCTAAGACGGATCGAATCATCTGTGATGGAGTTAGGCGCACACCAGAGGTGGTAGGTCATCACATGGTTCGACGGGTCCTCTCCAGATTTACCTTCGAACTTGGGAATGTCACTGGGCAACTTATTCGGCATTGGTGGCCAAAACGGAAGATAATTAATCAGATCGTTCATTAGGTGCGACAAGTCTGGTAAGTCCAAAGTTGCGATAAACGGTAACTGCCGATTAGGATCCCTAAAACTCTGGGTCATGAGACCAGCGCCAGGAGGAGGATATCCAGGATAACTAGGAATAGGAATCGTGTTCGGGATATTGTATCCTCCCGGAAAGCCAGGATTAACCAGATTATACTGGGGTTGTTGAGGTTGTTGATAAGTGTACCCAGATACGGTTGATACTGATAAACTGGCTGCTGGATAGCAGGACCAAATTGGTACTGTCCTAGGTACGGTTGATAGGTGAATTGTGGTTGACTTGTGACAACCGTACTTAAACCAGGTTGTCCTACAGGCATCTAAACCGTAGTTTGAATCGTGGATCTAGGCGATGGTAAATATGTCTGAGGAGTAGATATAGGAACAGTAGAAATTGGAGTTGTCGATACTCCAAAAGTAGGTGTGGTAGATTGAACAGGTGTTGCGGTAGTTGCAGCAGTCGTTTGAGATGGAGTACGAGGCGCAGTAGGCCTAGACTGAGAAACTACCTGTTATAGACATTTTTGTGCCTTACAGCATGAAGCATGAAATTTCAATAATCTAAGGGATCCAAAGTCCCTAAACATGTTGTTCCCACCCCTAGAGGAACAAGGTCAGCAAACCACAGCACTGAATATCAGTTCTCCACTTGAAAACACTCAAAAACAAGCTAATTCTGGATCATGTCAACTGCTCCACTGAGCATCTGCGCTGAATGTCAAGAGCTCCACTGTCTACCTGCGCTGAATGTCAACTGCAAAGAAGGCTACCTGCGCTGGGCAAGTTGGGACAAGTGGAACAGTCATTCTTCAAGGTGTCAATGCCCAGGAAGCTTCCAAAATGGCACTTGGATCAGGGAATTCGACTGGTGATGAGTAAGAGGGTCTAGATCTCCAAGTGGAAGCAAGAACCTCCAAGTGGACTCAAGAACTGAAGAATAACTGAAGTGGGAGAGGACACTAGTCAGCTTCATGCCAACTACAAGCTGACTCATCCTTTCTCCAAAACTCCTATATATAGAGCTCTCTCATGAGGTCTAGGGAGGCTGGAATCTGGTGAATGTAAGGAAGTGCTGTTGGTTTGAGTATAGAACTATTGGGTGATTTGCTTTGAAGGAGGTGAAGAGGAGATTTCTTTCTGCTGGGAGGTGATGCTGGATTGGGCCTTTTATGGTTGTATCACTTCCTGAACTTTACTTCTTCCATTAATAAAGCATTTGAGGTTCTTCTATATGCATGTGTCTCAATGGTGTATTGTTATACTTGTGTATTTGATTTATTCTAATCCTTGAATCAATTATGAATGTATGCTTCTTGTAGTTTCCCTCTCTTGTTTTTTTTGCAGGATCTTGGTGTAGCTGGGCCAGTGAAAGAGCAAGGAGCTAGGAACAAGCAGCAAGGAGAGAAGATTGGATCAATCATTAGCGGAAGACATCGGTTAGTGGATCTCTTCCTCCTCTCTCTTACATCTCATAAAGAAGTAATCTCGAATAGCTTTGCTTTGATTGTTGCTGAGGTACTATCACCCTTAGAGTGGGATAGGGTCATTCCGTATTGGATACTTTTCCCAACAACAAATTGGCGACTCCGCTGGGGATCGTATCTTGTTGGTTGTTTGTGTTTTTTCTATTCATTTCATAAACACAGGGAGTACCGAATCGAACTGCATTTGGATCTTTCAAATGCAAGGTAGAGGGAAGCTACTCTAGCTCAGTTTCTGGGCAAGTTTATGATTTGAAGAGCTGATCCACAAGGACTCTGAATAGCTCTTAGTGATAGCTTTTCATCCTCCTTTTCATCCCTTAGTGTGTACTTGATTGATAGCTTCTGATTTGGCCAAAAACTGTGAATTTTTGAGCAATTTGTGACCCGGAAACTGAGAAAAACGAAAGTTTATCTCTTCAGTGCAGGCACTGTGAAGGCAGTCTGCATTTCAGCGCAGTTCCCGAAGGGGCTACCTGCGCTGAAGGTCAAACTGCCAGTGTACTACCTGCGCTGAACCAGTTTTGCCTAGTGCTACTGGGGTTCCCTCCTGTTTATTGCCCTGTTTTCACCCTTGTTTTTGCAGCCTGTTATCTGTCAATGTACCTATCTGAAACCAACTTTCCTTGCCACTATTCTGCTTCGGTTGTATAAAGAAACTGTATTTGTTCTTTGTGTATTTCTTATATCATTTGCAGTTTCCCATAACGAAAGTGAACTAGTCTTGCTGTGGCCTCTTAGATCTAGACCTGTGATAAGTGTCGTTTTGATCTTAAGAGTTAGTTTGTTTGCTGTTCATAGCTGATTGAGCTTTTGCTTTCGTCATATGGTTTGAATTTATATATTTCTAGTGTCGAAACAAGTAAATATTAAGGTGTCTTTTGATTTTGGACAAGCTTGTTTGCTTTCACTTGAAATTGAATTCAAAGTTATACAATAGCTTTCTTTTTGTATTACATCAACATTAAGAAAGAGAAAAGAAATACCTGCATTGTGCATATGCATTTTGACGGTTTGCATGTTGATTTAGGAAAAAGTGCATTAGTGTATGCTCTTTGATCTGTGTGAAAAGATGATGTCTTTCTTTTCCCTCAGTAGTTAAGATTTTCATAAGTCGAAAAGATTGAAAAAGCTTGCTTCTCATCTTAGACTGCATTTAGGAATTTGTATCAAAACATCTCGTGGTGAACCTTGAAAGGCGAACTTTAAAAAGATCAACTTAAAATATATTGAATGAACCTAACAACGCTTTGAAACATAACGCAAACACATAGAGGTCTAAGCTAGAGACGTGTTCCGGCGTCGTTAAACGTAGTGACTATCGATCTCGAAGAAGGTGGGTGATTCCTCCTGAGAGTCGGTGGCACTAATACGGACTTGTGCTCCCACGTACCGTCGCGTATATATTAGGAGACCCCTATAGGCATATATCTTTTATCCATAGGAAGCCGTGTCGGCCGCCCTACTGATCGCAATGCAGTGAACACAGCATTCACGAAGATCGACCACCCGTACCATAAAACGTATTCTGTGGTTTTGCCAAAAGGTTTGGCACACCCTCTGCCTAGATCTCTAGAGCAGTTTCTTTTGGCCTTTTTCAAACTCTATAACTGAAAAAGTCCATCCGAGCATTTGTCACTTCGGGCTCGTTAAAACATCGAAGGGGACTAGAGTCATCTTTAGCTTTTTCTCGACTCTTAAAAAGTGAAAAAGCAAGTTGTGTCTAAAAGCGTCTAATAAAATTCATTCAATTCGGAAACACAAATTTCCCCTTTTAATATTTTGGTTGATCGAGTAATCCGCAATCGTGGAAGAAAGTCAATTGAAACCCCGTCGTTCGCGGAGGCTTACGAGTCAACCGTCTTTGTCTCCGGAATCGAAAACAGTACGGACAAAGCAAACTCGTTTAACCGGTTCAAAATCTCCTATAAAAGTTAGAACAAGTGTTCCAACTGCATCTGAGGTTCCGGTTACTCCTAACATTTCTGGAAACCCTGCCTCTATAGAAGAAGTTCAACAGGCACAGAAGGACAGTAATACTGATCCTAGTCTGGGGGAAAATACTTGTATAACTGAACCAGTTCCATCTGTAACCGGTCCAGAGAGTTTTGTTCCTCAAACGACTGTCGCTGTCGAAGCAACCACTTCTTCGGCACCAGAAATATTTTACGGACCTGACGGTCTTCCTCTTCCACCGGGTTTGATTGCGATAAAGGAAATTGCAGAGGATCCGTAAGCAAGTACTCCAACCCATTTTGGAGTCGGGGTCACTCTATTTCCTTCATCAGAAGTTAATCCACCACAAGTGGAAGTTCCTGTAGAATCGCTAGGCAATCTATTGGATAAAATTAAAATGTCTGAACAACCGTCATCATCTAGGACTGTGTCAAATGACACAGCGACAGCAGAAGCCCCTGCCGTCACTCCGACAATGTTTGCCGGCATACCAGCTGTCCCGACTAGCTCTCAACAGCTAGAAGGAGTCCACCAAGGGACTATTTCGACAGTATGGTCTGTTCCAGTTTGTTCATTTGGAGTAATACCCGGCAACTCTTATGTTGAGACTCGCCAAATTGATCCATTTGGAGGACAATTTGGGCAATCCAGTCCCCAAGGACAATCAATTCCCTTGAGTTCCGGATTGCTACCGTATGGGGGGCAGTATGCCCTTTCGTTACCCCCTCTGGGAGGGTACCCATACGTGAGTTCACAACAATATTCAGGTTATACTGGAATTGCATCAAGTAGTTGGGTACCTATGCTACCTCAACAACCAAGGGTTGTATATTCTATGCAACAGTGTGTACCTATGACGAACATCCCAACCACACCGGCTATTGTAACAGTGTCACAAGTTCAAGCGATGCCTGTTGCATGTCAACCTCAGATTTCTCAGGTTGTAATGCAACAGCCCCTTGACCATGGGTCACAACCACAATCTCCAACTGGTGGGGCGACACAGGTCCAAACGGGTACAATTACCCCACACCTCGGTCCAACGGTTAGCATAGCACAACAGAACATGGCTTCACAACCATGGCTTGTGCAATACCAACAACCACAATTCCAGCAAGTGTACCAAGGTTCTGAGCAGCAGATCTTTGCGAACAGTGGACAACCGTATATCCAAAACGGTCAAAATCAACCACTTTACAGTGGTCAAGTCCACCAACCGTATCAGTCATACCAACATCAATTACATTATGCTGGTATGCAAAGGCCCACTGCTCAAGCGATTCCATCGTACCCTGGTTACGCTTCGCCTAACCTAAATCAACAGTTACCATTCGTGGCAACTTTAGAGTTACCCGATTTACACCGGTTGACCAACGATCCGATTGCTTATGCCCCTTGGTGGCCAGCGATTCCTCATAAACTTCCATCTGACATTCCTAAATTCAATGGAAATCCAGGTGAAGACCCATCGAATCACGTGATGACTTTTCATCTGTGGTGTTCGTCGAACACCCTAAACGACGATTCGATAAGGCTTCGCCTTTTTCAGAGGACATTGACGGGTCCAGCGGCTAAATGGTATATTGAATTGCCAAGAGCCTCTTTCGACAATTTTAGTTCCCTGGCCACAACTTTCTTAACCCATTTTCAATTACCGATAAGGTATGAAACGGGAACAGAAATACTAACCAACTTCAAACAGACAACTGCCACCCATATATCTGATCATATACATGAGTGGCGTCATCGTCGTAGGATGGTGAAAACATACGTTTCCGATCAGCTATTAGATGAATGGTTTATAAAGTCGTTACTTCCTGCTATTACGGAAGATGTGGCCAAGGGGGGAGTCGTAACAGAGGAGCAAGTCATTGCTCGTGCACAGTATTTGGACTTAGTTTATACTCAGTCTGGCACGCTCTATGACAAAATACCTGACGCCCCTAGGCCAGAATTTTCAATTCCTCCTCCTCCTAAATCAAATAGTGACTCTCATGCCGGTGACGGTGTGATTGGCACGGCAAACGCGAAATCGATAAAGGCTTCGTCAAAGAAAGACCGTAAGAATTCGGATCAAAATGCAAAAGAAGAAATTCTTGCTTCGGAAGTAAATGCCGTATCAGAAGATAAAGGCAAAGAAACCAATCAACCAGGAAGCAAGAAGAAGCAAAACAAAGGGAAGAAGAAGAAACAGGGTGAGTCATCCCCTGGAAAAAATTCTTCAAACCCTCCTGGAAAAGGGAAACCAAACAGTCCATGTATGATATGTGACGAAGATCACTGGACAAGGGATTGTCCTTACAAAGCTGAGCTTAAAAGGTTCTTTAAAAGTTCCCAAACCTCAGCTGTGTTGACTGATCCGTTTCCCAACCCAGGTCAAAATCTGGTTGATAGTGGAAATGCTTCCCCGTCGCAAGTACTTATGTTGTCGGTTTCGAAACAGCAGAATGATGCTTTGATTTCGACAAGGAACAAAGATTACGGGAATCCTCAGTTGTCGAACGAAAAAGGTAAAGATCAACCAAGTAGTTCGACAACAACTTCGACAGAAGTTGTACCACCCATCATTCCTGAATTAACAATAAAACCGCCAAAGGGTGTAGTACAAAAGTCGACATTTAATCCTCGCGCCAGAGCGACGCAGCATTATAACATAGTGGAAGATTTGGCACAATCGCCAGCCGCTATGTCGACTCTTGAGGTATTACAAAATTGTCCATCCCAAAGGCAGGCGTTGTTATCAGCAATTGGTGGGGTTGATCCTAAGGATTCCAATCTTGTATCCTTTGATCACAAAGGATATGATCCTCAGTTACCAGCTCAACTAGCTTTCCTTATTCAAGTGAAAGCCCTCAACAAAACTGTTCACAGAACAATTATTGATGAGGGAGCATCAACATGTATTATGTCGATGAGCTACTGGAAAACTTTAGGATCTCCAACCTTGTCGCGATCATCGACAACATTAAAAGCTTTCGACGGAAGGACTTATACCCCATACGGTATCCTTAATAACTTGAAAGTTGAACTAGGAGGAAAAACAGTAGAAATTGATGTTGAGGTCATTGATGGAAATCTTGACTATAACATCCTACTGGGTAGACCATGGATTTATGCCATGGCAGCTATTGTGTCGACTTATTTTAGGAAGATCGCATTCCCGTTTGAAAGAGGGATTACGGTCGTCGACCAACAAAACTTCCTCCCTAATGGTTCAAAAGTTACAGGAAGCATTCCCATGATCCATGAGAGCAACCATTCAATTCAAGATATCAGAGTAGGATTATTGAAAGACCCCACATTGATGGGAACTTTCGTGCTACCACCTCCTATTTACATAGGAAATGTACCGTTTGTAGCAAACTGCAACATGATATCTTCCACGAAGGTCGCAAAAGACAATGTCAACATGGATCATACGATGGTTTTGCCCCCAAGCTCTTTAGAAATATTGTAGAAATCAATGTTTGAAGCATGGGAGGCGAACCCAAATCAACGCTCGTCAAGCGTTTGGGTAGATAGGTCTAGAGAATATGGAACCCCATTAGATCCTTGGTCGAAAGTACATGGGACTGACGAAGGAATCTTACAATCAATGATGATTGAGGGGGCACCATGGAATGATCACCACCATCGTTCCCTTCTTCCGGAATATGAAGAAGATACTCAAAGTGATCTTTATCACCCTTCATTTTTTGAATTCCTAACAAATACTGTAAACAAGGTGGATTCCGAGCGAAACTTATCCAATATTGAAGAGACTATAGCCATAAATATCTCGACTAAAACAGATGTTGTAGAGAATATTTATGTCGGCAAAGGTTGTTCCCCTTCAGAACTGGAAATATATAACGCTCTTTTTCGCGAATTCAGAGATGTCTTTGCTTGGTCATATGATGAAATGCCAGGCATTGACTCTAGTATCGTTGAACATGAAATTAAAATGTATCCTGATGTCAAACCAGTAAGACAACGGCTTCGGCAGGTGCACCCCAAGAAAGCCGCTGCCATTAAGGCAGAAGTTGAAAAACTTCTCCACGCTGGATTCATCTACCCGGTTCCTCTAACAGATTGGGTATCGAATATTGTCCCTGTTATGAAGAAACAAGGGACGATTAGAGTGTGTGTCGATTATAGGGATGTAAACCAAGCTTGTCCGAAGGACAACTACCCTACACCCTTCATCGACCAGATAATTGATGAATGCGCCGGATGTGAAATCTTTTCATTTATGGATGGATTTTCCAGGTATAATCAAATAAATATCCGCCCACAGGACCAGTCAAAGACTGCATTTATTTGTCCATGGGGCACATTCGCTTATCGAAAATTACCCTTTGGTTTGAAGAACGCAGGGGCGACGTTTCTGAGGGCAATGAATTATGCCTTCCATGACATCAAAAACATTGTTCAACCTTATCTCGACGATCTTCCGGCTCATTCACGAAAGCGGACTGATCATCCGCAGCATTTAAGAGCGATATTTCTACGTTGCCGACACTACAAGATAAGACTCAACCCACACAAATGTGTGTTTTGCGTCGGTTCTGGTCGTTTACTTGGCTTTGTAGTCTCTAAGGATGGGATTCGTCTCGACCCCTGCAAGGTTCAGGCAATCATTAATTTGCCTCCACCATCAAATTTGCTTCAGATTCAGAAACTCCAAGGGAAAGCGAACTTTCTGAGGAGGTTGATTCCAAATTACGCAGAACTTGCTAAGGGTTATACTCGTCTTTTGAAAAAGGATGTACTTTTTGTCTGGGACCAGGTGGCGCAAGCTTCCTTTGATGCTCTAAAAGATTGTCTAGTAAAAGCATCATTAATGTACGCCCCGGACTATCAAAGAGATTTTAACCTGTATCTGGCTGCAGCAGATACGACCATTGCAATGGTTTTAGTTCAAGAAGTCGATGGAATTGAACATCCTATATATTATTTAAGTAAAAACTTAAATGATATGGAGAGTAAATATTCTTATGTTGAAAAACTAGCGCTTGCAGCTGTTCAAGCGATTCAAAGGTTTTGACATTATGTCCTCTTTCGGAAAACTACCATCTTGTCAGATTGCAACCCCATGACTTATATACTGTCGCGACAGTTGCTGGGGGGCAAATATTCAAAATGGATAGCGATCCTTCAAGAGTTTGATCTAGAATTTGTAAAGTCCAAATCAAAGAAAGCTCTAGTTTTCGCAGAATTATTGTGCGATCTCCCATCGTCGTCCAACGATGAAACATCGGAAGAGTCAATCGTGGACGAAAGTTTGTTTCTGATATCTGCAAGAAATGAGTGGTATGGAGATATCATAGTTTATCTCCAAACCCAAAGGTTCAGGCCAAACACCTCTCGCTCCGAACAAAAACGTATACGATACCAAGCAAAAGACTACATGATCGTCGGTGATACACATTACCGTCGTGGTGTCGATACAGTTATGAGGAGGTGCCTTACCCATGAGGAGGCCGAAAAAGCCCTGAATGAGTGTCATTCAGGCGCGTGTGGGGGGCATCAATCTGGATATGCAACAGCACAAAAAAATCTTACGAGCAGGATACTTCTGGCCAACCATGTTCAAAGATTGCATAATCGCAGTCAGAAGTTGCCATGCTTGTCAAATTTTTGATAGAAAAACCAGACGACCACCCGCACCCTTACAGCCGATAGTTGCTGTTGGGCCCTTCACCAAGTGGGGCATCGATTTCATGCAATGTAACCCCACCTCGACCGGGGGGCATGGGTATATTATAGTCGCTGTTGACTATTTTACCAAATGGGCCAAGGCGATGCCTACATTGGATAACACTGGTGAAACAGCTGCCCTTTTCTTTTTCAATCATGTAGTCGCCAGGTTCGGCGTACCACAGGCTATAGTTATAGATCATGGGTCGCATTTCCGCAATCACATGATGGTCAAATTAGCTGCCAAGCTAGGGCTATCTCACGACAGCTCTACCGCATATTATCCGCAAGCCAACGGACAAGTTGAATCAATCAACAAGGTTCTGAAGCGTATGTTGCAAAGGATGATCGAGGTTCATAAAAGAAGATGGCACCTAATCCTGTACTCAGCCTTGTGGGCTTACCGAACGTCGGTAAAGAACGCAACTGGGTTCACACCTTTTCAACTGGTGTATGGCCTAGAAGCAATCTTGCCAATCCAGTGCGAAATTTCGTCGCTTAAACTCGCAATCGATCTTCTCCCTGGAACCTCAGAAGAAGAGGCTCGTTTCTTGGAATTAATCCAATTGGATGAAACCCGTCGTGATGCCGCTTTGGCTAATGAAGCCCATAAGAAACGAGTCAAGGCTCAGTTCGACAAAAGTGTCAAACCCCGTGTCTTCTCAGAAGGTGATTTGGTCTTGCTTTATGACCAAGAATCCGATAAATTGGGAGCAGGTAAATTCAAGTCCTTATGGATAGGCCCCTAACGGGCTGTACCACTGGCGCAGCCCCGTAACGGGCTGTACCTCAAGCGTTACTATGCTTAAATAGTAACATGCATGCTTTTGTTGTATTTTGTTTTCGCTAAAGTATTTGTTCTGGTCAAGGGATCCACCTTTTCATTTGTTGCAGATGTCGAACCTTCTGGAGACATGTGTTGGATATGCCGACGGAGCGAGTCGTAGTTCGCGGAACCTATCCTCCGCAGCTTGGGCCATTTTTGATCCAAGCAGTGAGTTAGTAAGTTTCAGAGGTGTATGTATTGGGCAATCAACGAATAACATCGCTGAGTATAGCACGTTGATAGAACTACTCTCTGATGCCATCACACGTGGCATACGCCGACTAATCGTCAGGCTAGACTCACAGCTCGTAATACTAAAACTCAATGGTATATATTCCGTTCGCAATCCAGCTATTTATCGCATGTTCCTAAGGGTTAAGATTTTGGAAAGGAAATTTGATTCAATTCAATATCAGCATATTTCCAGAAACTTAAACACATTAACTGATTCATTAGCAAACTATGTGTTAGATAGACATTTGCAACATTTATAAAAGGACACATCATCAAAGATTGTACATATGGATCATATAACTCAATCAGAATAAAACTCGAAAATCAAAATATATATAAGCTGTTTATATAGTTCATACATAATGTTCTGTAACCAATACAAAATTGGTCATATTATCTAAAACTCAAAAAGATGCTAGGGGGCACCCTAGCCTAGTGGTGCTCATGATAGCACGTCACGGCCTGTGCAATCATGCGCAAGAGACGAGTCCATCGTCTAGGTACACCAGTAGTGTGTCGCTGCAGCTGTAAAGGTAACTCATCAATCCTCACATCGAGAATGCCGAGAGTAAGGCTCTCAACCTACTCCTGCACAGCTGTAAGAGTCTCAGTATCGTCAAGGTCGCGGAGAATAGCTCTCCTAGCAGGCTCCACTGCCGGGGCAGCAACTGGCGGTCTCGGACGAACTGCTGGACGAACAGGACCAACATCTACATGCACCAAAGAGTATGATTAAAAGTCTTGGCAGAATAAAGCACAGTAACATTATGAATAAAATAGTAAACAATGATATGGTCAAAGAGTTTACCAATAGCGCCCCACTGTTCGCCATTCGGTAGCGCCAAATCCGGATCACCTCGGAAATCCATACCCACATATGGATACTCGGAGAAGACCATCTCCTGGCGCTCGAACCACCTGAAGAAGGCCTCAGTAAAAGTAATCTGAGGTTGACCAGCATGCCTAGACATGTGATCAACCCACCTCTGCATGCGTGGCTCGATCGGAGAAGGCAAGTCGAGTATGATGTACTGAGGCTGCATCAGTGAGATTTTCTCCAAGGCGAAGGCAGTCAGAATAGAACCAAATCCAAAGTTCTTCAGCTTCCCGTCCTTTACCTTGGTCAATTGACTTTTCATCTGAACAAGTACTGCATCACACCAGTTGAATACTTTCGGTTGGAGACACTCCAAGGCGTGCTGCATATAAGATCTGTTGGCAACATGTAGAGCTGCGCTACCGGACATCCTACCAATGGTATACAGAATGGACCTGAGAGACCTGTCAGTAATCTCACGGATAACAATCTTGCCGTCTTTGCTCGGCTGAGAACCTTCCCTGCAATACTGGCGGACATAATCTCTGGTGGAATCGGTCCCCCGGGCCGTACCTGACAAGGAAATGGGGGCACCTCGTCTTGACAACCCAGTCAAGAAGTACATGTCCTCTATGGTCAAGGGGATGGACTTTCCCCTGATCTGGAATACTTGGTTAACAGGATCCCAAGCATCAAGCATATACTGCAGCAAAGTAATCTATGCTCTCGTGCTAGAGATACGGAAAACCTTCAGCAGGCCACAGTTCCGCAGCGCGTTCACCGTGACCGGGTCATGGAGGGCAATCATGTCCTCCTCTTCATGTTCTCGTTCTCGCCATGTAAGGGACATTTTGTTCAAAGTTCCCTGCAAAGCAAACAAGAGAAGGAGTAAGTTCCTGATTTTGATGAAAAACTGGCAAAAAATTCATCGAAAAATGAGCTGGAAACTCAGTTTTCTGAGCCCAGCGCAAGCAGAAAGTGTCCCACCTGCGCTGAAGGTCAGGCTGCCTTAAGGCAGCTTGACATTCAGCGCAGGTTTCGAATGGGGAACCTGCGCTGAAGTTAGGGCGCCCTGGCAAAACCCCTGAGGCTCAGAAAGACTGAAAAACAGGCATGAAACTGGAAAAGAAAACCATGAAAAGAAAGAGCTAGGGTTTAGCTCCTACCTGGTCCAGACGGCACCGAAAATCGTCCGCAGAATCTCCCGGAATCAGCTGGTGAAAATCAAGGGGGAAGAGGCACCTCCAGAGCTCCAACAAACCAAATGCAAATGAAATGGTAAATGAGAGGTAAAAACACCTTTTAATGGCTTTTTACGTAGTTCAAAGTGAAATATTAGGGTTATAATCTCATTTTCATGCAAATATTATTCATTTCTAACAAAGTTTGTTGCAGCAATTGAGAATACAGTGCTATCCTTGAAAAGAGAAAAGCTAGTAATGGTGAAAACATCAAAATTTGACCATATAATCGAGCAGTTTTACCGCGGAATTTATGCTCGTTAAAAAATAGAAAAGCGAGATCCGAGCAGTTTTAGCACATAGTTCATGCTCGTTAAAAAATAAACATAAGATTGAGCATTCAAGCTCATTAAAAAATGAACATACCCCGGTAAATAACCACTGTGATCGTAAATTTATTAGCCATAAAAAGCCTTGGTCGTGCTTGCACCCGCCACCTCCACTGTCATTTGGCCAATCGTTCACCTCCATATGATTGTTTACCCATTTTGAGGAACAGCTGCGAAGAGTGATTTCACCTAGCCATCCTTGTGACACTGCCGTGATTGGAAAATTCCAACCTGTACCTGGAATCTGCTGCTATCCCTGTTTATCACTCGTTCCTCAAAAGACGAGTCTTCTTTGAGCTCTTTTCATCTGACTCGTAAAATATGAAAAGTTTGCCGAGTTTTGGCCTTCCAGCTCGTTAAAGTGACCGGAAGAGCTATCCCTCCTCTAGATTTTAATCTTTTTGGACCTGAGGGATTATTACACAAAAAGGTCGAGCGCTTGTTTTATTCGGCTCGTTAAAGTTATCGAAAACTCATCCCTTCTGTATTGTTTTATACTTTTTCGGACTTAAGGGATTAGATGACGAAAAAGGAATTTTGGAGTTAACTTTCTGTACCTTTTCAGACTCTCTAAAAATGAAAAGGACCGAGTTTTCCTTGTCGTTAGACTCGTTAAAATGATTAAATAGCGACAAACTTGTCTTTAGACGAGAACGAGTTTCCCTATCGCTAGGCTCGTTAAAACATAGCGATGGGCTTGCCCGAAGGGTAGGTTATAGAACAAGCATATGTTATCCTCCTCAAGCTTGACAAAAATAAAGAGGTACTGGTCAGAAATGACTGGGGAAAAATTGGGAGAACCTCAAAGCTTTAATGGTAGCAAGTCGCTCTTGAACATGACACTTTTCCTCCGTATCACATCGGGTTGGGTTGTTCCATTCACCGGTCTCATCACCATGGTCTCGCCAAACCATCCACATTTGGGGTAATGCTACCGATCCATCGCATCAGTGTCGTTATATGTTCAAGAGATGTTGTTCAGAAAGAGTCAACCGTGTCCCATCCACTGCCATACATTATCCTTCATCCACCCATGATCGCCACCCTGAATCATATGTCACAGATTGTTTTCACCTCCACTAAAATCATTAGCTCCGTTCCGTGTCACTGATGTGGGATTCATTAAGGCCCTCCTTTGACGGATCGCTTCTTGTCGACTTCAGCTCATTATCCAAGAAGTTGATCTAGGAACACCCCCCTCAGTACTTTGAAGCTTGCATGCCTCAATGGCAAGTTTCTCACTTCCGGCAACAGGTATACATCAATGACCTTCGACCAGAAGATTTTACGTGGTGTTCGACGCCAAGTCCTTTATTCACACCACGTGAATTGTACTGCAATACCTTGAGGGTCATTATCATTATCGGTGATTCCTCTCACGCTTGTTAACGGTTTACATCATTGACCGGTAATCAAGCGATGTCTTTCCATGTTCGACTTCAGCGCAATTCTCACATGGATCGACTTGTACTTAGAGTGAAGATCGAACGAGTTTGAAGACCCCGGATCTAGTTTCATCCATCCAGGCTGCGATATATATTCAGGAAATATAAAGACATTTGACATGTACATCATTGCAGCAGATGATCATCCTACTCAAAGGATGATAATTTCAGCAGAGAATTATCAGTTTACTATCAGACGATCGTCCGTTCTATGTACTAAAATGAATTTATAAAACTGAGCATGGGAATGCCCGCCTCAGCTAGATCATGAAAGCAGAATGAAAAATAATGTATTGTATTGTATTTTGTTACAGGTCACCTCTCAGTGATTGAATGAACTTCGGATCCTCCTGATAAAGCATTTCACCCGATAAACGACCTCATACTTTAGGGGGCAACTGTTATAGACATTTTTGTGCCTTACAACATGAAGCATGAAATGTCAATAATCTAAGGGATCCAAAGTCCCTAAACATGTTGTTCCTACCCCTAGAGGAACAAGGTCAGCAAACCACAGCACTGAATATCAGTTCTCCACCTGAAAACACTCAAAAACAAGCTAATTCTGGATCATGTCAACTGCTCCACTGAGCATCTGCGCTGAATGTCAAGAGCTCCACTGTCTACCTGCGCTGAATGTCAACTGCAA
Source organism: Pinus tabuliformis (assembly GCA_031772625.1). NCBI lineage: Eukaryota > Viridiplantae > Streptophyta > Pinopsida > Pinales > Pinaceae > Pinus > Pinus tabuliformis. The sequence continues at coordinate 1,031,268,179 of CM062819.1, forward strand.
AGAAGGCTACCTGCGCTGGGCGAGTTGGGACAAGTGGCACAGTCATTCTTCAAGGTGTCAATGCCCAGGAAGCTTCCAAAATGACACTTGGATCAGGGAATTCGACTGGTGATGAGTAAGAGGGTCTAGATCTCCAAGTGGAAGCAAGAACCTCCAAGTGGACTCAAGAACTGAAGAATAATTGAAGTGGGAGAGGACACTAGTCAGCTTCATGCCAGCTACAAGCTGACTCATCCTTTCTCCAAAACTCCTATATATAGAGCTCTCTCATGAGGTCTAGGGAGGCTGGAATCTGGTGAATGTAAGGAAGTGCTGTTGGTTTGAGTATAGAACTATTGGGTGATTTGCTTTGAAGGAGGTGAAGAGGAGATTTATTTCTGTTGGGAGGTGATGCTGGATTGGGCCTTTTATGGTTGTATCACTTCCTGAACTTTACTTCTTCCATTAATAAAGCATTTGAGGTTCTTCTATATGCATGTGTCTCAATGGTGTATTGTTATACTTGTGTATTTGATTTATTCTAATCCTTGAATCAATTATGAATGTATGCTTCTTGTAGTTTCCCTCTCTTGTTTTTTTTGCAGGATCTTGGTGTAGCTGGGCCAGTGAAAGAGCAAGGAGCTGGGAACAAGCAGCAAGGAGAGAAGATTGGATCAATCATTAGCGGAAGACATCGGTTAGTGTATCTCTTCCTCCTCTCTCTTACATCTCATAAAGAAGTAATCTCGAATAGCTTTGCTTTGATTGTTGCTGAGGTACTATCACCCTTAGAGTGGGATAGGGTCATTTCATATTGGATACTTTTCCCAACAACACTACCGAAGTTACAGAAGTTTGAATATTAGACTAGACTAGTTGCTAGGGTGAACCAGAAACTAAGTGTTGTCCAGTTTGAGATGACAACTGTACATTTTGCTGCAACACCTGTTGAGTTTTTGATGGATCCCACACTATGTTCATTCTGGGGTACTGACCCATAACATGTTGAGAATATTGAGGACCATAACCAGGTTGAGGGTAGGATTGAATTGAAAGGTACATTTCCCATTCCTTGAACATAAGATTGACCTTAGGGTGGTTGGAAACCTTGGTTCGAGTACTGAACTTGGGGTAGATACCCCTGAGGCACGTATATATACTGGGGTTGAACTTGAGGTATAAATTGATACTGGGGTTGACCTTGGGGTACATATTGAGTCTGGGGTTGACCTTGAGGAACGTATTGTACCGTAGGTACGTACTGTCCTTGAGGTTGCCCCCAAGATGCAAATTGTGTACCTTGAGGTTGCTCCCCAGGCGGTAACTGGCCACCTTGAGGTTGAGAACTGGGAATAGAACCTGACATCATAAGAATGTCTTCTACGCTCAACGGCTTTGCACCATTGCTTCCAGTGAATAACCCTTGTTCAATGGGTTGAGGAGATGCTCCCGAAAAAGTACCAGAAAGTGACTGATACCCAGAGGGAATAGAAGGACCGTCGTACAAAAAAGATTCAGGCGATTGAGTAAACATGGACGACTGACCTGACATATTTATGGGAGTATAAAAACCTCTAGGATGATAAGGAGCACGAGGTGGTGAAAAACTTAACGTTGGTTTTTCCAAATAATCAGTCAAAGAAATATACCAAGTAGTACTTCTAGGTGGACTGTAAAAAATTGATTCACACTCCCTTAGATCAATAACCGGTTGATTTTCAGGGATAGGGATGCCTACTTCTTCTTCCGGAGCAAGTTCTTCAATAGCTATCAAACCAGAAGGAAGATTTTCGGTGATTACTCTTTCTACCCTAGGTGAATTAGGAGCACTAGAAGTTGGAGAGACAAACCCCAATGTTGGAGTAACAGGTTCAGATATCTCAGGTTCTTCACCTATATCACTAGTAGATGAAAAGCTACCAGCAATTTCGGAAACCGAAATAGATTCAGGATTATAGCCTGTTACTAGAGTTTGGTAATCAGGATGTACAACCAATGAAGACTCTCCTTCCTCATGTGACCCAACTTTACTACCACTAGGAGTTACGAGGACTTTCAGCCTTCAAGCTGGCTCGGGACTTCTTCAGGAGGTTGGCCCCGAAGTCTACGGGAATTCATTAGTAAATCAGCCACGGTTACAACCTCAGGAGACTGGCCACGAAGTCTACGGGACTGTCTTGGTAATTCAGTCACAGTTAAGAACTTTTAACTACTTCACACGCAAACAAAGTAAAATCTCAATGAAAACCACCTAAAGCCTCTAAAGAACCAAACAAATTTGAATCACACGCCTAAAGAATCTAGATATCAAACACACACAAACAATAACTTTCCGGACCGAAAACACTAGTTGGTGATGAAATCCAACGTCGCAGAATTCAGTACAGAAATGGCGGTTGGAACAGTTACCCCGACAACCTGCTTAATGAATAGACTGGACCAAGTTCCTCCACTTAACCGTCTCGAGTGAAGTGAACCCCCCAGAAAATTCAAGTGAGTCTAGCCGACGTCTACTCCAGGTACAGTGGGATCTTCCCACCACTATCACCTTAGGAAGAATCCTAAAGAATATGGTCACTAAGGCTACCAACTGAGACAAATACACCTGGGGGAACAGTATACGATCTGATACGCACGCAAGGGCAGAGTAGCAAGCTCAATCCCCTTGAATGCTCCTTGAAATAATCCAAGGTTTACCAACAAGTGACCCCAGGCTCCTCGACAATGGTTAATCCGAGGTTTACCGTTTTTAATACGTGAATATCTGGCATCGTTCCCAATGAGGAAGGATTGATTCCCACACTAGTTCGGACACGATCTGGTGCTTCTCCTTTAAGAGGAGCTTTCCCAGAGCATAAATGCAACAATTGGATTTCTTCCTACCACAATATACAGCTACTTGTTTGTTTTTACTGTCTTGGAGAGTTAATTACTCTCTTACTCCAAGACACTAGCCTAAGCTAAGTTGGTGTATCAGAGCCCTAGAAATAAAATGTTACTAGGTGAATTTTACTTTAAGCGTTAATTTTGGTGGTTGTTGTTTAAGTCAAGAGGTGGCGGAGATGAAACTCGTGGTGTAAAGACTCGACTCGAAATCACTAAAAAGATGCACCTAAGATGATTTAAACAATCTTTTCTCTTCGATGAACTTCTAAACTTAAGAAAGAGTTTGAGAATGCAAATACTTTGTAAACACAAATCTTTCTCAATTAAACAAATTGAAAGAAGAGCTTTTCCTTTCGAAAGCACTCGAAACGAGACAACTAGTTATTTCACAAAAATTTCCTTTTTCTTTTCAAAGCACTCAATCACTACAAAAAAAACAAACTTTTCCAAAAGAGATTTCTTTTTATATTTTGTAAATAAAACACTCAAAACTAATGAAAATGACTAACTTTGAGAGCTACAAACTATATAAAAAGCTACTTGAAGTCAAAGCCTACTAAAAGTCTTTTTGAGGATGTTTTACTTAGCTAAATGTGAGCTAAGGACTAATTTATGCAGAATCACAATTAGTCAAAAACAACCAATCTTTCGTTTTCTTTTTTTTTTTTAAATGAAAATTCAAAACTTTCAACTACAAGCTTTTCGAAATTTTGAAATGAGAAAACTCAAAGTAGATTCCTCAACAAGGGGAGATTTCATACATGGTCAGACTCATAAGAAGACTGGTAGACACCAAGGTAATCTGAGGTCCCTACAGCTTCTAAGCTCAGAGCCACTGCACAACCAAAAATGAAAAACAAACCCAACAAGCAAAGTTCCTAGGAATTGCACCTGAAACCCTAATGCTAATGAAATTAAACCAATGAAAGTTTTTGACAGGGAAAAAGCAGGTCTGGGCAATGGCTAAAACCTATAAACAAATTCTAAACTGATAAAAAAGAGAAAAATTTAAATTTTTCAAATTTTTGACAGGGTACGCAGGCAACCTGTTTACACAGGTGCGTCCACGCTCTGTGCACAAAGCAAAAGTGCGTACAGGTATGCACTGTTCTTAACTCAGAGGGTGCGTACCTCTCCCAAAACTATGAAAAATGAAAACTAACTCAACATTAACTAAATTAACCCAATCCCACAATCATCAAGTCAAAAACAGAAACAGGAAATACAGTTTCTCAAGTCAAAGTATAGACAAAGAAAACAATCAAGTCCCCAACGGAGTCGCCATTTTGTCGCACGGAATGAGTCGATCTTGCGGACAAGATAGACCTTCCTAGAATCTAAAGAAGACCTAACGACAAGCAAACCAACCAGACACTATCTTTCTCTAAATATGCTTCAATAAACAATAGCAAACAAGTGTTTTAGGGCCTACCTTTGGTCCAACGCAAGCTTGTGGATGCCCTCGCTCCTTTGATCCAAATGAACTCCTTTTCGCGAATCTGCAAACACAAACAAGGAAAACAAATTAAATAGCACCTGAAAAACCAATTGCATAAAACATATTTAACATGAAAGTCAAGGAGTCCATGAAACAAATAACATAAGATACTTGTTGAGAAAAATGAGTTTGATTGTATTAATTCAAAAGAAGAAGAACCTTACAACCTTTGCCTTGACGCTGTACAAGCTCCTCCCAAGGTCCAACAAGATGTCTTCTCTACTTTGACAAGTTTCACTCACTCTCCAATAGAACCAAGAGGTATGTGATCTCTCCTCTCAAGCTCAACCAAAGAGTCTTAATTTCACCAGCATTTACCCTCAAAATGTTCAGCTTCTAACCTCCCTAGTCTTCACCCCAATGCCTGTATTTATAGTGCAATGGAGGGAAGTTACTAGGTCCTCCTTCAAAGGGATAAAGCCCTCCTTCAAAGGGATAGCTTCTTTAGTCAAGGGATTAGCTCCTTCTCTTTTGGGATGCATGAACCACCTCAGAGCGAACAATCCACGTCAAAATTCCTTCTAGAAAACTCTAGAATTAACCCAAAGTGAGTTTTTTAAGATAAAACTTTCACCTTTTGACTTTCACAGGGGTTCGCACCTACACCGTTAGGAACAGAGCGGGTAGGTACGCAACTTTTGTACACAGAAGGTGCGGGACCGCAGGTGACCATGAGAGAAAGTGCGGAACCAGAGTTACCTTGATATTTAATGTCTTTCTCCCACTTCTAAAGCTTGATTTGAAGAGCTGAGGTCTTAGACTTGCTTAGGAGGACAGTACAAGTGATGATAGACCCATACTGACTGCAAATAATCATGGTGACGATATTTTTGTGTAACAGAAAGGAAAGCGTTTTCTAGGTTAAGTGCACCCAACAAAGTAAAAAAAATGTTAGGGTAAGTAAAAGGGTAAGTAGAAGAAAGGTTGCAGAAATACAAGCTATTTGAGGCATAAGCACATCTATCATGTTTAATCATGTGTTATAGTGTGCAGGGGAAATTATGAATAAAAAAGGATGCTCATAAGTTGATTTGCCTAATTACCCCCCATTGCATTTCACCCCCCACTATATACTTACTAATTTTCCTTTTACCCCTTCAGGGCTTGTGAAGACACCATTTCCATTTATTTTGAGTCCTACCCCTTGGTTTCACACATTCCCTAGCCAATTTACCCTCTAAATTCATCCCCTTTCCTGAAAATCCATTTCCCTTAGTGTGAAACCCTTTTCCTATTGGAAAAATAACTTTGCCTTTGATTAATTCCTCTAAAAACCCCCAAAAACCCAATAAACCTCTTATCCTAACTATTATTCCCCCCTGCTTTACTTTGTTAATCTCAAAAATTCACTTTTACTCGTTATGTTCCAAAAACCCACATCACTTTATTAACCCCGCTTTTATAAAATGATTAATTGTGCTTAACCATAACTAACCCTAGGCCGCGCTAAATCCCACCCCCATATCCCACTATTCATCTCTGCCATGCAATGACTATCGAATCATCCACCCCCAGATCCTACGACCCTCACCCATATCACGTCCACTCACTGCCTGACCTTTACCGGCCTGAGAGCATGCGATATGGGTGGTATTGCTTAGCCCCCCTTGGGTTATGTGGTAGCACCATGCTAAGTCGCGTGCTCTTGGAAAAATACGGCCCAACCCCCATAAGTGGTGCGATATCTCTCTAAACCACCTCACTGCCCAAAGTGAAAACAATCACTGTTCATAAAAACAATTTCCCTGTTAATTTTCTAAACATTACCCATTAAAAGCCCAAATAACCCCATTTTCACTCTTTTCATGCATTTTCTCTGCAAAAGAGTTATAAGCCCTCTTGTGCCCCCGAGTTTTTTCGACCAGTTTGGACTACCAATTGCAACCTGAAGAAGCTCTGGACACCCATTTCAGCCATCCATAGCACACCTGAAGCCATAAAAACCTCTATAACCGCCATTCAAAGACTAGTTTACAGCCTCGGCCATAATTTCCAGGTATTTTGACATAAGACCAGAATGACCCTCTCAGTTTAAAACGCACAGTAAAATTCATGAGACAATTTATTGAATTTAATTGAATTTCGTTAAATTGAGAGTATTCCCTCTCCTAAAATACCAAAACTCCAACCTACAAACTACCAATACCCTAGCCCTTCACCAAAGTTATAAAGACTTCATTCCCACAGATAGTATAAGCCCAATTCCACATTTTATCACAAATATGGATGCCCCAACCTCTTTGAATGTCATACCAGTGACAACCCCTCATTTAGACATTGACCATTTGGCCCTGGTAGACAGGGATTTTCAAATTAAAGACGCAACCACCCTAGGCCACCTTCTGAGAATCCATTGCTGAGCCAAGGATAGGTTCCTAAACCATGCTAATGACATAAACCTTTGGGAATTCGATTTGCCCAAGTATACATTCCTAGAAGTCCACCCATTCCCAGACATAGTACATTTTTGTCATGCCTGTTATGCTCCAAGCCAAAGGGCTATTGAGGCACCAAACCATGAGATATTGTTCACCATCACTACTGAATCCATAAACCAGATGCTACGAATCTAGCCTAGTCCTAATCTGACTCCTTTTTCCATTGAAAACCTGTTGGACCTATACATCACACTGGACCCAGCCAAGATCAAAAAAATGTTTTAGAATTTCATCATTGAGGAGTTCCATACTCCTAACGACATTCCACCCTATGTTGCCACTATTTTTTCAGAGACTAGCAGGAGAATAATCACCATGCTCTCTTGTATCTTAGGATTCACATAATATGAGTATGTGGATGAGGTCATCATGGCTTTCTTATCCAAGGGAAAGGAAAGATCAATCATCTACTGGACACCCTTGGTCCACAAGTTTTCCACCTCATACAAAGACTTCATAGATTCTTTTGTATACCCAATTATGAACAATGCTGACTTCTAAGACATAGCCTAGAATCAACCGAGAGATTAAAAGAGTACTGAAATTGGCCAAGAACGACGATGTGGGAGATTGGTACTTGTACCAAAACCACACAGAGACCAGGATTCATGGCTATGAGCTAGCCCCCTACAAGTTACCCAAGTACCTTGTAATTAGGATATTTTCTCTTGAGTACTTTAGGTAAATGATCAACTCTGATGACATCAAATTCCTAGCTTATAGGAAGAAAACCCTGTTCAAAGTGAAGAACCAGATGGGCCCATTTGTTTGCAAAAACAGTGAAGCTAGACCAGAGGCTGACAAGTTACTTCAATTAATGATGATAAAAAACAGTTTCATCTGGCACTATGACCCTCATGGGGTCATAAACAAGCTCAGGCTTAGGGTCAAGTTGGTAGCTTACATCCACCACCCAAGGCCTGACGTTGAACATTATGCTAACCAGGATGAGTGGGTGGAGAATACCTTGATTGACATGGACAACACTATCATGGACATAGGGAATACACTTATTGATTTGGAGAGACAGTTTGTTCGTAACTCTTTCCTATAGGTTCCAGAACAGGGAGGGCCAATGAACGTTCCTCTAGTCATACAGACCCCAGTAAATGAGGAGAAGAATCCTAAGAGGAGCACGGATGAGGCATCTAGCTCTACCATGGAGACCACTGATGAGCTGATGGAGCCAAGCAAGAGGCATGAATTGAATCATGTCTTTGAATAGGAGGATAGCATTGCATTAGAAGAAACCATTGACACTGAGGCAATGAGATAGAAAGGAAAAGAAGCAGCTGCATCAAAGAAAACACCACCACCTTCAACATCTAACAAACAGTTGATGGATAGATAGTCGAGTATGGAGATCTCTTCCTATGTCAGGCAAGCTGACAAGGAAAGGGACATCCGAGATATATTTAAAGAAATCAAGATGAGTAATGGGAGAATGAAAGAAAAATCATATGCACAGTACCTCAAACTCACACCACCTAACCATACTAGACTGATGTCAGCCTTTGACATCAAAGAAGGAAAAATGCAGGTCTCATTCCTATAGCCCATTGTACAGTAACCGAAGACCTCACCAGACTATAAAAAGACTAATTTTGAGGTCTTGGCCAGGGATGTTCATCCCATTGATTAGATCGAATTTCACAACCAAGCTGGAGAAATGATATACTCCACCTTCACAGCAAAGGCCATGGTAGCTTACAAGCTCTAGGATTCATTAGACAATATAACAGCTCAATTCAAGCTAGAGAGAGCCTCTTCATAGGCTAAAGACACCAGGATCAAGTCCTTGGAGGACTTGGTTAGTGAACTGGGCCATGACCCAAGTGATGTAAAGGCAATAAAGAAGTTGATCAAGAAGTAAAATGAGGACATAGCAGCCCTCAAGAAACATCTCAAGTTGCCTCATTTGTAGCACCCATAGACAAAGGAAGTCCTAGAAAGCCATACCAATCATGAAGAGATGATGGACTTGGTGCTACAACTAAATGACCAATTGAAGGAGATGGAGAAGGAATTGGATACCTTAATCTAGCTCAAACAAGCTAGCATTGAGAATGCTCCTGCAACTATCATTCCAACAGTGACAATAGATGTACCTTCTACTCTGGCAGCAACATTAGCTCTTACTGCTCCAATGGCCACTGCACTTCTAGCATCTGCACAGACTACATCAGCAATAGGATCAACAACAACAACCTCCACAAGTGAGGAAGCAAATAGGCTGGGTAAAGCAATGGAAGAAATGTTCATTCAAACCAATGAGATGAACAAATTGAAAGTGAAAGTCAACAGCCTTGAGACAGATTTCAAACTTTCCCAGATCATGCATAAGGAAGAACAACAAAAGGCTGCAAGGATGAATGAGAGGATAAGGAGACTGGAAAAATAACTGACCTTGATTGAACCAATAGGAAAGGCTAAAAATCTAGGTCATATTTCAGCAGATAGATTTAATAAAGCAGGCTACAGAAGCCATTGAAAAGGTTAAAACAAAAATTGGAGATATGCTAGAGGAAGCAGCAATAATCATCCACTTCCTCAACTCCAAGAATAAATATGAATTACAAGAGCTTGAGATACCTGATAGGACAGGTACAATTTTGGAAGTCAGAAGAGTCCTCACCAAGAGGAATTTGATGTTGAATCTAGAAGATAAGTGTCAAACATGCATCTAGCCGTTGACAGGTTCATGGAAAAATTTGAACTTTTGAAGGAAAAAGGATTACCTAATCCCTTAGATATAAATGAAAATTTAATGACACATGCAGATTGCAACAAGAAGATCAGGGAAGTGGCGAAATAATAGGCCTCTATGAAGAGCATGCCAATAGGAAAAGTCTTGTACCAAACTTTTGAAAACTTGTTTTACCTCCAGCATGAGGTAAAACACCTGTTTATTAATAAGCCCACTTTTTCCAAATATACAGAGGCAGATGAAATATATAGAAAAATGATCAATATCCAATTACCAGATGAAGAAAGCTGGGAAAAATTGAATGATTTATTGTAGTAAAAGGACAATAAATTATAAATCTACAGTAAAAAATGAAACAACAAGGTAAAAGGATATTGACAGGTCAGCAAGATTAAAGTGTATCAGATGAAAGAGTATCAGGTGAAAGGTTAAAGTTAAACAGGACATCCAGCGTAAATACCAAATAGCTAAGCAGCATAAAGGGCAAAAGATCAAAGAGCAAAGGGCAACATAACCTTAATAACAACGACAACAAGTAGCAGTTCAATAACTATCTCTATCTTCTTGCAAGAAGATATTCATTTTTTCCTAGTTTAGTTCTAGAAGAAGTTTCAGATATTTTGTAATTCCTTTTGTATAAATAATTCAAAATTAGAAGTATTAGGGTGGATTAATTTACATTTGTAGAGTCATTTTAATCTCGAACCTAATGGTGATTGTACCATTTTCAAGTCAACAGACTGGAACAAGTAATAAAAGCATTTCACTACAGGATTCATGAGATCATCCATTTGCAGTAAAGTAATTTCTTTCTGTGATTTTGTTACCTTTCTTATGTGTTTCATAATCTTAAATGTGTTCAAAATCTAAATGAATTAATAGGAAATATCACTCAGAATTTGTTTAATTACACTCTGTTTTGCATAGCAAGTTATTTACATGTTTTCTTCTGATACCCAGATTTGAGAACCCTTAATTTATTTCCTATCCCGATTGACTTATTTTATTCATTCTAAAGTCCGGCCTAGGGGACCCTTAATTTCTCCCTGGATCTGATTTGAAGCCATTCACCATTTAGCCTTTAACATCTACAGTAACTCATCTATCTTGCCCTGTAGACACTGTTTTTAGAACTGAATCTAGTCTTGTTTGTCTAACATTGAACTCCCTAGCCCAATGGTAGAAACCAAACCTCTGTCCATATAAGTAAAGTGATCCCACCACCAATTTTTCAAAACAAAACCCAAGTACAAGCAATAACTAGCCTAAAATCATCTTAACTAAAACAAAGTTAAATTATAAAGGGAGAGCCCTCTTTAAGCATCAGGTAGGCTAGGTCTTGATCTCCAAAAGTGGTTTGTGGTTACCTTTGGTTTTTCTTTCTTCATACTTCAAAAGAAATATCAGAGTGATAACATTTCTAGCGACCATACTAGGAATTTTGATCCTCAGTCTCATAAAACTTTAAGGAAACCTTAAATTTAATCTTGAGCCCCTTAAGGTCATTTTCTGAAGTAAAATTTCAAAAATTTCATAAAAACAGTTTAAAAAGTTAAAATTCTGGCTCCTAAGAAGATTCACTATACCAGGGAAAACCCAGATCTAAACCCTGCAACTATAGTTGATGACCCAAAGATAATTTTAAGACAACCTAAAACAACATAAACTCAAGCCAGTAGTACATGTTAGTTAGATCCAGTTCACTCCCTGAGGAATTGTCAAGTTTAAAGGACATCCCTTTTGATTTGTCATTTGACATCTCATTATTTAGAAGTAAATCTGAGAATGCAATCCATGAAATAATGTTAGACCCTAAGTTTCTTCAACTCATTGAATCAAAAAGGATTATTCATTTAGATTTAGATAAATTTTTTGTTGAGACTTTTGACAAGATAGAAGCTTGGGTCTCTAAATTGATAAGAAAATATAGGTGATTCTTACATTCAACAGTTTGTTGAAACAACTGTCTGTGCTACTGCTGCCCCTGAAGTTTCTGCACAAACTTCACTCACTATAAATATGCCTTCATTTACAACAACCTCACTAATTGTATCTACCACAATCCAATCACATAAACCAATTATTAATTAACCATCTTCATCATCATCTAGTTCACCTCCATCAATTTCAAGTCCTTCCTCAAGCACCACAACTCTAGCCCCTAGTCAAGCCAGAATCACAACAATGGCAAACTGATATGCACCTCTTGTTTTACCTGCATAACTCCATGCAATGCCTGCAGATTATCAAATTAAGATCTTCTTGTTTGATGCTACTTGTCATTACACTGCCCAACAACATGTAAACAAGATGTCTGACTTTTTTGAGTTGCATGAGATAGATGAAGCAGATGTCCAAATGAGATTGTTTTCCCAAACTTTAACTAGGGATGTCAAGAAATGGTTCAAAGCCTTTCCTGCCAGCCATATTGCAGACTTAGCCAATTTTCATATGTTCTTCATTGATAAATGGGAGAGAAAGAAAAGCTCGTTGCAAATACTTTCTAAATATGAAAACATGATAAGATCTCTTAATGAGTAAGTTTAGGACTATTGCACTAGGTTCAATAGTATCTACAATGAAATTCTAGCCAATATTAAGCCTCCGCCTGACCTAGAATTAATAAAGTTCCTAGATGGTTTTGATGCTGACGTGTCATCCCAGCTAAGGGAAAGGAACCTTGAAACACTTGAACAAATGCAAAGCAATGATGTTAGTGTAGAGGCCAACTTATTAGCTAAGAAAGCATGAATGAAGAATGAAAAGAAAGTTGTATTTAAAGAGGAAGCTTCCACTTCAGGTAGAAAACTAGATATTTTAGCTAAGAGTTTAGAAATAATCATGGATAGGTTAGAAAACATGGAGAGGAAAAATCAATGGGAGAATCAACAAAAAAAACCCCTAATAAGAAACCCCAATTTTTGAAAGAACCCTAATGCTGGAAAGAATGCTACACCAAATCAACAGATTAGGCCCCCCTTACAAGAGAACTATGTTGAGGATTCACATAACCAAGAAGGAGAGGATGATACCCAGATTAACTTACTAGAAACCAAAGAGGAAGACACTGTTTTTCTTACTCAAGAAGAAGAAGAGTTATATATGTTGCAGCAGTTGTAGTTAGAATCTGGTGAATCCTTTGATTTAAACAAGGATATGATTCAGCTATATATGAGGTACACAAACAATATAGCTTGAGGAGTAAAAAGAACAATGAGACTCCCATTAAAATATCCATCCAAACCCAAACTAAGGTAATAAAAAAATCTCCAGTTAACAAAGTGTAACAAATCCTGCCTAGGCGAACACCGAAGACTTCAACCCCTAAAATTGTAGATATAACCTCCACTGAAACCCAAACAGAGACAATTACTGAAAAGAATCAAAATAAGAGAAATCAAGGGAAAACAGTTGAAACACAAACTGAAAAACCTAATACTGAGAAACAAAATAAGGACACACAAACTGCACATATTAAGGAAGATCTAAATCAAACAAACAAACCTAAGCTCCCTTTCAATATCAAAACTGAAATAGCAAAATTAAAGATATCAGTTCCTTTGACCGAACTAGTAAATAATGAATCTTATAGGTCACAGATAACTGAAACTTTAAACATAGGAGAGGGAGAGGATTCTGTTAATTTGAATGATGATCAGCCTGAATTATTGTTTGGCCCTGAGGCCAATTGTATTCATCAGCAAGGGGGAGTTCCTCCTTTTTACATTAGCCGAAAGATTCATGATAAAATATTTCATAATGCTATGTTGGACTTAGGGGCATCCCACAATTTTATGCCAAAGGCAATAATGGAAAGATTGAACCTAGACATTAACAGGTCATATAAGAATTTGTTCTCTTTTGACTCCACCCAAGTTAAATTCCTTGGCTTGATCAAAGACGTATGTGTAACTCTTGTCCAGTGCACTTTAAAGAGCATTCTAATGGACATTGTAGTTGCAGAAATCCCACTGAAATATGGAATTCTATTATCTTTCTCATGGGGAGAAAAACTGCAGGGATCCTTGTAGTTGGATATGTCTTATGCCACCATATCTATTTTTGGCCAACCGAGAAAATTGTATAGGGAGACCTTGATGAAATACATGGTCAGTAGTGAGGAAAAACCACAAAAATTTCCCATATACTCCATGCATCCAAATATGGACTCTTTTATTTTATACAATGTAGAAAATGATAAAAAGGAAATCACAGCCAAAGACCTAAAATAGAAAACAACTGAGAGTGAGAACATATTTCATGAGTCACTATAGCATCTAGACTTTGATGTGTTCGTCAATAGGTTAGGAGCTGGTGCAGAAGTGTGGATCCATAATATGGAGACTTATCATGCTGAGGGACATGCTTTCAGTTTGAACTTCAAGTGTACCAATAACATGGCCGAATATGAAGCCCTAATTATAGGGTTACAATTGGTTAGGAAATTGGGAGCCAAAAGAGTTTCCATCATGGGGGACTCAAAGCTGATTATTAAACAGATTAGTGGTGAATACTCTGTCAACAACCCTAGGCTTGGTAGATATAGGGATACTGTTCTAGACTTGATCAAATACCTCCTGGAATGAAACATTGCTGCCATTCCTAGAAAACAAAACATCCAGGACCACAGTTTGGCCACTTTTGCTAGTACTTGTAAATTATCATTTCAACCCAACCATCAGTACACTGCAGAAGTCAAACATAGGCTTGTTATACCAGACAACCTGAAGTATTGGCATATTTTCTCCCAGGCTTCTCATATCTACGATTTCATGAACAATGAAGGTGAGTTTCAGAATTGCAAGATAGATACTGACTGTATAGTAGACAATAGTATAGAAAGTAGCATAGATGTAAATATTTTTGATGTAGGTAAACCAAATAAATTTACTAGAGTAGAAATATATAGTTTAGAGAATGTAGATATTGAGGAAATAATGAAAGATGATCCTGAGATTTTTAATTTGAAAAATATTTTTTTTCCTAAAGGATTAGTACCTTTAGAAGATTTGTTTGACTCTAATGATGTAGCTAGGAAACCCAAAATGTAACCTTTGAGAGCTGACATAGAAGAGGTTAACATAGGAACTGAGGATAAACCAAAACTCATCAAAATATCAAAAGCCTTACCTGTAGAGGAAGAGCTTAAATACATGAATCTATTTAAAGAGTTCTAGGATGTATTCGCAAGGAGTTATGAAGACTTAAAATCTTATGACACCAGCATAATCCAACACAAAATACCTCTAAAAGAAGATCATAAACCTTCCAAACAGAAACTTAGGAGAATAAACCCAGTTCTAATGCCCTCTATTAAGAAGGGAGTTAAAAGAATGTTTAATGCCCAAATAATAGCCCCCATTAGATACTCAGATTGGATTTCAAACTTAGTCACAACTAGTAAAAAGACTGGTGAAATTAGAATTTTTGTAGGTTTCAGAAATTTAAACAAGGTCTCACTAAAAGATAACTATCCTCTACCAAAAATGGACCATATATTACAGAGGGTAGTAGGCTCATCTAGGATTTCACTGTTAGATGGATTCTCTGGGTATAAACAGATCTTAGTCCAACCCAAGGACTAGGCCAAAACTGCATTTACTACTCCATGGGGTACCTTCATGTATTTGAAGATGCCTTTTGGATTAATGAATGCAGGTGTGTTATAGACATTTTTGTGCCTTACAACTCTAAGCATGAAATGTCCATAAACCAAGGGATCCTAAGTCCCTAAAAGTGTTGTTCCTAACCCTAGAAGAACAAGGTCAACCAATTACAGCTTCTCCCAGAAGTTCTCCACCAGAAACTGCTCAGAATCAGTCAAATCAGGGTCATTTCAACTGCTCCACTAGCTAGCTGCGTTGCATAACACCCAAGTACACTAGCTAGGAGCGTTGCAATGCACCTAAATGCACTACCAGGGTGCACTGAGTGGGAAATGACAAATGGCAGTGTCATTCTGCGAGGTGGACAGACAATGGAAGCTTCCAGAATCTTCCCCAATGACACTTGCCTCACTGAGCTCGACCAAGGATGAGTAAGAGGCTCTCAGTCTCCAAGTGGAAACAAGAACTAACAGAGAGAAGCCACTAGTCAAATCATAAGCTGACTCATCCTCTTTGCATACATCTATATATGGATCCCTCATCCCAGAGATCCAGAGGCTGGAATTTTGTACATTGCAGAGAATTGCTGTTGGTTTTGAGATAGAGATCAGTGTATTGGGTGATTTATGCTTTGTTGGAGGTGAAGAGGGGATTCCTTTGCTGGGGGGTTGATGCTGGATCAAGAATGATCGGTTGTAACTCCTCCTGGACATTCTTGTTATATCAATAAAACTATTTGAGTTTCATATACATGCTTGTGTATCAATGATGTTTTGTTATATTTGCACGTTTAGCTTAAATCTGATCCTAAGCTATTTATGAATATAAATCCATGTCTTTGTGTAGTTTTCTTCTTCTGTGATCTTGCAGGAACTTGGTGAATCTGGGTAAGTAAGGGAGCAGGTAGCTGGAAGCTGTCAAAGAGGAGAGAGATTGGATCAAAGGATTAGCGCAAGACACAGGTTGGTTCATCCTATTCCTCTTCGTTTATAGTTCATAAAGAAGAATACGAAAACAGTTTTCTCTGTTTGTTTCTAAGGTACTGTCACACCTTAGTGGGATAGGGGCGTTCTGAGTAGACACTTTTCCCGTTAACAAAATGGCGACTCTGCTGGGGATCATTTCTAGTTAGTTTGTTTGTGTTTATCTTGTTGTTTGTTTCATAAACACAGAAGTAGCAATCGAACTGCATTTGCCATTATCAAATGCAAAGTAGACACCTGCTACTTCAATCCATTCACTGGATTTGTTTATGATTTGAACAGCTGATTCACAAATGATCTGATTACCCTTTGTGATAGCTCTTAGACCTCCTTTAAATCCACCCTCTGATTGTGCATTACTGATTGCTTTTACTAGGCCAAAAACCATAGATTAAACTGCAAAGGGTGACCCAGAACTCGGATAGAATTCTTGTTTCTGCCCCAGCGCAGGCTCTGTGAAGAGATTCTGCATTTCAATGCAGTTCCCGAGAGGGCTACCTGCGCTGCAATCCATTTTGTTACACAGTAATTTGTCACCATCCCTGTTACTCCTCTTGTCGTACCTTGGAGGACACATCCCGGGAGTTATAAGAAGTGACAAAGGCTAAAAACACTTGCATTATGTTCCCCTGAGTATGTACTCCATGTTCCCTAAAGACACCTTCTGCAGATCATCCCTAAAAAGTGCTATTTTTCCATTGGCGCAAGTCCACAGTATTCTACCCACGCCAATGGTGGAGATCCTCAAAAGAGGGCGCGACCATTGGCGCTTTGTCTTAGAGCAACAGTCGCACCAACCAAATTTAGTCGTGCTTTTTGCCTTAATGCACGTCTGACTGTTGTTTCCTTCATTACATGGAGCTTTTCTGAGGATAAAAAATCAGTCTTTTGTCGAGCTTTATCCATCTTTATGGCTTTTGTTAAATCCGCGAAAGGTGTCCCGGTTCATCGCATCCTCCTCCCTTCTTCATCTATATAAGCTTGTCATTATGCATTGGACAAGCTAGAGAGTGTTGGTGTTAGTGTTATGCTAGTGATTTGGTGATTGAGTGATAGAAGTGATGATTATTGGTCATGGAGTGTTAGATGTTGAGTTCTTGGAGGAATGCTAATGAGTGCTAGAGAGGTTATGCTGCCGGAGAGGAGATGCATGTCAAGACACATATAGTTACTCGCCCAGCCAGGAGAAGGGTCGACGTCAGAACAATGGTTGTAACTTTTCCTGTTTATTAATTGATGAGCGACTGCTATTATAGTTCCAATCTCATTATCTATCATGGTGATATGTTGATTTATTTCCTTTCTGACTGAAATATAGTTGTGCCTTGGTAGTTTTTATGTTGGTATCTGTCTCTTCCTTTGCATGTGCAGGTATTCGTTATGATCTGTTGGAGCAAGGGAGCGAGGATATCAACTCTGCTTCAATCATAGCGTTGGACTCCAGGTTAGTCTTCTTGATTCACCTTCGATGCATAACTAGGAACTTGCGTAGCAGCGTGGTTTGTTTGTGGCTAGTTCTGTGATAGGCTAGTGGGATCGCCTCTGTCCGCAGAGGGGATTTACCTTACCAACAAATTGGCGACTCCGCTGGGGAGTAACTCTTTGATTTCTGTCTTGCATGTTAATTTTCTTCTGCTTGCTTGAGTGCATGAGCTTCCTGAGTCAGTTTTGAGTTGATTCTTTACTGTTTGACCCATCTAAGCACTGTCAACCCGACCTGAGGTCGTATCTTTTATCTTTTTAGTTGGCAAGCTTAATTGGCGCGGTTATTTCTCTGACAGTCGCGCCAGTTGGCGCACGTTACTCAAAAGCAACTCGTGCCAATTCTGTGGTAGCGCAAGTTGCAGGCTGACAGTCGCGCCAGCTCTGTAAATTTTGCCTGTGTGTGGGTGGAAAGCTCATTCAGTCTCTTTATATCTCTCTTTCGGCCTCTGGAACTGTGTTGAACCTCTGCTTGACTGGTCTTAGCCTGTATCCCTCAGCTGTTTGCTTATTTCCAGTGACTTTGCATGTCTAACCTTCTGTGGGAAGTTTCGGTCTCTTGATTATCCAGTCAGCTTGTTGATTGTTCTGCACTTATCCAGTGGTTTGTTAAAGCTTGATCTTCTATACTCTGAATACTTCACTTCTAGCTTCTTTGGATTTCACTAGTCTTTGTGTTTTTCCTTGCTTGCATGGTTCATTTTGTGTTTCAGAATTAGTTCTATTTCATTAACTGAACTTGGATTGTGCATATCTCTTAGAATTTGTTTACATGCATCATGCCATCTTAAAGGAAAGAAAAAAAAAAAATCTTTTGCATCATAGTAGTTAGCATTTATTGTTATTTGTTGCTATTAAAAAGAAAAAGACAAAATTTCGTTTCTTGTTATTAGATGCATTAGGATCTTTGTTGTTTGTTGAAGTGATCATTTCGTTTGTGAAAAAGATGTCAACCCTCTTGTAGATAGAATTCATTGAATCAAATGATTTAATTTTGGCATATAGTTTGCATGTAAGAAGTTTTTGACATATCACATACGGTAGGACCAAAAAACTGAAACATAATCAAAGATAAACTTTAAAATGAACTCAATGAACATAACAACGCATTGGAACATAACGCAAACACTCTAGAGGTCTAGGTTAGAGACGTGTTCCGGCGTCGTTAAACCTGGTAGTTTATCGTCGAGTGGTTGGGTGATTCCTCCACGGTGAAACGGTAGCTGCCAATACGGACTGTGCTCCCACGTACCGTCGAGTATATATTGGGAGACCCCTATAGGAATAAAGCCTTTATCCATAGGAAGCTATGTTAGCCGCCCTACGATTCGCAATGCAGTGAACACAGCATTCACGAAGATCGACCACCCGTACCCTAAAAAGTATTCTGTGGTTTTGCGAAAAGTTTGGCACACCCTCTACCTAGCATTCCAGAGCAGTCACTTTTGATCCTTTTCGGACTCCCTAAACGAAAAGGTGCCTGTGAGCGTCTTGTCACTTCGTGCTCATTAAATATTCGAAGGAGACTAGAGTCATCTTTTATCCTTTTCTCGACTCTTAAAAAATGAAAAGGTTAAGTTCAGTGTCTTAAAAATTATTGGCCACGATAACATCTACCCAATTAGCTTTCGGTTGTGTCAGTCCGAAGTAGGAGTTATCTCAATAAACTTCTCAAGTTTCATGCTGGCATAATTACCAGATTCGTCTTCTACCGAAACACCGGTGGTGAGTCTTCCTGTGGTTTTAAGTATACAACCACTTAGTTCTCGTGCCCCGGGTGACGAGACTTACCAGTTTCATTGGAACCCTACGTGGGAACCTTTTGAGGACGGTATCCCTTTTTGGGACCATCCTTCCCCTCGTGGGTCAGTCCCACAAGTTTCATCCGACATGGATGATTTATCCCCTACTACAACCGATGAGTCTGTTGCAACGAGCGGTGAAATTCCCACCTCAACGGACCCTATACATGTTAGTAGTACGCCTACTACTACAAATTTACCACTGGGTTCTAAAGCTTTGAGAGATGCTACGCCTTCTTGGACTCTGTTCACAGGTCCCATGTGGTCATCACACACTTTTACTACTACGGAGCCTTTTACTCCACCAAGTCGCAGTCTATCTGTTACCTCCGTCACAACCGCTCCAACGGTATGTGCAGCCCCCTTGACTTCTATTTCTAGTCGTCCCTCAGCTTCTTTGTTTGGAGTCTTTGACCCAATGACAAATGTCCCAATGCAGGAGCCATATGATCCATATTTGTCATCTCAACCGGTTGTTGAGGTATCGGTCCCATTGTCAATTGATTGGACCTCCACCTCTTTCCATGGTGGTCAAGTTTTATCTGCGCAATCTCCAATACAACCCCCTCAAGACCAACTAGGGCAATCCATTTATGGAAACCCTTTCGTTACTGCTGCTCCTTTTTCCTCTTTGCAACCTTCTGGTAACTTGGGTCAGTCGTCTTTTCAACAAGTCCAACCTGGTATCCAGCAAGGCTATCCCGCTCGACAAAGTGGTCAACAAACTGTTAACCCGAATCAATCCAATGTCCAGTATAGTCCAATGTCTGGACAAGGTACTCAACCACTCGGTCAACCTACTGTCCAGTATTCACAACCCTCTGGGCAGATTGGTCAGCCTCAAACACAGTTGGGCCAACCAACTGCCCAATCTCCTCAACCATCTAGTCTGCTAGGACAACCTTCAACTGTGCAACAACAGTTCCAGCAGGTAGGCCAACCTCAGTATCAGCAGGTCCAACCTTCTGGACAGATCGGCCAACCTCACCATCAACAAGGTTTTCCTTCTGGCCAGATAGCCCAACCTATAGGACAGTTCATTGGTACTGCTCAGTCCGGTCCATGGCCCCAAATGGGACCCCAACACCCATCTGGCCTTCAAATGCAGGCTGGGTCTCAATCACAAACTTTTCATCCAACCCAGCCTGGTCCTTCAACTCAATTCGGAGCCCCACCACTGTATGGATACCAACAACCTCAAGGGCAATTTCCATTTGCCCCGTACCAGAATTACCAACAACCGCAAGCAAATCCCTCACAAACTTATCAACAGCAATACGGCACACCTCCAGCATCATTTGGTAATCCTTATGCTGGGGGGCACTATACAAATGCTTACGACCAATCCACTATGGGGCCAAATCCTTCCGGACAAACTCTATGGGGGCAACCACCACCTGGGTGGAACCCTGGTGCTCCAACCTACCAACAGTCTCAGATGCCTTTCAATCCTCAATTACCATTCTTAGCGACTTTAGAATTACTAGATGTATCCAAATTAACCAACGATCCTATCCTTCATAATCCTTATTGCCCTCCAGTTCCAACTAAAATACCTGGTGACTGTCCAAAATTCGATGGTAAAGCCAATGAAGACCCACAAGCCCATATTATGACCTATCATTTGTGGTGTTCATCTAATTCATGGCTTGACAATTCGATTTGGCTTCGCCTTTTTCAAAGGACTCTCACTGGCTCTACCGCTAAGTGGTATATCGAACTTCATCGCGGATCCTTTCAAGATTTCAATTCCTTGGCTATGGCATTTCTCACTCACTTCCAGTTACCCGTTCGATATGAAATAGGTACTCACCTCCTCACTTCCTTAAGACAAACGACGGCTACACATATCTCTGATCATATCCATGAATGGAGACGGCGTAGACGTATGATCAAATTTTGGATTCCCGACCAGCTTCTTACCGATTGGTTTACGACTTCATTCGTGCCTCCGATAGCTCGGGATATCGCCATGGGGGCGTGTGTCACCGAAGAGCAAGCTATTGCTCGGGCTCAGTACCTTGACTTGGTTTATTCTCAGTCAGGTACATTATATGATTATCTGCCTGATGTCCCAAGACAAGGACAATCTAAAGCCCTGCCAACACCCACTGTTGACGGTATCATTGGTTTGGTTAATTCATCCTCAAAGAAAAGTTCGACGAACCCTGCGAAGCAAAAAACATCTGCTTCGAATGGACAACCTTCCCAGGCATCGCCAGGTTCGAATGTTACTTCTGAGGTTAATGCCGTCCAATCTAATACGGCAAGCAAGGCTTCGAAAGAGAAGAAAAGAGGGAAAGCGAAAAATAAGACGGAGCAACCTAAGCAGGAAACCCCAAAACCTCAACCTGAGGATGGCACTAAACGCAAACCCAAATATCCTTGTCTTATTTGCGATAAAAATCACTTTACCAAGGATTGCCCGAGGCGGTCCGAAGTTAGTCGTTTATTAAAAGGCACCTTTGGGACTCCTGCGGTGCTCAAAGAGCCCTTTCCCACCCAACACACTCAAAAAACTCAAATGGTGGCTGACCCTACTCAGCCTCCCTCTTCCTTTGGTTCTCAAGTGTTTATGGCTGGTACAATTCCTATTAATATCAGTACTCGAACGAAAGATTATTCGTCATCTACCGGGAAGGAGCCTGAGGTCCCCCCAAGTGCTCCCCCGTTCAGTTTAGGTCCGCTCCACATTGAGAGACCTACCACTGAAACGCCTCTTCGATCCCCTCCAAAAGGAGTACTTCGGAAATCCTCGTATAATCCGAATGCTCGTGTTGCACAGCACTACAACATCGTTGAGGACTTAGCACAGACTCCGTCGGCTATGTCCGCTTTAGAGGTTCTCCAGAGTTGCCCTTCGCAGAGGAAGTCCATGCTATCTGCCATTGGGGGCATAGACCCGGCCGATTCGGATTTAATAACCTTTGACTTAGAATGCCACACTCTAAGACTACCTCCCCAAATCGCCTTTCTCATACAGGTAATTATTGATTCCAAGACGATTCATCGTACAGTTATTGATGAAGGTGCCTCAACTTGCGTCATGTCCGTTGCCTGTTGGAAAGCGATTGGATCTCCGACGTTGAGCCAATCTCCCACCACCTTGGAAGCTTTTGATGGAAGAGCGTCCCGTCCTTACGGTATACTCCAATGTTTACCAATCTCTTTGGAAGGGAAGACGGTCGAGATGGAAGTTGAAGTTGTTGATGCTACTCTAACCTACAACCTCCTTCTCGGACGTAGCTGGATATATGCAATGCAAGCTGTTGCTTCATCTTTCTTCCGAATCATCCATTTTCCTCATCAAGGGAATATCGTTACTGTTGACCAGCTCTCCTTTTTTGCTTCTTCTTCCGAAGGCACCATCCCGTTCGTGGACCATACTTCCAAATTACCTAAGACTCTGGGAGCTGGACTTTTCAAAGATCCTGATCTTATGGGTGTTTTTCCACTCCCTCCTATAAATGTCGCCTCTGTCAATATGATCGCTACTGGCTCTGATCCATGGCTCGTACCCCCCACAGACCAAGTAGATTCCTGGGGCGACCGTATGTCGTTGAGTCCTGCCGAGTTTAATTATGTTGAAATCATTGCTGCCTCAGCTCCCTCTTCTGCGCTTACTCCATCCTCAGGACTTCTAGATGAGGCTTCTTCGGATTCTCTAGGAGAAATATTTCTCTCGGACGAAGCTATTATTGAGATTATGTCTCTAGAGGAACCTCCCTGGTATAGTTCTCACCATCGTTCCTCATTTCTCCCTGCCTCGCAGCATTTTCTGACATGCCTCGAGCGGTTCGCTCCTTGTCTCCCATCACAAATCCTTCAAACGCCTATTCAAATTGATCAGGTTTTTTCTGAAGGAAATATGGCAAACATTACACTAACCCAACCCCTCGACATCTCCGTTAAACCCGGGATAGTCGAGCATCTTCACATCGAAGTCACTTGTACTCCAGAGGAGATTCAACTTTATTCCGAACTCTTTCGCGAATTTCGTGATGTTTTCGCATGGTCCTATGAAGAAATGCCTGGCATTGATTCTAGCATAGTGATGCATGAAATAATCACGTACCCATATGCTAAGCCTGTTCGTCAATGTCTATGCCCTGTACATCCTAGGAAGGCTGCGGCGATTAAGGCCGAGCTCGAAAAGCTTCTTAACGCCGATTTTATTTACCCTATTCCTCTTACGGATTGGGTATCTAACATTGTCCCTGTAACTAAAAAACAAGGTACAATCCGGGTTTGTGTCGATTACCGTGATATAAACAAAGCCTGTCCTAAAGATAATTTCCCACACCATTCATTGATCAGATCATTGACGAGTGTACCGGCAGTGAAATGTATTCTTTTATGGACGGTTTCTCCGGTTATAACCAGATCAATATTGCTCCTGTTGATCAACACAAAACGGCCTTTCTTTGCCCATGGGGGACTTTTGCCTATAAAAAGCTCCCTTTCGGTCTTAAAAATGCCGGTGCTACCTTCCAGCACGCAATGTCGTATGAATTTCATGACATTCGGCATATTGTGCAACCTTATCTGGATGATCTTCCTGCTCATTCAGCTAAACGTCAGGACCACCCTAAACACCTTCGCGAAATCTTTCTTCGCTGTCGGTACTACGGAATCCGGCTAAATCCCCACAAATGTGTCTTCTGCGTTGAATCTGGCAGACTTCTCGGTTTTATCGTTTCTAGAGAAGGCATCCGTTTGGATCCCCTTAAAGTCGAAGCTATCATCAATCTCCCTCCCCCGAATTCTTTGCATCAGTTGCAAAGTTTGCAGGGGAAAGCCAATTTTTTACGCCGTTTTGTTCCCAACTATGCCGAAGTAGCTAAAGGTTTTACGCGATTACTGAAGCGTGATATCCCTTTCCATTGGAATGCCACAGCTCAGGAATCTTTTGAACGTCTCAAGAGTTTGCTTGTTTCTGCTGCATTGCTTCGTCCTCCGGATTATTATCGCGACTACACCTTGTATCTAGCTGCCGCCGATACCACTATCAGCATGGTTCTTGTCCAAACTGATGATGATAACACTGAACATGTTATTTACTATCTCAGCCGCAACCTGTTAGACACGGAAACTCGATATGCTTATATCGAAAAGTTGGAACTAGCCGCAGTTTGTGATGTACAACACTTCCGTCATTATATTCTTCTGCGTACTACTACTGTGATTTCTGATTGCAACCCCATGACGTATATATTGTCACGCCAGTTACTAGGGGGAAATACTCAAAGTGGATTGTTATCCTCCAAGAGTTTGACTTGGAATTTACCACTGCCAAGTCTAAGAAATCTCTTGTCTTTGCTGAGTTAATTTTCTCTTTGCCATCTTCTTCCTCAGCCTCGCCTGCAGAAGACCAAATACCAGATGAAACCCTGTTCCTCATTAGCACCCTCGCTCCATGGTACGGAGATCTAATCACATATCTGCAAACGTCCTCCTTCCGTCTGGGTGTGTCTAAAGACGCTTGGCGGAGGATTCGTCATCAATCTCAACCCTACCGTATCATTGGAGATACATTATATCGTCTTGGTGCAGACTCCGTTCTCCGCTGTTGTCTTACTTTAGAGGAAGCTAAACGTGTTCTAAATGACTGCCACTCTGGCGCTTGTGGCGGACATATGTCCAGATATGCTACAGCCCAGAAAATCCTTCGTGCTGGTTATTTTTGGCCCTCTATTTTCAAGGATTGCATCCTTGCCGTACGTTCTTGTCATGAGTGCCAGATATACCAGCGGAAAATGTGAGCGCCTTCTGCTCCATTGCACCCTGTGGTTTCTGTCGGTCCCTTTACAAAATGGGGAATTGATTATATGACCTGTAACCCTCGCTCGGCCGGGAGGCATGTTTTTGTCATCGTTGCCGTCGATTACTTTACTAAATGGGCCGAGGCGATGCCTACATTAACTGAAGACGGTCACACTGCGGCGCAATTTTTATTCAATCATGTTATTTCACGATTCGGTGTCCCTCAAGCCATTGTCACTGATCACGGAAAGCATTTCCGTAATCATATGATGTCGGAGTTAACAACCCAGCTAGGCTTGCAACACGATAGTTCAACTCCATACTACCCTCAGTCCAATGGTCAAGTTGAAGCTGTCAATAAAATCTTGGTCAGAATGCTTCAACGTATCGTTGGTGTGCATAAATCTAACTGGCATTTGATGTTATTCCCTGCCTTATGGGCTTACCGAACCTCCGTGAAGGATGCCACTGGTTTCACTCCATTTCAACTAGTTTATGAAGTAGAGGCTACCCTTCCAATTGAATGTGAAATCCCTTCATTGAAATTAGCCATCGAACTGCTTCCCAACACTACCCCGTTAGAAGAACGCCTTCTTTACCTAGAACGGTTAGATGAGACTCGTCGCCTGGCCTCTTTGGCCATCGAAACACAAAAGAAGCGAGTCAAGACTCACTTCGATCAGACCGTCCATCCACGTTCTTTCGTTGAGGGAGACTTGGTCCTACTCTATGATCAAGCGAAAGATAAGCTAGGCGCAGGAAAACTCGAGTCTATGTGGCTAGGCCCTTATATTGTCAAGAGAGTCCTGCAGAAAGGGGCCTATGAGCTGAATGATTATGAAGGAAACCCTCTTGGGAAGCCCCGAAATGGGCTTTACTTGAAAAAGTACTATGCGTGATGCTGGTACATTTTATTATGTACATACATGTACTTTGGTGTGTTGTGTGTCGGTTTTCGAGACATAGCCGCCACTTATTGTGTTTTTCGCTTCTTGTGCAGATGCCGGATGCACCTTATGTTGGTTTCGCTGATGGTGCCTACCGCAGTACCCGCAGTTTGTCTTCTGCGGCATGGGTAATCTACGATCCTCATAGCAAGCTAATAGATTGCCAGGGTGTGTGTTTAGGGCGTACTACTAATAATGTCGCCGAATACTGTGCTGTAATCGAGCTACTTGCTAGAGCAATTAATTTCGGTATTCGCGCATTGGTAGTAAATCTGGACTCTCAACTTGTTGTCCACCAGCTCAACGGGCAATATTCCGTCAGAAACCATCATATACTAAGGTTGTATTTACGTGTAAGGTTGTTAGAAAGGCATTTTGATTTTATTACATATCAACATGCTCCGAGACAATTAAACACATTATCTGATGCATTGGCCAATCATGTATTAGATAGACATCTGCACAATTTGTAATTAAAACATTATGTAAGCAAGCACATGAAAACACAATAAATGAACCATGAACATATGTATATATATATACGTGTGTGTCAAAATGTTTGCGCCCCGCGCATTACAAAAAATAATACATGTCCAAAACTCATACAGCCGTCGACAACATGTCTCTCAAAAACGTGCAAAAAATGAAACCTAGGCGTCTAATCGCGGTGATGCTCATGATAGCATGTCACCGCCCGCACCACACGTCTCAACAGACGATGGACGCGAGTAGACACTCCCACCATATGCCTCTGGTACACTCTAGGCACGTCTGCCAGTCTGCCATAATCTGGGATCCCTCGAGTAAGTGCCTCGAGGTTTTGTACTAGGTCATCATCGTCACCCTCTACCTGAGGGTCCGCTGCCGGTTGTACTCTCCGTACGTTGTGAGGCAAGTCGGCTGGTCGTTCCGCACCAACGTCTGCATACATATATATAGGTGCTGTAAGAAACAGACATGAATTATAAAAACTTGAATATGTTAAAATATTGAAAACATAAAAGGTCCTTACCTAGCTCCTCGTCCCAGTCCTCTCCCTCAGGCAACGGGAGGTCTGGATCTCCAGTAAAATCAGTGCCCGCATAGGGCCAGTCCTCCACGACGATCAACTGGTGTTGGAGCCAAATGAAGAACTCGGGCCTCCAGGACATCTGCTGGCCCCCACCTCCTCTAGGCATAAGTGGTGCCCATCGAGCCAATCTCGGCTCCCGTGGCACTGGATCTGCCACTATACCTCCTGGGATCCGGAATATCGGTAGCCGCTCCAGAAAAAATGATACTATGATGGATCCATATCCGAACTGTTTATTGCCATCACGCTTACATTTGGTAAGCTGCCTCTTTATATTTGTTGTTACTGCTGTGGCCCAATCAAATAATGTAGGGTGTAGGCACTCAGTTGCCAGCAGCAAGTGATTCTTGCTGGCCTCGTGGGGTGCCTGTACCCCAGCCGTCCGAGTGATAGTGAATAGTACCACTCGTAGCACCAAATCTGGGATAGTGACAATGTCCACTTTGGCACTATTGGATCCAAAATGGGCCCCAGGACAAACTCTGGCCATTACCTCTCCCATCTTTTCCCCAGAAGGTCTACTACCGGTCAAGATGGGCCACGCACCCCGCCGAGATAGTCCAGTAATAAAGTAGACATCAGAGACATCCAACTCCAATGTCTGGTCTTTCAGGCGGAATACCTGATCCTCAATATCCCAGGCATCCACAATAAACCTTAGTAACTCGGGCTGTGCACGTAGATATGAGGTAAGGAAGAATTTTTTCAAACCAAAATCTCGCAAAGCATCCATGCATGCATCATCTTCCAATGCCAAAGCATCTATGGCCTCATGTTCCCTTTCTCTCCATTCTATAGCCATTTTGACCAATTCCTGCAACCAAAACACCAAAATGTCATCATAAGATCAATGGTGGAACCAAAAATCAAAGAAAATTGCATTTTCAACGGTCAAAATTATGTGTAAATTGGTTCGCACAATTGGCGCGACTGTTTTACAAACAGTCGCGAAAATGGTGCGACTCCTTTTAGAAAAATAGCCCATTGGCGCGAACCCGCGTGGGGAACTCGCGCCAATGGGCGCAACCCTATTTTTTGCAATACCCCTTACAGAGGATAATTCTGTGGATAGAAAACTGGAAGAATGGAATAAAAATGAAGCTAAAGATGAGGCCTCTTACCTGTTTCAAACAGCGGCTCGAATGGTCTCCTGGATTGGTCGCAATCAACAGTTGAAGTTCGCACCCAAAACCCTCCAACGATAAACTTACAAGGTAAAAAGTGAAAAGTAATTTTATTTTTTACTTTTTCACTATTTATAACTTCTTTTGGCTTAAAAACACATTAAATTCATGTTTTTGTGAAATATTTTAATGTCAAAGTAGGATTTTACGCTATTTTTTGTATGTTGACAGGGATTAGTGCCAAGCAAACAACTTAACGAGCTCTTTTTCCGGTTTTTCGAGCTCAGTAAAATACAAGAAAAGGTTACTTCAAGGTCCGCTTTTAGCTCTTTTCTGACCATTTAAAGAGGAAAAGATTGTCGAGTCCCTCCTCTTGACTCATTAAATGGTGATAAGGGGCGGTCGTTTTAAGTTCTTTTTGTCGACCGTTAAAACATAAAAAGATTACCGGGTTTTTGTCATTTCAAACTCGTTAGCGGTTACGAAACGACGTGGTTTTGACCGCTTTTTTACTTTTTCAGGTCAAAGTCACTAATCATGAAAAGTACTCCTTGATCGTAATGATCGAGCAGTTCTTTCGGGTATTATTTTATACTTTTTCGGGCCCGAGAGACACAACTTTACGAAAAAGGACATCCCTGGAGTTTCCTTTTCTGCTGTCTTTTCAAACTCTCTAAACTTGAAAAGACGTCGAGTTCTTCCTTTGTCAGACTCATTAAAACTTAATGACATCGGATTTTGTCACAACACAAGCATATGCTATCCCCATCAAGCTTGTTAAAAATAACTGGGGTACTCGCCAGAAATGGTGAGGGGAAAAGAAAATTTTGAACCATAGTTATTACCGTAAAGGCAGTATGTCGCTCTTGAACATGGCACCTTTTGTTTTCGTGTCCGGGGTGGGGATATTTCATCTCATATCTTTCACTTGCTTCCATGGACTTGGGTACCCTATTTGACCTCTCATTCACTCATTGCCTCATCATAATGACCTTTGATACATTGATGTCAAATACTGCCAATTCCGTTAATGTGCCGCCGATATGTTCAAGAGAAGTTGACCTCTGAAAAAACAACCTCCCTCTGATAGTTCGCACAATCTTGATTCACGACATTATCTCTCTGTCTTGTGTCGATGATGTGGGAAACATTATGGCCCACCTTCGATCAAGGTCACTCCCTGTCGACTTCAGCTCATTATCCAGGAAGTTGACCTAGAGACTCCCTTCCGGTGCCTTGGAGCCTGCATGCCTCAATGGCAGGTTCTTCGTATTCGACGTGAGTTTTTCATCATTGGCCTCCGATCGAATGATTCTATGGGTGTTCGACTTCAGCTCATTGATTCACACGCCGTAGATTGTACCTATAGTACCTTGAGGTCCATTGTCATTATTGGTGGTACCTCTCGCGTCTGTTAACAGTTCCCACCTTTGACTGGTAATCAGACGATGTTCATGCATGTTCGACTTCAGCTCATATATTCACATGCTTGAACTTGTACTCTTGTTCGGGTCGAGATGGAGCGCAAGACCCTGGATTGTGTCTGTTGTAATCCAAGCGTGATTCTTGATACTTGACTCATTCACTGGATGGCTGCGACCATACCTGAGTCAATTCATTGATCCTAACCAGATGGCTGCGTCCATACTATGGATCCAGATTATTTATGTACTCTCTTATGGATGGTTGCGACCATACCACGTACATCATGTAATTGAACTATCAGTCATGTCTCTTAATACAGCTCCTCGGTGGCAGTAACTATATGTGCTCTTATGTGCTCTTATGTGTGTTCTTGTAAAGCATTTCACCCCTCTCCACCTCTCGGACTTCATGCTTTAGGGGGCATCTGTTACACAGTAATTTGTCACCATCCCTATTACTCTTCTTGTCGTACCTTGGAGGACACATCCCGGGAGTTATAAGAAGTGACAAAGGCTAAAAACACTTGCATTATGTTCCCATGAGTATGTACTCCATGTTCCCTAAAGACACCTTCTGCAGATCATCCCTAAAAAGTGCTATTTTTCCATTGGCGCAAGTCCACAGTATTCTACCCGCGCCAATGGTGGAGATCCTCAAAAGAGGGCATGACCATTGGCGCTCTGTCTTAGAGCAACAGTCGCGCCAACCAAATTTAGTCGTGCTTTTTGCCTTAATGCACGTCCGACTGTTGTTTCCTTCATTACATGGAGCTTTTCTGAGGATAAAAAATCAGTCTTTTGTCGAGCTTTATCCATCTTTATGGCTTTTGCTAAATCCACGAAAGGTGTCCCGGTTCATCGCATCCTCCTCCCTTCTTCATCTATATAAGCTTGTCATTATGCATTGGACAAGCTAGAGAGTGTTGGTGTTAGTGTTATGCTAGTGATTCGGTGATTGAGTGATAGAAGTGATGATTATTGGTCATGGAGTGTTAGATGTTGAGTTCTTGGAGGAATGCTAATGAGTGCTAGAGAGGTTATGCTGTCGGAGAGGAGATGCATGTCAAGACACATATAGTTACTTGCCCAGCCAGGAGAAGGGTCGACGTCAGAACAATGGTTGTAACTTTTCCTGTTTATTAATTGATGAGCGACTGCTATTATAGTTCCAATCTCATTATCTATCATGGTGATATGTTGATTTATTTCCTTTCTGACTGAAATATAGTTGTGCCTTGGTAGTTTTTATGTTGGTATCTGTCTCTTCCTTTGCATGTGCAGGTATTCGTTATGATCTGTTGGAGCAAGGGAGCGAGGATATCAACTCTGCTTCAATCATAGCGTTGGACTCCAGGTTAGTCTTCTTGATTCACCTTTGATGCATAACTAGGAACTTGCGTAGCAGCGTGGTTTGTTTGTGGCTAATTCTGTGATAGGCTAGTGGGATCGCCTCTGTCCGCAGAGGGGATTTACCTTACCAACATTGTGCATTACTGATTGCTTTTACTCGGCCAAAAACCATAGATTAAACTGCAAACGGTGACCCAGAACCCGGATAGAATTCTTTTTTCTGCCCCAGCGCAGGCTCTGTGAAGAGATTCTGCATTTCAACGCAGTTCCCGAGAGGGCTACCTGCGCTGCAATCCATTTTCTCTGTGTAACAGGTGCGCTGATCAGCCTAGCCCTGTGCAGCTGAGGTTCTTTGCTTCATTTTTTCAGTTTTGTCTCTGATTTTTGCAGCCTGTGATCAGTGTGTGTCTGTTTAAAAACCCCTTTTCTTTGCCTTAATTCCCCCTCCTTTGTACAAAAAGATTGTAGATGTTCTTTGTGTGTTTGTTACATCATTTACAGTTTTGCATTGAAAGAGTAGAATAGTCACACTGTCGTCCTTGGATTTAGATCTGTCGTACGTGTCGACTTTGATCTTAGGAGAAAGTTTATTTGCTGTTGACAGTCGATTATGCTTTTACTTTTGTCTTTGTTTTGAATTTGTCACTTTCTAGTGTCGAAATGAGTGTTTATTTCAAAATCATAAAGTGTCGTAATCATCTCTACCTTTTGATTTCGAAAAGAAGCTTGTTTGTGTTTGTCACTTGAAAGCAAATTCAGATTTGTACATCAACTTTCTTTTTAGGCATCAATATTAAGAAATTGAAAACAAATACATGCATATGTGCATTTGCATATTGATAGTCTGTTTGGCTTGATTTAGGAAAAGTGCATCTACAGTGTGCTCTTTGCTCTTTGAGAAAAGATTGTGTCTTTCCTTTCCCCTTGCAACTAGGATTTTCATTGCTGAAAAGAGATAAAAGTTTGCTTATCATCTTTAGATTGCATTTTAGGAATTACATCTACATCTCGTGGTGATCCCAAAAGGAAAACTTCTAAGAAATATCAACTTAAAATAAATTGAATGAATCTAACAACGCTTTGAAACTTAACGCACAACATTTAGAGGTCTAGGCTAGAGACATATTCCGGCGTCGTAAAGCCTGGTAACTGTTGTCCTCACTGATGGTTGTGATCTAGGTGGATATTGGTGGCCACCTGCCAAGTCCACCTGGACCCCCACCATTTTCTTTCTCAGCATTTTCAGTTTCCTTAATTGTAGCACAACTTACTATTTTTAGCAGTTTTTCGGTTCCTGAACTTCCGGAGCCGTTTTGAGGCCCTGAACGACGTTTTTTGGGGAATCTGGGGGCAACATGGGTCCATTGAATGGACCGATGTTGCCCGTTCCAACAATGGTAGTACTCGGATAGATCTTTCTAACGAGCTATTGTATGCGTCAAACGGAGATCATATGCCAAAGTCACGACCCCGGAAAGTTGATGTACCAAGTTACCCCAAACGGGGCCCACAGTTTGACGTTTCATCTCCTAGGGCGATGGTAGCTTATCTCTGAGAAGAGATGTGATGGCTACATGCCTCTGAACTGTGTTACAATGAGGCTTGAAGGCCTATTTATTGTTGAGAAACAATGGAAAACCCTTAACATTCCAATAGGTTTTGGAATGTTAAGGGTTTTCCATTGTTTCTCAACAATAAATAGGCCTTCGAGCCTCATTGTAACACAGTTCAGAGGCATGTAACCATCACATCTCTTCTCAGAGATAAGCTACCATCGCCCTAGGAGATGAAACGCCAAACTGTGGGCCCCGTTTGGGGTAAATTGGTACATCAACTTCCTGGGGTCGTGACTTTGGCATATGATCTTCATTTGATGCATACAATAGCTCGTTAGAAAGATCTATCTGAGTACTACCATTGTTGGAACGGGCAACATTGGTCCATTATGTTGCCCCCGGATTCCCCAAAAAACGTCGTTTAGGGCCTCAAAACGGCTCCGGAAGTTCAGGACCCAAAAAACTGCTAAAAATAGTAAGTTGTGCTACAATTAAGGAAACTGAAAATGCTGAGAAAGACAATGGTGGGGGTCCAGGTGGACTTGGCAGGTGGCCACCAATATCCACCTGGATCAACCCTCTGATTGTGCATTACTAATTGCTTTTACTCGCCAAAAACCATAGATTAAACTGCAAACCGTGACCCAGAACCCGGATAGAATTCTCGTTTCTGCCCCAGCGCAGGTTCTGTGAAGAGATTCTGCATTTCAACGGAGTTCCCGAGAGGGCTACCTACGCTACAATCCAGTTTCTCTGTGTAACATGTGCGCTGATCAGCCTAGCCCTGTGCAGCTAAGGTTCTTTGCTTCATTTTTTCAGTTTTGTCTCTGACTTTTGCAGCCTGTGATCAGTGTGTGTCTGTTTAAAAACCCCTTTTCTTTGCCTTAATTCCCCCTCCTTTGTACAAAAAGACTGTAGATGTTCTTTGTGTGTTTGTTACATCATTTACAGTTTTGCATTGAAAGAGTAGAATAGTCACACTGTCGTCCTTGGATTTAGATCTGTCGTAAGTGTCGATTTTGATCTTAGGAGAAAGTTTATTTGCTGTTGATAGTCGATTATGCTTTTACTTTTATCTTTGTTTTGAATTTGTCACTTTCTAGTGTCGAAATGAGTGTTTATTTCAAAATCATAAAGTGTCGTAATCATCTCTACCTTTTTATTTCAAAAAGAAGCTTGTTTGTGTTTGTCACTTGAAAGCAAATTCAGATTTGTACATCAACTTTCTTTTTAGGCATCAATATTAAGAAACTGAAAATGAATACATGCATATGTGCATTTGCATATTGATAGTCTGTTTGGCTTGATTTAGGAAAAGTGCATCTACAGTGTGCTCTTTGCTCTTTGAGAAAAGATTGTGTCTTTCTTTTCCCCTTGTAGCTAGGATTTTCATTGCTGAAAAGAGATAAAAGTTTGCTTATCATCTTTAGATTGCATTTTAGGAATTACATCTACATCTCGTGGTGATCCCAAAAGGCAAACTTCTAAGAAAGATCAACTTAAAATAAATTGAATGAATCTAACAATGCTTTGAAACTTAACGCACAACATTTAGAGGTCTAGGCTAGAGACGTATTCCGGCGTCGTAAAGCCTGGTAACTATTGTCCTCACTGATGGTTGGGTGATTCCTCCACTTTGAGATGATAAATGCCAGTACGGACTTGTGCTCCCACGTACCGTCGAGTATATATTGGGAGACCCCTATATGCTTAAACCCTTTTATCCATAGGAAGCCTTATCGGCCGCCCTACTGATCGCAATGCACCGAACACAGCATTCGGGAAGATTGACTGTCGTACCGTAAAAAGTATTCTGCAGTTTTGCGATTGGTTTGGTACTCCCTCTACCTAGATCTCCAGAGCAGTCCCTTTCGTTCCTTTTCAGACTCCTTAACGGAAAAGGTCCATCTGAGCACTTGTCACTTCGGGCTCATTAAAAATCGAAGGAGACTAGAGTCATCTTTTGTTTTTTCTCGACTCTTTAAAATTGAAAAAACAAGTTGTGTCAAAGCGTCTTAAAATTTATTTTAAACAGAATATTCACCCCCTTTTCCTACGTTGATCTTAGGTTGAGAAAATGGAGTCTACCAACCAAGTAATTCCCCTTGGTGGAAATCCTAGTCCCTTCTCCTCTTGGGGAGATGTTGGTGCACCCCATATGGCCACATTGTTGCTTCCAGGACTGACAATTGGCTTGCCAGTCTGGCTCTTCTCAACCAATGTCATTCAGAACACCACTATTCCTGAGCAATCGAATCAGCAATTAGACGAGTCCAGAGTTTCCCATCAACCTTCTACTTCCTCTAATTCTTCTTCTCCTCCTTCCTCTTTGCTTGATGGGGCCGGCAAAGCCAATAGTCAAGTTCCTAAGGAGAAGAAGGAGAAGAAGAAGAAAGAGAAGAAGAAGAAGGAGCCAAAGGCGAATGGGGGAAAACGAGTGTCGTCTAACGAAAATCCACACACTGCACCGACCAGGCCTAAATCGCCATGTGTCATTTGCAAAGGATACCACTTTCACAGAGATTGTCCTTGCATCCCTCGGATACTAAGGGACTGGTCCCCTCGTTTGCACAATCCGGTGTCATCAACCTCTGATGATCATGTTGAAAGCACACCGTCAACTAGCGAAAGTGAAGCCCCAGGACAAAAAGGGAAAGCTAGATTTCCCTGTAAACTGTGCGAAGGCAATCATGTCGTCCACCGTTGTCCCTTCTTAGACGAAGCGAAAAGAGTTTTGGATGATCGTCCGGTTTCACCATTATGACTTCCTCCTGGATAAAAAAACCCTTGCCGAGTCCGTCGCTAGTTGAGAATCCAGCTGGCCCACTCAAGTGGTTGGCTGAAGCACCTATCATCGAAGATAAACCATCTAAATCCATACCAGACGAAAGTCAAAAGGTCGAGGCGGCAGTTGACCCGGTCTTGCCTTCAGAAGTTTTATCTTCGGATGATACAGTCACTGAAGAGAACAAGGATGACACCGTCCAAATTCTCTTCATCAACACAGACTCCGACGAACATGGGGGCAATCTACCCATTCCCTTACCGCAGGAGGGAAGTTCTTCAGAGCCATACCCGACCGTCTACTCGGTCCCACCTCCAAGCAACCTAGTTGTCTCCTTCGATTGGAATCAACTAGGCAGACCCCGTTTACCAGCAAGCATACCATTCCGAATTATCGTTCAAATATATAGAATGGTCATGGCTGGTACCATCATAGATGAGGGGGCTTCTATGAGTATCCTTTCCTCTATTGCTTGGAAAGCGCTTGTTTCACCATCGTTGTTGCCTGAGATGAGAAATCTGACAGGCTTTGACAAAGGAACCAGTCGACCTTTAGGGATCCTTCCCAATGTGCCCATAACATTGAGAGGGAAGACAGTTCAAATGAATGTAATGGTAGTTCAAGGACCCTTGGATTATAACCTACTCCTTGGGCGAGACTATATTTATTGCATGGGAGCCATCGTCTCCTCACTCTTTAGAGTAATGTGTTTTCCGCACGAAGGAAGAGTGGTGAAGCTCGTGGACCAACTTTCATTTCCCGGATCACGCATAGCAAATAGTCATATACCATCCCTAAATGGTCTCTTCACGCAAGAAATGTTTCAATCACCAGTCTGTCCTCCCGATGAGCGCAAGTAATTCGGAGGGATATGACTGAAACCCAGGGGGCATGCGTCCTGGTCTGCTTCGGCAGGAAAACTTCGGGTATAGGGTAGGTTTCCGCGGGAGAATATGACTAGTCTGTACCCCGTCTGTGATTGGAAGAGGGGTTATTCTAGAACAAGATTCTCTTGTCAAAGTTATGTAAGTGGCGAGCACCGCCACTCACCTTTGTTTATCTTGGTAGACATCGCCGAAGAAGTGTTTTGTTGGCACCGCTAATAGAACAATCTTTGGGTGACCTGTAAGAGGTAGGCCGCTCCCAGTAAAACAAATGTTTTATTGGACTAGAGAAGGGGTAACCTTGAAACCATACTTTATACCTGGGGGCATGCAAACCTTTTGGAGTGCAAGCGAGGGGTGGCTATTTATTTTTAAAATTTTTAGGACCTCTAACCCTTTAAACTCGTAGGATTAGTCATCACCTAACTTGCATAAAGAAAGGATTTGGGGAAAAGGTCTAAAAGTTGCCATTTTATATGAGACATTCTTATCATATGACTGGATTAATCGAGCAGTTTTAGCACATAGTTCAAGCTCGTTAAAAAGTAAACATAAGACATGAGCAAATGTTTCCACCCGCGTTTAAGCTCGTTAAAAAATGAACTATTCCCCGGTAAATAACCACCGTGAATGAAGCATTTCAGCCATTAAAGCCTTGGTCATGTTTGCACCGTCACCTCCACTTTTCCATTGGCCGATCATTCACCTCCATTTGATTGTTTACCCATTTTGAGGAACAGCTGCGAAGAGTAAGCCCAATTCCTACAAATTATCACAAATATGGCTACCCCAACCTCTTTGAATGTAAGACCAGTGACAACCCTTCATTTAGACATTGACCATTTGGCCCTGACAGACAAGGATTTTGAAATTAAGGACACAACCACCCTAGGCCACCTTCTAAGAATCCATTGTTGGGCCAAGGATAGGTTCCTAAACCATGCTGATGATATAAACCTTTGGGAATCCAATTTTCGTAAGTATACATTCCCAGAAGTCCACCCATTCCTAGACATAGTACATTTTTGTCATGCCTGTTATGTTCCAAGCCATAAGGCTATTGAGGCACCAAACCATGAGATATTATTCACCATCACTGCTGAATCCATCAACCAGATGCTACAAATCCAGCCTAGTCCTAATCTGACTCTTTTTTCCATTTCAAACCTGCTGGACTTGTACATCACACTAGACCCAGCCAATATCAAACAAATATTTCAGAATTTCATCATTGAGGAGTGCCATACTCCTAAAGACATTCCAACCTATGCTGCCACTATTTTTTTAGAGACTGGCAGGAGAATAATCACCATGCTCTCATGCATCCTAGGTTTCACATCATATGAGTATGTGGATGAGGTCATCATGGATTTCTTATCCATTTTCACTCCAAGCAAGCCTCCTACTGTCATGTATGATTATGCCCAATTCATTGCATACAGAGTGCATGAACAGTTCACTAGATTGCACACTGAAAGAGTCTTCAAATACTCTTCAGTGTTGTTTCATATGTGCATGTATTATTAGACAGATAAATTCCCTTTGAAGATCCAGAAATTGGACACCAAGGGAAAGGAAAGATCAATCATCTACTGGAGACCCTTGGTCCACATGTTTTCCACCTCATACAAGGACTTCATAGATTCTTTTGTATACCCAACTATGAACATGCTGACTTCTAAGACTCAGCCTAGAATCAACCCAGAAATTAAAAGAGTATTGCAATTGGCCAAGAACAACGAGGTGGGAGATTGGTAGCTTCAACATCCAACAAACCTTCAACATCCAACAAATAGTTTATGGATAGACAACTGAGTATGGAGATCTCTTCCTATGTTAGGCCAGCTGACAAGGAAAGGGACATCAAAGACATATTTAAAGAAATCAAAATGGGGAATGGGAGACTGAAAGCAGAATCATATGCACAATACCTCAAACTCACACCACCTAACTAGACTAGACTGATGTCAGCCTTTGACACCAAAGAAGGAAAAATGCAGGTCTCATTCCTACAGCCCATTGTACAGTAACTGAAGACCTAACCAGACTATAAGAAGACCAATTTTGAGGTCTTGGCGAGGGATTTTCATCCCATTGATCAAATCGAATTTCACAAGTTGGCTGGAGAAATGATATACTCCACCCTCATAGCAAAGGCCATGGTAGCTTACAAGCTCTAGGATCCATTAGATAATATAATAGCTCAATTCAAGCTGGAGAGAGCCTCTTCACAGGCTAAAGACACCAAGATAAAGTCCTTGGAGGACTTTATCCTAGAAAGCTAGACCAATCATGAAGATATGATGGACTTGGTGCTGCAACTAAATGACCAGTTGAAGGAGATGGAGAAGGAGTTGGATACCTTAATCCAGTGCAAACAAGCTAGCATTGATAATTCTCTTGCAACTGTCATTCCAATAGTGACAACAACTGTACCTTCTACTCTGGCAGCAGTATTAACTCCCACTGCTCTAATGGCCACTGCACTTCCAACATCTACACAAACTACATTAGCAATAGGATCAATAACAACAACCTCCACAAGTGAGGAAGAAAACAGGCTGGTCAAAGCAATGGAAGAAATGTCCATTCAGACCAATGAGATGAACAAATTGAAAAAGAAAGTCAGCATCCTTGAGACAGATTGCAAACTTGCCTAGATTATGCATAAGGAAGAACAACAAAAGGCTGCAAGGATGAATGAGAGGATAAAAAACTTGGAAAAAGAACTGACCTTGACTGAACCAATAGGAAAGGCTAAAGAGAAACTGTGGGTCAATATCATTGAATACGTCAATGATATTTGGCCATCCATCTAGGTCATATTTGAGTAGATAGATTTAATAAAGTAGGCTACAAAAGCCATTGGAAAGGTTAAAACATAACTTGGAGATATGCTAGAGGAAGCGACAAGAATCATCCACTTCCTCAACTCCAAGAATAAATATGAACTATAAGAGATTGAGTTACCTGATAGGACAAATATAATTTTGGAAGTCATAAGAGTCCTCAGCAAGAGGAATTTGATGTTGAATCTAGAAGATAAGTGTCAAAACATGCAGCTAGCCATTGACAGGTTCAAGGCTAAATTTGAACTTTTGAAGGAAAAAGGATTACCTAATCACTTAGTTATAAATGAAAAGTTAATGACACATGCATATTACAACAAGAAGATCAGGGAAGTGGCCAAAGAATAGGTGATCACCTCATCTATGAAGGAAATGCCAATAGGGAAAGTCTTGTACCAAACTTTTAAAAACTTGTTTTACCTCCAGTATGAGGTAAAACACCTATTTATTAATAAGCCCACTTTTGCCAAATATACAGAGGTAGATGAGATATACAGAAAAATGATCAATATGCAATTACCAGATGAATAAACATGGGAAAAATTGAATTATTTACTGTAGTAAAAGGACAGTAAATTATAAATCTACAGTAAAAAGTGAAACAACAAGGTAAAAGGATATTGACAAGTCAACAGGATTAAAGTGTATTAGATGAAAGAGTATCAAGTGAAAGGTTAGAGTTAAACAAAACATCCAGTGTAAAGACCAAACAACCAAGCAACATAAAGGGAAAAATATCAAAGAGAAAGGCTAGTAGAACCTTAATAACGAGGACATCAAACATCAGTTCAATAGCTGTCTCTATCTTCTTGCAAGAAGATATTCATTTTTTCCTAGTTTAGTTCTGAAAGTAGTTTTAGATATTTTGTAATTCCTTTTGTATAAATACTTTGAAATTCGAAGTATTAGGGTGGATTATTTTACATTTGTAGATTCATTTTGATCTAGAACCTAAGGGTGCTTGAACCATTTCCAAGTCAACAGACTGGAGCAAGTAATAAAAACATTTTGCTACAGGATTCATGAGATCAACCATTTGCAGTGAAGTACTTTCTTTGTGTGATTTTGTTACCTTTCTTATGTGTTTCATAATATTAAATGTGTTCAAAATCTAAATGAATTAACTGGAAATATCAATCAGAATTTGTTTAATTACACTTTGTTTTGCACAATTAGTCATTTACATGTTTTCTTCTAATACCCGGATTTGAGAACCCTTAATTGCTCTCTTATCCTGGTTGAATTCTTTTATTCCTTCTAAAGTTCGGCCTAGGGAACCCTTAATTGCTCCTTGGATCCGATTTGAAGCCATTCACCATTTAGCCTTCGACATTTGTAGTAACTCACCTATCTTGCCCTGTAGACATTGTTTTTAGAACTGAATCTAGTCTTGTTTGTCGGATATTCGACTCCATAGCCCAATGGTAGAAGCCAAACCTCTGTCCATTTAAGTAAAGTGATCCCACCATAAATTTTTCAAAACAAAACCCAAGTGCAAGCAATAACTAGCCTAAAATCATCTTAACTAAAACAAAGTTAAATTATAAAGAGAGAGCCCTCTCTAAGCATTAGGAAGGCTAGGTCCTGATTTCCAAAAGTGGTTTGTGGTTACCTTTTGTTTTTCTTTCTTCATACTGCAAAAGAAATATCAGAGTGATAAGAGTACCCAAAAGGTAATGTACAATTCATATGAAGCTCGGTGCATGAGTAATCTTGTCGGAAGGTAAGGCTCTAACAGTCGATAGGACTGGATGGGTCCATTGTGGTAAATGGATGGTGGCGGTATAAACATCAGAAGGGTAATAAAAAAAGGTAAAGTAAATGGAACTAAGGTGTCGGATGGTTTGACCAAGTTGGGAATGGTTGTTTTGAATGTTGTGCATGATGTTATCACTCTCATAATTCCTTTGAAGTAATAAGAAGGAAAAAACAAAGGTAACCACTATCCACTTTTGGAGATCAGGACTTAGCCTTCCTGATGCTCAGAGAGGGCTCTCTCTTTAAGATTTAACTTTTTTTTAGTTAAGATGTTTTAGGCTAGCTATGATTGTTCAAAGTGTTTTGATTTTGTTTGAAATTGGGTGGTGGGATCTCTTAAACAGATGGATAAATTGATGTCTTTTGGACCATTGGGCTATGGAGTCAACTAATAAGGAAGAAAGGCTGGATAAACTCATTAAAGGGGATGTTCCAAGGGCAAGATAGCAGAGTGTATTTCAAAATTTTTGAGACAGTGGGGTGAAAGG
Source organism: Pinus tabuliformis (assembly GCA_031772625.1). Taxonomy (NCBI): domain Eukaryota; kingdom Viridiplantae; phylum Streptophyta; class Pinopsida; order Pinales; family Pinaceae; genus Pinus; species Pinus tabuliformis. Next base: position 1,031,309,560 of record CM062819.1, read on the forward strand.
GTTTCACTCGGGGTGAGAGAGCAATTGAGGGTTCTCAGACCCAGATAATGAATGAGGAAGGCAGGGGTAATCGAAATCAAAGGGAAGCTAAGAATCCTTTAACCTGGATTATTTATGAAATCAATCTAAACCAAAGAGCAATTAATAATTATTTAATTTAAATATAAGGAGAAAACATTCAAATGCTTAACTGTTAAAACAGAGTGTGATTTAAACAAGTTTTGAAATATTATTCTAGCTATAGCATTTAGATTGAAACACATATAAGATTATGAATAACTTTGAGAAAATGACAAAAACACATGAAAATACTTGTCTAAAATTCGCTCAACACATGAATCCTTGGAATAGTCTGATCTTTATTAATCAATCCAGTTTGTCAACTCATTAACTGATACAATAACCTTATGGGTCCTCTTGATCAAGATGTATATAGAAATGTCTAATAGAATCCACCCTACATACTTCAAATTGTGAAGTATTTATACAAAAGTTTATTACAAAATATCTCAAACTAATTTGAGATTTAATCTAGGAAATAAAAATATCTTCTTGCAAGAAGATAGAGACAACTATTGAACTGCTTCATGTTGTCCCTTTTATTTTGGTATTGCTGGCTTTTATGGTTTGGGTTTTAGCCCTTTATGTTGCTTTGTTTTTTGATCTTTCACGCTGGAAGCTTCATTTACTTTTAGCTTTGATATGATACACTTTGACTTTGATACTCTTGGACCCTGCTGATCCGTCTTCATCCTTTTACCATGTTTTTTTACTTTTATTGTACATTGACTTTTTTACTGCATATTTCTATAGTAAATCAGTTAATTTATCCCACGCTTTAGCATCAGGTAATTGTATTTTTAACATCCTCCAATATATTTCATCTGCCTCGGTGTATTTGGAAAAAGTAGGCTTATTGATAAACAAGTGTTTTACCTCATGCTCGAGGTAAAATAAGTTTTCAAATGTCTGGTAGAGTAATTTTCCTATTGGTAATGCTTTTATAGATGATGTACTTACCTGCTCCTCTTGTGTCATGAGCTTGCTATTAATCACTATGGGACTGGGTAATCCCTTTTCTCTCAAACTCTGAAACTTAGCCATAAATCCATCAATGGCTATCTGCATATTCTGACACTTGTTCTCCAAGTTTAGCATTAAGTTTCTCTTGGAGAGGACCTTTCTCACCTCCGAAATTGTCTCTGTTCTATCCTCTATTTCCAATTCCTGAAGCTCATACTTATTATTACTATTAAGGAATTGGATAATTATGGTAGCTTCTTCTGAAATTTCTCCTAATTCTTCTTTTACTCTTTGGATGGCATCTGTAGCCATGTTTATTAAATCTATCTACTCAAAAGTCACTTGAATAGATGGCAAAATATCATGGACTCTAAATCACCTGAATAGATGGCCAAATATCATTGACAGAGTCAATGGTATTGGCCCATAATAGTTCCTTAGCCTGCCCAAGGGGTTCCTTTAGTGTTAGGTCCTTCTCCATGGCTTTTAATCTGTCACTCATCCTGACAATTTTTTTCACTTCTTCTTTGTCAATGATTTTGGCAAGCTTGTAATTAGTTTCCAAGCTTGTCACCTTTTCTTTGAACTTATTTATCTCTATAGTGTGTATGGACATTTCTTCCATAGCTTTAACTAACTTTGCTACTTCTTCACTTGATGTACCTGCCACTAATGTAGACTCTATTGAAACCAGTTGTGCTATGGCCATAGGAGTTGTGGGAGCCAATGAGGCTGCCAATGTGGAAGGAACAGCTCTCGTAACTGCTGGGATGACATTCATTGAGGTAGTGGCAATATCAGTTTGTTTTAATTGGATTAGGCTATCAAATTCCTTCTTGGTATCCCTTAACTGATCATTTAGTTTGAGGACCAAGTCCATCCACACTTCATGCCTAGTTTGGTTTTCCAAGACTTGTTATGTCTGGGGATACTGCAGTTGAGGTATCTTCAGTTGCTTCTTGAGTGCTGCAATGTCATCATTCTTTTTCTTGATCAGTTTTTTAGTAGCATTGATGTCTTTGGGATAATGTCCCAATTCAATCACTAAGTCTTCCAAAGACTTTATTATGGTGTCTTTGGCCTATGAGGAGGCCTTTTCCAATTGATACTAGGCTAAAATGTTGTTCAATGAATTCTGCAACTGATGGGCATCTATGGCTTTTCCTGCAAGGGTGGAGTAAATCATCTCTCCAGCCTATTTGTGAAACTCAATCTAGTCAATGGGATGAATATCCCTTAACAATACCTCAAAATCAACCTTCTTTAAATTTGATGATATCCTTGGTTGTTGTACAGCTGGATTTATGAAGGAAATTTGCATCTGTCCTTCCTTGATGTCAAAAGATGACATCAATTTAATTTGATTGGTAGGTGTAAGTTTGAGATACTATGCATAAGACTGTGCCTTCAGTTTCTCATTTCTCATTTTGATTTCCTTGAACCTGTCCTTTACGTCCTTATCTTTATCAACAGGCCTACTAAATGAGGAGAATTCTACACTATTTTGCCTTTCTAACATTTGAGTCTGTAATGTAGATGGCTCCTGTGTTTCTCCAGATGGAGTTGTGCCCTTGCTCATGTCTAACTGAGTATTAGTTATTTCTGCTGAACCTTCTGTGTCTTCCTCAACTGAAATAGGATTGAGCCTTGGCCTTTTGCTCTGGCTAGCTCCATACTACACATTTGAAGTGTCCATACCTGAAACGGAGGCTCTCTCTTTGTTCCTCTTGGGATTCTTTTCCTCATTCTGTGGAGTTTGTAAAACAGCAGGTGTACTCATGGTTCCTTCTTTCTCTGGTACCTGTAGGAATGAGCTTTCATCAAGCTATCTCTTTAAATCAAAAAAGGTATTTTCAACATCTACCTTTGTGATATCCCTATCTATGAGAGTGTTTTCTAATCGCTCAGATTGATTGGCATATCTCTATATCTCTGGTATGGGGTGATGAATGTAATTTCCCAATTTGACCTTTTGTCTTAGTTTGGTAATAAACCCTTGGGGGTAATACCTCCACATGAAACTACTCTGAAACTTCATTTGTTGCAGAATTTGATCTGCTTCCTACCCTGCTTCTCTAGAATTGCAAATGAAAGGGCCTAACTGATTTTTGACTTTGAACTAAGTTCTTTTCTTGGATGAGACAAAATTGACTTCATCAGGGTTCATTATCTGCCTATAATACTCTAGAGAAAATAAGCTCATGGGGAGGTATTTGGGGATTTTGTATGGGGCTAGCTGGCAAACATAGATTCTTATTTTAGTGTGATTTTGGTGAAGGTACCAATATCCCACCTTACTTTTCTTGGAAAATTGGATGACTCTTTTGATTTCTTGACTTACTCTGGGTGGAGGGCTTCCTATCAACATGGTCATGACTGGATGGAAAAAAGAGTCAATGAAGTCTGTATAGGTGTATGGTGATGAATACTTGTGGAATAATGGTGTCCAAATTGTGACAGAACTGGGTTGGCCTTTAGTATCCAACTTCTGGATGGTGAAGGAAAATCTGTCTGACTGATAATACAAAAACATATGGTAAAGTACAGATGAGTATTTGAATACTCTCTCATTGTGCATTCTAGTAAATTGTTCATGCATCCTTTCAGCTATGAATTGGGCATAATTGTATAAAGTAGTAGGAGGCTTTCTTGGAGTGAAAATGGTCACAGAAAAATTGAATACAGTTGTTAAAAGCCAAAGATAATTAAGAACATTTTTTCACAACACAACTTAGATGGTGGAGCACACTAGAAACAATATTTTAAATCATGGACAAATAAATCTACCTATTTGAAAGAATTATTAAGAATTTGTTATGCCATGGACCGTATCAGGAAAAGAGATGGCACCGTGGCAGTTAAAAGCACGAATCAACTACAAAATGGGTGGTAGAGAATAGAGAGGCCTGTTAAATAAAGTTGTCTACACCCAGGTATATAAGTGCTTCTTCCCTGACCTAAAGAACCTGCGTTACTAAATCTCTCTTATATTTCAAATGTGACTGAAGGCTCAAAGCATCTGAAACAGCACAGTAAAATGAAAAAAGCTGGCAGATATACTGCTTTTTTTGGAATGTTAAAAATGGATAGAATGCAAGACTTTTTGGAAAGATGAATGGGCTGGGAATCAAACCCTTTCTGAATGAAGTAGTACAGCAGTCAAAATTTTGCAATTCAGAATAAGCTAAACACTTTGATTATAATCCTAGTTAACAGAATAGAGGTCTATTGCAGAAGACAAGGCAAAATATCGCTTCTAACAGACAAATTGAATACAGTTGTTAAAAGCCAAAGATAATTAAGAACATTTTTTCACAACACAACTTAGATGGTGGAGCACACTAGAAACAATATTTTAAATCATGGACAAATAAATCTACCTATTTGAAAGAATTATTAAGAATTTGTTATGCCATGGACCGTATCAGGAAAAGAGATGGCACCGTGGCAGTTAAAAGCACGAATCAACTACAAAATGGGTGGTAGAGAATAGAGAGGCCTGTTAAATAAGGTTGTCTACACCCAGGTATATAAGTGCTTCTTCCCTGACCTAAAGAACCTGCGTTACTAAATCTCTCTTATATTTCAAATGTGACTGAAGGCTCAAAGCATCTGAAACAGCACAGTAAAATGAAAAAAGCTGGCAGATATACTGCTTTTTTTGGAATGTTAAAAATGGATAGAATGCAAGACTTTTTGGAAAGATGAATGGGCTGGGCATCAAACCCTTTCTGAATGAAGTAGTACAGCATACATGATATCATGGTTATAATTTTCTTGCACCTTTCAGAGAAAATGACAGAAACATATGGAGGGGCATCTTTAGGAATATGTTGCTCTTCTACAATGAAAATTTGGAATATTTGGACCAGTTTAGATGGACTCAACTTGGTGTACAGGTCTAACAAATCCCCAATGGAGAGTGGGGTTAGGTTTAGACCTAGTTGGACTTGCAACATCTCATTGATTAATTCAGCTGTGATGGTAAACAAGACTTTTTGGTCAAGGGACATTATAGTTCTCTAGCTGGGAATGTAACAGGCATGTCACATATGGACAATCTCAGGAAAGATATGTACTTGTGGAAACTGGTGTTTGGGAAAATTGGAGTCCCAAAGGCCAATGTCATAAGAATGTTTCAGATATCTATCCTTACTCAAACAATGAATTTTGAGGAGGACTTGATAGGCACTTGTGTCTCTGATCTGAAAACACTTGTCCGCCAGGGGAAGGTGGTCAAGGTCCAAATGGGGAGTTGTGATAGGTCTGACATCCATGATGATGGGGGCAACCATAATTCAGTTCTTGTGGATTTGAATTTGGAAATACAGGTTTATTCAGAGGTTTTGAAGGAAACTCGGAAGCTTTCATAAGGGTTTGGGAACACAATTTAATTTTTAAAGTAATTTCAATTAATTTTACTTAATTAAAACACTTTAAAGATTGAACGTTTTCAAATTGAAAGGTTTGTCTGGTAATTTGTCTTCAAATACCTGGGATTCGGTGAGTTAACTTCAAATTTTAGTGTTCTTAGCAACTGCAGAAGTTTGAATGGCTTTGGTCCGGACTGAGAGGTTCATTAAGGTTTCTACAACTTCTTCTAGAGTGAAATTTTAGGTCAATTGGTGGTTTCAGCATTTGCAAGTGTCGCAATGGTTTGCAGAGGTTCATAAAGAAAATGGGTGAAAAAGGCAAAATAGGGCTTGTAGGCCCTTTTATTGAGCAACGGTTACTTTTTGGCAGGTAATTTACAAATGAATAGTGGGCAGTTTTTTGGGTTGGAAGGGGAGGTGGTTTCCCAAGCTGTTGCACCACTTTTATGTAGGAGGTGGTATTTTGGAGGGGTCACCTGATCTATGCCAGCACTTGACACGTAGCAGTTAGAGGGACAGGGAAAACCACTTTATCGGGTGGGTAGAGGTTAGCCATCGGGTGAACCCAATATGGCTATGGATCGTTGGATGTGGGTGCTGATAATCGAACAACAGTTGGGTTGGAGATGTGCACAAATGAAATGAGCATAGGTTTAGGGGGGTCCTAGGGCTTTAATCCTTGGCAGTTTGGGATTAATTAGGATTTAATTATGGGACTAAATGATCGAGCGAGTTTTAATGACGAAATTTATCGGTTTTGTTGGGGATATGGGGTAAAGTATAGTTTATAACTAAACTAAGGGTTGGGGTATTATATAGGGGATTTAATTATATACTGGAAAATTTATATTGGGAACTATAATATTATGTTAAAAATTAATATGAAATGAAATGAGCGGAGCAAAAATACCACTAAGCATAATGTAATATTTGTGCATTTTATTCACATACACTTTATACTTAGGATAAAATCTTTTTGTGGGCTTTTTTAATGAAATGGAATTTAACTTGGGGTTATTTACTTTTCATAGGGAAATTGAGCTTAACCTAGGAAAAGGGGTTTTATTAGGGTAATGAATTTTATTAAGGGAATTCTAACACTTGATGTCCATAAGTCATCAAGTGGAGGATCGGTCCCACCAAAAGTCAAAGAAATGCTCTGAGCCCTTATGACTTGAAGGATTTTTAGTACTAGAACTTACTTGTTTATGGGGAAATTAGTGAGTAAAGGGATGAAATGAATGAGGGGGAGCTAATTAAATCAAGTTGTAAACCATTTTTTTTGCTTTGTTAACTGCCCATGCACATTGAAAGATATGATTAAGCATGATAAATGTGCTTTTGTCCAATCAACTTTATACTTCATCAAACTTTCTTCTACTTACCCATTACTTACCCTAACATTTTTTTCTTCATTTATTTGGGTGCATTTAGGCTAGCAGACCCTTATCATTCATTTTTCTTTTGAAAAGTAAACTATCTAATTCTAACCTTATATCATCCAAGGGCTCAGATTAAACTGATGAGCTCCTTTTATTTTCTCTACCTATCTAATGATCTGCCAAGATTAAACTGTTTGGTCAGATTTTATTCTCTAACTATAAACATAAAATTCAAAGCATGAAATAGTCAAGATTAAGCAGTTTGACTACCATGGGTTGTGGCATGTATGACAAGCTACACACAACCACTGTTTAAGACAATAAAGCAGTGAAATAGTAGTGGCATTTAGACTTGCACACTTTCATGATCTGTTTTTGTTTTTGGGGTTCATATATTTTCATTTTTTGATCTTTTCTTATTCTTTTTGTCCTTTGATATTTCTTTTAGGACATACCCTCTTTACATTTTTTAATTTTTAATGTGGAAAATATTTACAGAAAGCAAATTTATATACAATATTACAAGGCTTAAACTTAGCCAATTCAAAATTATGAATCCCATCACTATAGGACTCTAACACATGCTATGCACAAATAAGGGAGTTCTCTTAACCTAGACCTTATGTTATCTGGTAATTATGTTATGATCATGATTATGCCAACATTTATATAGGTACACATGTATGCATTTATGTTGTTGTCTAACAAGATGATGATTATTTCATGCTAATGATTATATATGTATATATGTATGTATCTATGTCATAGTTTGACAGGGTTGTTAGGGATCGTTCTTGTGGAGGAATGATTTCTTATGCACGTGAATGGCATGAAGAGATTCTTGGTTTATGAGGAATCAAGTGGGAAGAGTAGCTTGACACATTGTTGGCTTGAGGGGGCCTAACCTAGGTTCAGAGTTAATTAGCCAAACAAATCCCTACACTACTGGCCCTTTCGGCAACAACCTGCAGAGCGAGGACTTAGGTATCACCTGAATCAGTATGGAAGGATGCTGGCACCAAGTTTTTGCACCCTTGATATGTCTGAGGGGTCGATTTAGTCCAACTATGAATACCTTTGTGCAGGTTAGTTCGAGCATTGCCTTGACCTGCGAGGCCTTTGCTATCTGCTATAATCTCCTTTGCCCAGCCCTAACCAGGGGCTGAGGAGCTTTCGCGCTACTAAGGTAGCGATCTGCGCTATTTTCCCCAAGTTACACCATGAATCTTACTTATCTTCTTATAATTGTTAGTTAACTTCATGTAAGTAGATAGTTTATCTTATATTCACTTAATCAACACAATCATATATGTTCGCTCATCATATAAATAACAGGAATGTAATTTATACAAAATAAGCTTAATGTAGAAAACCGTAAATAATTACACATGAATGGTAAAAAGCTTCTCTTTATTATTGCTTCAATTGGTTACAGACTCAACCTACCTTGCACAATCAGTTGCAGGGGTCCGTTCACTCAGTTGCAGACTACTAGGTCTCTGTGTACTCAACTACAAAGCCTTCTCCTATTCTACGACCCAATGACTAGATTCTACACTTAGATAAGAATCAATTATTCATCCTTCCTTTGTCAATTGATCCGGTCCTTTACAACTTAGAGCCTCACTCTATTTATACAATCCCATGGTCCACGGACCATGGGTAGATCTCTAAAGCCGACATTACATTACAAAAATGAGGTTGGATAACCCTATGACTCATTTACAAGTTTGCACTCCGCACCCACAAAACGCAGAGTCTTTACATCGGATTTAGTCAAAATTTGGGCTTTAATCCCCAAACCTTCCCTTGGGGGATCTCGTGCCCAATATACCCCTAGCACAAACATCATGGCTCACCCTCGAGTCACTGTTTCGGTGCAAAGATCTTTGCACGGAGACATCCCAATTCTTCCTGGACCACTGCAAGGTTGGCAGCGCAATGAGTGGCTACTTGTTGTACATCCTGGATGCGCTGTTGAGAGACTGCGGTAGTTGAACTGCTTCCCTGCACCTAGTTATAGTCCCGCACCTCCTTTTAGTTGCCTAGAGCACTAAGAGTGTGCTTCGGTTGGCTAGTCAGATAGCTGGGCCACCTATGTATGGCTTCAACCGATTTCCATTCACTTTTCATGGGAAAGGTTCTCCATTTAACTTTACCAACTACACCCCACCACCATCTGTGATTTCCTTGATAACATATGGTTCCAGCCAATGCATTCTGAGTTTTACCGGGAATGATCAAACTTATTATCATACAGTAACACCAAATCATTCACCTTGAAGGTGCGCAACTTAATATGTCGATCGTGCCATGCCTTTTGACACTGCTTTTGTACCTGTTGGTGAAAGCCAACCAAAAATCATTCTTCCTCAAGTTCCTCTAGCTGCGCGAGCCTCTCCTCTAGGGCTCTGTGATCCATCATATCCATGGGCACTACTATGTGTAGACTAGGCATGATATACTCCATCGGCATTACAACATTTTCTCCATAGCTCAGCCCAGAAGGCGTCTGTTCCATCAGTTTCTTGTACGTTGTTCTATAAGCCCATAAAATTGCTGGTACGCATAGGTCCCAATTGTTTCGTTGTGCACTACATACCTTGTTCAATGCTTCACAAACTTCGTTAAATTTTTCCATGTGATTGTTCTCTCCACACTCTATCATTGCAATTGGAGGAGATGTTTATGCATTTTCCCCCCTAACACATGCTTATTGACCATATTCCCCAACACGAAGTTCATGTGCATCCGCGCAAGCTGTTTTCCACTTGCTTGTACCCACCTAGATGGATGCGAGTGCGAACTATTCCTTCCATTGTATTTATCAGCCAATCACACCCTAGGTTTTCCAAACCATTTGCGCATCGTCCTCCTACATGCGTGCCGATCTTCAAAGATTCCTTTGTGCATACCCCATCAACTTGTAGGCGTAGCGTGTAGTACCCAATTCAAGGCTTGGAAACGTTGTTTTTCCAGCACCTCCCTTTCAAATCTGTCCAAGAAGGCATCCACCTAACTTAACCCATCATGAGTAGGCAAATCTCTCACTTCTTTCGATACGTAGTGCATTTATCTTATCATCATATTACATTTCAATGTGGTTACCTCGTGTAACCAATTTTTCCATCGCTCTATCTCCTCATCAGAATCTGATGGACAGGAGCTTTCGTGCTCCCATGAGATTCATCTATCCGCGGTGGGATTTACCCAATCTTACTTTCACGCAGTTATTTTGTAGATGCAGTCCAAATCATTGTCACCTTTATAGTCGCGCACCGGCTATGTGTAGCGCGATCCCTCAACAGGGTCTAAGGGTATAACTACGTGCAGAGACTTCTTCTCAAAAATCATCTTGCGCTTCTTCAAATTAATCACCCCATTCATGTCAGTGGCCCAATCAATTCCTAAGAGTGCGGGGTAGGGATTGTTGTCATCAACAATCTCTATCACTTCAAAGTCTGCTAGCGCGCTCACTCCCTCAATATCCACAATGATTCCCTGCAATCTCCCCACAGGTATTATCTTTTGTTGGTTCACCATTTGCAGCTGAATAGGAGACCATTACAGCATAAGCCTCCCCATGTTATCCCATGTATGCTTTAGCAAAATGTTTGCATCTGATCCTAAATCCAGAATTACTTGGTCCATCTCATATTCTCCAATTGCGTGGTTAATCTTATTTCTCTTCCCCTCCTCATCTTATGCTTTCCAATCTTCTAGACTACGCGAGGTTCTCCTGGCGCAGTCCCAGCACATCTGTTAACGAGTTCCTATAGTCCCTTTACATCTTTATTGTCAAGCAGTAACTTCATGCATGTTTCTAGGAACGTCGTAAGAATAGATGGGTCCATTTATAGCTCTAGTCTATCTTTGCTTCCTAAAATGGAGGCATCAGTGAAGCTGTTCTTAGCTTCCATGAAGGTTTCCTTAGCGTGCTCCAAATCAAATTTTGCTTCTTTCGTCAGAGCCTTGCGAACCCAAGTACTATCTTTGGGCTATTTTCCTTTATCATCTCCCATCAAGATTCTACTTTAGAGCACAATGTTCACATCTGGATCTTCCTCGCATGGCTCAGACCTCATCATCTGAAGGTTCTGAGTCATGGGAGGTGGTAGTGCTCTGTTGTTGCGTATCCTAGCTATCAACGTAGGATGATCTTCCATCTCATGATCAAACAAGGTAAAGTACATACATGATGGACATGTTGGGTTCATACAATCATGGGCATAATTTCCTGGCCCTCTGCAACTGTAGCATATCAGTTGTCTGCGACCTCTTCTAGGTCCTCCTCCACCTCGATGTCATTCACACCCCTGAAATCCTGTTCACGCCACTCCTATATTCTAGTCTAGGGGCCGCGATTCATCCTGAAATCTGTAGGTGGGAGTTCTATCCATCATCAACTCATAGCTTCTACAAGTGCTCTCATCTTGTCCCACTGGCCTACAAAAGTTACAGAACAATTGCTGCGAATTGTGCATACTTTTGTAGCAAATGGCAGTTGTTTGTAGGGTGTTTCCCTCCTATTTGACAAATCGCGCACCACAAAGCAAGTGCCATGATAGGTCCTGCTTGTGCTTCCACCCTTAATGGCATCGTTCCTCCTCCCATGAGGTAATTTGCGAACACCAAGCAGTGGTCCTTATCATGACCCTGAACCTTACATTTTACACACCACACTTCTTCGCACACTTCTGGGTGAGCAGTCCTATCCTATTTCAGACTCTGCATCTCAATGAATAAGTTTTTCAACTGTGCATGGATCTGTTGAACTCCCAAGTTAGGATCCTATGTCAGGGTCTCATGTAGCCACATTGCAATCTCTAAGGCCTTTGCTTGAGCCGTTAACTTCTGTTGTGATAGTGCACTCCTTAGATGTGGCGTTAACGATGCTACAAACCTTTCATGATGTTTTCCATCCATCAGATTCATATTAGCTTTGCAAATCATACACTTCAAACTTTGATCCAACTCCCAAGGAGTTTCACCTGGTAGCATCGTGATTTATTTGAACCCAATGATCGACTGTGCTTCAAACTTCGGGCTGCTAAATTCCCTATTTAGCGCTGCTTGGATATCCTTGATTCTCGCATTTGGATTATCATTAAAATTCTTAATATACTAGGTCAGCGTGTGGTCTTACAGGGCGTTAACCAGTGTCACTTTCTTTATATTGCCATCTGTAACTCCCTAGGCTTCCAATACGGCTTTTATGACGAACCAGAATTTGTCTGGATCCTCATTTCCTACTCCCTTGAACATCATGAACTTTATCGTGCTTTCCATATTGACTCGTGGTGGTAGCGAAGGTGGTACAGGTGAAGATGGAGGTGATGGTGGTGAAGCTGGTGGTAATGTGGGTGGGGGTGGTATGTGTGGAATTCTTTGCCTTATCAGATGGATCACACTTCATAGAGACACCTTCGTGAGCTCTTCCTCATCCCCTCACAGAGGTGAAATCAAAGGGATATTCTCTAGTCCTTCGCTTCCTTCGTTTCTGTAGGTTTTTTTGCTTCGCATAGCTCTGAACATCAAGGTAATTGCATAACCCTCTTTTCACACAATAGAATTTTAATCCAAGTATTCAGAGACTTTACATACCTACCTCGCGGTTCTTTGAGAATGCGTCGCTTTGCCTCACTATAGCTGACTGAAGTATCTACTGCAAACTCAGTAATGAACCCTCCTATAATCCAATCGAGCCAGTGATCAACAACACGTGCAATCTTATCCTCTGATGCTTCCAATCTGCTCACCAACTATGGGGTCCACAAAATAGGACTGTCGAGTTTCCACCTTCCATGGCTATCTGCTAGCTTCACGATCCACTCGTACAACTCAGTAGAGAATGATGCGAAGAAGATTTTATGGATATCTATGTACAGGTGGCAGTCTAACCACTCTTCTTTTGTCGGTCATGGATTCCTGTTATCTTGCATTGCAAACTCGTGAATAATCCTATCCAACCAACCTTCAATTTCCTTCTTAGTTGGATTCTAATGATACAACATCAAGCATCTCTATGCAGATTCTGGTCCCGACAACGAAACCATTTGTTTGCTTGAGGGGGCCTGACCTAGGTTTGGAGTTAATTAGCCTAACAAATCCCCACACTACTGGCCCTTTCGGCAACAGTCTGCAGAGCGCGGACTGAGGTCTCACCTGAAGCAGTATGGGGGGATGTTGGAACCAAGTTTCCAAACCTATGAGATGTCGGAGGGGTCGAGTTAGTCCAACCTTGAATACCTTTGCGCAAGTTACTTCACGCACTGCCTTGACCTGCAAGGCCTTCATGATCTACTATAATCTCCTTCACGCAGCCCTAACCAGAGGTTAAGGAGCTTTCCCACTGCTAAGGTAGTGATCTACGCTATTTCCCCAAGTTACACCACAGATCTTACTTATCTTCTTATAACTATTAGTTAACTTCACGTAAGCGGATACTTTATCTTATATTCACTTAATCAACACAATCATATATGTTCGTGCATCATATAAACAACATAAATGTTATTTACACCCAATACACTCAATGCAGAAAATACTAAATAATTACATAGTAATGGTAAAAAATTTCTCTTTATTAATGCTTCAATCAGTTATAGAATCAACCTACCCTGCACACTCAGCTGCAGGGGTCTGTGCACTCAGATGTGGACTACTAGGCCTCTACGCACTCAACTGCAGAGCCTTCTCCTATTCTGTGACCCAACGAATCGACTCTACACTTAGATAAGACTCAATTCTTCATCCTTTCTTTCTGAGTTGATCCAGTCCTTTACAACTTAGAGCCTTGTTCTATTTATACAATCCCATGGTCTGTGGGCCATGGGTAGATCTCTAAAGCTGACATTGCATTAAAAAAATGAGGGCGAACAACCCTATGCCTCATTTACAAGTTCGCGCTCCGTGCCCACAAGACACAGAGTCTTTACGTTGGATTTAGTCAAAATCTAGGCTTTAAGCCCCAAAACTTCTCTTGGGGGATCCTGCACCCAACACACATCTAAGAGGTTAGTATCATGTTGTTATGAGTTGATATTATGTGATTATATTATGTCTATGTTATGGATAGGTTATACCAAGGGATGCATCAATAGAATGAAATTTGTGTGGTTCGTGGCATGCTAGGTTAAGCATGGATGGCAGAGAGACACTAGAAGCAGAGTTGTAGCATATGTTGTATATTGTTGTGCATATTTTTATATATGTTGTACATGTTGTAGCGGTGATCTTGTGTGCATGCGATGTTGAGTATATATAGCATGTACATTTTGTTATGCAATGATTATGTATAGGATGGTACATATAGTGTTGTGTGGATAATGCATATGCAGTGACGGGAGTAGATGGTGCTATGTACATATGGTGTTGTGTGCATGTTGTGCATTTAGTGCTATGTACATATGATGTTGTGTGCATGATTGTAAAAGTGGTTATTTGAGCATGTGCTGTTGTCTACTTTTTATACATTTGGTGTTGTATACATGTCGTTCATGTGGCGTTGTGTACATGTGGTATCACATTCCTGTCGTGCACATGGTACCATGTAAATGTGGTATTGTGTACACATTGTACAGTGGTGCATTCTACATGAGGCGTTGTGTACACATTGTGAAGGTGGTGCCGTGTACATGTGATGCTATGCACATGTTCTATAGGTTGTGTGGTGTAGTTGTACATATGTTATTGGTTTACATGTGTTATTGTGTGCGTGTCGTACATGTTGTGTTGTGTACATGTGGTACTATGTATGTGTATTGTGTAGTTGTGATATCATGACATGTGTACTCATTGTGTTGTACTATGTGTAGTACATGTATTTTGTTGTGTTGTATGCCAAGTTTACGTACATGTGTTATGTGGCATTGTACATCGAGTATAGTTGTATGAGTTGTGTTGTATATTGGTTGTATGCGTATGCATTTTTGGTGTCGCACGTTGTGTGCAGGTGCATGTCTTGTGATGTACATTGTGTACGTATACGTGTTGTGTTGTGTTGTACACCAGTTTCAAGCATATGTATTATGTTGTGTTGTACACTAGGTGTAGGTGTATCTATCGTATGTCAAGTGGAGATTCATGTATTGCATGGTGTGGTATGTCGTGTGTGATTGTATGTGAAATGTACACTACGTGTATGTACACACAGTTGAGGAAAAGGCACTGGGTGTTTGTCGGGTGAAATAATCGATCCAGAGTGCATATGGAATAAGGACAAAGGTATAATCTAAGGATTGATGGAAGGATAAGCATCAACATTTTATTTCACTTTTATCATGCATGTGATTTATGATTCTGGTTTATGATGATTACATGTGATCTATGATTATGGTTTATGATGGTTTATAATGGTTACATGTGATTTGTGATTTTGATCTATGATGGTTATGTTTTGAGCTAACCTGATGTGATATGTTTATACATGACGATTTGATCAAAGATGCTAGTTTGAATTTTCGTGATAGGAATTAAACAAGATTGCAAGTGTACCTTATTGATGAGCCACCAATGAGGTATGATTTGAAGTTATTTCAATTTATTTTGAATCTAATGGAAATTATGTTCTTGGAAAAGGAATGTATGAACATGTCTGGTTGAGTGGCCAAAATCGACTATAAGAATTAGCAGTAACAGTGAAAGAAATTGGAACATGCAACAGTATGTTGGTAAAGTATTTGGGAACAGGGCCATTGTGGGACACTAATACCCAATATTTTCCATTGATTGCCATGAGTATGCTATGACTGGTGTGATAGTTTTAAGGATGAGATATGCCTTGGTTTTTATATCTTCTGATGTGAGGAAGCATTCCCAAGGGATGGACTATGCGAGATGGGGGTGCCAGCGAAACTTGGAAGGTGAGTGACTGCATAGAAGGAATCGACTCGATTACCCAAGGGACTGTGTAGCAGAGAAGGGAAGACCGGGGATGGATTTCTTTTGGTCATTAGCATTCCTAGATCGAACCATATGCACATTGGGAGTGCACCCTAGAACAATGAGTCAGTAACTTTTCACTGAGAGGACAAGTGGCACAAGATTGTAGTGCTAGACATTGGATGTAGATTTGACTTTGTAGTGGATTCTAGACTTCCTTGGAAGGAGGTGAATGCTAGTATAACTTTGAGGGTGGAGGTGTGAGCCTCTAGATTCCCTTAATGTGGATGCAGGAATCGTATCCTTTCATTTGTTGGCTGAGAAAATGTATATATGTTGATATGTGTGTATTATTGTAAATATTGTATCGAGCTAGATTTATAAAGCTCCGTAGACAATATGGTTATTTACTGGTCAAAGAAAATGTGTATGTGTATATATGGTTATCGTAAATACCATAATGAGTTGTGCTATAAATCTCCAATAAAAGATATGTTTTTCATGATTTAGTAGTGGTAATTGTAAATACTGCAACAAGATAGGTTATAAATCTCCATAAGTAGTATGTTTTTTTTATTTTTTTTTCAGCAGTCTTGTTGGTTATAGGTGTCATTGAACATCAAGGATGGTATTCCCCTAGGGGGCAGGGTTCTATAACAGCCCTGGTGAAAATTCATGTAAAAAAAATGTATCAGGCTATGGTGAATGGGACATGGATTCCAAGTTGAATGGTGGGGGAAACATTCTAGTGGGTGTTGATTTGGTTTATTATGGATAAGGAAATTGGAAAAGGAAATGGCTAAGGCTTTGGAAAGGCATGAGGCATTAATTGGCATTTTATTTATGAAAATAATGGAAATTAGGAGAAAAGGAAGGTGAAAGGTCACACGTTGCATTTGAGGAGGAAAATGCAGGAAAATAATGGAAAATCAAGAAAATAGGCCTCATTGATAAAAAGCCTTCTGAGGATCAGTGGGTAAGATTTTGACACGTTTTGGTGGAGTTCTCTTCTATTCTCTCTCTCATACTCTTGGATACTTAGAGTTTTCTTGGATCTCTCTTGGAGGGTGTGCCATGGATTTTTGGAGCAAGAAGGAAGAGGAGGAGTAGGAAAGAACAAGAGGGTATTGGGATAAAAATATACAACATTTTTGCTTGCAGGTACTGAGTTGCATGTATGCTTTCCTCACTAGTTTTGGCATGCATGGCACATGAATGTGGTTTCTTGGTTTCATGGAGGATTTCCTAGATTGACAGTGGATTTTCATAGCCTTTCCATTTCCTGTATAGCCATGGAGTTTGTGGTTTTATTTCCTTTTTGTGTTTTTGGTTGGTTCTCATGTTTCCTTAGCTTGGGTTGAGTTACTAGTTCCTAGAGCCTTGGTTGGACAAATGCTCTAGAGCCTTGTAACAGCTTGGGTTGAGTTACTAGTCCCATAGCCTTGGTTGGACAAATACTCTGGAGCCTTGTAATAGCTTGGATTGAGTTACTAGTCCCGTATCCTTGGTTGGAAAAACACTCTAGAGCCCTTGGTGGCTTGAGTTACTAGCCTTGGAGTCTTGGTTGGACAAATGCTCTGGAGCACAGTGGAAGCTATGGGTTGAGTTACTAGTCCTAGAGCCTTGGTTGAAAAAATTCTCTGGAGCTCAACGACATATGTGGGTTGAGTTACTAGTCCTAGAGCCTTGGTTGGAACAAATGCTCTGGAGTCCTGAATGGCTGGGATAAATACTGAAGAGATGATGGTTTTGTGATGTCTGACTGTGAGGTTGAATCACTATTTGATGGGTTGAGGTGGATTGCCTCTGGAAGCCTTGGATGTGTTTTGATTGATTTGTTCTTTGATATCCCACATTCATGCTTGGAATATGGCACGGGGGTGAATGGATGAAGACAGATTTGGCTCAACCATTCCATGGTTGGGTGGAACGTGGAAGTCCCATCCCAAGTTTTGATTTTTTCATCATTAATGAAAGGTTATTTCTCTTGGTATTTATATGAGTATTATGATGGATTATATGTGGTGCATATGGATGTGATTTCATTGATATTTCTATCCCTATTATGCTATTTATGTATATGTTTTATGACAACAACTATGTATGGATCTCATCATGTTTTTACTTGTCAATGAATGAACAATGTACCTATGACCTAATGGATGAAATGGAAACTAATGTGATAAAGAGAGAATGCTTCATAGAGAATCTCAGATAAGTATGAGACTCATTTGCCGAGATCTGTTATTTACACATGTAGCTTGCATATTTACTAAGTGTTTGAAAAAATGTTTGTCATGGTTAGGCTTGGTTTGGTCAATCCCTTGATTAAGTTTTGTGTTAGAGGCTTTTCCTTGGTGTAATTTATTTTCTTGGAAGGTCTCATCAAGTTCTAGGCATTGATTTGGAGACTAGCCCTAAGAAGTGGTTTAAATCTTGTAGTCTCTAGCACAGAACTAGTTGAAAAGGACTGCAGTCTCTCCCTTGTAGGAATTGTGGGAGCGAATATAGGGTTCCAGTCATATGCATGCCTTATCACAAGAGAGACTTTGGGTTTAATTCATTTAAATGATAGGTTAACTCAAGGGTTGGGAACCTAGAGTGGTGGATTAGCTCTTGGGGGTCTTGAAGCACTTGACGGAGGTTTCTAAGGTCTTCTTTTGTCGAATCCATTTCCTTAAGGTTACCTAGGAGGATGAGTCTTATCATAGTGGCCTCTCATCGCATGTTTACCTTGGCTAGCCAATTTCTTGGGTAGATTGGGAGGAGGGTGCTACAATTGTATGCTAGATTCAAAGGCTTCTCATAATTTAATTCCCTTCTCAGTGATGAATAAAATAAACCTTCATATCACTAAACCATAGAAGGATTTATATTCCTTTGACTCTAAGAAAGTCAAGTGTGTTGGGACAATTAAAGACCTTGTAGTTTTTCTAGATAAATCTAGCCATAAGTATTGTGATATATGTAGTACTTGCAGATATCCCAACATGATTTGGAATGTTTATTTCTAGATCTTGGGGAGCTAAGCTGGGAGGAGTGTTGAAGCTAGATTTTACTTACACAATCATTCATGTATTCAGTGGAGAAGAAAGAAGATTGTATAAGGAGTCGAGATTTGGTAAAACAATTAAGAAAGATGGTTCTAGAAATTCTCTTATTTATAGCCAAGATAAAGATGGTTTTTCTTGTTTTATGTTGCAAGTACCTGAAGAAATTGCTGAAGGTACACAGGTGCGAGTTTCTTCAACAATTTAGAACAAAGAAGAAGTAGTAAGTGGAGTTCGGAAGTAATATTCTGATGGATAATATTCAAATGAAGGGAATTATGTAAGTGTTCTTCTACTTTCCCCAAAAGGTGAGATCATTCCCCTTTCTTAAAAGTTGGAATTTGACTCTACCAATAATATAACAAAGTATGAGGCTCTAATTCTTTGTTTGCAAGCGTTACACAATATTTTGTCACACCTCCCACACTTCCCTGTGACATACCCCAACGTTCCTGAAACATGACCATCATGTAGTGTACTCATTCATATATGCAACTCATATCCTCCCTCAAACATTTATTAGAAAATACCTCGAGCTTTCCCTGAAGAAAGTAGCTCTAAAACCCTAATTTAAGGATCATCGCTTGTATGAGGCCAAAAACAATGATGATCGCCTGTTGCACTATACTTGAACCATGATGGAATCGCTCTATTCACTTGTATACCCATGATGATCCCAAAAAGGAAAATTTTCCTAAAGAGAATGAGAAACTTTGTGATATAGAAGCTTCTAGAGCACCGAGCTGGAGGTTGTTTGGCATAGATGAGGTCACATTCTCCCAAGTTGGCCTCTTGGCCTTATCCTTATGAGCTACCTCCTTGAGATGAGGGCCTACTCCTATCTTTGGACATATCCTAACTCCCTTTCCCAGCCTATATATTTGTCCTCTCCTATTCCCAAATGGTTAGGCTGGTTGGTCTGGTTGGCCTATGACTATTTGCACCCTTATGCTAAGTTTTGCTTATATGCTATTCATTTGGCTTGGAGAGCTTAGCTTGGACTTGGATATTCATTCAAGGAGAGCCTATCAAAATCAAGTCTTGGTTGTATGCTTCTCCTTATGTTCTATTAATATACAACTACTAGTTCATTTTCCCTAAATGTGTATGCTCATGTATCATTTAGCTTAACATTCCTTGATTAGTTAAGTAGGTTGCTTTTGAATATGTTATTTTTATTTGCATGCCTTGTTTTGTGTTGATCTCTTGTGCAGGTCCATAAACTCTAAGAGTAGAAAGAATGAGCCCGTAGTGCAAGTGATTCAAGGTATTCAACAAAGGATATCAAGATAGCATCAGAACATGGTAGGTCATTTTCTTAATCTCTATTTTCAATTGCAACTTAGGAAATTGTCTAGTAGATTGTCAGTTTGGTTGCTAGACCCACTCATTGGGCTAGAGGGATCGTCTCTGTCTACAGAGAGGATTTATTTAGACAAAAAAATGGTGACTCCACTGGGGACCCTATGATCCTTTCCATCGATCCTTCACCTTGTTTTTGTGATGAGTTTGACCAACCATCCATTCCTAGACTTGTCTACTTGTCTATAACTATTTTTACTTTCTGGTTGTTAGGTAAAATTGACTCAGGGTTTGGGTCAAGGTTGACCTGGTTAAATAGTAGTGGTTTTAGGTACATGGTATAACGTACCCATGGTATCATGGTCCATGGTATTGCATGTAATGGAGCCTGTAAAAGGCTAGGAATACTTCATTGTAATGTAGGCCTAGAGTTGAGTGCTGAAGGCTCACTTGGCCGGATTGGCCAGTGTTTTGGCCAATGCTGATGGGATCTCATTGGGTTTGTTTTTTCCCCGGATTTGGGGTTTTCCTAGATAAATATTATGTGTATAATATTTATGTGTATTGTTGCTGGTTATTTTATTATTCCTCTCTATAAATCTCGGTAAATCTCAGTAACTATTTATATTCTCTGGTAAATTTTCTAACAACTGGTATCAAAGCTAAGTTGGCTTCAGAAGGATGTTTTTTGTTGCCAAGGGTTTGCATTGGCCTGGTAGATAGAGAGATAATTAAGTTTTTCTTGTAGATATAGCTCAAAAGCCATAGATTGTGAAGCAAATTGCACACTATTGGGTCATGAGAGATTCACTGGATGAGGAGGATATGTGCACATGGATTAATTAATTGATGAACCATGTACTTGAAAAGAACACCTAGATAATTGGTGGTTACAATAGCTTGTGACCCATGTAATTTGGTAGATGGGTTATTTTTATATGGACATTGATGTCATATGCACAAATGAAACAACAAGGGTAAAAAAAATAAAAAATTACTATAATGGAGTGAAATTTTTAATTTTCATGTAAATGGGCATACTGCTGTAAGACCTGGTAAGGCATGCATACCCTTGAGTAATTACCGGTAAAGGCTGGGTTAGACCTAGGTAATAGGGCGATGTTGGTTTAATAAATCCCGGGTAAAAACTTTGAAGGGGGTAATGGCTAGAGTGAGCATGATTGTCTCACTTAGCAGCTTTTGACTGGATTTAGTCAAGGAACCCAAGTCAAGTTTAAAGGGGGAATTGTTAGGTAAAATTGACTCAGTTTTTGAGTCAAGGTTGACCTGGTTAAATAGTAGTGGTTTTGGGCACATGGTATAGGGTACCCATGGTATTAGTGTCCATGTTATTACATGTAATGGAACCTATAAAAGGTTGTGAATACTTCATTTTAATGTAGGCCTAGAGGTGAGTGGTGAAGGCTCACTTGGCTAGATTGGCCAGGGTTTTGGCCAATGCTAATGAGATCTCATTGGGTTGGGTTTTTCACCCGATTTGGGGTTTTCCTGGATAAATATTATGTGTATTGTTGTTGATTATTTTATTATTCCTCTCTGTAAATCTTAGTAAAATCTTAGTAGTAATTTATATTCTCTGGTAAATTTCTTAACACTGGTAATTGCTTGAAGGTTCTTGATTTGTGCTACTCTTGAATATTTTTTGTTTTTTCTTTATCTTTCTCGACCATCATGGTTTTGTCTCTTATAGTCACGATGACATTATGGATATGTTGATTACATTAGTGATGATCACTACTTTTCTTTTAACAGGTGTGATGATATCAGAGGTTAAAGAAAATTAGGGTTTGTCTTCTTATTTTCAGTTTTTTCCTATGTTAGTGGTTTACCAGTGTGATTTTAGTGTTCTTGCTTGCTTGACTTTTTTCTGATTATAATTGCCTCTTGATTTGGTTTAAGTGTGTTTGGAGCTTGACTTTCCTTCTAGGGTTTTAGGACTTCTAGGTCATCCTTCATTCATTCATCGGTCTTCTCTTCAGAGATCAATTTCCCTTGTTCAATTAGCCTTTTTGTGTTTGGACATCATTTGCAAATCACTTTTGGTTCTTGGGTATTAAGTTGTTCTCATTAGTGTCGAATTGAGTAGATGATTTGAAGGTCACTTTAGTTCCCTTTAGAAAGCAATAGATTACAAAATTGTTTCTTTCGATTGAACTAAAATGAAATATTTTCTTTGAATTTTGTATTTTGAAAAACGAAAGCGAAAGTGTTTATCTTTTAAGTAGTTTTCGAAGCATTTGTTCCATCCAAAATCATTAATGTGAAACAAATTTTCATGATTATTGAGTTCTTTGCATTCTCTTTTTCTCTTTTGCACCAGATTACATTGATTGCATTAAAGTGAAAAAGAAATCATCCTTATATCTTAAAGTAGATTTCTTTAAGATTTTGTTTTGGCATTACATTTTCTTATGAAGTGAAGATTAGGTTTCATGTTTTGAATTTTGCATTTGAAAATTGTCATTGATGCATTGATTCTTGTTTGATGCATGATTTGGGTGTTTCTCTACCATAAATAGGTAGCCTTCATTGAATGAAAGGATTTCAATTTCATCATTTAGCTGCATTTTAGGAACACGTGACATCATTAAGGCCTTGAAATTAGAACATAATTTCAAGGTTAACTTTAAAATCTATCAATTAATAAAAGGAGCATTTGAAACATTAATGCTCATACTTAGTGGTATAGGCTAGAGATGTGTTATGGCGTCTATAAAACTTAGCAGATGTCATTCACTCTTGCATTAGCCAATGCTAGCATGGAATTGTTCTCACTATACCATCGAGTATATAAAGGGAGAGCCTCATAGGTTGCAAACCTTTATCCATAGGAAGCTGAGTCTATCGCGTTGTAAATGTGATACGCCGAACACAGGATTTGGGGAGATTGCCTGCTCGTACATCTAGTCCATGGTAAATTTATTTGTTGAGGTGTATATTGCAGTTCACGGTTACTTGGTACTCATTTTACCTAGAGTTACATGAGTGGTCATTTCAACCTTTTCTGACTCCTGAAATTTCAAAAGATCATCGAGCGCTTGTCCTTTCAAGCTCGCTTAACCAACGAAAGTGACTAAAGTCACATTTTTGTCCTTTTCTTGACTCTTAAAACATAAAAAATCAAAGTTTTTGTTTCAAATTCTAAAATTAATTGACCACGAAACAACATCCTTCATGTGGAAATACTCCTTAGTATAGCTTAGGTTGATACTGGTGGCAACATTTCCTAAGTTTACCAGTCAAGGAAACCCTAGTCCTTTTCCTTCTTTTTGAAATACTGGTGCTCCCTATATCGCGACATTGTCCCTTCCTGGATTGACCATTGGTCCGCCAGTTTGGTTATTTTCGACACTGGTGGTTCCGAGTGTCCAAACTACTTTTCAACCAAGTTCTCCTCTTCCTGAACAACATCAACCTCATTTTGATCCTAAATTTGACCCCTCATCTTCTTCACCTATTTCTTAACCTCGTTCTTCCTCTTCGCATGGTGAAATTTTGGATTCTAGTAATCAGGAAGCTAAGAAGAAGAAGAAGAGGCCAAAGAAGAAGAAGAAAAGTAAGCAAGGGGGAAACCAAGTAGCCATTGCTAAGGATGAAAATAATGAAGAAAAATCTTCCAATGAGACCCAGAAAGTAAAATTCCCTTGCATGTTATGTAAGGGTGACCACCTTCTTCGGAATTGTCCTAGTATTCCCAAGGTCTCAAAAGTATGGTATCCAAGTTCACATCGACCTTTGTCATCAGCTTCTGGTGATCATGCTGGTGATAAACCTTCAACTAGTAAAGTTCATGGGAAGAAGGGAAAATTAAAATTTCCATGTACGTTGTGTGAAGGTAATCATCCCATTCACCGTTTTCCTCTTATGGATGAAGATTCCAAAGAGTTGAAAAACCTTACAACTTCCCAGCTTTGTCTTCTATTTGGTTACCAAAAGCTTTCCCTCGATCCTTCATTAGTTGATCCAGCCATTGATAAAAGTCCATCTATTGTCAACCACGCTCTCTCTGAAGGTGAGTCTTGTGAGCCTGTTCTTAACCAACCATTGGTCGAGAAAATGATAGACTTGGTTTTGCCTTCAGTTAACTGTACCTTTCTAGTAAAGAGTGAACCTCATACTTCTCAGGTTCTTCTGGTTTCTTCAGTTTCAAATGAACTGGAGGGAAATCTTCCCATTTCTGAGGTGCATGAGAGTAGTTCTCCCATTCCCATGGAGCAAGAGAGGCGCTCTCACATTCCTATGAAAATCCCTCCGAGTAGTTTAGTCACTTCTTTTGATTGGAGTCGACTGGCAAGATATTGTATTTTGTCTTATGTGCCTTTCCATATTACAGTACATGCTTACCATATGGCCGTACTTAGTGGAATCATAGATGAGAGCACATCTATTAGCATCCTATCCTTAACTACTTGGAAAGCTTTAGGTTCTCCTCAGCTTGTCCTCGTCACTTAGAATCTATTAGCTTTTAACAGAGGAACCAACCAACCATTAGGGATCCTTCTTAAGTTTCTGATTAATTTGGGAACAAAGATTGTCTATATAGACATAATGGTTGTCCAAGGCCCATTGGATTTTAATATAATCCTTGGTCGTGACTATGTTTACAGCATGGGGGCTCTTGTTTCTTCTCTCTTTCGAGTGATGTGTTTCCTGCATGAAGGAAGCATTGTAATCATTGATCAGATTACATTCGTTGGTCTTGAATCATCTCCCAATCAACCATCATCCCTAAATGGTTCTTATTTCTGAGCGGTATCACCCCTACCACAGGTTAATTATGTGGCCACCTGTAGCATACCCACATCTATTGATGATCTAGTATGTGATGTAGTACGCCATGTACTGGAGCAATGGAGCCCAATCTTTCCATTGGATCCCTGGATATGTATCCCTTCCAGAGTGTTGTTATCCCATATGATGAGAGCCTCTTGGAAGCCATGGCCTTTTTTGGTCTATGATCAAGGTATTTGGAGCAAAGTTCTTTGTCTTGTGTCAATCTTGTTAAAAAATGAAACAAGGACCTGGAGAGAAGTTCCTTGCCTTGTGTTAAGCTCATTAAAAAATGAAACAAGGACCTGAAGTAAAGTTCTTTGTCTTGTATCAAGCTCGTTAAAAAATGAAACAAGGACCATGAGGATAGTTATTTTACTGTGGCAACCTCATTAAAAAATGAAATAGGTGTCGGGAGCAGAGTTGTTTGTCCTCTGTCAAGCTCGTTAAAAAATGAAACAAGGACCATGAGGATAGTTCTTTTATTATGTCAACCTCATTAAAAAATGAAATAGGTGTCATGAGCATGGTTCCTTTACTTGTGTCAATCTCGTTAAAAAAATGAAACAAATCCCCTTCCAATTCGAGTCTTTGATTAGATATCGTAAATTCCCAGTCAAGTCTTTCACTTGATCTCATAAGTGAACCTTAATTCCATCCACCTATTAGTAACCAATAGCCTACATAGGTGAATGAAATGAAGCTTGGGGGGCATGTACCTCGAATTGAGTCATTATGCTTGGGGCATGCAAACTTATGTCAAGCATAGTTTATATTTGTTTCAAGCTTGTGTGAAAATGAAGCCAAATCCAAGCATCCTCAAGCATAGTTTACCATGTTTGAAGCTTGTGTAAAAATGAACCATTCCCACTTTACATCTCGAGATTGCCATTTTTATCAGCCAATTTTTGCCGAATGAGCCTTGGGTTGTTCATTCCATCATCACCATCTCTTTGGCCAATCATATGCTTTCACTTGGTTTTTTTACCTTTTCTTGAGGAACATCTGCAATGGGTGGTCTTATTAGCCAACCTCTTTACCATTACATGTTTTGAGCAGTTCCATCATTACCGAACTAGTTTCTATCCTTTTATACCACGCGTTCCTCCAAGAGGAGTCATCTTTAAGCTCTTTTCTGACTCTTGAAAAATGAAAATATCAGCAAGTACTTGTCTTTTCGAACTCATTAAATTAAATGAGTTGATGTTTTCTCAGTATACATTTACCCTGTTTTCGAGCTGGGATTGACTATTTATGAAAAAGGTACACCTTGATCGACATGGTCAAGAGGTTCTCTTAAATATTTTTTTCTACCTTTTCGGATTTGAGGGACAAATTACAAAAAGGGACATGATGGAGTTTTCTTTATCATCTCTTTTTCGAACTCTTTAAATATGAAAAAGATACTGAGTCATTCTTATGTCATACTTGTTAAAATTTTACGATGAAAGGCTCGTCACCAAGATGAGACTGAGTTTCTCCTTCATAGGACTCATAAAACCTACTAGGATTGATTCATTCAAAGAATAAAGTTACATGACAAGCATATGCTATCCCATTCAAGCTTGTGATAAAAATAATTGGGGTACTCGCTAGAAATAGTGGGGGAAAAGTGAAGATGAAACATCTCTTGTATAGGTAGCATGTCACTCTTGAACATGACACTCTTTTACATCTTGTGTCGAGTTTGGGATATCCTCGCTTAGTCACCTGCCTTTCTAGGTTTGGGTGATCCATTTTGCCTCTCATCTGACTATTTCACTTCGTCATTATGACCCTTGGTCCTATGTTGAGTCTAATGTTGCCACACTTAGGAGTCATGTCACAAATATGTTTAAGAGAAGTTCTATCTGTAGTCTATTACCTATACATTGTCTGACTCTTTGCTACAACCTTGGATCCTACTCATTTAATTCCACTTTATTCCTTGTTTCATGTCAATGATGGGGGACTCATTATGACTCTCCTTTGATGGTTCACTTCCTGTCTGTTAGCACCTAAATCTGTCTTAGGCTGAAGCAAGGCAAAATTTAGGGTAACCACAAACCACACTCAGTCTGGTAGCTAGCCCTACCAGAACAGGAGAGGGCTCTCTCTGGGTCACACTCAGGAAAATAAACGATAGGGTCTGATATGACTCAAAAATGAATACTGATTTTAGGCTAGGTAAATAAATATGATGGATGTATTTTGATAAATGACTGAGTTTTCTGGGATGTGTGGGGCCAAGGAACAACATGAGCAGAGAATTTAACTCAAAGTCGCAGGTTATTTCATGAGGCAAGACAGGCGGAAAGTCTAGCAATTAGATTTGAAATAATATGAAGTGGAGATATTGTCTGAGAGTGTGAAAAGGGCATAAATACATGAATCCTTTTCAACAGAAGAAAACATATAACGTGAAAACTATCCCAAGGCAGAGCAGTACACTGAATTCTACCTTTTTTACTTAGAAAGCTTTCACTGGAAATGAATATGAATGAAAATATGAAACATAACGAAATACATATGAAACATAAAGAAGATAGATTTGCTAAACTCACGCCTCAGGAATCTCATGAACCAGGGCTGCAATCTTTCATTAATTCTCTGTCAAAATGTACAGTGAGTGACTGGGTTTCTCTCCCACAATTTCCCAGAAATTCCAACCCTTTACAAAATGACTCTCAATACAATAAATAAGCTTTTCCATGAGAAAGTTGATCAACCGAGGAAATGAAGAGCCAACCATCAGCAATTACATTTAATTTTCTATGAGGACCAATTAGAAAAAAGCAAATATGAGCGTAGGCTGTTTGCCTTCATTTGGCCACTTAGATAGAAGCCAAAAATGTTTTTTAAAATTTTCCTTTGTTGCCGAGAAAAATGTATTGTAAATGAGCGGGCCCACTTGGAGAAAATTGCGACGAAATTTCATGGAGCGGAAGTGCTTTTGGCCTTTGGGTCTCTGTGCGCCACGCCAACAACGGTATGCATTGCGCCACTTTGGAGCTGGTTTTGAGGCACTTTCGGAAGTCCAATGTGAGCCAAAGTGTCCTTGTTGAAAAGCCCTACCTGTCTACTTTCCAACCCAAGTGGAATTTCTGAATTTGGGGCCCATTTACCCCTCCAAAGCCTCAATCTCCCAAGCCTGCTTCTTGTGCATTAAATTAGGGGCAGAGAGGTCCTTTTTAGGGTGTTTTTGACCTCTCAAGGACTCAAAACTTGCCCAAATTTCTTGGCCATGCACTAACAGTTATGAATTTCCATGAAAAATAAAAAACTATAATTTTTTTTTTTTTTGAGCCTCCTATTGTAAGCGCGCGCCACGTGGCATGGCGCACAGGGAGAAAAACCCTGTTTTTTGCACAAAAATACCAAAAATGACCCAAATTTTTTGAAATTTGGGCTGGAGCTTCCTTATCAAGTGTTATGTTGGGCTAAAGAGGCCTTAGCCAATATATAAAGATGATCGAGCTCCTTTTTTCCTCTTTTGTCTTTTGGTCACCTTCCTCAATTTCGCCTTTAGGCTCCTGATTCTTGCTTTGGAGCTCATGTTTCGGGCCATGTAATGGTGAGTCATGCGCCTCAGCATGGTTTTTTCCCTATTAGCCTTATCCAATAGCTGCTTCTAGTGGACGTTCCCTTTCACTAAAAACTACTCCTGATTCTCATCTCTTTGCTCCATAGGTCTACCTTGTGCTGCCATGATGTGTTGCCGGTTTTCCTTGATCAGTTGCAACTCTATCTCAGCTTGCTCATCCTCAAATTTTTGTTCCTCTGCTCCAGATATTTCATATTCCATTTGGCTCTCCAATATTAGGCATGCCGGTAGCTAATGAGATAGAGTCTGATGTAAGTGTGAAAGTAACCCCTGCCAAAGTAACTTGAGCACCATGTAAATGTAGAACAAATAGGCGAGCCAACTCATGGTGGAATTGAACACTTGCAACCTTTTCAAAAAACTCATAGCATGACTAAAACCAAAAAAAAGAGACGGAAAAAGGGCAGGCCTGCAATTCTGTGAGGGTATTCGGTTCTTCTCTAACATGTCTACCACTTTTGTGAGGCCTCCAGGGTGCACGTTCTTCCGTGGGTGAGTCACTATGAGTTTCCTCCTCATAGTCGGATGAATAATCAGATGACATAATTGATGCTGTGAAAACTGCTTGGAGAAGTGAATGCTGGTCGTGAGACTGTGTTGGACTGTTGTTGTGATATGTTTGAAATCTGTCACCAAGGGAGCAATGTAACAGGGACTGTTAGGGAGGGAAAATATGAAGGGATTAGGAGTATTAGGATAGATTTTATTTAGGGAAGTGTAGGAGGGTTTGGGAACTTTGCATAGGGTTAGGAGATTTTTTGTAAGGGCTAGGGTTTTGGGGTTTGGGATTTGAATGTAGGAAAGAAAATGTAGGATTGATGAGCTTAGTGGGGGGTAGGAAATGATGAAACAAGGGAGAAATGGGGAAGGAGGAGTGACCTTGGTAGCAAAAAAAAGATTTTGGAACCCACAACAATCTTCCTTTGAGGCACTTTAGAGGTAGGGTTTCAAGTTTTTGTTTCAATCATTATCATCAATAAACCACCATCACTCAACACAAAAATGGATGAAACATTAAGATGTTGACCCTACCTAGAAAATCCATGCAAATAAATGGTAATTTGGTGAAATTTCAATGAATTTTAGGCCTTTTAGCCTAGTGCACCGCGCCTCCCCAGTGCACCACGCCAGTGTAAATTTACACTGGAAAATTTCTCCTAGTGTGTCGTGCCTCCCCAATGCATCGTGCCTTTTTGCATGAGACTTTTGGAGGCCTTCCCAGTGTCAAAAGTGGGTGCAAGATAGCGCATTGGAAAGGCCTTTGAGTCTACTTTCCAACCCAACTAGAATTTTTCAATTTTGAGTTCATTTTCCCTGTCAAAAATCAAATCTCCCAAGACTAGTCAAAATGTGCCAAATGAGACTGCCTAAAGGCAGAGTGCTATTACAATCAACTTTTGAATGCCTTCTGCAACTCCAAGTTGAGCTCATGATAGCTCATTGGAAAGCTCATTGTGTCTAGTTATCATTTGACGCATCAATAAGGTCATTTTACTGACCAAGCTAGGAGAAAACGTGATTTTCCCAAGGTCAATTCAGAGGTGCATGAATTCTCCCGAGGTGATTGTATTTTTGAAATTTCTATAAATCCATGATACTTGTGTAAAAAGTGAAGGAGGTTTTTCTTGCTTGGCATGTTTTGGACAAAAAAATCTCTCAGGTTTCCCAAATTCATCTTTTCTTGCTCAGAGACATCATTTGAGTGAAACCTACCCCGATGTGTGGAGCAAGAGATTTGTTGAAATGAAGTGAAATGAAGGGGATAAGGGGCTTTTAAATTCTTGAGGAAATTTTGGGAAGTAGGGAGGGATGTTAGGAAGTAGGGGAAATTTTAATCTCTGTAATTGAGTGAGGGGAAGGGGTCCAAAAGGGAAAAACACAGGCCTAGCCTAGAAAATAGAGTTTGTAGCAAGAAACTAGGGTTTGTGTGAAAATGTGGAATTTGGGGGATCTCAGTGATGGGAAATGTTTAATAAGTTGCATTAAGGATAGGGGAAGGTGGATGAACACCAGGATATAATTTTTGCTAATGATTTGGCTGTCCATGAGAAATTGCCTTCAAAACCCTAGGAGAGGGAAATGACCTTACCTAGGCGCAACTGAAGCATGAACAAGGTGTAAAATGACCCATTGGAGCCTAACATGATGATGGAAACCCTCTGAATGATGGTAGACTTAGCGGAATAGTGACATAGACCAACATTTGGACAACTTTGAAAGGAGTGAAAGCAAACCCTAGACCTAATGCCTACTGACCAAATTTTACTTGAAGACTCACTGAAATGATAAAATTTGACCTTGACACCTTAAAATCACTTTGTAAGAGCATGTTTGATCACTATAGGAAGGCTGGAAAGACTGACACTAACATTGTTGACTTCAACTCATTATACAGGAAGATGACTTAGAAACTCCTTTCAGTACCTTAGAGCTTGCATGCTTTAATGGCAAGTTCTTTTCACCTGACGATAAGTTTTCACTATTTACCTTCGATTGTACTGTCATACCTTGAGAGCCATTTCCATTAT
Organism: Pinus tabuliformis; assembly: GCA_031772625.1. NCBI lineage: Eukaryota > Viridiplantae > Streptophyta > Pinopsida > Pinales > Pinaceae > Pinus > Pinus tabuliformis. The sequence continues at coordinate 1,031,340,475 of CM062819.1, forward strand.
GGATGGTTCCTCCCATTCCTGTTAATGGTACTCATCATTGGCTAGTAATCAGGTTGTTTTGTAACATGTTCAGGTTCGACACATTCATTCACATGTTAGAATTCGTACTTTGATTGGTCGGGATGGAGCGCAAGACCCTGAGTCTTGTCTGCTATGACTCAGGCTGCATGGAGTTATATGTTATTCATGATTGTACACATGTTTCTTCTATACGGATGGCTATGACCATACTGTAGGATTTTACATTTATGATGATCCTTGTATATCAGATGGGTGCGTCCATACCTTGGATATTAGATTCGCAGATGATCCTTATCATTTGGATGGCTACGCCCATACCATGGATCCTTTCATATAGTCCTTATCATTCGGATGGCTGCGTCCATACTGTAGATTCATGTCTTGATCTCATATATGTATATGTATATGTGTCTTTCTTTGCAGGTCTCTTGATGGTGATTTTCCTCGTCCTTGCAAAAGATCGTAAACTATTTTAGCCATCACTCCCCGTTCTACCTTCATGCTTTAGGGGGTATCTGTTACATAATATTTTGTCACACCTCCTGCACTTCCCTGTGAAATACCCCGAAGTGACCGAAACATGACCATCATGCAATGTACTCATTCATATATGGAGCTCAGATCCTCCCTTAGACATTTATTGGAAAATACCTTGATCTTTCCCTGAAGAAAATAGCTCTAAATCCCTAATGTGGGGATCATTGCTCTTATGAGGCCAAAAACAATGATGATCACCTGTTTCATTGTACTTGACCCACGATGGCATCGCTATATTCACTTGTATACCTACGGTGATCCCAAAAAGGAAACCTTTCCTAAAGAGATGAGAAGTTTCATGTTCTAGAAGCTTCTAGAGTGGCGAGCTGAAGGTTGTTTGGTATAGATGAGATCGAATTCTCCCAACTTGGCCTCTTGGTCTTATCCCTATGAGCTACCTCCTTGAGATGAGGGCCTACTCCTATCTTTAGAGAGATCGTAACTCCCTTTCCCAGCCTATATATTGATACTTTCCCATTCCCAAATGGTTAGGCTGGTTGGTATGGTTGGTCTATGCCTATTTGCACCCTTATGCTAAGATTCTCCCTATATGTTATTCATTTGGCTTGGAGAAGGAGTGATTGGAAAGCTTAGCTGGGACTTGAATGTTCATTCAAGGAGAGCCTATCAACATCAAGGCTTGGTTGTATGCTTCCCCTTATTTTCTATTATATACAACTGCTGGTTCCTTTTACCTAAATGTGTATGCTCAGGTATCATTTAGCTTAACATTCCTTGATTAGCTAAGTAGGTTTATTTTGAAAATGCTATTTATATTTGTATGCCTTGTTGTGTCTTGATCTATTGTGCAGGTGCATAAATGCTGAGAGCAGCAAGAATGAGCCCGTGGCCCGAGTGATTCAAGGTCTTCAACAAAGGAGATCAAGATAACATCAGAATGAGGTAGGTCATCTTATCTGTCTCTCTTTTTGATCCGAATTTAAATAGGAATGAAACAAATTACAAATATAACCATAAATATAAAGATGCAATAGAAATAACACTTCCTTTCACTAATATCAAATAATGAGATATGCTTACAAACAAAATGGAAATGAGACTAGCTCGAGCGATGGTAGCTTATCTTTGAGAAGAGATGTGGCAGCTACATGCCTATGAACTATGTTACAATGAGGCTCGAAGGCCTATTTATTGTTGAGAAACAATGGAAAACCATAAACATCCAAAAACATAACCCTAGGAGATGAAGCGCCAAAATTGTGGGCCCCGTTTGGATAAATTGGTACATCAACTTCCCGGGGTCGTAACTTTGGCATACAATCTCTATTTGGCTATCATAATACCTCATTTTGAAGAGAAGGCCATAAAAAAACTTGCTAGCTAGTTTGCGATGTGTTGTGGCCAGCAACAATCCCCCTTTTATTTAGTTTTACTAATAAAGCTAAATGAATGGGGCCCTTCTAAAAAATAAAAACTAGCACTCATATTCCCCTTTGAACAAAACATGTTATCATAAACTTAGGAAAACACCTGCAAAACCCAAAAACTTAAGTTTTATGATAAGTTCCGAATAAAATCATTCTCTTAACAATTAAACATCACATCACAAAGGGTAATGGAGGACATCATATAAACAAACTTCTGAAATTGAGAAAACGCGATGCGGATCGTGCACCTTAAACACCCATCACGCATTGCAGCTTGCATATGCCGCAAGTATCACCTAAGGTAAAATATCCTGATATGGCGATATGTGATAAGGCATCACGCAAATCGCATCTCACAAATGCATCAGGTGATAAATCATTGTTGACAAAACGGATTAGCGATATTGCGATCTGTGATATTGCCAAGAAAATCGCAAAATCGCTTTATCACAGATCTGCAAGGCTCATCGTTCAATAAAGTTTTTCTCGTAATCTGATACCGAGTTATGGGAATTAATGTCAATTTAATGGTTAGTTGATGGTCATTTATGAGATAATATTTAAATCTGATCGAAAGGTTATTTCACGTAAGGTGATATATTTGATATGATTTTGGCATTAAGAGCTTTCCTGTCACCTTATCTTTTACCATTATTCTTTCTTTGCTTGTAAATTTGCAGGAGTGGCAAGCAGAGTAATATACGCAACAGAGTGTAGAACATAATGGGAAAGAAGGGAAAAGCTTCGGTTGCAGAGGACAAAGAGATGACACCCTTATACATAGACACCACCTATAACAAAGATGCTGACATAACTACTTGGGAAGGCATGTACAGTCTGCTCGAAGAAGAAAAGCCCAGAGTTATGGAGGTTAAAGCAACAGCAGACTCACGCGGGTCGTCTAAGGCATCAATCACTGAACTTGCATGTTCATTCCTTCACCGAATAGTGGCAAGACCGAAGATTCTTCCATACATAAACATGGCCAAGTGGGTACTGGACAATGCCGACATAATAGATAGACAATTCAAGTCTCGAAGCCAAGACCTCATTGGGTCATTCACTTCACAAGATTTAAGGCTCATGTATCATCTACCAGAGCCACAGGCAACCTACAACAAGTAGTTCATGGAGAAGTTTTCCAAAGAAAACGTAGATTTGGTGGAATGCACCAAGAACTGGTCGATAAGGGAAGAACCATTAAAAAAAAGGCAAAGTGTGCTGACCAAGGCCCATCGAGACCGCGTAAGAGGCAAAAATAGCACCTGGGAAGCCCAAATTGGGAAATGGAAGTAGTATCTGATGCACTATTAGTGCTTAGCGCTAATCGTGCATCGCTGGGCAAAACCCCTTGAGAAGGAAAGCCCCTGAGCATTCGGTTGCATGTAAGCTGAAATATCACGGGGAAAAGCACTAAAGGCTAAAGGCGGGACCCACGCCCCAAAACCGATGGTATTTTTCAGGTGCACGCTTGGGTGGTAAGTGGATTTGACTGAAACCTAGCGATTCCATTCAGCGCTCGACGCGTGGCAGTGAAAGAAACAACTACAACGACAAACAATGGCATTGACTGCATCAATGAAAACCTGCACAGAGCAAACCTCATTTCAGAGACTGCACCATGATTTCTCCAAAAGCAACACTAACTGCAGACAAGTTTGAAACAAAATTTGAGGAGGGAGCAGAGTCCATCATGAAGTTAACCAAGTTAAATTGGGAAACTTACTGGCAGTACTTGGTTAAACTGGATAGTAAATGCATGACTCTCAAATGCCTTACAAGCTCTATCGAGAAGATAGCGCCAACACTTGTCAATTCTGTTTTCACAGGGCAACTAAAATCAGAGGTCAGCCAACCAATACTCCTCCAGTTGATGCTGAATGCTTGCAATCTCAGAGAATGGATACATATATAGTTAATTCCAGATTTAGTTTTAATTTTAGTTTTGATTTATTTTTGCCTTAGATGAGGACGGTCATTTAATACTCCTCCTATGTTTTTGTAATAAACTATTTTTAGTATTTAGGAAGTAGTATTTTAACCCCTCTCATGCATTTAGAGAAGGGTCCTGAAATTTGTCAAAAACATTTCCTCAGAACATGCACTTCTGCACCACCAGAGGAGGTTTTGATGAATGAATGGAACAAGATTTATTGATATCTGTGTTTAATATCTACTACTGAAATGCACTTTTGTACTCTTAGTAGATGTTGAATTAGGAAGAGATAAATCTATATTGCTGAAGTTCATGAGTAGAACTCGTTATCAATGGTACTTTTATCTCTTAATGATTTCTGCTTATGTGTCCAAGTAATATTTTATGTTCAGTTATTTATATATGAAAGCTTGAATGTTTGAGTTATCATTTGGCACTTTTGTACGGTGACGAATATTCTGTTTATGCTCAATATATGAATGACTAATTATGCGATATGCTTCTCACAATTGTTTCGGCTAACTTTTTATACAAAACAATTCACTTTTATCGAATTCTTTTCTTATAGCGATTGAATGATCTTTATTACCAATTGCTGTTCGAAATTATTTTAGATCGCATAAGTAAAAAGTTGAATCCCGGGTTAGTTTTAGACTTAAATATTTTTGTTCATTAGAATACAATTGCATTTTAAAATTAGACTTAGATTAAAAGCATTTTACTTAGAAATCTTAAGAAAATAGAAATATTAATTCTTATCAAAACACACAAATTGGGAAACTGGTCCCATTATCCCCAGTCAGACCCACCATCCCAAACGGAAAAGGAGCTGCTTTCAAGGTCTGGACTGGGTGGGTATCCCCCTTGTTGTAGACCCGATTTTCAGGGCTTCAACATATTTGGCACTAGAAGGAGGGCCCCGAACTATGAATGGCTAGTAAATCCAAATCTAAATACCATTTTGAGAGTAAATCGCCCTCAACATCTGCCCCGACTTCTCCATCGCATTCCAAATCTTTAAGTCCTAAGGGAGAAGTTGAGAAAACAATAACCACTGCCACAAACCCAAACATTTCACAGAAATCTACTATTGAACCTTCTGAAGTTGAATCTTTGATTCATAAACTTCAAGGATTTTCCATATCACCGCAAAAGTGTAAAATATCTCAAGGTAGTGTGACTTTGCAATACAATCCTTCTCATCCTTTAACCAGATTGCAGAGTGAAAAGTTTGGTGTTGAACCAACCGAATTACCTCTACCTAAAAGGAAAAGAGCAAGGAAATCACCTCAAGGGTCTCATAGTGAGACTCTTTCATCATTGACATCCATTCCAACTTCTCCATTGCAAAGTCAACCATCCACCCCTCCACTTCAAATTGTTGTCCATTAGAGTACTGGAAATTTAACATCCTCATCCCTTCCACAAGCAACTTCATCTTCGCTTTCATCTATTAGTAGTTCAAAGATGGCCCAAACCCCATGGAATAACCCAGGGGCAGTCTTAATGGCTACGCCCTTAAGTAAATTACCGGCCCATCCTCAAAAATGGTTGCCTAAGTTTAATCCTGAAGCAGGCATGCTAGCAGAAGAACACATAGACAAATTTATGTTATCAGTCAATTTAAATGGTGTTACTAATGAATATTTTGTTGTTCGACTCTTTCCTTACACATTACAAGGAGTAGCCGGATCCTGGTATTTTTCATTAACATCAGGATCCATCACTAGTTGGGACATTTTCCAAGAGCAATTATTGACTAAGTTTGGTGATGATAGATCTACAACATCACTGATCAATGATCTATCGAATCTAAAGACTGAATCGAGAGAACCTATCAAAGATTTTAACTCACATTTCAACAAGATTTTGAATAAAATTCTGACCTCTTCCAAGCCTAGCGAAGAAGTTCGAAGTGAATGGTACATTTATGCTTTACCATCAAACATAGCGATCTTCGTTGATCGGGTTGCCAAGACAACATTAGCTGAAAACATGAAGGAAGCGATAGCGGTAGAGAAACGTATTTTAGCTTTAGAAAAGAAAAACGATGTTGATGAAAGAAAATCTAAGAAGGTTGCTTTTAGAGATGATCCTAAGAAAAAGCAATCAAAAGACCCATTTGATTTAGAAGGATTACAGAAAGTCTTGAAAGCCATGTCTATCGAAATGGTTGACATTAAGAAACATGTAGTAGAGACTTCTTCGAAAAATCCATATAAGCCTTATAGAAAAAATCCCTCAACTGATTCAAAGCCTCCCAATGCTATAACAAACACAGAATCAGAAGAAGAAGAAGAGGAAGTTTCTAACGAAGAACCTACTGATGAAGATGAAGTTGTAGAAGTACAAGGAACGTGGGACTTCATTCTTCCAGACAAAGAGGATCAAGAGGTATCACTAGTTAGTACAATAAGTAGAAATCAACTCGATCCTCCACAACCTGGTCCTAAACAGAAGAGCGCAAGCTCGACATCTAAAGATAAAGTCACAGGTAAGAAATCATCACAAAAATTGAATCTGATCCCTCAACTCCATCAAAAACACTGATTGTTTCTAATGAGATGGAGTATAATATCATTGAAGATATGAAGAAGTCTAGGGATAACATTAATTTTCATGAATTGAGAAAATTGAAACATCAACAAAAGATACTTATGAAAGAGTTACATGCAGTACCCGTTGCACCTCTTCCTACCACTATAATCTTGCAAGCTTCTCATGAGATGGAAAAACCTCCAACTAATATGGAAAATAAATTTGATCCGAATGATATTGCTTTAATTGGAAGTAGGTCAAGATCCCATACTCCCCCATTCCTTCTTACTTACGAAATCTTCAATAAAAACTTGCATAATTGTTTGGTAGATTCAGGAGCTTCATCTAATATCTTACCTAAAACAATATGTGCAAAGTTAAATGTCCAACCTCAAAAGTCTGCAGTACGCATAGTTCAGCTTAATCGATCACAGGTCGAAGTAATCGGTGAACTAAATCAAATTACCATAAGGCTGTCATCTAATCGAAAGGTATGTCAATTTATTGATATTCTAGTTGCAGACATTCCTGAATTTTATGGTTTAATTCTTAGTAGGGATTGGTATAAAAAGCTTCATGGATACTTTGCGACCGACTGGTCACATATGTGGCTCCCTTACAATGGTAAACCAAATCAAATAAAGGTTGAGCGAGAAAGACACCAAAAATACATAGTGATGGAATTGGAAGGAGAAAATGAACCTGTAGCATACAACAACAATATAATTGGCAACTATTCTATTGACTCTTTCTTAGGAAATTTTAATGCTCATACTTTGGCTTACCTAGAACATTCTGTTCTATCTCAAGTGGAAATTTTTTCTCAAACATATAGTTCTAAATGTGTTAATTTTATATATATATAGTCCTGTAATTAAATCTTTATTTTGGAAATTATTTTTTGATGGTTCTAAGTCTAATGATGGAGCAGGAGCAAGATGTGTATTAGTTAATCTGGAGGGAAACAAAACGATGCTAACATGTAGACTCGAGTTTGATTGTACAAAAAATACTGCAGAATAAGAAGCTCTAGTCCAAGGACTCTATAAGGCAATCAGATTAGATATTAAGTATCTACCAGTCTTCGGAGACTTTGATATTGTTATTAAACGGGTAAGAAATACTATACATTGTGTATTGGGTCATTTGAAGCATTATCAATCTTTAGTGCAAGATCTGACTAAACATTTATAGCATTTAATATTTCACCTATTCCTAGACTCCAAAATGCTAGTGTTGACCTCCTGGCTAATGTAGCCTCCAAGATCATTCCCTCGGAAGATTATAGCCCAGAAAGATTCTCAATTGAATTGATCTTTAGGCCCTTCATCCCTGATAATGCTACAAACTGGAGAATTTTCAATGATGATCCTAATATTGTAAGTTTCCTGACATCATAAGGATCTTACACTAATCAGATAATTGATGAGGACCAACATGACCAGCAGTTACAACAAGAAAGCACTAGTAATGCTATACCAAAATCTATAGTCGAGTTGGAAGACCTATATGATTTGAAAGGCAATTTTAAAAGATCTACCAATTCAAAACTTCAGAGTTCAACTCTAAACTATGAATGAATAAATCTAGGAACGGCTACCAAGCCACAGAACATCAATCTAGGTCTTCGGCTAACCCCAGAAGAAAAATTATCCTATGTTCAGCTCCTGAAACAATACAAAAACGTCTTTGCCTGGAGCTATGATGACCTTAAGACTTATGACACTTCAATATTTCAGCATACTATCCCAATGATAGATGATGAAAAACCTGTGCAACAAAAGCTGAGGAAGATCCATCCTAATCTGGAAGGTTAGATTAAGTGCGAGCTTAATAAATTATTGAAAGACAAAATTATTTTTCCCATTCGACATTTTAAATGGGTTTCCAACATGGTTCTTGTCAGAAAGAAAAATGGAGATATTAGAATTTGTATTGACTTTCGAAATCTTAACAAAGCCTGCCAAAAGGATAATTTTCCCCTGCCTCCTATGGAACAAATATTACAAGCAGTTGCAGGATCAGAATTAATGTCTTTTTTAGATGGTTTCTCCGGCTACAACCAGGTTTTGGTCCATCCTGATGATCAGTTAAAAACCACATTCAGAACCAAATGGGGTACTTACACATATCAAAAGATGTCGTTTGGTTTGATTAACACTGGCGCCACATTTCAAAGGGCCATGGATATCACATTTAAGGGATTAATAAAAAAATCAGTGGTGATTTACTTGGATGAAATAACAATGTATTCTAAAAAATAGGGTAATCACCTTAGAGACTTAAAGAAAATCTTCCAGCGTTGCCAAAGATATGGGATTTCACTTAACCCAAAAAAGTCCTTTTTTGCATTAAGTGAAGGAAAACTTCTTGGATTTATAGCATCAAAATATGGAATCCATATTGATCCTGATAGAATTAAGGAAATTTCCAAAATATCCTTGCCACATAATAAGAAAGCCATGCAATCCTTCCTTGGCTAGATTAATTTTGTTAAAATATTTCTTCCAGACTTCTCAAGGATTGTGTCACCATTACAAGCAATGATAAAAAAGAATCACTTTTCAAATGGGGCCAAGAGGAATATGAAGCATTCAATCTGATTAAGTAAGTGATTATTAATGCCCCATCCTTAGCGATTCCAAATTTTTCTGATCCTTTTATTTTGTACACATTTTCCTCTGATAAGTCATATGCTGCGATACTCACTCAAGCCAATCAAGACAAGGCAGAAGCCCCAATTTCCTTCTTTAGTTCAAATCTGCAAGGGACTGAATTAAATTATTTTGACGTTGAGAAACAAGCTTATGCTATTTTCAGAGCGATCAAATATTTTAGACCCTTTCTTCTTAAAACCCATACAAAGATCATAGTATCGTTTCTAGCAGTAAGAAATCTTTTAGTACAGAAATACGTGGGTGAAAAGAGAGAAAATTGGGTCACTGCCTTACAAGAATACAACGTTGAGATCAAGCCAACAAATATTGTAAAATCTTAGGGCTTTTGCAAGATATTGGCTGGAGCATCGCTTATTTCTGAAATATCATCTTCAAATCAAGAGGTACAAATGTATGAGGTAAACCTAAACAATATTAAATCGAGATATGCTGATATCATATTTTATCTAAAGAATGGATATGCTCCTTCAAATCTAGATTATACAAAGAAAAGAGCTTTAAGATTGAAGGCTAAGCAATATCAACTCGTAAATGATGTACTTTTTAGGATGAATTATGATTCTATTCTCCTTCGGTGTCTTGAGAAACCTGAAGCTAAAAAGGTGTTGCAGGAACTCCATGATGGACCAGCAGGTATGCATTATGCGGGAGATGCTACAGCACATAATATCTTACACACAGGATACTATTTTCCTATGCTATTTAAAGATGCGCATAGCTATGTAAGGAAATGTCAAGTTTGTCAAACTGTTGCTGGAGGACAAAAGAAACCATCATTGCCTTTGCAACCAGTCAATATCGATCAACCTTTTGATCAATGGGAATTGGATATAATAGGTGAGATCGTTCCTCACTCTTCTAAATAGCATAGGTATATCCTTACAGCTACAGATTATTTTACTAAATGGGTAGAAGTAGTTCTGCTCAAGACAACCAATGCTGAACATATCAATGATTCCATAGATTAGTTCATAATCACCAGGTTTGGTTTACCCTGTGCTTTAATGTTTGATAATGCATCATATTTTTCTAGCAATGTTATGACTGAATTTGCACTTAAAAGAGGTTTTAAGCTTAAATATTCTGCCAGTTATTACCCACAAGGGAATGGGTTGGCCGAATAAACGAATAAAAACTTAATCAGAATCATTAAGCGAACCATTGATCAGAATCATAAAAATTGGCACAAATCTTTGATGTATGCTTTATGGGTAGACCAAATAACCCAAAAGGCTTCCATTGGCACTTCTCCCTTTAATTTAGTTTATGGGAAAGAAGTAGTTCTCCCAACTCATCTAGCAATCCTTCTTTGGCTTTAGTTCAATTTATCGACGAATTACCAACTTCATCTTTACAACTAAGACAATTGCAGATCCTTAAGTTAGAAGAGCAGCAGGAACATGCTAAAATCACACACGCTCATCATCAAGCATTAGTAAAGGCTTCCTTTGATTCAAGCATGGTATCTAGGAAGGATTTTCAAATTGGAGAGTTAGTTTTGAAAATGGGATAAGGCTCATGAGGAAAAAGGAAAACATTCTAAATTCCAACGAATGTGTTTTGGCCCATTCCAAATTGTTGAAATCATAGGTCCATCCACTTTCATGTTGCAAGATTTAGCAGGAAAAAAAGAATCTTTGCCTATTAATGGGCAGATCCTTAAAAAATACTTTCCATAGAAGATGAATTCTTCTATTTTTTGTAAATTATTGTTTATAGCTTTATTTTGACAATAAAACAGGTTGTAAATGGTGAACATTGGGAATTCACAAAAAGGATTAGTGTTTCTTTTAGATTTTGTTTTTCGCTTGTATAAATAGAATTGATTTGGAAAATCAATCATTATTATTCAAAGATACAGTCAAATGCCACAAACCTAAAAATGTTACTAGTTTCCATGTTACGAATTTTGATGAAAACAACCTTTAAGTGGTAATTTGTTTTATATTAGTCAATGAAAAGCATCAATAACAAAACAAAAATTCTCTGTAGAAAAGCTCTTTCCAAAAACTCTATAATTGTCGTCCAGAGCTATTCTTAAGGAACCAATGACTTCCTCCCCACCTAGGGAATTATGAGTTTCAAGGAATAATCCAATGATACACTCTAAGCTTAAAGAATAAGAGGTCTCATCACAAGCCGACTTATCATGATCATAGATATTATGACTTGGTGACATTGCCCAAACTACATACCACAACAAGGAAATGGCTCAAGATTGTTGCAATCAAAAGACAAGGGGTCTCATCATGAGCCAGCTTGTTCAGCAAAGTTATAAATCAAGTGAGTGGCATTGTCATAATTTGGCTACCAGACCAAGACATTATTTTTTAACAATTAAAAGAAAACAAAAAACAACATGTGTGGATATGGATTTATCTTTGAAAATTGTATATTTCTCCAAGTAGGATACAGGATCATTGCTGGGTAATAGGTAACCCTGTCGAGGCTATGAATGCCTGCTGGCAGCAGAGGCTCTACCTACGACAATTGAGCATACTTAAAACTGATCTACAAAGAAGCCTTTGTTTTTATCTTTATAAAACAAGTAGTGGATGATGTAAATACAATGACTAGCGTTGGGAAGTAAATAATCAGAGTTAAAATAGGAGAAACAAACTACCATTGGCAGCTAAAAGCATGATGCATTTTATATTTCTATAATAAAGTTTGATTTTCCAGAAAACATTTCTACTTTTGAAGTTTAGAAAATTCAAAAGATAATCAGAGATAACTAGTTCTTCCTAGTGAATCGCCATTTGTTGTGGCCAGCAACAACCCCCCTTTTATTTAGTTTTAGTAATAGAGCTAAATAAATGGGGGCCCTTCTAAAAAATAAAAACTAGCACTCATATTTCCCTTTGAACAAAACATGCTATCATAAACTTAGGAAAACACCTGCAAAACCCAAAAACTTAAGTTTTATGATAAGTTACAAATAAAATCATTCTCTTAACAATAAAACTTCTCATTGCAAAGGGTAATGGAGGACATCATATAAAAAAACTTCCGAAATTGAGAAAATGCGATGCGAGATCGTGCGCCTTAAAGACCCATCACGCATCGCAACTTTCATATGCCGCACGTATCACCTAAGGTAAAATATCCCGATCTAGCGATATGCGATAAGGCATCTCACAAATCACATCTCGCAGACGGATAAGGTGGTAAATTATTGTTGACAAAACGGATTAGCGATATTGCAAAGAAAATCGCAAAGTCACTTTATCGCAGATCTGTAGGGCTCATTGTTCAATAAAGTTTTTCTCATAATCTGATACCGAGTTATGGGCATTAATGTCAATTTAATGGTTAGTTGATGGTAATTTATGACATAATATTTAAATCTGATCGAAAAGTTATTTCACGTAAGGTGACATATTTGATATGATTTCGACATTAAAAGCTTTCCCATCACCTTATCTTTTACCATTATTCTTTCCTTGCTTGTAAATTTACAAGAGCGGCAAGCAGAGTAATATACGCAGTAGTGTGCAGAACATAATGGGAAAGAAGGGAAAAGCTCCAGTTGCAGAGGACAAAGAGATGACGCACTTATACACAGATACCACCTGTAACAAAGATGCCAGCATAACTACTTGGGAAGGCATGTACAGTCTGCTCGAAGAAGAAAAGCCTAGAGTTATGGAGGTTAAAGCAACAACAGACGCACGTGGGTTGTCTAAGGCATCAATCACTGAACTTGCATGTTCATTCCTTCACCGAATAGTGGCAAGACCGAAGACTCTTCCATACATAGACATGGTCAAGTGGGTACTGGACAGTGCTGACATAACAAATAGACAATTCAAGTCTCGAAGCCAAGACCTAATTGGGTCATTCACTTCACAAGATTTAAGGCTCATGTATCATCTACCAAAGCCGCAAGCAACCTACAACAAGCAGTTCATGGAGAATTTTGCCAAATAAAATGAAGATTTGGTGGAATGCACCAAGAACTGGTCGGTAAGGGAAGAACCATTAAAAAAAAGGCAAAGTGTGCTTACCAAGGCCCATCAAGACCATGAAGGAGGCAAAAATAGCACATGGGAAGCCTAGATCGAGAAAAGGAAGTAGTTTCTGATGTGCGATTAGCAGTTTCCAATCACGCATCACTGGGAAAAACCCCTCGAGAAGGAAAGCCCCCGAGCATTCAGTCGCATTTAAGCTGGAATACCATGGGGAAAAGTGCTAAAGGCTAAAGGCATGACCCACACCCCGAAATCGATGGTATTTATCGGGTGCACCCTTGGGCGGTAAGTGGATTTGACTGAAACCTAGCGATTCCATTCAGCGCCTAACGTGTGGCAGCGTAAGAAGTAGGTACAATGGCAAACAACGTCATTGACTGTGTCAATGAAAACCTACATAGAGAAAACCTCATTTCAGAGACCGCACCAGGATTTATCCCAAAGGAACAACAGCTTCAAAGAAGCTGAAAACAAAAGTTGAGGAAAGAGCAGAGTCCATCAAGAAGTTAACCAAGTTAAATTGGGAAACTTACTGGCAATACTTGGTTAAAATGCATAGTCAAAGCATGAATCTCAAATGCCTTACGAACTCTGCCGAGAAGATAGTGCCAACACTTTCCAATTCTGTTTTCGCATGGCAACTAAAATCGGAGGTCAGCCAACCGACACTCCTCCAGCCGATCCTGAATGCTTGCAATCTCAGAGAATAGATACATATGTAGTTAATTCCAGATTCAGTTTTAGTTTTGATTTATTTTTTCCTTAGATGAGGACGGTCATTTAAACCTCCTCCTATATTTTTGTAATAAACTATTTTTAGTATTTAGGAAGTAGTATTTTAACCCATCTCATGCATTTAGAGAAGGGTCCTGAAATTTGTGAAAAACATTTCCTTAGAACATGCACTTTTGCACCCTCAGAGGAGGTTTTGATGAATGAATGGAACAAGATTTATTGATATCTGTGTTTAATATCTGCTACTGAAATGCACTTTTGTACTCTTAGTAGATGTTGAATTAGGAAGAGATAAATCTATATTGTTGAAGCTCATGAGTAGAACTCGTTATCAATGGTACTTTTATCTCTTAATGATTTCTACTTACGTTTCCAAGTAATATTTTATGTTCAGTTATTTATATATGAAAGCTTGAATGTTTGAGTTATCATTTGGCACTTTTGTACGGTGATGACTATTATATTTATGCTCAATATATGAATGACTTATTATGCGATATGCTTCTCACAATTATTTCAGCTAAATTTTTATACGAAACAATTCATTTTTATCAAATTCTTTTCTTGTAGCGATTGAATGATATTTATTACCAATTGCTATTCAAAATTATTTTAGATCGCATAAGTAAAAAGTTGAATCCCGGGTTAGTTTTAGACTTAAATATTTATGTTCATTGGAATACAATTGCATTTTTGAATTAGACTTAGATTAAAAGCATTTTACTTAGAAATCTTAATAACACAAAAATATTAATTCTTATCAACACACACAAATTGGGAAACTGGTCCCATTATCCCCAGTCAGACCCACCATCCCAAATGGAAAAGGAGTTGCTTTCAAGGTCCAGACGGGGTGGGTATCCCCCTTGTTGTAGATCCAATTTTCGGGGCTTCAACACGATGATGTTGGTCTCTCCTTTTTCCCTAAAAACACCGTTTAGGGCCTTAAAACAACTTCAGAAGTTCAGGACCTAAAAAACTACCAAAAATAGTAAACTATGCTACAACTAAGGAAACCAAAAAAATGAAAGAGATAGTGTTGGGGGTCGAAGTGGAATAGGCAGGTGGCCACCAGTATCCACCTAGATCATTCGTCCCCTTTTAGGAACCAATGGTTCCCATTGCGTTGAGTGCCTCCATGAGATGGGGAAACTTCTGTTGAACCTGGTCCCTGGTGAGATGTTCTGCAATATCTGATGTGTCCAGTAATGGTGGGAAGCATGGTTGAGGGTGGTCCACATTGGACACTCAGTGAAATCCAAGGAACAGAGGAATATTATGCCACAAAGAATTATTTTCCACAACCTTGGTAATGTTGTAAGGACCATATTAGAGTAGTCTAAGTTTTCGATGGGCTCTTGTATGGCGTTCTTTCTGCAAATGTAACCAGAATTTGTCACCCACTTGAAACTTGTGTGACACCCGATGTTGATCATTTCACTGGTTGTACTTGGCATTTTCCACAATGGAGTGACGACATCTCAACTCGTTGGGTGTAGGTGCTCCAGGAGTTTGATCGAACGAATACTTGACCTAATCGTGCAATGGTAGTCTTGTGGGTGAGGAGAAGATGTCCCCGTATTCTTTCATGACCTTATCCACCTGATTCTGATGCATGGAGGAACCCTTCCCGGGGTCCATGGGTGTGGCTATGATCTTCCCCTTACTTTGAGAGTGAACCATAAAGAAAATAAATTTCCTAGTCTGCGAGATGATCTTACTACATTTCTTGATAGAGATCAAAGAGGTGGTGGTAGGTGGGGAAACCTTTAGTATCCTGTATATCATATCACCCAAAGAAATAATCATAGAGCGAGGTTTAGACTCATATACAACATGTCACTTCCACAAGTATGGTTTTCCTAATAATAAATCACAAATGTCGAGAGGAGCAACATCACACAATACTTCATATGTGAAGGGCTTGATGCTATAGGGAAGGCCACCCTGCTGGCTGACTCGAAGATCTCATCCTTGGTGAAGCCACCAGATGATATATGACTGTGGGTATGGTATGGTCAGTAGGCCTAACCACTTCATGACCTCTTCTGAAATGAGGTTCTTTTGGCTGCCACTGTCGACAATGAATTTTAGTGACGAACCCTTCACCCACATTTGTGAGTGGAAAAGATGCTCCCCCTCCTCTGGATGGTCGGGCTCATTGTTCTGGATCTTGGCGGTGGCAACAGTGGCGTTGGGCTCCACATAAATAATCTGCTTCCCTTTATAATTCCTCTTGTCGGGTTCTAACTCAGGGTCAAAACATGCATATGATTCTAAAGCCTTCAACTCAGCCACCAATGTCTACTTGGTCTGACACTCACTTGTGTTGTGAGTGGGGCTCTTATGGAACTCACACCAATTTCCTGTGTGCTTCTTTGAGTTCATGACAGTGTTATTTTCTTGTAGATTTGACGAGTTGTCTTCCATAACCGTGGATTGGCTTTGTCCTTTGTTCTTCGGATTTGCAGATCCAAAGTCTCGCTTCTTTTCTTTAAACTTCTACTCAATCTTGACAGCGTATCGGTACGTCATGCCAAGCGAGGAGATGTCTAGGAAGTTCATCTCATCCTAGATGTACCTATGTACATAGCCACGATATTTGAGTACAAATTGCTGCTCTAAATCATTGATACCCAAATTTGTGCGAAGGGCATGAAAAATATTGGTAAACTTTGGCACGTCTTGGTCCCTTCCCTGCTACAACGTGGTCCACTTTATGTATTTATCTTCATAGCTTCTGACAGGGTAGTACTACTCCTTGATGGAATCCCGGAATGAATTCCAAGTGGGTGTGGCTAAAAGCAATGAGGCCTTGCTTTCATCCTTCTACTTGCAGTAGGTTTCCCGCCAGTCCTTGACATGGGGAGCGATTTTGAGAAGTGCAAAAGTCATATTTTCCCAGCTAAAAAAAATCATGAACATAAAAATATCCTTCTAGCAGACTTAACCATTTATCTATGGCATCTGCATCTATCTGACCCTCAAATATGGGAATCTCAAATTTAACTTGTACCTTAAAGGGTGTGGTGCTTCTAAAGTAGCTGTTGGAAGTAGATGTGTCGCCCCTAGGTAGCCTGCTAAAGGATTGAGGCAAAGTTGTCCACCGTTGCATTCCTTTGTCGCTTGAGGGCTTCTTCGAGAAATATATTGATAGGATCTCCTGCCCCCTAATCTTTATTTTCATCCGCCATGGGAGGCCGTCAGGATTTGTAAGGTTGATCTTTTAAAGGTTCAACCAGATCGAGCCCTAACTCCTTACATCCCAACCTCATAGGGGACATGCAAACAAAAATAGAGAAATAGCAGACCGCTCTAATACCACTGATCCAAATTTAAACAGGAATGCAACCAATTACAGATATAACCATAAATATAGAGATGCGATAGAAATAACACTTACTTTCATTAATATCGAATAATGAGATATGCTTACAAACAGAATGTAAATGAGACTAACACGGGTGATGGTAGCTTATCTCTGAGAAGAGATGTGGCGGCTACATGCCTATGAACTATGTTACAATTAGGCTCAAAGGCTTATTTATTATTGAGAAATAATGGAAAACCATAAACATCCAAAAACCTAACCCTGGGAGATGAAGCACCAAAACTGTGGGCCCCGTTTGGGTAAATTGGTACATCAACTTCCCGGGGTCGTAACTTTGGCATACAATCTCCGTTTGGCTATCATAATACCTCGTTTCGAAGATGTCGAAGAGATGGCTGAAAGCAAACTAGCAAACCTATTTGAAATATTTTTAGTCTCTCTATTTTACCTAAACATGTTGTTTAGGGACTCAAAAAGGCTCCAGAAGTTGAGGGCCTGAAACACTGCAAAAAATAATAAATTGTGCTACAATTAAGGAAACTTAAAAACTAAAAGAGACAGTGTTGATGGTCCAAGTGGAATAGGTGGGTGGCCACCAATATCCAGCCGAATCACTTTTCAATTGCAACTTAGGAAAGTTTCTAGTAGATTATCACTTCAGGCTAGAGGGATCGTCTCTGTCTACAGAGAGGATTTACCTAGACAACAACAAGCTACCAAGAATATGAAGATAGAATATATTTCTGTCTTTTGAGATTCAGAATTAGTTGTGAAACAAATTAGAGGGTAGTATCAGACAAGGCACCCAAGGCTTAGAGCTTAACAAAATGAAGTCTGAGATAAGGTAGATAATTTCTTTTCAGCTTTTAATATTCAGTTTCTGCCAAGGGAAGGTAATAGATTGGTTGATTCACTTGCAGTGGCAGCCAACACTTTTAAACCTCCACAAAATCCAAAGTTGAGGTATGAAGTTGAAGTTCGAAACAGACCTTCTATACCAGAAAATGTTAAATATTAGCAGGTATTTGAAGATCATGAACAAATCAAAAGGTTTTTGGAAGTGGTAGATGAATTTTCTAACTCATATATTGTTCAAGAAATGGAAGCTGAAAATGGTGTAGAGGAAGGAGTTAATGATGAATCACTTTGGAAAAATTCCATGGCTGGCCAAAATATTATTCAACTGAAAGGTAATGTGATTCCCAAAGGTTTGGTACCTTTGGAGAAATTGTTTGATGCAAATGATGTTCGAATAATTGTCAGTAAGAAAAGTTGGGAGGAGGATGTTGAAGATAATAACATTGATACTAAAAAACAACCCAAACTTGTAAAGATGGAAAAAGGAATCTCTAAAGATTATGAGAACAGGTATGTATTTTTTTTTTAAATATTCTGAATTTTTTGCATGGTCTTATGAAGATCTTAAAACTTATGACAAAGACATTATTGATCATAAGATCTATTTGAGGCCGTGGGTCAAACCATATAAACAAAAGTTAAGATAGATCAATCCTTTTCTTTTGTCTTCAATAGAAAAGGAAGTGAAGAAATTTTTGTAGGAAATATAATTGCTCCTTTGAGATATTCAGACCGGGTTGCTAATTTAGTGCCCATGAGGAAGAAAAATGGAGAAATCAAATTATGTATAGATTTCTAGAATCTAAATAGAGCATCATTGAAGGAAAATTACCCTCTTCCAAAAATGGATAATATTTTGTAGACAGTCACAAGATCTTCAAGGTTGTCCATGATTGATGGGTTCTCAGGATACAATCAAATTACAATGCACCCAGATGATCAAAAGAAAATATCTTCACAACCCCATGGGGAACTTTTATTTACGCAAAAATGCCATTTGGGTTGATCAATATTAGTGAAACCATTCAGAGGGCTATGGATATATCCTTTGTGGGAGAAAAGAATAAATTTGTGGTCATATATTTAGATGATATTACATTATTTTCCAAATTTGATGAAGATCATCTAGAACATCTTCAACATACATTTGAGAATTCTAGAAAATATGGGTTGTCACTAAATCCAAAGAACTCCCATTTTTCTTTAAGATAAGGGAAATTGTTGGGGCATATCGTATCGAAGAACAAGTCAGAATTGATCCAAAGCGAGTGGAAGCAATTCCAACTAGGAAGGAAACTGATACAGTGGTGACCAATTTCCTGGAAGAAAACATTTTTACAAGATTTAGATGCCCTAAATTACTCACAGAAAATGCTCAAGTAGTCAAATCTGCAAAATTAATTAATTTCTTTCATGATTACAATGTTACTCTTTCCAATTCTACTACATATTACCCTCAAGGAAATGGGTTGGCAGAATATTCTAATAAATATATCGTAACGATACTCAAGAAAATAATTGTAGAAAACAAAAATGAATTGGGATTCTAAATCAAAGTTTGCCTTATGGGAAAACATAGTGATTACCAAAATATCTACTGGTAAGTCACGTTTTGAATTGGCATATGGAGTAGAAACACTCTTCCCTAGTCAACTAGCCAGTACCTGCGCTCATTCACAATGTTGAAGAGGAAAAAATTGCATTGTCTCGAAGGGTAAACCATATAGTAGCACTGAATGAGAATAGAGATTGAGAAATTGAGAAATTGATCAATGACCAAGAAAAGATGAAGCTCATTTTTGACAAAAAGGCCAAAGAAATAGTTTTTCAGCTTGGGGACCTTGTCTTAAGATGGGATGTAAGAAGGGAAGATAAAGGTAAGCATGGTAAAATTGATCAAACAATACTTTCATTTTGGAAAATTTATATGGAGAACGACTGCATCTACCTATTAATGGGAAGTATTTGAAAAATTACTTCCAACATTTAAGTCTTTTTAATTCTTCCATTGTAAATACTAGTATGATCAATGTAAGTATCTAGTGAGCCTCTCATTGTAATGTTTTAATATATAATGTGACTCCATGCTCGAGATGAAGGCACTAATCTATGGTTCTTAGTTTTTTGTTCCAAAACACTATCCCTAGGTGGAGACAGATGTTGTAGCGCGTCTTTCACTATGTTCAAAATGTAAAAGAAAAAATCGTATATCTCAAAAACACAAAAAAATCCCAGAAAAGAAAAATCAAAATTATTTGGGTGATGACTTATTTTCAATAAATGGGATTAATATCAGGTCAAAGGTTGTGCAGGATTAAATTAAATTTTATGTCGATATTGGGACTCGACCGAGAAAAGCAAAGGTTAATGATTGGGCAAGCTTAACACATGATGTCATCAGTGCCATCGGGCCTCCCCCATCGGAGAAACCCAACAACACAAAAAATGAAGAGGATATCGACGTAAGTGCCTCGTAAACTGTTTGGCAGTAAAAAAACCTTTCCATGATCAACTGTCATGATAATCTATGACACCACTAGCGAGTTGGGCCACTTACCACTGTGAGTGCTCGTGTGGGCAATAAGCATATTTCATTGGATTCTACGGTAAGTGAGCATGTTTTAACAAGAAAGCGAGATTAATACCATGTCAAATCTCCATGTCACCTGACACCCGATGTCATCCTCCCCACATCAGCATCGCTATGTCATCATCCCCACATCACCAGTACAATATCATGCCATACATCTGTCCCTTCCACATTAAATTTCATTTTTCCCTCACATTTTCCCCATTTACCCATAAAGCCTCATTTTTATGCTCATAATTTGTTTATCTGGTATTCATGTTGGAGCGTACCAAAGTACACCTACGTCTGCCAACTTGTCAATTTCAAAGTACAATGTCATATTAACGTTACCAGGTATTTATCCATAGTATACACTTATTCAATTGTTCAAAAATGTCGAAGAAAGTCTCTATGATGGGTTTTGCAACCGAATTTCCTCTTATAGACACTGAAAGGGACAATTTTGACCCTATCTGCACACTAAACCTGATGGATCCATGTAAGAAAATTCTCGTTGGTCAAATAAATTCCCCTATATATTCTAGAGTTGTAAAGTCATGAGTATTTTTTGCAACTATCCCTCAAACATTTTTCTTCCTAGAATTTTTTCTGACTTCTTCTCTTTATCCCCAGAAATGTTTTGTGATGAATTCACTTAGGGAGAATATTTTCCAAGTTTCTGTTGGAAATAATACTGAGAGGGGGGGTGAATCAGTATTATCTAATTATTTTAATAAATCTTCTTTATTTGTTCTTTGAATTATTTTTGCATGTCAGTACCATAAAATAATGAGCATGAACAAAAGAAAACAGATAGTCACACCAAAGAACAGAAGATGTAAGGTGGAAACCCAATGTGGGTGAAAACCACCTGCTGCAATATGTCTCTATCTTCTTTCAAATTAGAAACTCCTTTTACAATGGTTTTGTACTGGTGTAGTCCTTTACCAGTACGCAGGCTACAACCTGCAGAGAGCTACAACTCTCTCTCTCGTTTTCCAGTCTCTCCTGGAAGGGAGTTACAACCCCCTACTTATTTTCTTACAAGGACCACTTTTCATAAATTTTCAAACTGGATCCATAAGCATCAAATGATCATCAAGAATAAGAGAATCACCCAGTCAACTGTAGTAACCAGATCAACAATAATAGGGCCAAACCCAGAACACAACAATGATAAAAAAAGATTTTAAGAGAGGTAAGCACCCTACTCAACTGCTCGCCTGCTTACGTAAGCACCCTGCTCAACTGATGGCCTGCTTACTGTACTCACCCTGCTCAACTGCTTGCCTGCTTACAGTACGCACCCTGCTCAACTGCTAGCCTGCTTATGTATGCACCCTGCTCAACTGCTAGCTTGCGTACCTCGCTCTGAGTCCATTGAACTGCCTGCGGACCTCCGCACCTGCAATCCTTCTGTGCCTGCGTATGTACGCACCTGCAACCCTTCTGTGCCTGCGTATGTACGCACCTGTAGCCCTTCTGTGCCTGCGTACCTCCGCACTTTCAACGCTTCTGTGCCTGCGTACCTCCGCACCTACACCCCTTCTGTGCCTGCGTACCGGCGCACCTGAAACGCTTCGTTCCTGCGTACGTACACACTTTTCTTTCACTGTACCTACGTACCTTCGGGCATAGATGATTTCAAGACTTCAGAAATAACCCAGACAGTCAGATCTACAGATCTGAACATGCGCCGAAGAGATCTCGGTCCATCAGTAGATTCGCCTTGTTTAGATCTAGACCAGATCTAGCCCTCATAAGATATTCAACCAAAAACATGCTCAAGCCAAATGATCTCCTTTGCTTTATATAGGAAAGCTCTTCCTTAAAACATGGATCAATACCACGAGCCGACACCATAATAATAGAATACCGTCGGCTAAATACCAAGAGTAAAACATAAGAAAACCCCACATGTGAATTTCTTTGCCTTGAAATGTGTGCACTGGGGGTACGCACCTCCTGAATGGGATAACTGTGGGTATGTACGCACTTTATGTAACACTGACCTGCGTGTATGCACCTTATGCAAGGTGTACCTGCGTACCCCTTATTTCCTTCAATATTTGATAGTTGATCATCAATCTCTGCTGCTGACTTGAAGTGCTGTGATCTATCACCTGAATGGGTTGCCATCAAGGACAACACTTTAGCCATAATGCCAACAGTTTCTTCCCTGTTTATTCAACAAGCCCTTGATTTTCCACACTCTCGAAATTATACTTATTTTTCTGAAGAAACTTTGGTATCTGGTTTCCAAAAATTTCCTGGAGGAGATTATGCTAAGTTGTCTTTCCATCTTGTGCTAGTTGGATACACTTTATCTCTAGAACCAACTGTGTTTCCCTTAGATGGTTTTTTTGAAGACATCCAACCAATTTTGCAAGTAATTTCTAGGGTTTTGGGGAAAGAAAATACTTCTACTATTGATTGTGCAATTATAGGAATGTTTAATTTGGTCATGCAACTTGAAGTGACTCTTGATATACCAACTTTTTGGGAGGGTTTAGTGAATTCTCAATTGTCAAACATGAATCTTACTGGTTGCTTCATATTCCCATCTCTATTGGTTTACTTATTCCTCTATGTTCATGTAGAAAGATTCATGCATTTGGGCTTGAACATAATGGATTCTCATAAAAGAAAAAAATCAGTGGTGAACTGGACCAAAACTATATGAAGTCACCCTAACTATGAGGGTTTTCCATATTTCATTGCCTCTTTTATGTCAGTTGTCTATTCTATCATAAACAACTATGTTCCACCATGCCTCTTACCAAAATCCCAATCCTTTGTACATCTTAGTAAAGATGTCGAAGTAGGAGATTCTTTTTTGTTTGGGGATTATGTTGAAATTAGATTGTATCGAGAAGAGGTTGTCCCTTATAGACTCAAATAGTTTGTACCAATGAGATTACTCACATTGGAATCCATTAGAAAAAGCTTAAATGTAGATCGAATTCATTTTGTACCAACAAACAAGGAGTATTTTTTCAAGTTTCCAAAAAAGTTTGGGCCTTTTAATGTAAATAATAGACAGGCTTTGAAGGAAGTTGATAAAATGCTTGAAGACATGCACTTTCAGAAAGGAGACTAATGGTCTTATGATACTCATCAAATTAATTCAAGAAGGGTGGAGAATTCCTATGCTCCATACATTCATGAATCAAGGATTGAGATAGAAAAGAATGGCTAATGGTTGTTAATTTCAAGTATAAAAGGGGATGGAGGTTGAAACTCCACACCCTGCACATAAAGGATTTAAGAGAGGAATTGAAGAGATCATTGACCTAGATGAAGAAACCAGGCACGCTTCCAATAAATCAATATTAAATGGAAAGGGAAAGGAATATGGACTCGTGGTAGAAAGTTCCTCTTCTTCAATTGGTTTTCAACTACAATTAATAGAAGTGAGATGCACACCTTCTTCTCCTATTCCTGAAGGAGCTGAAAAAACCTCTATTACTACCTTGAAGGAGTCATATGAATATATTTAAGAGAAGAATAAAAATATTAGAGAGAATGTGGCTTCTCTGCTTCAATCCCAATCAGTATTAAAGTATCATACTAGATTACTGTCAGCCATGGATTTAGAAATAAATAAACTCAAATTTTATTTTCTGATCCTTCTTCTTTGACAATTTCTTCTGTATTAGGATTAAAAACTGCAAACTTAACTGTGGATGCAAGGGACATTCCATTTCCTGACAAAATCAATATTCACACAAAAATTAGGGAACTTATTTACAGTGATTTAAAAAAGTCATCATTGGCAGTAAATAAAGAAGAAGCTTTATTGGAGAAGGTAATAAATTAATTAAAATTTGAAAAATCCAATTCTAGAGCTCTCCATACGCAGAATGAGGAACTTAAGAAGATAATTGCCAAGCTTGGAGTAAACCCAAAGGATAAAAATGTTGTTCAAAAGATTTTACAGGGGGCAGAATCAGAGATTAAAATATTGAGGAAGAAGTTGAAGCTGAATGCAGTTGAAGATGTTATGGCTTCAGAAGTGGCTTAAGGTGAAAAAGAGAAGGAACTCATATCTCACAAATTACTTGAGAGGAATAAGGAAGTGGCCAATTTGAGAGAACTGAATGCAATCTTGCAGTAGAAAATAAATACTCATATGTGCATAATTGTTGTGCAACGAGATTTCGAAGGCCCTATTGATAAACTTACCAGGGTCATGACAAAATTAAAGATTTCAAAGGATGAAATGAAGAAAATATAGAAGATATGGATGACACTAAAGAGAATTTGAATATTAAAGAGAGATAACTGAATATGGAAAAGGAAAGAGCATCACAAAATTTGAAGAAATATTAAACATCATGTGATGAGATCAACGAACTGAAGGAGAAGTTGAAAGGAAATATGTCTCTCATACAGGCCAGAGAGATAATTTGGAATGACATCATTCTACATGTGAAAGTAATTTGGTATTATATGTTGATTATGGTAGAGGAGAAAACCATTGTTAGATATTTAGAAGTGATCATTGCTTCTAGTAAAGAAAAATCCCAACAAAGTGGCCAGTTAGCAAAGAAAATGATTGATTTTCTTAATTCTAAATCATCTCAAGAATTAAGAACTATGGAGATTAAAGAAAAAACAACTCTTGTTCTAGAAATAAATAAAATGGTACAAAAAAATATTTATAAAAAAAATACAAAGGAAAAGTTGGGAGAGATCAAGGAATATGTTTTGAAATTCAATACATACTTTGACAAAAGGATCAAGGTAGGATTGCTCTCATGTTTGGATCAGCAAGGTAATATACTCCCCTGGGAGACATATGAGACACAGTTGGTCAAGGAAAAAAGTAATATTCATTCTTCACATGAGGAAACAAAAATATTGAAGGGCTCTACCATTGTGAATTATTTGTAGAGAGATTTACAGTTTCTATGGTTGGTCAAAACCCCCCTCACAGAGAAACCAACCTACATATGAATTACCAATTTCAGGATGACTCATGTTAGGTTTATCAAGTCCCCGTGTTTAGATTTATCAATTTGGAAAAAGTACAGGGCATTGATTTCACCAAGTGAGGAAACTGAACCTGGAACTTCTACAAGCTAGCCTACTCAAAAATCACAACCCACCCAATGAAAATCAACCACATGGCTTCTTTCATGAAATATTTCAATAGATATTATATATTTTAATTTTGCATCAATATATTTTAAGTTTTAAAGTTTAAGTCCTCAAGAGGACCGAATAGATCTTAGAGTAGTTTTTAAAATAGTATAAGCAGTTTATGTTAGTTAACAGTGTTTATAACTGTCATCTTTATAATTTCACTACAAAAAGACTTTGGAGGATCATTTTTGGGGTTTCAAATTTTGACTTCAGAGAGAAAATGTTGTTGTGTAACGCGTTATCTTTTCTTGAGTTTAATAAAAGCTTCCTGGATGATTCCAATTTTTTTTTTGGATGTAATATGTGTTTCTTGCTATTGCAAGCCATTTATCGTTTCCTCTTCTTTAAGAAAAATGTTATAAAGTTTTTGGTTATTACTATGATATAGATTTACTTTTCTCAGAGTACATGTAAATTTTAATCAAATAACCTTAATTCTATGCTCCTTTTTTCCACACATACATACATTCTCTAAGTCTCTCATGCATTCTACTAAGGTTTAAATAAAAAATTATGTAGTTGTAACCTTTTGGTTTGAACCTTCCATTTTTCTATCTCTCACCCTGCTACAACTTTTAATTCATTTTCATAGTAGGTAATGCCATCCTTAGAAGTATTTCTATTTTGAAAAGTTTTCCTTTGCATTACTAGTGAAAATCATCTCTCAATAATAATAATAATGGGATAGCAAGCAGTATTTATTATCTTTTTGTATAGATTTCCTAGGCACATACCTCTTCTCAGCTAGAGGTTGTCTCTGGGGTTAAAACAACATAGCTGAAAGAGAACTACACTTTTCCTAAAATGGATTATGTTTTGCAGAAAGTAGTAGGTTCTATCTGAATGTCCATGATGGATGGTTTTTCTGGATACAATCAGGTCACTTTACACCGCAAGGAACAGAAGAAAACAAATTTTACTACACCTTGGGGAACATTTATGTATGTCAGAATGCCTTTTGGCCTCATAATGTTGGAGCTAATTTCCAAAGAGCAATTGATATAGAATTTATTGGAGCATGAGATAAATTCATGGTGATTTACGTAAATAACATAACTTTTTTCACGAAATCAGATGAAGAACACCTTAAACACTTGCAACTAACTTTTTCAAAATGTAGGATGTATGGTCTATCTTTAGACCCCCAAAAATCATAGTTTTCTTTAAGCAAAGGAAAGCTATTGGGACTTATTGTGGCAAGGGAAGGAGTGAAGATTGATCCAAAAAGGGTGGAGGCCATTAACAATATTCCATTACCAAGGAATAGGAAAGAAATTCAAGTTTTCTTGGGAAGAATAATTTTTCTAATAAGATTTATTCCAAATTCTCCTCAAATTTTATAAGAAATCATAGAAATGTTAAAGAAGGATGGGGAGGTCAAGTGGAATATTGAAGCCCGAGAGTCATTCTCCATAATTAAAAAGGATTTTGCAGAAGCCCCAGTCTTAGCTAGCCTAAATTACCAAATACCATTCCTATTTTTATTTTATGCCTCTCCTAACACGGTGGAAGTTGTTTTATCGCAGAAAAATAGTGAAGGAGGGGAGAAACTAATTGTATTTTTTAGTCAAGTGTTGAGAGATGCGCAGTTGAAATACAATATTTTAGAAAAATAGGCTGATGCCTTGGTCAACGCTCTGAAGGCCTTTCAAATCTACGTCCTGCAGGCAAACATAATTTCTTATTATCCTACAACTGTTGTGAAAGATATTCTCGTGCAGGGTGACAATGAAGGCAAGAGAGGCAAATGTATTGCCAAGATTCAAGACTATGATATGGATATCAAACCCACCATATTGATCAAGGGGCAAGTATTAGCTAAAATATTTTCTGAGGCCAACTGTCAGGCCTTGGGCATAAACCTGTTTGAAAAAAAGGAAGGATAAAGTACAATAAAGGAGAAGAGGAACAAAAGAACATTGAGACATCAACAGAGAACATCCAAATGAAGTACCTACTCTCACACTGGTATAAATATCTTGTCCATTATTTAGCTTTTTCGAACTGCCCAATGAATTTTGACAAAGCTAAATACAAGGCCTTGAGGCTACCAACCCAGAAGTTTTTTATCTCAAATGCCCAGTTGTACTGGAAGTACCCGGTGGGGATTCTACTATTATGTCTGGTAGAAGAGGAAATTCCTAAGGTGATTAATGAATTCCATAGTTGTATCTATGGGGG
Source organism: Pinus tabuliformis (assembly GCA_031772625.1). Taxonomy (NCBI): domain Eukaryota; kingdom Viridiplantae; phylum Streptophyta; class Pinopsida; order Pinales; family Pinaceae; genus Pinus; species Pinus tabuliformis. Next base: position 1,031,368,366 of record CM062819.1, read on the forward strand.
ACAGTATAGATGGAAATCCATAACCCATAAGATTCTCAAAAATGGTGTTTATTGGCCCAAGTTATTTGGTGAGGTGCATACATATGTTAGGGTCCATGAAAAATGTTAATTTTTTGCACAGAAATAGAGGTTGGCACCCCTCCCCTTTATTCCTGTCTTTGTAGAGGAGCCCTTTAGACAATGGGGGGTAGACTTCATTAGAGAAATACACCCACCATACAGTGGTTAACACAAATCAATACTTACAACCACAGATTATCTCACCAAATCCATGGAGGCCATCCCATCTCAGAATGCGATTGATGCAATGGTCATAAAGTTTATGGAGGAGAATATCCTTGCTAGATTTCATTGTCCAATGAATATTATCACTAACAATGCTAAATTATTTAAGTCTGCCATGTTTATTAGTTTCTGTCAAAATTACAATATCATCATAGGTCACTCCACCACTTACTACCTGCAGGGAAATGGACTAGCTGAATATTCAAAGAAAACTGTAGTGAGGATTATTAAAAAGACCATAGCTGGTAATTAAAAAAATTGGGACTGACAGCTGAAATTTGCATTATGGGCCAATAGAGTTACTACCAAGAGATCAATTGGGAGGTCTCCTTTTTAGTTGGTCTATAGAAAAGATGCAATGTTTCCTGTTTAATTAGCTATAGCAATGGCCAAAATTCTACATGATGTTGAGGAGGAGCCCAATTATCTAGCTAGGAAAATAAATGAACAGTTAGAGACACAAGAAAATAGAGGGCAAGGAACTCATAATATGATCAAATATCAGGAAAATATGAAGGATCTTTTTAACCAAAAGGCAAGGGAAAAATCCTTATATCCAAGATATTTGGTACTTAGATGGGATGTTAGGAGAGAGGAAAAGGGAAAGAATGGAAAATTTGATCCCTTGTGGTTTGGAAATTTCAATATATATGAATAAAAAGGAAACAACACCTTCTTGCTGGAAAAATAGGATGGTGATGTGCTTGAACTTCTTGTGAATGGGTAGTTTCTAAAGCTCTATTTTTAGCATTAAATAGGTCCACTTTCATCCATTACATATACTGGTGAGCCATTGTACATGGCAAATATGTTTTATGTTCATACTTCTTATGTTTTGCTTTATATGCACCTAAATAAATTAACTCCATGCTCAATGGGTAAAGGAACTAATCTGCAAGTTATCAATGCATTTCTTAGAATGCACTATCCCCAGTTGGAGTTGATGTTGTCCTCTTTCATACCCTTTTTGTGAAATATTTCGAATGGTCCCATAATCACCCAGGTGCAAAGGAGGAAAAATATACCTAGACTAGCAAAAGGGAACAAAATGGGGTGTTGGCAGTGCACTAAATTCCCTCAGGCAAAAGACAACATTAGAAAAGTGTTTCCCTTATGTTGTTGGGAAAAGTATCCATTCAGAATGCCCCTATCCCACTCTAAGGTGTGATAGTGCCTTAGCAACAAACAAGGAAAACTACTTGAGTATTTCTTCTTTATGAAATGTAAATGAGGAGGAAGGATGTCACTAACCTGTGTCTTTCGCTAGTTTGTTGATCCAATCACTCCTCTCTTTGATAGCTCCCAGCTCCTTGCTCCCTTATCGTCCCAGCTTCACCGAATTCCTGCAAGATCACAAGAGAGAGAAACTACACGAAGATACAGATATACATTCATAAAAAGCTCAAGATCAGATTAAGCTAAACATGCAAATATAACAAAACATCATTGATACACAACATGTAGGAGAAACTCAAATAGTTTATTGATAGAATAAGAAAGACCAAGAGGAGATACAACCAAGTGAGTTCCGATCCAGCATCTACCTCCCAGCAAAGGAATCCCTTCCTCTCCTCCAACAAAGCATAAATCACCCAATGTACTAATCTCAATCTCAAACCAACAATAATTCTCTGCAAAGTACAAAATTCCAGCCCCCTGGATCTCTGGGTGAGAGACCCATATATAGATGTAAGCATAGAGGATGAGTCAGCTTATGTTTTGACTTGTGGCTTCTCTCTATCAGTTGTTGCTTCCACTTGGAGGTTGAGAGCCTCTTACTCATCACTAGTCGAACTCATTGAGGCAAGTGTCACTGGAGAAGATTCTGGAAGCTTCCATGGTCTTTCCAGCTCGTTGAATGAGCTTGCCATTTGTCATTTCCCGCTTAGCGCACCCTGGTAGTGAATCCAAGTTCTTTGCAACGCACCTAGCCAGTGCATTTGGGTGCTTTGCAACGCAGGCAGCTAGTGGAGCTTCTGAATTGATCCTGATTTGACTAGTTCTGAGTGGTTTTTGGTGGAGAACTTCTGGGAGAAGCTGTCATTGGTTGACCTTGTTCCTTTAGGAGCTGTAACAACATCTTTAGGGACTTTGGATCCCTTGGATTATGGACATTTCATGCTTATAGCTGTAAGGCACAAAAATGTCTATAACAGTTGCCCCCTAAAGTATGAGGCCGTTTATCGGGTGAAATGCTTTATTAGGAGGATCCGAAGTTCATTCAATGCTGGGAGGAGACCTGTAATAAGCTACAATACAATACATTATTTTTCATATCGTTTTCATGATCTAGCTGAGGCGGGCATTCCCATGCTCAGCTTTATAAATTCATTTTTATGTACATAGGACAGACAATCGTCTGATGGCAGACTGATGATTCTAATGAAATCATCATCCTTTTGGTAGGATGATTATCTGTTCTGCAGTGATGTACATGTCAATGTCTTTATTTTTCTTGAATATATATCGCAGCCCGGATGGATGAAACTAGATCTGGGGTCTTCAATCGCATCCGATGTTCACTCTAAGTACAAGTCGATCCATGTGAGAAATGTTTTGAAGTCGAACATGGAAAGACATCGCTTGATTACCAGTCAATGATGTAAACTGTTAACAAACGCGAGAGGAATCACCGATAATGATAATGACCCTCAAGGTACTGCAGTACAATTCACGTGGTGTGAATAAAGGACTTGGCGTCGAACACCACGCAAAATCTTTCGGTCGAAGGTCATTGATGTATACCTGTCGCCGGAAGTGAGAAACTTGCCATTGAGGTATGCAAGCTTCAAAGTACTGAAGGGGGTGTTCCTAGATCAACTTCTTGGATAATGAGATGATGTCGACAAGAAGTGATCCGTCAAAGGAGGGCCTTAATGTATCCCACATTAGTGACACGGAACAGAGCAAATGATTTTGATGGAGGTGAAAACGATCTGATGATATATGGTTCAGGGTGGCGGTCATGAAAGAATGAAGTATAATGTATGGTAGTGGATGGGACACGGTTGACTTCTCTGGATGACTTCTCTTGAACATATCGGCGACACTTATGTGATGGATTGGTAGCATTTACCCCAAAGGTGGATGGTATGGTGAGACCATGGTGATGTGACCGGTGAATGAAACAACCCAACCCGACTCAGGCATGGAGTGGAAGTGTCATGTTCAAGAGCGACTTGCTACCAATAAAGGTTCTTTGAGTTTCTTCCCAATTTTTCCCCAGTCATTTCTGACTAGTACCTCTTTATTTTTGTCAAGCTTAAGGAGGATAACATATGCTTGTTCTATAATTTTCCCTTCGGGCAAACCCATCGCTATGTTTTAACGAGCCTAGCGATAGTGAAACTCGTTCTCGTCTAAAGACAAGTTTGTCGCTATTAATGTTTTTAACGAGTCTAACGACAAAGATAACTCGATCCTTTTCATTTTTAGAGAGTCTGAAAAGGTACGTAAAGTTAACTCCGGAAGTCATTTTTCGTCATCTAATCCCTTAAGTCCGAAAAAGTATAAAACAATACAGAAGGGATGAATTTTCGATAGTTTTAATGAACCGAACAAAACAAGCGCTCGATCTTTTTGTGCAATAATCCCTCAGGTCCAAAAAGATTAAAATCTAGAGGAGGGATAGCTCTTCCGGTCACTTTAACGAGCTGGGAGGCCAAAACTCGGCAATATTTTCATATTTTACGAGTCAGATGAAAAGAGCTTAAAGAAGACTCGTCTTTTGAGGAATGAGTGATAAAAAGGGTAGCAGCTGATTCCAGGTAAGTGTTGGAATTTTCCAAGCACGACAGTGTCACAAGGATGGCTAGTGAAATCACTCTTCGCAGCTGTTCCTCAAAATGGGTAAACAATCAAATGGAGGTGAATGATCGGCCAATGGAAAAGTGGAGGTGACGGTGCAAACACGACCAAGGCTTTAATGGCTGATAATGTTACATTCACGGTGGTTATTTACCGGAGGATAGTTCATTTTTTAACGAGCTTAAACGCGGGTTGAAACACTTGCTCGATCTTATGTTTATTTTTTAACGAGCATGAAATATGTGCTAAAACTGCTCGATAATCCAGTCATATGATAATAATGTCTCATGTAAGATGCCATTTTTTATGGAGCTTGCGCCTTACAAAGCTTTGCTCCGGAATCCTTTCTTTATGCAAGTTCGGAAACGACTAATCCTACGAGTTTAAAGGGTTAGACCTACAGGTTTAAAGGGAGGACCTAAAAAATAAATAGCCACCCCTTGCTTGCACTCCAAAAGGTTTACATGCCCCCAGGTATAAAACAGAGTTTCAAGGTTACCTCTACTTCACTTCCGCCAAAACAATTGTTTTACCGAGAGAGGCCTACCTCTTTCAGGTTACCCAAAGATTGTCCTGTTAATCTTTCAAACAAAACACTTCTTCGGCGATGTCTACCGAGATAGACAAAGTTGAGTGACAACGAGCGCCAAACACATAACTTTGAAAAAAGAATCTTATTCTAGAATAACCCCTCTTCCAAGACGGACGGGGTACATACTAGTCATATTCTCCCGCGGAAACCTACCTTATACCCAAAGTTTTCCTGCCGAAGCATACCAGGATGCATGCCCCCTGGGTTCCAGTCATATCCCTCTGAATTACTCGCGCTCATCGGGAGGATGGACCGTCGGTTGAGACATTTCTTGTGTGAAGAGACCATTTAGGGATGGTATGTGACTATTTTCGATGCGTGATCCGGGAAATGAAAGCTTGTCCGCGAGCTTGACCACTCTTCCTTCGTGCGGAAAACACATTACTCTAAAGAGTGAGGAGACGATGGCTCCCATGCAATATATATAGTCTCGTCCAAGGAGTAGGTTATAATCCAAGGGTCCTTGAACGACCATCACGTTCATTTGAATGGTCTTCCCTTTCAATGTTATGGGCACATTGGGGAGGATCCCTAAAGGTCGACTGGTTCCTTTATCAAAGCCTGTCAGATTTCTCATTTCAGGCAAAAGCGTTGGCGAACCAAGCGCTTTCCAAGTAGTAGAGGAAAGGATACTCACAGATGCCCCCTCATCAATGATGGTGCCAGCCATGACCATTCTGTATATTTGGACGATAATTTTGAATGGTATGCTTGCTGGCAAACGGGGTCTGCCTAGTTGGTTCCAGTCGAAGGAGACAACTAGGTTGCTTGGTGGTGGGACCGAGTAGACGGTCGGGTATCGCTCTGACGAACTTCCTTCCTGCGATAAAGGAATGGGTGGGTTGCCCCCGTGTTCGTCGGATTCTGTGTTGATGAAGAGAATTTGGATGGTGTCATCTTTGTTCTCTTCAGTGACTGTGTCATTTGAAGATAAATCCTCTCAAGGTAAGACCGGGTCAACTGCCGCCTCGACCTTTTGACTTTCGTCGGGTATGGATTCAGCTGGTTCATCATCAATGACCGGCGCTTCAGCTGACCACTTGAGCGGGCCAGCTGGATTCTCAACTAACGAAGGACTCGGCAAGAGTTTTTTATATCCAGGAGGAATTCGTAACGGCGAAACTGGACGATCATCCAAAACTCTTTTCGCTTCGTCTAAGAAGGGACAACGGTGGATGGCGTGGTTACCTTCGCACAGTCTACAAGGAGATCTAGCTCTCCATTTTTGTCCTAGGACTTCACTTTCACTAGTTGACGATGTGCTTTCAACATGGCTATCAGAGGTTGACGCCACCGGATTGTGCAAACGGGGAGACCAGTCCCTTAGTATCCGAGGGATGCAGGGACAATCTCTGTGAAAGTGGTCTCCCTTGCAAATGACACATGGTGATTTAGGCCTGGTCAGTGCAGTGTGTGGATTTTCATTAGACGACACTCGTTTGCCCCCAGTCGCTTTTGGCTCCTTCTTCTTCTTCTCTTTCTTCTTCTTTTCCTTCTTCTCCTTAGGAACTTGGTTTTTAGTTTTACCAGTTCTGTCAAGCGAAGAGGAAGGGAGAGAGGAAGAATTAGAGGAAGTAGAAGGCTGGTGGGTAACTCTGGACTGGTCTAATTGCTGATTCGACTGTTCAGGAATAGTGGTGTTCTGAACGACATTGGTTGAGAAGAGCCAGACCGGCAAGCCAATTGTCAGTCCTGGAAGCGACAATGTGGCCATATGGGGCGCACCAACATCTCCCCAAGAGGAGAAGGGACTAGGATTTCCACAAAGGGGAATTCCTTGGTTGGTAGGCTCCATTTTCTCAACTTAAAGATCAACGCATGAAAAAGGGTATGAATATTCCGTTTAAAATAAATTTTAATGACGCTTGGACACAACTTGCTTTTTCAATTTTAAAGAGTCGAGAAAAAGCAAAAGATGACTCTAGTTGCCTTCGATGTTTTAACGAGCCCGAAGTGACAAATGCTCGAATGGAATTTTTCCGTTATAGAGTCTGAAAAAAGCCAAAAGGAACTGCTCTGGAGTTCTAGGTAGAGGGTGTGCCAAACTTTTCACAAAACCGCAGAATACTTTTTAAGGTACGGGCGGTCAATCTTCCCGAATACTGTGTTCAGTGCATTGCGATCAGTAGGGCGGCCGACACGGCTTCCTATGGATAAATGTTTTATGCCTATAGGGGTCTCCCAATATATACTCGATGGTACGTGGGAGCACAATCCGTACTGGCACTTATCGTCTCTCAGGAGGAATCACCCAACCATCAGTGAGGCGACCAGTGACCAGGTTTTACGACGCCGGAACACGTCTCTAGCCTAGACCTCTATGTTGTGCGTTAAGTTACAAAGCGTTGTTAAGTTCATTCAGTTTATTTTAGGTTGATATTTCTTAGAATTTTCCTTTTTGGATCACCACGAGATGTATGATACAATTCCTAAATGCAGTCTAAAGATGATAAGCAAGCTTTTATATCTTTTCAACAATGAAAATCCTAGCTACAAGGGGAAAAGAAAGACACAAACTTTTCTCAAAGAGCAAAGAGCACACTGTAAATGCACTTTTCCTAAATCAACATACAAACTATCAATATGCAAATGCACAAATGCATGTATTTGTTTTCACTTTCTTAATATTGATGCCTAAAAAGAAAGCTATTGTACAAATTTGAATTCGATTTCAAGTGAAAACACAAACAAGTTTCTTTTTGAAATCAAAAAGATGATTACGACACTTTATGATTTTGAAGTAAACACTTGTTTCAACACTAGAAATTCATAAATTCAAACCAAAAGACAAAAGTAAAAGCGCAATCAACTGTCAACAGCAAACAAACTTACTCCTAAGATCAAAACGACACTTTAGACAGGTCTAGATCTAAGGGCGACAGTATGACTAGTTTACTTTTGTAATGGGAAACTGAAAATGATGTAGCAAATACACAAAAACAAATACAGTTTCTTTATACAACTGAGGCGGAATTAAGGCAAAGAAAAGGGGTTTCAGATAGGTACACACACTGATAACAGGCTGCAAAAACAGAGACAAAACTGAGCAAAAGGAAGCAGGGAACCACAGCTGCACAAGGCAAAGGCTGATCAGTGCACCCCCAGCACAGAGAAACTGAACTTCAGCGCAGGTAGCCCTCTCGGGACCTACGTTGAAATGTAGAACCTCTTCATAGAGCCTGCGCTGAAGCAGAAACGAGAATTGTCTCTGGGTTCTGGGTCACGGTTTGCAGTTTAATCTACAGTTTTTGGCCGGATAAAAGCTATCAATAAGGTACAATTAGAAGGATGATTTAAAGGAGGACTAAGAGCTATCACAAAGGGCAGTTAGAGCATTTATGGATCAGCTTGTTTAGATCATAAACAGGCCCAGTGAGTGGACTGGAGTGGCAGATCTCTACTTTGCATTTGTGAATGGCAAATGCAGTTCGATTCAGCACTCCTAAGTTTATGAGAAGAACAAGAGTAGAATCACAAATAAACTAACTAGATACGGTCCCCAGCGGAGTCGCCAATTTGTTGTTGGGAAAAGTATCCATTCAGAATGCCCCTATCGCACTCTAAGGTGTGATAGTGCCTTAGCAACAAACAAGGAAAACTACTTGAGTATTTCTTCTTTATGAAATGTAAATGAGGAGGAAGGATGTCACTAACCTGTGTCTTCCACTAGTTTGTTGATCCAATCACTCCTCTCTTCAATAGCTCCCAGCTCCTTGCTCCCTTACCGGCTCAACTTCACCGAATTCCTGTAAGATCACAAGAGAGAGAAACTACACGAAGATATAGATATACATTCATAAAAAGCTGAAGATCAGATTAAGCTAAACATGCAAATATAACAAAACATCATTAATACACAGCATGTAGGAGAAACTCAAATAGTTTATTTATAGAATAAGAAAGTCCAAGAGGAGATACAACCAAGTGAGTTCCGATCCAGCATCTACCTCCCAGCAAAGGAATCCCTTCCTCTCCTCCAACAAAGCATAAATCACCCAATGTACTAATCTCAATCTCAAACCAACAATAATTCTCTGCAAAGTACAAAATTCCAGCCCCCTGGATCTCTGGGTGAGAGACCCATATATAGATGTAAGCAGAGAGGATGAGTCAGCTTATGTTTTGACTTGTGGCTTCCCTCTGTCAGTTCTTGCTTCCACTTGGAGGTTGAGAGCCTCTTACTCATCACTAGTCGAATTCATTGAGGCAAGTGTCACTGGAGAAGATTCTGGAAGCTTCCATGGTCTTTCCACCTCGTTGAATGAGCTTTCCATTTGTCATTTCCCACTCAGCGCACCCTGGTAGTGCATCCAAGTGCGTTGCAATGCACCTAACCAGTGCATTTGGGTGCTTTGCAACGCAGGCAGCTAGTGGAGCTTCTGAATTGATCCTGATTTGACTAGTTCTGAGTGGTTTTTGGTGGAGAACTTCTGGGAGAAGCTGTCATCGGTTGACCTTGTTCCTTTAGGAGCTGTAACAACATATTTAGGGACTTTTGATACCTTGGATTATGGACATTTCATGCATATAGCTGTAAGGCACAAAAATGTCTATAACACCTTAGCGGGCACAACAAATCAAAGTGTCGAAGATAAGTGGAAAGTGGGACCCATGTTTAAAGTTCGATCTTGTGTAGAGTATATTGATGAGGCACATAAATAGGCATATTATATGGGCCTTAATGCCACTCTCCAGCTTATTAAAATCAACTTTTCTAACATTTCTTTACATATTTTATTATATTTCTCTTATTGAGAAGGGTAAATGTGAGATGTTATGTCATGTGGCCTAATGTGCATTAATTGCAGGATTTGGAGTAGTTTTTGCCTAATTTAAGTGTAGGAACTCGAAGTAGACAAGAAAGAGGGATTTTAGAAGATTGGGTCTCCCTCCTTAACTCCTCAATCACTCAAATATGCCTCCACCAGATCTTATCAGCTCGGAGTTACAAGTAGCCAAGCCCACTGAGTTCATTGCCAGCCAAGCTAGTGATAGTTGAAGACAAGTTAATCTTGATTTTGGGAGCCAAGCCTCCCTAAATTTAAGGAATTTATTGGTAGCTTCAGTTGTATAAATAAGAAGGTCTAGGTCCTCATTAGGATTCGACTTTCTATTGTATCCAAGAGGCAATTTTGAGCCTAAGATATTGTGACTAACATTCTCATGTTATTTTTGACATTTTGGTGATACTGAAAAGGGTTTATTTGATCCAGCACTAAGTTGACTCAGAGGGATGAAGCTCTTTAGTTAGGGCCCAACCCTAGCAGTAGATGTTCCTTTTCTTTTTGTACATGTATCCTTAGATTAGAATCATAAAACAGCTACCGAAATTATTTCTATTTTGTTTTATTTGCAAGTCTTTGAATGGTTCCCGGATGCGGGTGTCTCAGAGGTAAACGGAGCGGTGCCACATGACAAGAACACGCTACCACATGAAGAGGACTGGGCTATTAATGCCCCAAGCCGTCGAAATCCAGGTTTAAGGGAGCCGCTTCAGAGCATCCTTAATGGAGCCGTTGAAGATGATGGCAGGCCTGCGTAAGGCATTCAATGCGGATCACTTCTCAAGAATTGGACATGAGAATAAAGGCAAATGTTGGCCGGCGAAGGCAGCACACTGTGGTTCAGGGAATGTTCATAGTCTATGTTTTATTTGGGTGGTGGAGAGCTGGGGTTAGGATAGTTTCCCCCCTGAGCATCTCGGCCTGTGTTTACGCTCTTTGGAGCTCCGTCTGGTTGTATCTAGGAGGCGGCAAGAGGCGGAAGGGGCTTGCATACCGTTTCGGGGAGCCGGTGTTCAGCTCAAAGGACGAGAGGTTACGATGGTGTGTGAGAGAATGCCTTGCAGGAGGGGCTCTGGGAGTGGACAATTCCCCCGCCCACCTGCAGCAGACATACATCATCATTGTTGTTGTGTTTATTGCTATCGCAGAGTGGGAGCTAACCCAATTCCTGCAAGTCAAGTCATGGAAGTTGGCAGTTCCGTTGAGGGGGCGCCCAAGCTTCCAGCTTTTGGTTCGGTTATTTTCTCACTGGGTAGCTCTGAGGGCAATGAAGGGATTAACGCACATATCTCTGTTCTCTTCACCAAAACTCCTGCGGTGGATGATGATGGGTCATCGTTGGTTCTGGCGGAGGACGGCACAGAGCAGGGGAAGGGGAAACTCTCACTGGGGGAGCAGTCAAATTTGGTGGCCTACTCCGAGAGAGGCAAAGGTAAGGTTCTGTTGGGGGAGTCGTCCACTGCTGCGGGCACTTCTGGAGGTGCAAGTCTTCAGCCTCACCCCCAATGTCGAGGCCATGCACAATCATCCCCTTCGCAAAGTCCATTGGCTACGGGAGAAAGCGCGTCTGAAGGTGAAGGCGGAAGCAGAAGCATGGAGGAAGAGTCCGAGGACTAGATCTCACCAACGCTCTCATGCTTTAGTCTTCTTTTCTCAGGTCGGGTCCTTTCATGTTGGGTTCAGGGGTCTGGTTAATTGTCAATTCCATGTTTTTGTTATGATGGTTAAGTGTCTTGGAACTAAGTCCTGCGCGCAGTCTTCACGGACGCAGCAGGCGCGAAGTAGTGTGTCTGGTATATGTCAATTTTTGTCTTTTGTAATTGCCTGGATAGGCCTTTAGGCCATGCAGATCTGGCTCTTGTCACAGTTTGTCTAGTGTTATAAATATGTTTCAAGATGCCCCTGCGCGGGCTATCATAGTGTGAGTAGCATAGTTCTCAGTGTCAAGCATCTTGTTCCTTTTGCTAACATTGCCCTGCGTGGAAATTTCATGAAACGGTCAATGTCACCCATGGAGACTCCTTTGGCCATGGGCAGCCAGCTTCCTTGGATGTAAAGTATTTGCTGTACATATTAATATATCAGTAGTTAGTATTGCCGATAAAAAAAAAAAGTCTTTGAATGGTTCGTTAGTTTTTCTTCCATTAGTTGGAGAGGTAGACCAATGTTACAATAGGTAAAGGTAAGACTTCAAAAAATCTTGTGACAGTGGCCTCATACCCATCTCCCTCATGGGATCATGGTTTGAAGACCCCACTCTCACAGTCCCAAAAATAGAGTTATCGTTTGCTTATTTCATAGCTTAGGGTTTCTTGTTGAGTAGGTCATTGTTCATGATTTCTTAGAAGCACTTGCAATTATCATTTTGGTTTCTTAAGTTTGTTGTAGATTAGAAAGCATTCCATTCCATAGAGTTGATCCACTAGCCATCAATAAATCAATTTCTTAAATTCATCTCATCTTTTCCACATTTACATAAAGATGTGCATAAATGAAGAAATGAATATGTGTTGTTGTAGGAGTTTCTAATCTATAGGGAGAAATCATTTCACCAACCTTATCTAAGTCTTGTCCACCTCTCGCCAAACCCTACCTACCATCAATTCAGATTTTTGTTTTGTATCCCACTGTGGATAACCACATTGGGAAAATCCAATCATCCTGAAGAGTTGGGATGATCCTTGGGTAGTGTGCACCTTCCCCGTACCTTATTCCACCATCAACCACCTTCCAAACACTTCCCTTCACCTTCCCTACGTTCCTACAAAATTTAGCTAAGTTCCCTATAGTAACTAGAGGAAACCTTGTAGAAACCCGTTTTAGATTGTTTTGGGGAGAAATAATGATCAAAGCCTAGGGTAGGCCTTCAACTTAACCTCCATACCCCTTAATGTCATTTTTGACCAGTTTTCCCATACCTTCCTTCCCTGCAAGAGGTCATCTTGATCAATTTAACATTTACGTTTTTAAATTGGAAACCGAAAGACTCTCTTATGCAATATTTAGCTAATTCATACATACATCAATCTTAGCAATGTTAGGATCATTTCTATGCTTACTTAGTCCAGATAACTAGATGATAGAATGCAAGGGTAAATTAGGCCTCTTCTGCAAAGTAATGTGTTTTAATTCCTAACTAGGTGATTTCTTGTCATTTTCATAGCACTTTATATTGAGCACTTTCATTTCCTTAACATAGGCAAGCATATACTTTCTGCATTAAAGATAGATTTACATTCAGTGTCAGTAGTCATCCTCCTTCTAGTTAATAGAAGACTGGTTTGAAAAACCCTAGTGGTCTATCACCCTAGTTGAGAAGTTGTTGAGCCTTGCAATAGGTATGTATTTACTCGTGATTATTGTCTTTCTCCTCCTTTCTTATCCATTTTGTGGCATGATATAATAACATATTGATAGAATTTTGATAAGGAATGAATAAAATTTCTCTTGATACGATTTAACCGACCAAACTAACTCTCATTACTTTTGATGTAGAAAAACAGTAGAAGGAACAATTGTTGTTCCAAAGTCAGAACAACAAAAGCTAATTGAGAAAATTTGAGTGATGTTTGTCTGCTGAGAGAGAATTGGGTATTAAAAATGGGAGGTAAGAACCTGCGTAACGAGTGAGTAAAATTCTCGCTCCTTTGCTCTCTTTCCAACAGAATTGCATATGAATTTAAGATAGAAATGAACATTTGTATTTTTGTATGAATGACTAAGAAGAAAAGACTAGAAAAAGATATAATTCCTCACCCCAAACCTGAAAAATCTAAGGGACCAGTGACCATTGGACGATCAACCTATATTGAAGAAATCATAAGAAAAGTTGAGTCTCAGTCATCAGTATGACCCCAAACTATTGCTACCAGACACCCTATTGTTTCCCTTCAGGTCACAGGATCACCATCTGTAGCTAACGGTGAGATTCACAATAAGACTGAAGGGTCTGAGTAGAGTTTTCAAGATATTGAAAATTCACAACCATGCCCTTCACAAGAAGGAAATTCTTGCAACCTCTGTGAAGGAGAAGGAGAAACAAGTAAGCCTGAAATTAAATCATCAAAACCTTCGTCTCCTGAGGTAGTGATTGAACAGAGGACACCCAGTGTTCTGGATCAAGGTAGCGTTGTTAAAATCATTCCAGCCTCTTCTGTACATCCTAGGAATAGCTCTACAACTCTAGAGATTCCTAAAGAATATTGGAATATTTTTGACCAAATGGCCAATAATCAGAGACAACCCCAGACCTCTACATAACAATATCCTATTGTGGACACAGTTGTCAATGCCCCCATGAAAGCTATCCCATTACAGAATATTCCTACCTTTCATGGGCTAACTTCAGAAGACCCTGATGCATTCCTTTTCGAATTCGATGTCCTATGTAGGGGTTATGATTACACCACTGACCCCCAGAAGCTAAAATTGTTCCCCTCTACTCTGAAGGGAGTAGCCCTGTGTTGGTTTATGGGACTTGGTGGAGGTACCATCAATGATTAGGAACATATGAAAACATCCTTCCTTAAAAAATACCAAGATTATTGTTGAACTAGAGAACTAAAAGATGAAACCTTTCAAATGGTAGCTAAGCCTAATGAGACTTTGGAAGAATATGTGGAGTGGTTCCAATACAATTTACAAAGATCTCCTTATGCAAATCTACTTGATAATGTTCTAAAAACCACAATGATTAAAGGTATGAAAGACCAATGGGTAGAAACACTGAATATAATGCGCAAGGGTGACATTTATCAAGAATATTATGACAATATTATAGACTTGTGCATCAGGTGCTCCAAGGGCAGTAAAAGGTTGAAACCATCTGGACATGATGTGATCACCAGAGATAACAAAGCCTCAAGAGGAAGCATTACAAGAGTTGAAATTGACAATCTATTTGAAGAATTCAAGACTGATATCCTAGGGACCCTGGCGACACAATTGGATATCATGCAAGCTAAATGAAAGCAGGTCGAAGCAGAACAAACCCTGGCTATTTTCTATCCCCGTTGCAGAAAGAAACACAGTCATAAAGAATGCTCGCTAGATATGATACAAGCATGTGCCATATGCACTAAGGAGCATGCCACAGAAAGTTTCCCATCGCTCCCAGGATTAAAAGCAGTCTTCAAGGAAGCGGAAGAAGAAGTGGAACCAATATATCTGCTGAACCAGCGTCGTCAATGGCAAGCACGTCAGACAGGTATTCCTACCGATCCATCTTCGTTCTTTCCTCCCTTGCAATATAATTCTCCGCAATATTCAGGGGCAGCATCGTAGAACTAACCACCTTTTCTACTTGGCCACCTCAAACATTTTCTATGCCACCATGGCCCAACTATTCAAATCCAAACAATAATTGGCCAAATCCCTCTTACCCTACACCATTCTAGCAGAATAATCCATATTCCTTTCAATGGTCCCCTTCGACCTCACAAAATTAGAACTAGAAATGAAACTCGCAAAGATCCATGAACCAACCTATGGGGACAGTTCCTCTGTCTCGACCAACTTTACTAGCACCTTACACTTTGCAGCAGAGTCCTCAATCTAATATATGACAGCAACTCCCAGCCCAACCCCACCCAAATCCCAACAACAGACCAATCCAGTCAGTACAAATCATTGAGGGTCTAGTACCTGAAGCTGAGTTGAGAGAGTGTAATGAACTCAAGTTGAGATCTAGAAACATAATCACTCCAGACGGATAAAAATCTGCAACTTGAAGAACCACACCCAAATAATCCTTTGAATTTAGATGATCAATGATGGGAAGATACAGTCAGGCAGAAGACTCCCGAATAGATCATAACTACTTTACCACAATTTCTAGAAAGACTGATGATACCGTGCTCAATTGAACACCCTGACTTTGATCTTCTAGGTGAAGTAAAGAATATCAGTATAAAAATACCCCTCCTCCGGGAAATTCAATACATTCAAATATATGCCAAAACTATTAAAGAATTGTGTATAAAGAAGTCTGTGAGGAAAACAAAAATAACCCCAATTGTCCATGCTATCGGAGTTTGTCTGATTTATTACTAGGCAAAGAGACACCTGTAAAATATGAAGACCCAGGAAACCCCATTGTCATAGTACAGATAAATGGCCGCTCTTTTCCCAATGCTTTAGTTGATTTATAGGCAGCCATTAACATTCTCACAACCACAAATTGCAAAATGCTTGGCATCACAACCTTGGAACCAACAACTACCTTACTAGAACTTGTTGATCGCTCAGTCATTAAGCTAGAAGAAACATTACCGGATGTGATGGTTTTTGTAGACACTTGGGAATATTCGACAAATTTCTTGATTATTGACCCTAGGAACTGACTAGATGGACATCCCTTAATTTTAGGAAGGCCTTGGCTAGAAACCACTAATGCTTATATCAACTGTCGAACAAGTAGTATGACCATAACTAGAGGGAATGATGTGAAGAATATAGCCTTATACCCTCCTGCTCAACCAAGCCTAACCATTGTAAAAACTAGGAAGCAACATGTAACATATTTAATAGAAAATATTTGGTCACCATTAACTCTGGCAAATGCCCTTGAATTTAAAAACCAAACAGAAGACGATGTCATTAATACTTTTATCAATCATGCTACTATGGTGTCTAGTTTGAAATGTCACATGATTAAAGCAATCCTTGACAATGAAATTGAAGAAGATTCCCTAAGAGATATCAATGACCAACCAATACCAAAAACCACTATCTATAATAGCAAACCTATAGAAATCGAGCTAGGGAAGATCTTGAACATTAATAGTAATCTGAGTGATGAACAACAACAAAAACTTATTCAAGTCCTTAGGAAATATAAAGGGGCTTTTTCTTGGGATTACCCAGACATGAAAGGGATTGACCCTCAACTATGTATGCCCCACATTTACACTGAAAAAGATGTAAGACCCATTTGAAAACCTCAACGTAGATTAAATCCTCACCTAAAGGATATTGTTAAAGAAGAACTTCAAAAACTATTAGATGTGAATTTTATCTATCCTATATCTGACAGTAAATGGGTTTCTCCATTAGTAGTGGTCCCCAAAAAGAATGGGAAGTGGCGGATATGCATTGACTACAGAGAACTCAACAAGGAAATGCAAAAAGACCATTTTACCCTTCCATTCATTGATCAGGTCCTAGATACACTGGCAGGGAAGAAATTCTTCTCTTTCCTGGATGGCTTCAGTGGCTACAACTAAATTCAGATTTCCCTTGAAGACCAGGATAAAACTACTTTTACCTGTCGGTGGGGAACATTTTCTTATAGGGTATTACCTTGTGGATTGTGCAACACACCTGCTACATTCCAAAGAGCCATACTCAATATTTTTGTAGAATTGATAAATGAAGGATTGGAAGTGTACATGGACGATTTCACACCCTATGGAGATGACTTTGAACAGGCATTACAGACATTGGAGAAAGTCCTGGAGTGGTGTATCACTACTAGGCTATGCTTAAGCCACGAGAAGTGCCATATGATGATGACAGAGGGCCTGATCCTGGGTCATTTCATTTCAACAACTGGAATTCAAGTAGATCTAGCAAAAATACAGGTAATCCTCTTATTAGCTACTCCTTGCACTCAAACAGAGGTACGTAGTTTTCTGGGATTTGTAGGATATTATCATAGATTTATAAAGAACTTCTCACAGATTGCTGCACCATTATATGCCTTAACAGGAAATATTGATTTTATATGGACTGACAAATGTGACATTGCCTTTACAGAGTTGAAATGACTACTATCAATAGCACTAGTATTACAAGGGCCGAATTGGGATATACCATTCCAGATTTCATCAGATGTGTAAAATTCAGCCATTGGAGCAGTTCTTGGCCAAGAAGAAGACACGAAACCATATGCTATATATTACATTAGCAAAAACATAACTCCTACTAGTTGAATTACACAGTAACTAAGAAAGAGTTTCTAGCTGTTATTTATGCTATTAACAAATTTAGACATTATATAATTGGTTACCCTGTAGTTCTGTATATTGATCACTCTACTATCAAATATTTAGCTAAAAAGCCCATTACGAAAGGAAGAGTGACACGTTTGTTACTACTTTTGCAGGAATTTTGACATAACTATAAAGGATCGACCAGGAATGGAAAACCTTGCGGCAGATTTTCTCTCCCGAGTGCCAAGAATAGACGATGCAATGGTAGTAGAAGACCAGTTCCTGGATCAACACCTGTTTTTTGTGGCTGTAAAAACACCATGGTACACAGATGTGGCAAATTATTTAGCAGTGGGAAAACTACCCAAACATCTGACACTTGGAGAAAGGAAATTAATAGTACAACACAACACTCGGTTCTCTTGGATCAGAGGATACCTTTTTCACTCAGGAGCCGATATGCACATTTGTAGGTGTATCAGGGAAGACAAAATTTATGATATCTTAAAAGCCTGCCATGATGGATCTTGTGGTGGACATTTTGCAGACCGTAGAATTGGACATAGAATTTTACAAATGGGCTACGACTAGCCCATGATTTTTAAGGATGCTAGGAAATTTGTTTAGGCATGCGATAGTTTCCAAAGGATGGGCTGCCCTAGCCAATCTGATGAAATGCCCCTGCATCCACAGCTGGTGATAGAACCCTTTGAGCAATGGGAATTAGATTTTGTTCGGTTGATCAACGCACCATCCAATTAGAAATCATATATATTGGTTGCAACAGAATACATAACTAAATGGGTGGAGGTAGTAGCTTTACCAGGAGCAATAGAGGAAACAATGATTAATTTTCTTTTTGAAATTTTTATGTGATATGGCTTACCCAGAGAAGTAATTACTGATGAGGGGCCACAATTTGTAGGCCACAAGATTGCTGCTACACTAAAGAATCATCACATTGTCCATAAAATTACCTCTATGTATCACCCGCAAGAAGACAGGTAGATGGAGAGTACCAACAAAGTAATTGAAGCTATTCTAATGAAGATAGTCTCATCACACAAACGAGACTCGGTGACTTGACTTCCAGAGGCCTTGTGGGCATATTGCACGACTTAGAGATCAAAACACTAAGGATAGCCCAGGAAGTGGGACTGGATTTAACTGAAGCCCAGATTAACAGGCTACAACAAATAAATGAATTAGATGAAATTCGGCTATTGGCTCTACAACATACTGTACTCATTCAATAACAAAGAGCCAAGTGGCATGATTCCTTGATTAAGAAAAAGACATTTCATGGGGGCGACTGGGCACTTCTTTACGATTCCAGGTTTCAAGACATCCCTAGTAAACTGCAGACTAGATGGTTAGGGCCCTATGAAATAAAGGAAGTACATGACAATGGCACTCTTACATTGGCTACCATTGATGGGTCTAGTTTTTCCTTCAAAGAAACTAGGCGTCAGGTGTGCCTCTACCAAAAACCACATACAAGAGAATCCTTTTACCAGCAGACATGCAAGGACTACACCATGCAAATTCTAGCTACAGAAGGAAATCCTTCGGCAGCTTCATTGTTGTAAAAAGTTATTTCTTTTTGTAAAAACTGTAAATATGATTACTGATTTGATTTTCTACATTTTTTTTTTTTTTGTTGTTCCCACTTTGGAACATCACTTTTTGTTTTTGTTGTTCCAACTTCGGAACAAAACTTTTCATTTTTGTTGTTCCCACTTCGGAACAATACTTTTTGTTTTTGTTGCTCCCACTTCGGAACAACACTTTTTGTTTTTGCTGTTCCCACTTTGGAACAACACTTTTTGTTTTTGTTGTTCCCATTTCGGAACAACACTTTTTGTTTTTTGTTTTTCCCACTTCAGAACAACACTTTTTGTTTTTGTTGTTCACACTTCGAAACATCACTTTTTCGTTTTTGTTGTTCCTACTTTGGAACAACACCTTTTCTCTTTTGTTGTTCCCACTTTGAAACAACACTTCTTTTTTTTTCTTTGTTCCCACTTCAGAACAACACTTTTCGTTTTTGTTGTTCCCACTTTGGAACAACACTTTTTTCATTTTTGTTGTTCCCACTTCGGAACAACACTTTTTGTTTTTTGCTCTTCCCACTTCAAAACAACACTTTTTATTTTTGTTGTTCCCACTTCGGAACAACACTATTTCATTTTTGTTGTTCCCACTTTGCAACAACACTTTTTGTTTTTTGTTGTTCCCACTTCGGAACAACACATTTTGTTTTTGCCGTTCCCACTTCAGAACAACACTTTTTATTTTTATTGTTCCCACTTCGGAACAACAGTTTTTGTTTTTGTTGTTCCCAATTTAGAACAACCCTTTTTGTTTTTGTTGTTTCCACTTCGGAACAACACTTTTTGTTTTTGTTGTTTCCACTTCGGAACAACACTTTTTTTTTTTTGTTCCCACTTTGGAACATCACATTTTGTTTTTGTTGTTCCCACTTCAGAACAACACCTTTTGTTTTTGTTCTTCCCACTTCGGAACAACACTTTTCATTTTTGTTGTTCCCACTTCGGAACAACACTTTTTGTTTTTGTTGTTCGCACTTTAGAACAACACTTTTTGTTTTTTGCTGTTCCCACTTCAGAACAACACTTTTGCGTCTTTTTGCTGTTCAAAATTTAGAACAACACTTTTTGCATGTTTGTTGATCCAACTTTGGAACAACACTTTTTGTTGTTTGTTGTTCAAATACCATTTTTTTTAAGAGTGTTTTGTTGTTCCTTCTTTGGAACAACATTTTTTCTTCTTGAAGTCATGTGGTTTTTAAACAACACCCTTTTCCTTGCATTATTGTGATGTTGAACAACACTTGTAGGATTATTCCTAGCTCATCGTAGCCCCATTTTTCTGATTCCCTTTCATGGCATGAACTACAATACTTTTATGAGGACAAGAATTATGGATTCTATTGAACCAAGTGAATACCCTTAACGTTATAATATTCAACAAGACAGCTTCTTGATGATAGATTTCTTTTTTTTAAAAAGGGAGGGACACAATTATTTAGATATTACTTTACTGTATTGATTTTTGCTATATATGATACTGATTGATCATCTTTACCATGTTGGTTCCACCCCTCCTATTTATAATTCTCTTTGTATATTATAGGTGAGATTATGGGTATAGTTCTTTTCTATTGACATGTTCAACTTCTTCCACCATCCCTGCTCTTAAGGAGTACTGAGCATCCCTCTATTTATTATAAAAATGTGTAATAATAAAATTTTGCCTACAAATAGAGGATAGGGGTTTCTCATTAAAAGCCAACCTACAATGTTCATAAGGATGTAGCAATGTGACATTCCCACTATGGCCACCACACCAGGGTTGTGATCCAAAGGATGGCTAAAATATCCTTGGAATAGGAGGCCTCATCACGAGCCGGCCTGATCACTTTTGCTACTTCCCATTGAATGGCAGTGTGGTCATCTGGTTACCATGCCAGCACACTGATCTCTTTTGTAGAAGCAATAATGGAATTCTCCAACTATAAAAGGATCCTAGCTCATATGGGTTAAAAATAAACTCTAACGAGGCTATGGACGCCTCCTGGCAACAGAAGCTCTGCTTATGGTATTGAAGTTCTATTTTCAACATCAATAATTATTATAATACCCTCTTCTTACTTTTCTTTTTTATCAGAAGAATTCTTTCTCTAATTTCTCCCTACCTTGAACCTTTATGCATGAGTTAATGTTTTTAATCAATCATATCATTTTCAGCTAGAATATCATCAACAAATCATTTTTTTTTGCATATTGTTGTCCGTTTTCCTTACTGCATAACCTATCATCAACCAAAGCGTCTTGTCTCTTATCAATAACCATCATTACACACCCCGCTTTTGTTATATCGATACCTTTTACAGACCTCTCATTAACATACATACTTTGTCTCATATTAATGCCATATCTTTCACCCTTGTATGTTGCCATCATAACAGCATTCCCCCGTCCATTCGGCCGTAGGTGACCTCTCATCTTGAAGGAGGGAGGGGACCTCCATTACACTAGTGCATGAGTTATAACTGTTTTATTGGATTTCATAGTTTGATATGGTACTCTATGATCAGGCGGCATGTGGAAAAATAATAGTCCTCAAATTAATGAATTCTCATAGAAATATCATTTAACATTGGAAAACTTAGCTGTTACAACTTACTTGTTGTTCTATCTCTCTGTTGATGTCTGTTGCTGTCTTTTCTCCACTACACTAATCCTTTGCAATAGTAGGAAGAACTCAAGCATTTTGGGTGGTAAGGCAATGTGCCAAGAACCTTTAGTTTTGGAAGTCTACAATAGAGGCAGGGAAATTCTGGGCCCCGTAGGGTGGATATCATATTTCACAAGATTTCAGCCCCTTAGTGAGGAAATCGCTATTGAATTTCTACAACATCTGTAGAATAGGCAATCCCTGGTGAGAGTTAGAAGAATCATAGTATCAGATGTTGTAATAGTTGAAGTATCTTGGTTGCTGGCGAAAGGATCTATGTGGCCAAAAAAGAAGGTAATGTTGCAAGACGCGGTGGACATTTGTAGAGATGCAGACGAGGAATTAACCAAGAAAGGCAAGGGCATACAACCATCTTCTTTGGCAGAACCATGGCGTGAGTTGGCAAGTGTTGTCCAGACGTACATTACCTGTGATGGACGATGAGACATGGTAAGAACACGACAACTCAAAATTTTAGCTGTTTTAAAACTAAAGATCATTATTAATTTGCCATCTTTCTTGAATTCATTGATGCATGATACCGCCGATAGAATAAGACGGGCTAGGCACCCAGAAATCATAGTTAGCCACCATGGGTTGATTATAATAATTGTTACCCATAACCTTGTTCAACAAAACTTAACTTGGGATCGTCTCATAGCGGCCCTGGAGATTAGTCAAAACCCTGTAAATCAAAATCCTGCAATTTTGGAGATAAGCCAGCAGTGCCCTGTTCCGAACAGGAAAAGGACTACCCGTTCAAACATGGAACCCTAGAAGCGTAGGTGGTCTACAAGGATACATCTAGCCCAGAGAATGTCTGTAAATCCACAAGATAGCACCGAACAAGCTACGAAACCATCCGCACCAATTAGTATATAGGACTTTGAGTCAGAATGAGAGGAAGAACTTGAACAAGGGGAAGGATGTCATTTAGAATCAGAACCTGGGGAAGAGGCCAATTCAGAATCGGAACCCAGGGAAGAGGCCAATTCAGAACAAGAACCCGAGGAAGAGGATAGGCCAGACTTAGAGCAAGAAGGGCACAACATTTTGATGATGAACTGGAAAATGAAGAAGAACCTCCTCAAACATCAACCATGAGCCCCCAAAATGATATATTATAGGATTTTGAGACAGGGATGGCTCAGGTCCTGAAAAATATGCATGCATACATGTAGCCTAGAGGATCACTTGATCCTAACCTAATGGAAGCTAAATCCCAAGAAGATTCTGGGCATATAGAAATTTGGCCTTCTTCAGAAGCTACAAACTAGGAAAAGGAAGCAGACACAGAAGTTATTCATGAATCAGACAACCAGTCTGCTGACACAGTTCTATTGGAACACAGCGATGATGAACAACAAGAATATTTAGATACAAAAGCTATTGACAAGCCTGTTAGAGTAAAAGATGCTCCTCAAAATAAGCAAGTAGTCGGAGCAAAACTAAAGAAGTTGAGACAAAAATACCAAAATCTTCAAAAGATAGTTAAAAGGCTATGCTGAAAGATTAAAGAAATTGCAGTCGGCAAAACCCAAAACACTACTCCTGAGGTAGTCTCTATGGCTAGGTAAACAGAAATATGTAAGGGTAGGTCAATAGAAACCCAAACCGAACTCATCCCTACTCAAACAATAGCCACCTAGGCAAATTTGCATGCAGACTTAGTGGATGCAGCCGTTAATATGGAGAGTTGGCTCTCCTATAATAAGGAAGTATAGTTCAAGGAAATATCCTCTCGTAGCAGAGGCACTCAGACATAAGAACAAACCAAGGATATCCTGTCAAGCAAAGACCCTATACTCCTAAAGCTATAGGAAGAACTAATGCAAGCCTAGCTTGTTCTAGAAAAATGTGAACAAGAGACCGTTCCTCTGCAAAAATATCAAGAGTTGCAGAAACAGTTTAGGGAATTAACCATAACTGATAATGGGAGTTTTGAAAGATTTAGACAGGAAGAAGAAAAGCTAAAGAAGGTGAAGACCGAGCTGGACAAAGCTCGGAATCAGATAGACACCATTTGCTCACTATATTCAAATGTCTTGACATGTAGGTCTCCAGCCACAAATTATGCTCTATTCTTATTAGAATGATACTTATTGTTAATTATTAAAGCCATAATAGCTCATAAGCCAATTGAATTAAAGACAACTGAAGATTTTATAAGTTGCTACAAGGAACATGGGGAAAAAGTCCAAATGCTTCTTTGTGAATTTTATCTGCATAATTTCATATTAGAAGGAGAAGTGGATAAGAACCCTAGCCCTTTTTTTGGAGATATTCAATTCCAGGCTTTTATCTCTTTTGTAGTTAATCAACTTAAGTGGTTTAAGGCATATAATTCGTTCCAAAGACAGGAACATGGGTTGGATCTCTGGGTAAGGAGTGAGCCTACTCACCCATTTTAATTGATTGCTAAACATAAAAGGTTGATGACAGAAGAAGGCGTGATTCAAATTTTAGGGCCCATACATAAGGAAATTGTACAGAAAGGAATAACATATTTCCTGTCCATCCAGGAAAGATCCCTGACTGCATCCAAAATGAGATGGACGGTCTCAACTAACAGTGTTAAGGAAAGAGAACCATTTAATTATGGGAACTTCAAAGCTGTTGCAAGCCAGTTAATCACATACAACAATATTATTTTGAGGGAAGGGCCTTATTGGTTGGGATGTCGATTTAGATGTCCCATTATTTGGTATCCTCCTGAAGGGTATCGGTTTGACTATGAGTTACCTAAAGGACACGAAAAGACAACCTTCGCAAATTTGGAAAAAAATCACAGTTTTATGCCTGATAAAGAAACCTTTTCTCCAGGCTACTCCTTAACTACATTACATAGGAACTATTTATTTGTCACGAAGACATGAAAAAAGGTAAGCAAGGGAGTGTTGAGCCCCAAACTTGCATCTTCCCTATACACCTTTCTATCCTTTTTCCATTTACCTAGACCTCCTAAGTTGTCAAATCATTGCATATTAGTTTAAAAAGAGCGTATAAAGTGCCTTCCTAACTATGTTTTGTGTCTCCTGTTTGAATTAGATTTTTGCTCATTCAGCTGCGGAATATTGTCACTTTCCATAGTCAGTTCAACTTTCCGCAGCCTTTTTGTTAAAGTCTATGTTATAGGTGTCTTCAAGAAAATCCGGCCACATGGGCAAGTTGAAAATGATGAGGACATGGACCGAGTCCTATTGGCTCAATCGAATTCACCAAAGAAGGCTGTGGTCAAAGGTAGTCAAGCGGTGGTCAACCTAAGAGTCCTACGGTGATAAAACTCTATTTTTCACCACTTGAAGACTTGCGTGGCTGTTCCTAGACTTCTAGGGACATATCAACACTTGTGGACTGCTCCATGAATCGAATCCAACAACCATCCTCCATAGATTTAATCTTCACAGCTACCATAATGATAGATTCCTGGACGTGGTTGTTCACGTGTCTTTTATCAGTGCAGATTTTAGGAAAGTAGTTATGTCATCCTCTCTTATAAATAAAGCATTCTCATATGCATAGTAGCTAGTTTTGGTATTGTAATTTTGACTGTTAACGAGACCACTGTGCCATGACTTTATTTCTGTGTTATGACTGCATTTTAATACATGAGAAGACTCTGTTTATAAGCTCAATTCGTGGTTGATTGCTGACTGCCCGAGGTTATGCAGAGGGCCCCTGTACGCATCGAGGTTTTGTTAATTGCTGTATAGTTTCATGCTTTATTTCTTTATGTTCCTTATGCCATAATCATTTACTTGTATATATTGCACTGTTTACGGTATCCACGTTGATTGTTGTCCATAGTTTTTATGCTTTCTAATGCTGTTAACTAATCAGTGTCTTTGTTTCAGGTTACAATAGGCAACCTGGGCATTTATACATAGTTTTATAATGACTAATGACATGGAATTATTCTTGTCCTTCTGCTGATTCATTTTTCTTAGTTCTTAGTTCCAGCGCTATTTTATTTATTTCAGTTTTTCTCGTTTACTCTTCTGCAAGATAGATATTAAATTACTCATGTCATTTTCAGTTACCTCCAAAAGCCAGAGTGAGATGAATGGTGAGGGATTGAAGAATGAATGTGTAGTTTGATATTAGTTTATTTTTCTGCAAGTTAGTTATTGAATTGCTCATGTCATTTTCAGTTACCTCCGAAAGCTAGAGCGAGACAAATGATGAGGATTGGAGTATGAGTGTGTAGTTTAATATTAGTTTTATTTTCTGAAAATTAGATATTAGATTGCTCAAGTTGTTTATGATTACCTCCGAAAGCTAGAGCGAGTCGAATGGTGAGGGGTCAGAATATGAGTTGATGTAATATGATTTTAGTTTACTTTGCTTGCAGTTTTTGGATTTCTTTGAGTTCAGTTTCTTTTATATTTATATAGCAGCAAGGATACTGGGTTTCATGGTCACTAGCTCACTATTTATTTAATTAGAATAGTGGTACATTTTCATTCTCTTTTAGGAATTAATTTCATCATTGCATGTTTTAAAACCTTTTTGAAAATTTTGAAGCTTGGAAATCATTTTAAAGGACACCATTGCCTTGAACACTTATATCCATACTTGACTTTTAGAATTTCCATCTCACATTAGGGAATCAATGAAGATAAACCCAAAAACAACTAAAAATCAAAAACGAAAAAAATTAAGAATTCAGTTATCTTCCATATATAGTGCGCTTCACATCAACAGTTTATGATTCCTGGATTGACAATTAATATAGCTATTTAGGACACTCTATATTGACCAAAATGTTATCCCAAAATCAGATCCTGGAAGGCTGCTGACTAGGAAGACCTTAAGTAACTATTTCAAATGTACTTTAGGCTGAGGCTTAGCCTCCCCAACCTGAGAGGGCTCTCTCAAAGGATTAATGATCTTTGATTATGATTAAGATGGCTAACTCTTATGAAACAAATGTAAAAATATGAGTGGTGGAAACACAACTAGAAAGTATCCATTGGGCTTATGGAGTCAAATTCGTTTCAGTATAACAATGATATCAACCTTACATAGAAGTCAGGACATCTAGAATTCAACCATTCAGAACACACCAGAAACATACAGGACAACACAGTTTATAAATATGTGAAGGAAATTAGAGCACAATCAGTGATTTCTAAGTAATCACATATCTATACCACTGCAAATACTAAAGAGAGGATGATACACAACATTCTGAAAAGTAAATTCCTTCTGATTCCTGAGAAGTAAAGCCCAGTATTGTATTACTAAAACAGAGTCATATACATAGCACAATAGTTCCAATTTCTCTGAAATTTTCCAACCCCAAGTACATTGTTGTCTCTGCTATATATAGAATTATTTAAAAAGCCGAGATTCCTCCTCTAGCATGAGGGGAACTCAAATTTTGCTTGCTATGACACCTAATCATACTTTAACTAATTATTAAATGCAACAAACTGTCAACTAGAAGTTTTAGAAACCTAAGACAATTAGGAGTCTAATTCCATATCATGCTGGTAATAGCTTTTATTACAATAACACTCGTTCTATTTCAAGTGGTCTCCTTCAGTTTTTCTTTGGTGGATGTTTGAAGCTCCTTGTTGGCCCTTAATGTCTTATCTCTTTACTACTGCTGGAAAGTAGGAAACTGCCCCTGTTTTTCTGCTTTTGGTCTCCACAAAGATATTCGAAACCAATTATCCATGTTGTTCTTCTTTGATTACACAAAATGTATTGGAGCACCATGTTCTTCATGTGCTGTAGACCCTAGTCCATGCACATGTGTTAAGACAACACCTGTCTAATGTTGTTTGAAGCATTATGACCAAAGCTAGCTATGAATAATAACCACTTTATAACACATAGCTTTAGAGCTCATATATGTCCTTCCTCGGCTTGTTCTTCCCCTGCTGGATGCTCATATTTTGTTAATGATCCTCTTTATACACCTCCTTTCAAAAAGATTTTCCGCTTTGTCAATCATAATTGATCAACCAAATTATAACATGCAGCTACAACAGTTTCGTAGCGCGCTATGAAACTACTGTGTAATTTTGAAAACACAGTCTTAATGCCAAAATTTGACTATCTTGAGCTTCATTATTTTGAAATGTCTCTTTTCATGTGCCCTGAAGCTGTTCAAAACTGAATGCAAAGGCCCCTTTTAACTCTTAAACACCACATTCCTCTTGAGAGATAGTTGCTTTACCTCTACTGGAACAGACATTGCAGTTGCAATTTCCTCCATCCGATTTCTGCTGAGATCCAGAAATGACTCAATCAAATCACCGTCCAGGAAACTTTTTTCATCCACAGTCTTCCTTTCATTGCTAAATGATCGCCACTGTTCATGGCTTAAGCCCCCTACTCCCTTGATCACCTTGACAAGATTTGCTTGCAACTTTTCAAGAAACATATATTGCTCCTGAGGAAGAGATGCAATGACACCAATAACACCATTGACTGTTCCAAATATAACTGTAGGAATCTGGCTAGATTCTAAATCTGGCAGATGCATAACAAGAGATCCATGCCTAAAAAGATATAACAAACTCTCCTAAGTGTTATTCATCTACAACTTCCAATTTTCCTCTCTCTTCATCAGTTGCAGCATCGCTATTTTTCCTCACTGTAAAAAGGTTGAAATTGTTCTCTGCTCCATGGTATATATCATCATCCAGAATTTCAACTGCTGTCATTTAATTTGCATTATAATCACGAGCCCTCTCTTCCATTGCTCCCTCCTCATGTTTGTATATCAATAAAGAGATTGATTTCATCAAATCACCAACTACAATAAAATCTCCACGAGATTGAACATATAGTGCAAGAATATGACCATGATGGCCACATTCAGACTGCAACTCTCTTGAACCATCATCACGGAGCACCCATTTGTATAACTGAATCTTTTGATTGATGCCAGCAAGAACTTTCCATTAAATGCATTCAGATTGTAAACAGAAACCTTTGTCTCCTTCCCAGTAACAAGTTGCAGTTTACCATCTTCAACTGAAAATACTAAAATTCAGCCCTTGTTAGGTTCGTTCTCCTCGGGCAATACATATGCTGTCCCAACACAATAATAAGCATTGTTGTCATCTGTAAATGAACAACTGAGGATGGAACAACCATTTTCATAAGTATCAAGTTGATAAAGAACTTAAAATGTCTGAGAATACTTCACACTGCAAATGGCAAAGGTACGAAATTGCTCATGATGGCAAATACGACGAGCATGCTCTCCAAGAGGAACTGCACGGATATGAAGTTTCTGAATGTCATCAATTTACCCAATAGTAAGCAGGTCCTCCTTTGCAATTTAGACAACATAAAGACAGGAAAGTTGTAGCTATGTTGCAGAATGCCACCTCCAACGGGATTCCATAAATAGGTCTTGTTCTCATAAGGGGAAAATTCAGCCTGTGGAAACGTCTTATCAGGAGAAAATCCTGATGCATGAATCTGATTCCCAAAACCATACTCAATAAATAGCCCTGCTACTTGCTGAGAAAACCCAGGTTCATCTAATATCCTGTTGAAAACAGCTTCCATTTCATGTGAAGGCAAAAGAAGAGCTAAAGGTTGATCCAGATGTTCCCCAGCATTTTCAAGTCGCTTTATTGGAGCAGTAACTTTTACACGACCTGGATTTGCGCATCCAATTTCACCCGAAATATTCAAAAGCCTCACGCAAGGAGTTCCATCAACTCTTATATACATGGCCCTTTCAAGCTCTGGAACTGATTCTATGGAGCTATGTTGCACACCAGCAGCTACAGCCACATGAATGAGAATGGCGAAGTAGAAGAAACGGATCGCCATTGTCGCGTGAAACCCTTGAATTAATGGAGTACGTGAATTGTAGCCCTCTCGCTCTGCAAAGCTGTCTGGAAAGGAAACTGAATTGAAAGGGCACATGTGATTGACTTCCTTGAGATTCACATTGCTATACAACAACTTCTGATTACTAATGTAAATAACTATCAGCCTCTATGATGCTGCAAAAACATGTGCTATGTTCTTAGAGTGAAAAGTCCTCAAGGTGATAGCTTTTGTACCCAACGAAATCTTCTTCCAGTCAGACAACTCTCCAGTGCTCATATTTGATATGAAGTTGAATAGATGCCCATCCCCAAGACCACATGGAAAGCTAAAACTGAGCTCAAGATTGTTTACAAGGAATAGTTTCAGACTGCCCCAAATCCAAAGAACAGATGCAAAACCCAGAAGGAAATTTCCCCGATTTCTCTGATACCATTTCGAAAAGCCTAGTTGAATGACCAAAACCGCAAAGCAAAGTACAACTGTAAACATGTGCCAGTACCAAGACACCTAACGACCTAATGATGAGGATAAGCGGTTGGATATGATAGACAAAATGTATAAGCTGACAACTTTTGATGTAAACACAGCGGATTTTGGGTAAGGTTTGCTACGGATCCAAACTAATCCCTGATTTTGTAGCGCAGCCAGTGTAAATTCTGGGTTTTGCGCTACGAAAACACCTAGACAGTTTCATAACACATAAGAAGATTAGAACAAATTTGATACAATGGAATCTGTGTGAGTTATGTAACCAGTGACGAATGAGAGCAGAGTGTTTGAACTTTATTTAACCATACCACCAAGACTCCTAGGACTTAGATACTAAGCAAATTTGAAATAAAACTAAACCCAAACTAACACCAAACGTTTACAATCAAAATGATGTAAACAATTTAGAAATTTTTTCTTAGGTGATAACAGGTGGCTCCACTTGGGATAGTGTGCTCCTATAGTACGCTAAGAAATCGTAGGTCCAGTGCTTTATCCTCTTATGACAAATGGACAATTTCTTGACAAGCACCCCCTTCAAGCTTCTTGGGCCTTCACCTCGGGCTGAAGTTTGATATCCATTTCAATCATGGGTACAAGATATGAAAAATCATTATGGGAGATTTGCTCAATTTTATCAATATCCTCCATCTTTTCAAAATCAACAAGCTCCACAACTTCCAAATAAAAATCCACAACTTTCATTGCCATTTCCACAACAACAACAACCTTCTCAACAAAATCCAAATTCTCAACTCTTGCTTCCATTCCAATAGAAGACAAATCAACTACCATCCCAGCCATTGCCAAATCCCAATAATAAAAATCCTCAAAATGATTACATGGTAGAAGGACAACAGTTTCCTACCTATATGATTGTTCCTCTCAATTATGTACAACTTAGATCTGGTAGAGTTTTAGAAAAACCTTCTATAGATACTCAAAAGAAAAGTATTTCTGAGGAAGATTCTCTTGAAGCCAATAAAGGTTCTGAAGCATCTCTTCAAAACCCAAACACTCAAAAAGAAAAAGAAAAAGAGTAAACCCCCACAACTCCTATAGTTGAGCAACCTGCATCATCATCCACACCTCCTTTTCCTGAAAGATTACAAATTGACAAAGGAGTGCAAAAACAAATCTTGTTGCCTGACTATGATTTCCTAGATAAATTAAAGAATGTCTGTATCAATATTCCCTTGCTACAAGCCATTAGAGAGATTTTTAATTCAATGGAAAAACCTGTGAGCAATTTATGAAACCGACGTTTCGGACTAGCTAGGTGAGTCCATCATCAGGGTAATGAGAGAATTGTTCTGCATGTCCCTTCCAGAACAATGCTCTCATTACCCTGATGATGGACTCACCTAGCTAGTCCGAAACGTCGGTTTCATAAATTGCTCACAGGTTTTTCCATTGAATTAAAAATCTCTTCCAACCTGTATGGAATCTCTCTTCAACGCTATCAAGTCCCACCATGGAAGGGACATGCAGAACAATGCTCTCATTACCCTGATGATGGACTCACCTAGCTAGTCCGAAACGTCGGTTTCATAAATTGCTCATAGGTTTTTCCATTGAATTAAAAATCTCTTCCAACCTGTATGGAATCTCTCTTCAACGCTATCAAGTCCCACCATGGAAGGGACATGCAGAACAATGCTCTCATTACCCTGATGATGGACTCACCTAGCTAGTCCGAAACGTCGGTTTCATAAATTTCTCACAGGTTTTTCCATTGAATTAAAAATCTCTTCCAACCTGTATGGAATCTCTCTTCAACGCTATCAAGTCCCACCATGGAAGGGACATGCAGAACAATGCTCTCATTACTCTGATGATGGACTCACCTAGCTAGTCCGAAACGTCGGTTTCATAAATTGCTCACAGGTTTTTCCATTGAATTAAAAATCTCTTCCAACCTGTATGGAATCTCTCTTCAACGCTATCAAGTCCCACCATGGAAGGGACATGCAGAACAATGCTCTCATTACCCTGATGATGGACTCACCTAGCTAGTCCGAAACGTCGGTTTCATAAATTACTCACAGGTTTTTCCATTGAATTAAAAATATCTTCCAACCTGTATGGAATCTCTCTTCAACGCTATCAAGTCCCACCATGGAAGGGACATGCAGAACAATGCTTTCATTACCCTGATGATGGACTCACCTAGCTAGTCCGAAACGTCGATTTCATAAATTGCTCATAGGTTTTTCCATTGAATTAAAAATCTCTTCCAACCTGTATGGAATCTCTCTTCAACATTAGAGAGATTCCTATTCTAGCAAAAACAATAAAGGATTTGAGTCTCAAAAGACCAGGAAGGAAACCAAGAGATATAAGAAGAATCCACCTGGTAGGAAAAATTGCAGATATCATGATGGGAAAAATTGCCATGCAAAAGTATGTAGATCCTGGTAGTCCAATTATCAAAACTCATATCAATGGGGTAGAAACTCCAAATACTTTGATTGATTTAGGGGCTGCTATCAACATTATGAGTAGACAGAGTATGGAAGAGCTAAAACTTCCTAATCTTCTTTTTACACCTACTCTACTGCAACTTGCAGATCGATCAATTATCAAACCAGATGGTGTATTAGAAGACATTTCGGTCTCCTTAGATTCTTGGGAATATCTAGTATATTTCATGATTTTGACTCCCAAGAGTAATCTAGGAGGGCACCCACTCATCTTAGGAAGACCGTGGCTAGCCACAACTGATGCTTTCATTAGTTGTAGATCTGGGGATATGTACATTTATGATGGCAGTTCGACAAAGAAATTCAATTTGTATCCTCCAGCAAAAGCAATTACAGAAGTAGGAGATAATGAATGGGTCGATGATGAGGACACTATACAACCTGTCTTTACCATTTCTGAAATTAGTGAATATAGTCAAATTCTGAACACATTAGAAAATTTTGAAACATCTTCAGAATATGACCACACACAATTTCAGTTAGATTCTGACATTGAGTATCTATCATCTAGACAAATGTATCTTTACTCTATGGAAGAGTTTGGTAGTTCCACCATTGAGATTTTTCCAGGTAAAACATTGAATATCAACAAAAACTTGGAAAAATCACAACAGGGAGAGCTAACCAAAATCTTGCAAAACATTTCTACTGCATTTGCATGGGAGTATACTGATATGAAAGGCATTGACCCTAAGACTTGCATTCATCACATCAACATCGAGGAAAATAGTAGACCAATCAGACAACCTCAGAGAAGGATGAATCAAAACCTTAGGGAGATAGTGAAAGAGGAGCTCCAAAAGCTACTCAATGTAAACTTCATTTATCCAATTTCAGATAATCGATGGGTTTCTCCTTTGGCTATAGTACCTAAAAAGAATGGTAAATGGAGAGTATGCATTGGTTACAGGGAATTGAATAAAGCAACTTTGGAGGATCACTTTCCTTTGCCCTTTATCGATCAGGTATTAGATACTCTAGCAGGCAAAAAGTACTTTTCATTTTTGGATGGTTTTAGTGGCTATAATCAAATTCAGGTAGCACTTGAAGATCAAGATAAGACCACATTTACCTGTCCATGGGGAACTTTTTCTTACCGAGTGCTTCCTTTTGGATTATGTACTGCACCCACAACATTTCAAAGAGCAGTACTAGGAATCTTTTATGATCTAATCCATGATTGTGTAGAGGTTTATATGGATTATTTTACAATTTATGGTAATTCATTTGAAGAGGCATTAGAAAATTTGGAAAATGTCCTTATAATATGTAAAGAAACAAACCTTTCATTGAGTCATGAAAAATGTTTTATGATGTTTACTGAAGGTATTGTTTTAGGACATCA
Organism: Pinus tabuliformis; assembly: GCA_031772625.1. NCBI lineage: Eukaryota > Viridiplantae > Streptophyta > Pinopsida > Pinales > Pinaceae > Pinus > Pinus tabuliformis. Next base: position 1,031,402,148 of record CM062819.1, read on the forward strand.
CATTTCAGGGGATGGGATTAAAGTTGATAGATAAAAAGTTGAAGTCATCTCCAAGTTCCTTATTCCAAATTGTCAAAAGGATGTTAGAAGTTTTCTGGGATTTACTGGGTACTATCGAAGATTTATAGAGAACTTCACCAAAATAGCATCTCCACTCTTCAAATTGCTTACAAAAGACTGTGAATTCAAATGGGATCCTAATTGTCAATCAGCATTTGAAACTTTGAAAACAAGAATATCTAAAGCACCCATCTTGAGAGGGCCAAATTGGAAACTTCCTTTCCATATTTCTACAGATGCTTCAAATACAGCTCTAGGAGCTATGTTGGGTCAAAAGGATTTAGTTCCTTATGCCATTTACTATACCAGTAAAAATTTGACTCCCACTGAGTTGAGCTATACTGTGACTAAAAAAGAATTCTTAGTTGTTGTTCATGCAATCAATAAGTTTAGACATTATATAACAGGCTATGAAACTTTTGTCCATACTGATCATTCTGCGATTAGATATCTAATGAAAAAACTTGTTACTAATGGCAGAGTTACAAGATGGCTCTTAATTTTACAGGAATTCAATATTACTGTGTTGGATAGACTGGGGAAACAAAATACAGTAGCTGATTTCTTGTCTAGGATCAAAAATACTAAAGCAGATTCTCCTGTAGAGGATAAGTTTCTAGATGAATATTTATTTGCAGTAATTACTAAGACTCCTTGGTATGTAGATATTGCTAACTATTTGGTTATAGGGAAACTACCTCCACATTTATTTCCTAGTGAAAGAAGAAAGATTATTTAGGAGAGTTGAAAATATTCATGGATTTATAACGAATTATTTAAAACAGGGCCTGATTTTGTGATCAGAAGATGTGTTAAGGAAGATGAACTTCTTGACATCCTCAAGGCATGCCATGAAGAACCATGCGGCGAACACTTTGCTAACAAAAGGACAGCCTATAAAATCCTTTCTTTAGGATATCATTGGCCTTCCCTCTTCAAAGATACAAAATAATATGTCAAAAGGTGTGACAGCTTCCAAAGAGTAGGGAAACCGACTCTTTCAAATGAAATGCCATTACAACCACAGGTACTCATCGAACCCTTCAAAAAATGGGCTCTAGATTTCATTGGACCTATTAATCCACCATCTAAACAAAAGAAGTATATATTGGTATGTACTGATTATGTCACTAAATGGGTAGAAGCCAAAACATTACTTTTTGCTACTGAAAATTCAGTTGTTAGTTTTATTTATGAGGATATTTTTACTCGCTTTGGTGTCCCAAGAGAAATTGTGATAGATCAGGGAAGTCAATTCACATCCAACATGGTGGAGAAGTTGATGGAAGAATATAAAATCAAGCACAAAAATCTACTCCTTACCATCCGTAAGCAAATGGCCAAGTGGAGTCTACAAACAAAGCTATTGAAGGCATCATCACCAAAACTATTCATCTACACAAAAGAGATTGGGTAGAAAGGCTTCCTGAAGCCTTATGGGCCTACAGAACTACATGGAGGAATACAACAAGACATTCTCCCTATGAACTTGTTTATGGGAAAGAAGTCTTACTCCCCATTGAGTTTCAAGTCAAAAATTTCAAGATGGTAGTTCAGTTGGGGATGGATCTATCAGAAGCCCAAAAGCACAGAATGGAGCAGTTGAATGAGCTCGATGAGATTAGACAGAAAACAATCCTAAAAACTGATCTAGTTTAGCATCAAAGAGCTAAGTGGCATGACAAATACATCAAAGAGAAAAAGTTTCAAGAGGGATATTGGGCATTACTATTTGATTCCAAGTTTAAAGATTTCAAAGGTAAATTTCAGACTCATTGGCTTGGACCATATGAGATTGACAAAGTCTTTAGCAATGGAGCGGTAAGAATCAAGACCATTGATGAATTTAAAACTTCTCTTATTGTGAATGGCCACAGATTAAAGATTTATCATAAGCCACTCTCAAAAGAGGAATTTGTCAAAATGTTTCAAGAGAATTCTGTAATAAGGTTGGTGAAGAAGAATCCTTCTTCTCCACCAGCCTAACCTTTGTTCCTTTGTGTTAAAAAAAAAAAAAGGTAATTTTTATAAGCCTGAAAACCAATCACTGATTGGCCGTCTTATACAGAAAATATAGAGTGAAAATCAGGAACACCTGACACCCTATATTTTCAAAAAATAAAAGATCTCTCTTTCTCCCCCATTTTCACTTCACTTCACTTCGTTTTCATTCCACTCCATTTCATTTTCATTTCACTCCACTCCATTTCATCCCACTCCATTTCATCCATTCCATCAATAAAAGTCTCTTTCATGACCATTTTCATTCAGTTAGTTATTATCTATCCATCTTCATTCAGCCAAGTGGTTGCTGTGTCAGTTTCCGTAGCTGGAATCAGATTCCGTAGCCAGAAGCAGTTTCTGTAGCCACCACTCTGTTTTTCAAATTGAAAGTCAAGATGTTAGTTCAATGATCATGAAAGAAAATGCAGGTATGACCGAGGACATATTATGAAGACATGGAGCATCTAAAAGCATTAATAAGGAGCGGTTAATGGACAACAAATGGTAAAGATTCCAAGGTATGAGTAAAAATTTCTTTCAAATAGCAATCAAAAGCACAATTTTGCATAGTTATTAAACCATAAGCTCCACTATATGCAATGATTGCTATGATAGCTCCATAACCATTCCACAACATTCCTCCACGAACCATGCATTTATTCTCTAAACGGTCTCATGATTAATTCTCAGGTTTAACTCGTATTTAACTACACTTTCACACTCCACCTGTAATCATGGGATGTGACCGATTTAATTACGGCTCCTCTCCACCGCATAATTTCCACAGCTATTTCATAAACGTGTTAACATCTCCTCTGCAGCCGTTTAGTTTAAAAATTCTGCCGGGTTCACTTCACTCCCCTGCCATTTTATTGAAGCCACAACTACATTACCATCTCGTTCACATACGTCTCCACTCCACTTCGTGAACTCACCTCGGCTACCTGTCCTCTGTTTTCCACTTACAGTCCCTGAACATTCCCGTTACCTGCTCTCCAGTTTCCATTTTCAGCCACTGTGTTCTTCTCTATAAACCCTGTGACCTGGTCGTCTTACCTCTGCTAAACCCCCCACACACAAATGAATTTCAAATAGAAGAAAAGATGGGTCAGTTATTGAGGGAAGAATCGAAAGGGCCCAAGTTCTTAGAAGGATACCCTCAAGTGAAAGACTTACTGAAGAAGGCAAAATGGCTACGTTTCATTCAAAAATTTAAGGGCCACAATAAGGAGATAACAAAAGCTTTTGCAAGGTCTTTTAACGGCCAGGTGGTGGAAATTGGGGACCTTAAGTTCACAGTCATTGAAGCATCCATAGCAGCTACTACAGACCTGCCCTAGGAAGGTGAACACTAGTTCAAGAACAAGAGTTTGGACGAGCAGGCTTGGAGAGTCATATTACACAACCCAGGTATGGACGTAACTGTATTCACAAGAGGAATTCCTGTTCATGCTTTAAAAGAGGAGTGGGCCTATTTACTATTAATCATTCAAAAGTTCATTACTTGTGAAGGCCATTTTGGGGCAATGTACATGTATCACACTCGGTTATTGATGAACTTTTTAGAGAACCAAACCCTCAATCTGCCCTACTTTTTATTGCTGAGCTTGAAAAAGATGTGCACAACAGTCCAAAAGAACATAGAAGACATAGAACCTCATTTGTATCATCATGGGCTTGTGAGAATTTTAATTGAGGACCAATTGAAGAAAAATAGGGATACCTGGGAATGATTTTTGGTGAGAAACTACTTTCAAGAGCCATCCGAGGCACCTAAAAGTAGTACACCAAGAAGGAGTAGGAGAAAGGAGAAAAGTGCAATAATTCAAGACCCTCCTATTATTAAAACCAAAGAAATTGATCAAAAAGGGAAGGAGAAAAGGACCAAGGATAGAAAACAGAGAAAATTGAAAGGGAAAAGAAACATAGAGGATGTCTACCATTCACTAGAACCTTCTTTAGAAGAAGACCATCAAGTGTTGTCTGAAAGACTAGTGCATCTTCAAAAACAAGCAGCTACAGCCAAGAATAAAGAAAAGGGAAAACAGAGTATGGAAGAAGAGAGTACTAGCCCATAGCCTTTAAGAAGAAGCAATGGGCTTAGAGGAAAGTGGAGGAAAGCACAAATAAAAGGACCCCACTTTATTGACTTGGGTGGGGAAACACTGGAGAAACCTCCAGCTGGCCGTAGCCCACCTCATCTTCAGCCAAATATTGAAACCAATCCTCCCGATTTTGATATGAGTCCTTCTTTGCTAGAGTTAGAAATTAGTCCTCCTCAATAGGACTTTGGGGTCAGCCCAACGAAAACACTCGAAATAGACCCAAATCAGCAAGGGGTGTATGATTATCTAGAATCCTTAGAGAAGACAGCTGCAGGCCTGAGCACGTCATCCACTCTACCTCACACAGCACAAGAAGCACAAGTCCAATCATTGAAACAACAAGTGTTTGAATTGGAGGTCTTAAATAGACACATTAAACAAGGAAATGAAGCATTAAAGGAGCAAATCAAATTGGACAAGATCAGTCATGAAGACACTATATTACATCTCGGATTGTGGCAGAAAAGGAACAGGAAATTAAAGAAAAAGTATAGGAAGTTGAGTAGAGAATTGATCAGTCTCAAATTTAGATGTTTGATGAGGAAGCCCAGGTGTTGTTGGGAAAAGTATCCAATACGGAATGACCCTATCCCACTCTAAGGGTGATAGTACCTCAGCAACAACTGAATGCAAAGCTATTCAAGATTACTTCTTTATGAGATGTAAGAGAGAGGAGAAAAGGATCCACTAACCGTTATCTTCCGCTAATGGTTGATCCAATCTTCCCTCTTTGCTGCTTGCTCCCAGCTCCTTGCTCTTTCACTGGCCCAGCTACACAAAGATCCTGCAAAAGCATAAGAAAGGGAAACTACAAGAAGCATACATCCATAATTGATTCAAGGATTAGAATAAATCAAATATACAAGTATCAATACGCCACAGAGACACATGCATATAGAAGAACCTCAAATGCTTTATTAATGGAAGAAGTAAAGTTCTGAGAGTGTTACAACCATAATAGGCCCAATCCAGCAACACCTCCCAGCAGAAAGAAATCTCCTCTTCACCTCCTTCAAGCAAATCACCCAATAGTTCTATGCACAAACCAACAGCACTTCCTTACATTCACAAGATTCCAGCCTCCCTAGACCTCATGAGAGAGCTCTATATATAGGAGTTTTGGAGAAAGGATGAGTCAGCTTGAAGCTGGCATGAAGCTGACAAGTGTCCTCTCCCACTTCAGTTATACTTCATTTCTTGAGTCCACTTGGAGTTTCTTGCTTCCACTTGGAGATCTAGATCCTCTTACTCATCACAAGGCGAATTCCCTGATCCAAGTGTCATTTTGGAAGCTTCCTGGGCATTTGACACCTTGCAGAATGACTGTGCCACTTGGCCAATCTCGCCCAGCACAGGTAGCCTTCATTAGATTTGACATTCAGCGCAGGTACAGAGTGGAGCAGTTGACATTCAGCGCAGATGCTCAGTGGAGCAGTTGACATGATCCAGAATCAGCTTGTTTTTGAGTGTTTTCAGGTGGAGAACTGATTTTCAGTGCTGTGGTTTGCTGACCTTGTTCCTCTAGGGGTAGGAACAACATGTTTAGGGACTTTGGATCCCTTAGATTATCGACATTTCATGCTTCATGCTGTAAGGCACAAAAATGTCTATAACAGTTGCCCCCTAAAGTATGAGGTCGTTTATCGGGTGAAATGCTTTATCAGGAGGATCCGAAGTTCATTCAATCGCTGAAAGGTGCCCTGTAATAAATACAATACAATACATTATTTTTCATTCTGCTTTCATGATCTAGCTGAGGCGGGCATTCCCATGCTCAGCTTTATAAATTCATTTTGGTACATAGAACAGACGATCGTCTGATGGTAGACTAATAATTCTCTGCTGAAATTATCATCCTTTGAGTAGGATGATCATCTGCTGCAATGATGTACATATCAAATGTCTTTATATTTCCTGAATATATATCGCAGCCCGGATGGATGAAACTAGATCCGGGGTCTTCAAAACTCGTTCGATCTTCACTCTAAGTACAAGTCGATCCATGTGAGAATTGCGCTGAAGTCGAACATGGAAAGACATCGCTTGATTACCGGTCAATAATGTAAACTGTTAACAAGCGCGAGAGGAATCACCAATAATGAAAATGACCCTCAAGGTACTGCAGTACAATTCACGTGGTGTGAATAAAGGACTTGGCGTCGAACACCACGCAAAATCTTCTGGTCGAAGGTCATTAATGTATACCTGTCGCCGGAAGTGAGAAACTTGCCATTGAGGCATGCAAGCTTCAAAGTACTGAGGGGGGTGTTCCTGGATCAACTTCTTGGATAATGAGCTGAAGTCGACAAGAAGCGATCCGTCAAAGGAGGGCCTTAATGAATCCCACATCAGTGACACGGAACGGAGCTAATGATTTTAGTGGAGGTGAAAACAATCTGTGAAATATGATTCAGGGTGGCGATCATGGGTGGATGAAGGATAATGTATGGTAGTGGATGGGACACGGTTGACTCTTTTTGAACACATCTCTTGAACATATAACGACACTGATGTGATGGATCGATAGCATTACCCCAAATGTGGATGGTTTGGCGAGGACCATGGTGATAAGATCGGTGAATGAAACAACCCAACCCGATGTGATACGGAGGACAAAGTGTCATGTTCAAGAGCGACCTGCTACCATTAAAGCTTTGAGGTTCTCCCAATTTTTCCCCAGTCATTTCTGACCAGTACCTCTTTATTTTTGTCAAGCTTGAGGAGGATAACATATGCTTGTTCTATAACCTGCCCTTCGGGCAAGCCCATCACTATGTTTTAACGAGCCTAGCGATAGGGAAACTCGTTCTCGTCTAAAGACAAGTTTGTCGCTATTTAATCACTTTAATGAGTCTAACAACAAGGAAAACTCGGTCCTTTTCATTTTTAGAGAGTCTGAAAAGGTACAGAAAGTTAAATCCAAAATTCCTTTTTCGTCATCTAATCCCTTAAGTCCGAAAAAGTATAAAACAATACAGAAGGGATGAGTTTTCGATAATTTTAACGAGCCGAATAAAACAAGCGCTCGACCTTTTTATGCAATAATCCCTCAGGTCCAAAAAGATTAAAATCTAGAGGAGGGATAGCTCTTCCGGTCCTTTTAACGAGCTGGAAGGCCAAAACTCGGCAAACTTTTCATATTTTACGAGTCAGGAGAAAAGAGCTCAAAGAAGACTCGTCTTTTGAGGAACGAGTGATAAACAGGGATAGTAGCAGATTCCAGGTACAGGTTGGAATTTTCCAATCACGGCAGTGTCACAAGGATGGCTAAATGAAATCACTCTTCGCAGCTATTCCTCAAAATGGGTAAACAATCATATGGGGGTGAACGATCGGCCAAATGGAATGGAGGTGGCAAGTGCAAACACGACCAAGGCTTTTTATGGCTAATAAATTTACGATCACAATGGTTATTTACCGGGATAGGTTCATTTTTTAATGAGCTTAAACTCTGGGGAAAACTCTTGCTCACGCTTTTCTATTTTTTAACGAGCATAGATTCCACGGTAAAACTGCTTGATCTTATGTTTATTTTTTAACGAGCATGAACTATGTGCTAAAACTGCTCGGATCTCGCTTTTCTATCTTTTAATGAGCATAAATTCCGCGGTAAAACTGCTCGATATACCAGTCATAAGATAAGAAATGTCTCCTGCAAGATTCCAATTTTTATAGAGCTTGCACCTCACATAAGCTATGCTCCCTCTCATCCTTTCTTTATGCAAGTTCGGAAACGGCTAATCCCAAAAATAGATAAATAACCACTCCTAGCTTGCACTCCAAAAGGTTTGCATGCCCCCAGGTATAAAGTACAATTTCAAGGCTGCCCCTACTTATCCGATAAAACATTTGTTTTAAAGGGTGAGGCTTGCCTCTTCCTGGTTACCCAAAGATTGTTTTGTTAACACCATCAAACGAAAACACTTCCTCGGCACTGTTTACCGAAGTAGACAATGGTGAATGACCTTTTTCAAACAAGTAACCTTATCAAAAGAATCCTGTTCTAGAAAAACCCCTCTTCCTTCCACGGACGGGGTACGGACTAGTCATATTCCTTCGCGGAAATTCTACTTTATACCCAAGGTTTCCTCTGCCCGAAGCAGACCAGGATGCATGCCCCCTGGGTTCCAGTCCCATCTTTCCGAATCACTCGCACTCATCGGGAAGGAGGACTGGGGGGGGAGACATTTCTTGGGTGAATAGACCATTGAGGGTTGGTATGTGACTATTTGCGATGCGTGATCCCGGAAACGAAAGTTGGTCTATGAGCTTGACCATTCTTCCTTCGTGTGGAAAACACATTACTCTAAAGAGTGAGGAGACTATAGCTCCCATGCAATATATATAGTCTCGTCCAAGGAGTAGGTTATAATCCAAGGGTCCTTGAACGACCATCACGTTCATTTGAACGGTCTTCCCTTTCAATGTAACAGGCACATTGGGGAGGATCCCTAACGGTCGACTGGTTCCTTTATCAAAACCCGAGAGATTTCTCATCTCAGGCAAAAGCGCTGGGGAACCCAGTGCTTTCCAAGCAATAGAGGAAAGGATACTCACAGATGCCCCTTCATCAATGATAGTTCCGGCCATTACCATTCTATAAATTTGGACTATGATTCTGAATGGTATATTGGCTAGTAACCGGGGTCTGCCTAGTTGGTTCCAATCAAAGGACACAACCAGGTTGCTTGGTGGTGGGACCGAATACACGGCCGGATACGACCCTGACGATGTTCCTTCCTGCGATAAAGGAATGGGCGCATTGCCCTGATGCTCATCAGAATCTGTGTTGATGAAAAGAATCTGGATGGTGTCATCCTTATTCTCTTCAGTGAGGGTGTCATTTGAAGATGAATCTTCAGTGACGGTGTCATTTAAGGATGAAACTTCTGAAGGAAGAACCAGGTCAACTGCCGTATCGACCTTTAGACTTTCGTCTAGTCTGGATTCAGTAGGTTCATTTTCAATGACTGACGCTTCAGCTGACCACTTGAGCGGGCCGGCTGTATTTTCAACCAATGAAGGACTTGGCATGAGTTTTTTGTATCCAGGAGGAAGTCTCAATGGTGAAACCGGGCGATCTTCCAAAACTCTCTTCGCTTCGTCTAAGAAGGGACAACGGTGGATGGCGTGATTGCCTTTACACAGTTTGCAGGGGGATCTTACTCCCCCTCTTTGTCTTGAACCTTCACTTTCGCTGGTTGACGGTAAGCATTCAACATGGCTATCAGAGGTTGATGCTCCCGAGTTGTGCAAATGAGGTGACCAGTCCCTTAGTATCCGGGGAATACAGGGACAATCTCTATGGAAGTGGTCTCCTCTACATATGACACATGGCGATTTAGGCCCAGTCTGTGCTGTGTGTGGATTTTTGTCAGATATCTTTTGCTTGTCCCCAGTCGCCTTAGGCTCCTTCTTCTTCTTCTCCTTCTTCTCCATGGGAGCTTGGCTTTTGCCGGCTCTACCTTGCGAAGATGAAGGATTAGAGGAAGAGTTATAGGAAGTAGAAGGCTGGTGGGTAGCTCTAGACTCATCTAACTGTTGACTCGACTGTTCAGGAACCGTGGTGGTCTGAACTACATTGGTTGAGAATAGCCAAATAGGCAGGCCAATTGTCAGTCCTGGAAGCGACAATGTGGCCATGTGGGGCGCACCAACTTCTCCCCAAGAGGAGAATGGACTAGGATTTCCATCATGTGGAATTCCTTGGTTGGGGCGTTCCATGTTCTCAACCTAAGATCAACGCGGGAATAGGAGGTTATTATGTTCCGTTTAAAATAAATTTTATAACGACGCTTTAGACACAACTTTCTTTTTCACTTTTTAAGAGTCGAGAAAAAGCTAAAGATGACTCTAGTCTCCTTCAATGTTTTAACGAGCCCGAAGTGACAAATGCTCGGATGGACTTTTTCAGTTATAGAGTTTGAAAAAGGCCAAAAGAAACTGCTCTGGAGTTCTAGGCAGAGGGTGTGCCAAACTTTTCGCAAAACCACAGAATACGTTTTACGGTACGAGTGGTCAATCTTCGTGAATGCTGTGTTCACTGCATTGCGATTAGTAGGGCGGCCGACACGGTTTCCTATTGGATAAAGGCTTTGTTCCTATAGGGGTCTCCCAATATATACGCGATGGTACGTGGGAGCACAAGTCCGTATTGATACTTATCGCTTCACCGTGGAGGAATCACCCAACCACTCAATGCTAAGATATCGCGTTTAACGACGCCGGAACACGTCTCTAGCTTAGACCTCTATGTGTTTGCGTTATGTTTCAATGCGTTGTTATGTAAATTCAATTTATTTTAAGGTTGATCTTGTTTAGCAGTTTGCCTTTATGGATCACCACGAGATGTATGATAACACTCCTAAATGCAGTCTAAGATGATAAGCAAGCTTTTCAATCTTTCAACTTTGAAAATCTTAACTACTGAGGGAAAAGAAAGATAACATCTTTTCACATAGATCATAGAGCACACACTAATGCACTTTTTCCTAAATCAACATGCAAGCTGTCATAATGCACATGCACAATGCAAGTATTTCTTTTCTCTTTCTTAATGTTGGCACAATGCAAAAAGAAAGCTGTTGTATAATTTTGAATTCAATTTCAAGTGAAAGCAAACAAGCTTGTCCAAAATCAAAAGACACCTTAAGATTTACTTGTTTCGACACTAGAAATATATAAACTCAAACCATATGATGAAAGAAAAAGCTCAATCAGCTATGAACAGCAAACAAACTAACTCTTAAGATCAATACGACACTTTATCACAGGTCTAGATCTAAGAGGCCACAGCAAGACTAGTTCACTTTCGTTATTGGAAACTGTAAATGATACAAGAAATACACAAAGACCAAACACAGTTTCTTTATACAACCGAGGCGGAATAGTGGTAAGGAAAGTTGGTTTCAGATAGGTACATTGACTGGTAACAGGCAGCAAAAACAAGGGTGAAAACAGGGCAAGAAACAGCAGGAAACCCCAGTAACACAAGGCAAGGCTGGTCCAGCGCAGGTGGTACACAGGCAGTTTGACCTTCAGCGCAGGTAGCCCCTTCGGGAACTGCGCTAAAATGCAGACAGCCTTCACACAGCCTGCACTGAAGAACGAAACTTTCGTTTCTCTTGGTTTCCGGGTCACAGATTGCTCAAAAATTCACAGTTTTTGGCCAAATCAGAAGCTATCAGTCAAGGACACACTAAGGGATGACAAGGAGGATGAAAAGCTATCACTAAGAGCTTATTAGATTCCTTGTGGATCAGCTCTTCAAATCATAAACTTGCCCAGAAACTGAGCTAGAGTAGCTGCCTTCTACTTTGCATTCGAAAGATTCAAATGCGGTTCGATTCGGTACTCTCTATGTTTACGAAATGAATAGCAAAAACACAAACAACCAACAAGATACGATCCCCCTCGGAGTCACCAATTTGTTGTTGGGAAAAGTATCCAATACGGAATGACCCTATCCCACTCTAAGGGTGATAGTACCTCAGCAACAACTGAATGCAAAGCTATTCAAGATTACTTCTTTATGAGATGTAAGAGAGAGGAGAAAAGGATCCACTAACCGTTATCTTCCGCTAATGGTTGATCCAATCTTCCCTCTTTGCTACTTGCTCCCAGCTCCTTGCTCTTTCACTGGCCCAGCTACACAAAGATCCTGCAAAAGCACAAGAAAGGGAAACTACAAGAAGCATACATCCATAATTGATTCAAGGATTAGAATAAATCAAATATACAAGTATCAATACGCCACAGAGACACATGCATATAGAAGAACCTCAAATGCTTTATTAATGGAAGAAGTAAAGTTCTGAGAGTGTTACAACCATAATAGGCCCAATCCAGCAACACCTCCCAGCAGAAAGAAATCTCCTCTTCACCTCCTTCAAGCAAATCACCCAATAGTTCTATGCACAAACCAACAGCACTTCCTTACATTCACAAGATTCCAGCCTCCCTAGACCTCATGAGAGAGCTCTATATATAGGAGTTTCGGAGAAAGGATGAGTCAGCTTGAGGCTGGCATGAAGCTGACTAGTGTCCTCTCCCACTTCAGTTATACTTCAGTTCTTGAGTCCACTTGGAGTTTCTTGCTTCCACTTGGAGATCTAGATCCTCTTACTCATCACAAGGCGAATTCCCTGATCCAAGTGTCATTTTGGAAGCTTCTTGGGCATTTGACACCTTGCAGAATGACTGTGCCACTTGGCCAATCTCGCCCAGGGCAGGTAGCCTTCATTAGATTTGACATTCAGCGCAGGTACAGAGTGGAGCAGTTGACATTCAGCGCAGATGCTCAGTGGAGTAGTTGACATGATCCAGAATTAGCTTCTTTTTGAGTGTTTTCAGGTGGAGAACTGATTTTCAGTGCTGTGGTTTGCTGACCTTGTTCCTCTAGGGGTAGGAACAACATGTTTAGGGACTTTGGATCCCTTAGATTATCGACATTTCATGCTTCATGCTGTAAGGCACAAAAATGCCTATAACACCAGGATGGTAGTAGTACTAAGGAAGAGGAGAAGAGGACTGGATGTACTGGAAGAAGCTTCAGATCACATGGACTAAAGGGAAGATGATCAAATTTTGGTTGCATGAGGACATGCAACACCTTCATAGTGGGGGTATGTTGAGCCCCAAACTTGCATCTTCCCTAAACACCTTTCTAACCTTTTTCCATTTACCTGGACCTCCTAAGTTGTCAAATCATTGCATATTATTTTAAAAAGAGTGTATAAAGTGGCTTCCTAACTATGTTTTGCGTCTGCTATTTGAATTAGATTTTTGCTCATTCAGCCGCGGAATCTTGTCACTTTCTGTAGCCAGTTCAACTTTCCGCAGCCTTTTTGTTAAAGTCTATGTTACAAGTGTCTTCAGGAAAATCTGGCCACATGGGCAAGTTGCAAATGACGAGGACATGGACCGAGTCCTATTGGCTCAGTCGAATTCACCAATGAAGGCCATGGTCAAAGGTAGTCAAGCGGTGGTCAACCTAAGAGTCCTATAGTGATAAAACTCTATTTTTCACTACGTGAAGACTTGCGTGGTTGTTCCTAGACTTCTGGGGACATATCAACACTTGTGGACTGCTCCATGAATCGAATCCAACAACCACCCTCCATAGATTTAATCTTCATGGCTGCCATAATGCTATATTCCTGGACATGGTTGTTCACATGTCTTTTATCAGCGCAGATTTTAGGAAAGTAGTTATGTCATCCTCTGTTATAAATAAAGCGTTCTCATACGCATAGTAGCTAGTTTTGGTAATGTAATTTTGACTATTAACGAGCCCACTGTGTCGTGACTTTATTTCTGTGTTATGAATGCATTTTAATACATGAGAAGACTCTGTTTATAAGCTCAACTTGTGGTTGATTCCTGATTGCCCGAGGTTGTACAGAGGGCCCCTGTACACACCAAGGTTTTGTTAATTGCTGTATAGTTTCATGCTTTATTTCTTTATGTTCCTTATGCCATAATCACTTACTTGTATATATTGCACTGTTTATGGTATCCACGTTGTTTGCTATCCATAGTTTTTATGCTTTCTAATGCTATTAAATGATCAGTGTCTTTGTTTCAGATTACAATAGACAGCTCGGGTATTTACACATAGTTTTATAATGACTAATGACATGGAATTATTCTTGTCCTTTTGCTGATTCATTTTTCTTAGTTCTTAGTTCCAACACTGTTTTATTTATTTCAGTTTTTCTCATTTACTCTTCTGCAAGATAGATATTAAATTACTCATGTCATTTTCAGTTACCTCCGAAAGCCAGAGCGAGACGAATGGTGAGGGATTGAAGTATGAATGCGTAGTTTGATATTAGTTTATTTTTCTGCAAGTTAGTTATTGAATTTCTCATGTCATTTTCAGTTACCTCCGAAAGCCAGAGCGAGACGAATGGTGAGGGATTGAAGTATGAGTGTGTAGTTTAATATTAGTTTTATTTTCTGCAAATTAGATAGCAGATTGCTCCAGTTGTTTATGATTACCTTCGAAAGCCAGAGCAAGTCGAATGGTGAGGGGTCAGAATATGAGTTGATGTAATATGATTTTAGTTTACTTTTCTTGCAGTTTTTGGATTTCTTTGAGTTCAGTTTCTTTTATATTTATACAATGGCAAGGATACTGGGTTTCATGGTCACTAGCTCACTGTTTATTTAATTAGAATAGTGGCACATTTTCATTCTCTTTTAGGAATTAATTTCATCATTGCATGTTTTAGAACCTTTTTGAAAATTTTGAAGCTTGAAAATCATTTTAAAGGACACCATTGCCTTGAACACTTATATCCATACTTGACTTTTAGAATTTCCATCTCACATTAGGGAATCAACGAAGATAAACCCAAAAAGAAACTAAAAATAAAAAACGACAAAAATTAAGAAAACGGTTATCTTGCATATATAGTGTGCCTCACTTCAGCAGTTTACGACTCCCAGATTGACAATTAATATAGAAATTTAGGACACTCTAAATTGACCAAACAGGGAGTATGTTGAGCCTTGCAATAGGTATGTATTTACTTGTGATTATTGTCTTTTTCCTCATTTCTTATCCATTTTGTGCCATGATATAATAACATATTGATAGGATTTTGATAAGGAATGAATAAAACTGCTCTTGATACGATTTAACTGACCAAACTAACTCTCATTAATTTTTATGTAGAAAAATAACAGATGGAACAACTACTGCTCCAAAGTCAGAACAACAAAAGCCAATTGAGGAAAATGAGATGTGTCGTGTGTAGTCGAACCAAGGAATGAGTCAATAAGATCAACACGAGATAGAATAATTGTCTGAAGATAGCATTTCGTTGTGAATCCCTCAGGATCTCTTGATCCTGAGGGATCACATTTATCTTTTCCCTTTTGATTATAAAAGGGAAGATTGAATAGGGATCTCTCGTCTTTTACTTGGATTGTAATTTTAATTTACAGAAGTGTGATTCTAAAGAATAAGATCGTATTGTAATGACAAGTTTCTTTGATGATTAAGATACAACATTCCTTGTTGTTCTAAGTAGTTTTTGCTAGTGGCTAGGGCCAGGTCTCTAGTGGAACTTACTGTTGTTCCTTGTTTTATACATTTTCCGTTTCTTGCAATTTTATTCTGCTTTACAACTTTTCAGTTGATTTATTTTCGTTGAATTGGATTTCTAGTATTCATTTCATTAATGTGCAATCCTAGTTGGTTTTATTTAATTCATATCGTGGATTGAATTAGTTATTAGTTAAAGAATCATTTCTGGTTAATTACATAATAGAGCGTGATTGATTAAATGCTTTCCTTCTATCCAGTAGTTTAAGTCCAGCTGAAAGAGCTCAGTTAATGCTACGATGCTCTTGGTTGATTGCCATTTGAATTTGGTTGATTAAGATTGAATTATGGTTTTGTTTGAGATTGAGTCATGATGCTTAGATGAATTATTTCCTTTAAAGTTACAAGCTTTATATTTATGATTGCATCTGTTTACTCTTGTATTGAATTTAATAACTTATTTTAAAGCATTACTCTCTGGATTTATAGCTTGCACATATTGTGTACACTCTTGGAATAAGAAGACTTACCTAGGTTGATAATTAATGTGAGGCAATTAGGAGTTTTAAAAGACACCTCTTAGCACCCAACACAAGTGACAAGATTAGATTGATTCATATGCTGTGCATATAACACTGTCACCTCCAAGTTTGTATGAACCTCGGGTTGACAAAGTAAAGTTGTTCACCTTAGGAGTTGCAACATCCTTGCTGCAATAATGGGGCTCATCAATTTTTGGCAGCGTTATTTGGGAGGTGTCTAGGTAGATGTTATTTCTACTTTCCTTTCCAATTAAAATTCAATAAATAGACGCAATTCTTTCTTTCCTTTTGTTTTTCATTCAACAAATAGTTGCAATTTTTTCTTTCTTTCCATTCTGCAAGTAGTTCCATTCAGAAAATAGTTGCAAAATCTACTTTCTTTCCATTATTCAAGTAGTTCCATTCAGTAAATAGTTGAAAATTCTACTTTCTTTCCATTCTACAAGTAGTCCTGAAAAAATCCCTAAAAAAACAAATTTCTTTCATGCGTCATAGGAGTAGAGACAACTTAGGAATTTTTTTGCCAAATATCCTTGCACCATCTAACACCCAACCTTTCCTCTTCTTCAGTGGTTGTGATCTAGAGGACCAATTAGGCGATCAACCAAAGATATTTGATGAGCCTATTAGGGAAGAAGAAGAAGAAACCATTCCACCAACCTACACCATGTCTGAAAATAGAAATGAAATTGAAAACATAAACGGACCTAAAAATAGAATTGAGGGTGCTTTTCCCATCAGAGAGGCTAATGGAGATGCTAGGATGAAAAACATAAGCACCTCTGCCTTTCCTCACTTCCATGGCTTAACCTTAGAGGACCCTGATACCTTTTTGTTTGAGTTTGTTGTCATATGAAAAAATTATGATTATAACTCTGATGGCCAGAAGTTGAAGTTGTTCCTATCCACCGTTAAGGATGCAACCTTGTGCTGGTTCATTGATTTACCTAGGGACAACATCACTACCTGGAATCAAATGGAACAAGCCTTCAACAACAATTATAGGGATTATTGTCGGTCCAAAGACACCAAAGAGGAAATATTTTGAATGACCTTAGGACATGATGAGTCTTTGGAAGATTATGAGGAAAGGTTCCAACTAAGCTACAAAAGGGCTAAATGAATCCTCAATCCTAAATAACTCAAGCTATTCCTTCTTATAGGGATCAAGGAAGATCTCCTAGAAACCCTAAACATGGCATCAGGAGGGGACATCTACCCAGTATCTTATGATGATATCAAGACAATTTCAAAAATCATTCTAGGGCAACCAGAAAGAAGGGTAGGGCTAGTCAAGTTTTGGCCAATTCATCCTCCTCCAACACATCCATAAGAATTAAAATTGGGAACATGTTGGAAGACTTTAAGAGTGAAATGTTGCATACCCTTTCTCTATAAATGCACAACATGCAGATCAAGAGAAAGTAGGAGGAAGAAGAAAGAGGCTTAGCTGTCTTTTTCCCTAGATGCACCAGGAGGTCACTTAGAAATGAATGTCCATTGAATATTATAGATATCTTATCATTCTGTGAGGATAACCACTCCACAGAAAAGTTCCCTTCTCTACCTAGATTGAAATTTGTGTATCAAGGATCTGTAGGTGTGAATGGGAAACTCTACTATATCAACCAAATGAGGCCTCAAGGACCTCGACCATACCGACAAGGCATCGAAGGGGCATCGTATTCATATTAAAACCATAACCACAATGCATCTATTCCCCCTTGGTTTCCTCCTTCTCATCCTTCGTGGTCCACACCTTCTCCCTGGTCGTTTTCACCTCAATACCATTTCCAACCTCCCAATCAATCATTTCAACCATATGCTCCCCCACAACCTTAGTGGAATACACCATGATAGGGGTGGATGCCCCCATACAACAAATATGCAACCTTACTACCTCCACCTCCAGCTCAAACACATCTCCTTCACCTTGCTCCACTTGATTAACCTCAGATGTTGGCTCAGCCAAATCTGAACCCAAACAACAAAAATGCACAACATGTCTATAGTGGAGCCATCTTACCCTGCTTATGCTGTGTAAATTCAAGAAATCAACCTCGGGTTTGGAAGAGTGCTTCTAGATAATCAACCTCTGTCTCTACTTGAGGAGCTTGAAGAGGAAAAGGAGCGGAGTGTTCCTCAAGCCAATCCACCTCCTTTTCTTGAGAGATTAATCCATCCTATCCAGCACACCCCAGAAGAGACTGAACTTCTGGGTGAATTGAAAAAATTGTTTTTTAAAATCCCACTCCTCCAAGATATCAAGGATGTCCCCATCTATAAAACGTTAATCAAGGAGAAATGCTTCAAACGTCCTTGGAGGAGAAAGAAAGACACCCCTACCATTAATTTCATTGGACAACTTCCTGACTTAATGTTGGGGCGAGTGATTTTCATGAAGTATCTAGACCTTGGAAGTCCTATGGTATATGTACATATTGATGGTATCATTGTCCCCCGTACCTTGACTGATCTTGTGGCTGCCATAAATGTGATGACTAAGGAGACTATGCTTAAACTTAATCTCCAAGGATCATTAAGGAAGACCAAAATAGTCTTGTAGCTTGCAGATAGATCCACAGTAGCTCCTGAGGGAACTTTTGAGGATGTGATGGTCTCCATTGATTCCTGGGAATATCCTACTGACTTCTTAATTCTCCAACCTATGACCAAGTTCAATGGTTATCCTCTCATCCTTAGAATACCATGGTTAGCCACTGCTGATGCTTACATAAGTTGCAGGGATGGGAATGTGACCATTAAAAATGGGCATTTGTCTAAATAATTGGTCTTGTACCCTGCTGCTCAAACATCTCTAGAGCATGACAAACCTTTATTATTGGAAAAAGAGTAAGATGAAGTCTACTCTTCCACCTCTTACCCAATTTGTACTTTAGATGCTATTATAGAAGGGGTGAACCTGATGAAGATGACATGATTGATCAAATCCTCCAGAATCAACCCCCCAACGCCATGTCTCTTGACGAGTTAGTAAAGAAAGTTGAATATAACCTTTCGACTGATTTGTTCCTAGCTGAATCAAGTCCTACTCATGTCAAGATGATAGAATGGTCTAGAGAGAACATTGAAAATCAACCCCTCTCTCTACACATCAGGAAAAGGAGTTATGTGACATGCTAAGAGAGAATCTAGATGCCTTTGCTTGGACTTATAAGGAAATGAAAGGAGTGCAACCTTCGGTGTGTACTCACCACATTTATATCAAGGAAGCTGCAAGACAATGCACCAACCTCAAAGGAGAATGAAACTAATCATCAAAGATATAGTTAAAGAACAATTGCAGAAGTTGTTGGATGCAAGGTTCATTGACCCCATCTCAGATAGTGAGTGGGTGTCTCCTCTGGTTCTAGTCCCAAAGAAGAATGGGAAATGGAGGATCTGTGTCGACTACAAAGAGATAAACAAAGCCACTAAGAAAGACCATGTCCCTCTACCTTTCATTGATCAAGTATTGGATGGTCTTGTAGGAAAGAAGTTCTTCTATTTCCTGGATGGGTTCAATGGTTATAATCAGATCCAAATAAGCCCAAAGGACCATGATAAAACCACCTTCACTTTTCCTTGGGGTACCTTTGCCTATAGGGCCTTGAACTTTGCATTATTTAATTCCCCTACCACTTTTCAGAGGGCAATCCGAAGCATATTTGCGGAGCTAGTCCATGAATGTGTAGAAATTTATATGGATGATTTCACTCCCTATGGATGTGATTTCATAAAGGCTCTCTCTAACTGCGGGAAAGTATTAAAAAAATGCATTGAAATGAACTTATCCCTTAGTCCCGAGAAGTGTGATTTCATGATGAATGTAGGGACTATTCTAGGTCATTCAATATCCCAGGAAGGACTGCAAGTGGCCACAAATAAAATTGCTATCACAAAGAGGGCCCCTACTCCTTAGAAGGAGAGGGATGTTAGATGTTTCTTGGGCTTAGCTGGATACTATAGGAGATTCATAAAGGACTTCAACAAAGTATCCTCACGTTTGTTTGGAATATTGGAGAAGGAATTTGAATTTTTCTAGTGAGAAAGCTACCAAGAGGCCCTAGAAACCCTAAAGGACAAATTGACTACTACACCTATACTCCGAGGCCAAAATTGGGCTCTTCCTTTCCACATCCATGCTGATGCATCTGACAAAGATATTGGAGAAACCCTAGGCTAGATAGATGACAAGTTACCTTATGCCATTTATTTCATCAGCAAAAATGTGTCCAAGGCTGAATTGAAATATACTATGACAAAAATGAGCTCCTAGTTGTTCTCCATCCCTTGAATAAATTTAGAAATTACATCACTAGTTACCAGACCTTTGTACATACTGACCATGCTAAAATATTTGATGAAAAATCCTGATGTGAATGCCAAAATTATTAGATGGTTTCTTTCATTACAACAATTTGATCCAACTATCATTGATAAGCTTGGTAAAGAAAATGTAGCTGCATATTTTTTGTCTAGACTTGCTTTGCTTAGAGGTGAGGAAGGAATGGTTGATGATCAACTTCCAGATGAGAATTTATTTTCTATTTCAGTTCTCTCTTCAGGGTTTTCTAACATAGCCAACTACTTAGTGGTTGCATAGTTCCCTCCAAATCTTCCCTCTAAGGAAAATAGCAGAATTATAAGAAAGAGTGCACCATTCACTTGGATTGGGTGAAATTTCTTCAATTGAGGCTCAGATCAAATTATGAGGAGATGTGTTAGAGAGGAATAATTCTTTGACATACTTTTGGATTTTCATGATGGGCCTTGTGGAGGCCACTTTGTAGCTAAAAGGAGAAACTTCAAGGCACTGCAAGATGGCTACTACTAGCCCACTCTCCACCAAGATGCAAGGAGGTATACCAGTGAATGTGACTAGTGCCAAAGGATGGGGAAACCTACTCCCAGGTATTAGCAAATCAATAACTTTTTCATTTCATCCTCAGATTCATATACTCTTCTTCAATGAAGGTAACACGCGTGTACACGCAACTGTCTTTAAAGCAACCAACATATATACAACAAACTTATGATTTAGCTATTTCATCATATGTTGATCTTTAATCAGTGCATCAATGCTTCATTAACCATATAAATAGTAACCACGTGCAGTAATAATAGAACAAACCATCACACATAAGCATCACACATTAACACCAATATTTAAGGTGGAAACCCAATGCGGGACAATAACCACCTATTGCTGTCTTCTTTTAATTTAAGAAAAACTTGTTTAAAATATTGTATTGGTGCAGTCTCATACTAGTACGCAGGAACCCACCTGCAAAAGGCTACAACCTTGTCTCTTTCTCCAGCTTCTACTGGACGGGAGCCACAACCCCTTAGCTCTTGTACTAGCCGATCTGTTTACTAGTACATAGGCGCCAACCTATAAAAGGCTCCAACCTTTACTCATTTTCTAGATGCTACTGGAAGGGAACTCCAACCCCTTGGCTCTTGTAGTGGTTGATATGTTTACCGGTACGTAGGTGCCAGACTATAGAAGGCTATGACCTTCTCTGTTCCTCTAGGGTCCACGTTTCATAAATTTTCAGACTAGATACTCCTGGAACACAACACCACAATCTAAAGGCCTTGTTTTATCAAATTTTCATACTAGACCCATTAGCAACATTAAAGCTCAAAATCAATCACCACTGCTATACAACCAATCAATGAAAACTTGACATCACTGAAGAAAATCACAATCATTCAATTTGAACATTCAGAACACTATCACCAGAACACAATCACCAGATCAAAGAGCAAAACCTAGAACTCTGGATCAACAATTAGAACCAATTGCAACTTCAAACATCATATTTCATAATTTATACACTACTTCGATGTGCTAAACAAGCATGTATTCACACTTTTATCAAAGCAAACTAGCGTACAGATCTGAAGATACTAACTTAAAACTTCCCAACTATTCCAGACTTCAATCATACCCAGATCAGAACATTTACAGTGTAAATCACGTGTTAGCATTCAGATCTAGACTATTCATGATCAAACCATATAATAATAATTCATTTGAGGTCTCATGATCTTGATCCATCATTAGATCTCATTCCCTATCAACCGCTAAGGTTCATCCTTAGTTCAGATCAAGCAAAGCACCAGAAACCCATAACATGCATATTTGCTTTTTATCTCACTCTTCCTAATATATTCATTACTTGCACACCCCAGCCTAATGACGTTTTCCTCCTTATATAGTTTTAGTACTTTCTCAATACCTCAGACCAAAAACCACTTAGGAGGACCTTGGAACAAATACCTCAGACCAATACCTTGAACCAAAACCTTGATTTCCATCCCATACGCACTTTTCCTTCTGTGATAGTGCTGTATACATATACGCTTCTTTTTTTCTGTTAACCCGCGTGTATATGCTTCATGGACAAGTGAACCACCGTATACTTGTTAAACCACTCTCTTTCTTCAATCTTTGGGGTCTGATCTGTAAGTTAACATGTTGCACTATGAACTGTCATCTGTGTGAGTTGCCATCAAGGACAACACCTGTATCATAATGCCAACAATCTCCCCATTTGGACTTGATGGCAACAACAACACCAAGACACTTTCCCCCTTTGAAATCAAGGGCAAAGGGTGGAACAAGATATTCTCCCCCTTTGATATACATTATGTTGTCCATGCTCCCTCTGAGTACATGCTGAATTCTCTAATTAAGCTCCCCCTTTGTACATGATGAGATGTACTAAATCGTCCATGCTCCCCCTGAGCACATTCAAAGTCTGCAAAAATATTTTCCAATAGAAAATAATGACTCTATAACTCAACTATGTGAGTATGACATTCCTATCACCAATGAATCATACATGCATCAATCTCCCAACCAAGTGGGGATACACCAAATGTTTATACATGACTGAAATAACAATCATCCTTCCCATGCATAGTGGGATTACAAATTATGTCTTTTCATGACCTTTACATTAAATGATATAAATGACATTTATAACAAGGACCAACAATCTAAACAAGACCATGATAGTCATCAGCAACTATCATACACCATATATGAATTGCACCATCAACATCTGTCAGCAGCATCAAGATCAACAAACTGTATATTTCCATCATCAAAAAGAGTCACCCGAATCAAATAACTATGTGTATCAAACAATATAATTATCGTCATGTACCAAGGTCTTCTAATATAATGCCAAAAATGCATTATTAGAAACATATGCTCCTCCTGAACCTGTGCCAAATGTTTACTATCAAATCTGATCATATCATTTGTTAGTAAGAATCATCAAGGCATCTTCATCAATGAGTTATTCATGAATTTATTAACAACTTGTGAGGGCCAAAAACACTTCCAAATATCATCAGCACACTGTAACCATCATCAACCAGAATAGAATAGATAATTGAGAATTGACTAAACCATATCAAACCCATTTTCCTGAGTCTGTCCCACTGCTTTTTCTTCAAACACCATAGGCACGACTGTGCAGCTTCTAAATTGCATATATATGTGACTTCTCTTCATAATAACTACGTATGAGAATTGGAATACTGAAATTTTACGCTTTCATATCCACGTGGGACTGTTATGTCTGTAAACTAACCTATGCCACATCTTTTTGACAACAATTCCTTATTCTTCAACACCTTGGATTGTGATGATGTTTGCTCCTTTTGGTATGGTGGCCAAAATTTTCTCCTGCATTCCTTTGCTTTATGTCCAAACTTGTTACACGCATAGCATCTTACATGTTTCATATTCCTTCTATCGCAATCAATAGCTTTGTGACCAAACATATTGCAAGAAAAACAATATCCCTTAAAGTACTTGGAAACTGATGATCTTTCTGTGTGACGGTCTTGAACCATTCTACTTCTGCATCTGGCTGCAACATGTCCAAAATTATGACATTTAAAACATTCAACATTATTTTTCAGAGAAAAGAAACAATTATCGCTTCCATAGTTACGTGGAAATGTTTTTATTTCCTTGGTTGTTGATGGGGTTGTCCTTTTATCTCCTTGTTGAGCATTTCAGATTTTGCATTGGAGTTCCTTACCTCATCTTGTGAGCTATATTCACCTTTATTAAAACCAATACCAATCTTTATAATAGGCGAACGCTAAACTTTGATGATTTCATCTAACGTTTTTGATCCTTTAGCTAATCTAAGATTCAGAGTCTTTGTCTTTTCAAGTTTTTTTCCTAGAATTACTGCTTCACATTCTAACACTTCATTGTGTTTTTCCTTTTTAGTGAGTTGATGTGTCATTGTGTTTATGATTGTATCCTTTTCTGCTAAATTGATTTTGAATTGATTGATTTCTTTAAGGAAATCTTCCATTTCTAAGGTATCAATTTCATACGCCATGAGTAGTTTAATTTCTTGATCATCTTCATCACTATTGGACAAGTTATCACTATCATCATGAGTATAATAACTTCTATTACCTTCTGCATACATATTTCCTTTGACATGAGGGCATTTAGCATTGTAATGACCAACTCTACCACAAGAAAAGCATTTGAATGGTAGCTTACCTCTAAATCTTCTGGAGCCCCATTGAAGCTTCTTGACAAAATTTACCTCATCTTCTTCTTCGGAAATGTGTCCTGATTTATTGTGCTCTTCCTTTTCTTTTTCCTTTGTTGATGCTTTAAAAGTGGCTTCTATCATGTCTGATGGACCTCCTTTCCTCATTTCAAAGGCAGTTAGGATTCCATGGAGTTGAGTCACGGTAATAGTTCGAAGATCTTGTTTTTCTTCTATGGCAGAAACTTTTGACTCAAATTTAGAAGACAAAGATCTCAAAATTTTCTCAAGTAAAGTAGCTTCCTTTATCTATTCACCTAGATTTATCATATGATTTACAATCCCATACACTCACAAGAAATAACTAGAAATGCTTTCATCACTGCATCTTGAGAGTTTCGTACTGGATTTTGAGAGTTTTTAGTTTAGCATGTTTTACCTGGGAGTCACCTTCATAGCTCTGAATGATTTTGTCCCATATTTACTTGGCTGTGTTGAGCTGCATGACTTTGATGAATTCTGATTCTGATAGACTTCCCAATAAGGCGTTGACAACTTTGACATTGATTTCATATGTTTTCCTTTCTACTAGATCCGTGGGGACTGTTGCTGGATATTGATATTCTTCCTCCATAATTGCCCAAACATTAGCTCCATGACTAAAGATACGCTCTACTTCGTGTTTTCCAATATACCAAATTGTTCCCATTGAATATTCATGGTCTAATAGATCCCATGCCTTCGTGATTATTCATTTTGAAAGATCTCCCTTCAAGTGATCAAGCTTATTCTTAGGGACCTGCTCTGATACCAATTGTTTGAAATAATACTAAGAGGGGGGTGAATCAGTATTATCAAATCAATAACTTTTTCATTTTGTACATTGATTGATATATGCTACTTCAATGAAGGTAACACACGTGTACACACAACTGTCTTTAAAGCAACCATCATATATGCAAAAAAATTATGATTCAGTTAATTCATCATATCTTTAATCAGTGCATCAGTACTTCATTAACCATATAAATAGGAACCATGTACAGTAATAATAGAATAAACCATCACACATAAGCAACACACATGAACACCAAGAATTAAGGTGGAAACCCAATGCGGGACAAAAACCACCTGCTGCTATCATCTTTTAATATAAGAGAAACTGTTTACAATATTGTACTGGTGTAGTCTCACACCAGTACGCAGGCACTCACCTACAGAAAGCTACAACCTTCTCTCGTTCTCCAACTTCCACTTGAAATGAGGTACAACCCCCTAGCTCTTGTACTAGCCGATCCACTTACTAGTACGTAGGCTCCAGCCTACATAAGGCTCCAACTTCACTCATTTTCCAACTTGTACTGGAAGGGAGCTCCAACCCCCTGGATCTTGTACTGGCCAAAATGTTTACCAGTACGTAGGTGTTGGCCTATAGAAGGCTACAACCTTCTCTCTTCCTCCACGGACCACATTTCATAAATTTTCAGACTGGATACTTCTGGAACACAACACCACAATCTGAAGGCCTTGCTTCATCAAATTTTCATACTAGACCCTTTAGCAACATTGAAGCTCAAAATAAATCACCACTGCTATACAACCAATCATTGAAAACCTGACATCACTGAGGCAAATCACAATCAATAAATCTAAACATTCAGAACACCATCACCAGAACACAGAGCAGAACCCAGAACTTTTCATCAACAATCAGAACCAACTGCAACATCAAACATCATATTTCATAATGTATACGCTACTTCGATGTGCTGAACCAACGTCTATATGCACTTTTATCAAAGAAAACTAGCGTATAGACCTGAAAATACTAACTTAAAACTTCACAACTATTCCAGGCTTCAATCATACCTAGATTAGAACATTTACAGTGTAAATGACACGTTAGCATTAAGATCCAGACTATCCATGATCAAACCATATAATAATAATTCATTTTAGGTCTCATGATCTTGATCCATGATTAGATCTCATCCCCCATCAACTGCTAAGGTTCATCCTTAGTTCATATCAAGCAAAGCACCAGAAACCCATAACATAATTTTCTTTTTATCTCACTGATCATAAGATATTCATTACTTGCACACCTCGCCTAATGAGATTTTCCTCCTTACATAGTTTTAGGCCTTTCTTAATACCTCAGACCAAAAACCACTTAGGACCAATACCTTAGACCAAATACCTCGGACCGATACCTCGGACCAAATACCTCGGACCAATGCCTTGGACCAAAACCTTTATTTTCCATCCCATATGCACTTTTCCTTCTATGAAAGTGCATGTATACGTATACGCTCCTTTCATTCTATCAACCCGCATGTATATGCTGCTTGGACAAAGTGAACCAATGTATACTTCTTAAACCACTCTCTCTCTTCAATCTCTGGCTGTAAGTTAACCTGTTGCACTGTGAACTATCATATGTGTGAGTTTCCATCAAGGACAACACCTCTATCATAATGCCAATAATGCCTTTGCAACCACAAGTGACTCTTGAGCCATTTGAAAAGTGGGGCATGGATTTCATTGGGCCCATTGATCCACCATCAGGGCAGAAAAAGTACATAATTGTGTACACTGATTAGTTGACAAAGTGGGCTGAAACCAAATCTTTCAAGGTAGCAACATAAGAGAAAGTGGCTGAGTTCTTAAGGGAGAATATGTTTTATAGGTTTGGATACCCTAGAGAGCTAGTCACTGATTAGGGCGCTCAATTCACCTCACACCTAATTGAAAATCTGTTTAGTCAACATAAGATCAAGCACAGGAAGTCAACTTCTTACCATCGTCAGACCAATGGACAAGTAGAGGTTACTAATAGAGCATTGTAAGGAATTCTCACAAAGGTTGTGAGTAGTAGCAGAATATTGGGCTAATAGACTAGTGGAGGCCACTTAAGCCTATAATACAATCTGGAAGACAACCATTGGCTTGACCCCTTATGGTTTGATCTATGGGAAGAAGGCTTTGCTCTGCATTGAGTTCGAGTACAACACTTTGAGAATGGAAGCACAGTTGGATTTGGATGTTACATGGGCACAGTAAGAGAGGCTACTTCAGCTCAATGGTTTAGATGAATCCAGGATGTAGGCCCTACTACACACAGAGGTGACCCAAGTACAAACAAATGTTTGGCATGAAAAAATATCAAACACAATTTTTTTCAAGAGGGTGATTGGGCTCTGCTATATGACTCCAGGTTCAAGGACTTCAAAGGAAAATTGATGACTAGGTGGTTTGGCCAATATCTAATAGAGAAGTGCCATGAAAATTGGGCTATGAAATTAATGACCATTGATGAAGAAGGTATCCCCTTGCTAGTCAATGGATACAAATTTGAAGCCTATAAAAGACCTCTGTCAAGGGAAGAGTTCATCAGTACCATCGGTAAGAAAGTGAATGTGCTTGGAAGTGCCTCAGCTTCCAACTCACCAAATTATTGAAGACTGTTTTATTTTTTTTGAAAAAATGAAAAAAGAAAAAGAAAAAAACAAGAAATGACTTAGGTGAAAACCTCTATGGGGAACCTCAGGCCAACTTTTGGGTTGAAAACCTCCTTCAGACAGCCCAAGAGTGAGAAAAAGGAAAATAAAAAGATCCTTGGGTGAAAACCTCCCTTGACGCACCTAGGGAAGGTGGATAGGTTGAAAACCTCCTCTGAGATGACCTATGTGTCTTTCAAAAAACAAAAAGGAGAAAAAGAGAAAAAACAAAATAACATGGCAGGGACCTCAAACCTGCCCACTAATAAATTTTTGCACTTTTTGCAAGTTTTTAAAGGAAACAAAGGACATAGAGTTCCAAGGAAAACAAGCCAAGTAGCACCCCATTCTTCCTTCATTCACCTCACATCTCCCATGCCTACCATGTCTCCATCATCCATCCTCACTTCTAGGAATCAAAAAGCAATTTGCAGGCAATTTTTTGACTTCTACAGGGTTTGTTGTAGTTACCGCAGGAGTTTCCTATAGTACTACAAGATATTCTAAAACTCTACAGGAATAAATTCTGGTTGGAAAATGATGATGCAATCATGTTCTAGGTTGAAATATGGGACCATACACCTCACCACCTCTCACCTAACACCATCCCATGGCCATACCACCCTCTGTGTCCGTGAAAAAAAACTATCTATCTATATATATATATATATATATATATATATATATATATATATATATATATATATATATATATATATATATATATATGGAGGAGGAATGGGTGGTGATGTAGGAGTGGAAGCATGGAAATGGAGAAGATGGAGTGGTAGGTGAGTGAGGCCAATGATGACATGGACCACCCATTCCTCCTCCAAGTGAAAAAAAATAGAAAATGATGAAAAATGCACCTACAGGTTTCCTATAGTAACTACATGAACCATGTAGTAGCTTGTGCTCTCACAACATCATCTCTCCATGCACTCTCCTTCAGCACCAAGGAAATCAACGACCTCCGACACCCTTGTGCACACTCTGACGTAGGTTTTAACCCTGTACAGAAATTGCGTGCATATGAATTATAAAACATAGAAAGTAAACAATGCGAGAGCATAACACATAAAACACATATACACAGAGATTTTCTCCTGGATCCTAAAACTAGGACTACCAGCTTGTTTTTTCATTATGTTCCTTTCAATGTTACAATACATATTTATACATGCCGAAGCATCCAATACCATGGACCGAAAAACCATCGCATCCAAAACCATGGACCAAAAACCATTACGTCCAATACCATGTGCGAAAAGCCATGCACAAAACCATAGGTAGGTCCGCCCAACCTAATATAACTACGTGGGCTAGTCCTGGAAATAATATAACATAACGCAACACATGGCTCCCACCCGGAGGTCAATAGAAAAAGCAACAAGACCAAGAATTTGCACACAAAAACAAAGTGGAAAACCACATCAACAGGAATAAATATACAGAAAAAATGACCAAGGAAAAGCACTTACCTGAACAAAAATAAGCACAACATATCCACCCTCCAACATGTAGTAACCAAGAAAAGGAAGGCACAAGTATGGCACTTCATCTGAATTCTTCCCTAAGTATGATATAGTAAAAGTGTAGGAATATGAAAAATTCAATTTTATAAGATGGAGGTGGCCAATTAACTTGGCCACCCTCAGCTCAAAAACATAAAGTGAACTCCTAGTCAGCCTGACACATGGCAACATCACATCAAAGAGAATGAGTTGAAAGGTGGTCGAGTTAAGTTGTGTGAGAGTGGGTGATGATTACGAGGAGAGGTTGCATTATATTAAATGGTGGGCCAAAGGTCCCAAAGAGGAAATCCCATACACTACCATCCAATATAATGCTTGAAGGAATCGACCATAAAAATAAAATATTATGAACTGTTATGCACCATTTGTTCATTTCGAGATTATAGAGGACCAAGACCACCATGGAGAGCCATCGAGGAGGTAAACAAGAACTATACGAAATGTAGGGAGCTACAGGAAATAGTGGAAAGTCACAGAGAACACTAAAATGAGATGCATAGGGTCCAACTGCTCAAAAATTATACTCATCCAAATAGGCACAGTGAAAGATAGGCAACCCATATCTCCTATGCTTTGAATTGATAGCTAGGAATAAAAAAATTTGGGTTTTTAAGTGATTACAATGGGCTTGGGAGTTTTAAAAAAAACTATGAACAGTTTGAAAGGTGTGTGGAGATTGGGAGAAATTGCAGCCATCCACCACCCTCAGTCACCCTAACAACTAAACCTAAGCCTACCAGACTCCTTACAGTCATCCAACCAAAAAAGAAACATGACAAAACGATTTTACAAAAGGGAACCCACAGAGACATCCAGGATACACCTCCATCCCCCTGTGGTAGAAATATTCAAAATACATAATTGGTTGGGATTCTTTGAGCTGCTTAGAGTGTAAGAGGAATATCAATTACAATTTCTCCTAAGTAATTAGCAGAATCACTACACTTCCTCAAGGGATTCCATGGAGAAAGGAGGATAAGGTTGCAAGCACTTTTGCAAAAAAAAAGGCAAAAAATTTAAGGGATGAAGAGCCAATTGAGGATAAAAATGGGATAATAAGGGAAATCCTTCCCTACCCTTGGAATTAGGTAAGCTATCATATTCTCAAATATATCTCTTGTGAAGGGAGGATCAATATAGTCTATGGCTATCAATTTAGGCTCCTCCATGAGTTTAGATTTGGAGAGGGGATACCCAATGAAAGAAGACTCAGTATAAACTAGTTCTTGCTATAATCAATAATAGACATGGGCTTAAAATTCCAAGAGGGAAAACATCAGCAATTGGCACACCATGGACTTATTAATATAATACTATAGGATGCCCTAAGCTAGCTCATAATCCCCATTCAATGGCCCACATTCAGAGACATGCATAGAGAGGTTGTGGTTGAAATACAAGCCCTTAAATATTATAGGGACAATACCTCTAGGTGCTGAAGAGGAGGTAGAAGAAGAACCCGAGGTAGAAGAATAACTTGAAGAGGAAGAAGAAGAACCCGAAGAGGAAGACAAAGAACTCGAAGATGAAGGAGAAGAACTAGAGGAGGAAGAAGAACTTGAAGGGGAAGGAGAAGAACCAAATGAAGAAGAGAAGGCAAAAACAGAGAAAATAGAAGAAGGAGAAGCAAAATAACAAGGAGAAGATGAGAAAGGTGAAGAGAAAGAACTGAAGGAAGAAGCAAGCCCTGAGAAACAAACCAAGGAAAGGGAGGAATGTCAAAGGTTGTTTCCTGAACCAACTAAGAGGGAGGCAACTGCTGCCTTGTCTGACCTAAGCACACATGTCAAATCAAAAGGGAAGAGATAGATGTAGACTCCCCTATATTTCAAAACAATGAGGTGCACTAGGATCAAACAGGGGAAATCAAAAACACCCTCTAGAACTCTAATCATTATTGAGGACTCACCAAAAGAGCAAGAAAATCTAGTTTCCCTAGAAATAAAAGGTGAAGGTCACATCAAAAAAGGCTTCCCCAAAGTCTCCCATCACCTATGTTAGGAGGCCTATCACTAGGTCATAATCAGAAAACCAAAACAAGGCACCTTTGACCCCATTTTAGAAAGGAAAAATCCTTCTACAGGAAACTCTGTCAGCACTATAGGAAACACAAAAAATGAAGCAGGAAGGATAACAAGGACAAAGGAAAGGCATGGAAGAAACAACATGTCCAGGAGGAGGAAAATTCTCCAAAGATGTCTAATGGATAATCCCAAGAGCTGCAGGAATGTAGCCCACAACCCAATCTAAGCTCTTATTACATATTCATTGAGGGAGGTTGAGTAATACCATAGAAATTTTCCATCCCTCTCTTCTTTGAGTTTGAGAAGGAGAGAGCAAGGAAACATCACTTGATCCAAGTGGATGTTGGTGGCCACCCACCTATCCCACACGGACCCCCCACAACTGTCTCTTTTAGTTTTTCAATTTCCATAATTGTAGCACAGTTTACTATTTTTGGCAGTTTTTCGGGTCCTAAACTCCCGGAGCAACTTTAAGGCCTTAAACGACGTTTGTTTGGGAAATCTGGGAGCAACATGGGCCCATGGATCGATGTTGCTCTTCCCAAACTGGTATTCCTCTGATAGATCTTTCTAACAAGTTATGGTATGCGTCAAACGGAAATTGTATGCAAACGTTATGACCCCAGGAAGTTGATGTACCAATTTAGCTAAATGGAGCCCACAGTTTGGTGTTTCATCTTATAGGGTCAGGTTTTTGGATGTTAAGGGTTTTCCATTGTTTCTCAACAATAAATAGGCCTTCGAGCCTCATTGTAACACAGTTCAGAGGCATGCAGCTGCCACATCTCTTCTCAAAGATAAGCTACCATCACCGTAGCTGGTTTATTTCCAATTCTGTTTGTAAGCATATATCAGTATTTTACAATAATGAAATGAAGTATCATTTCCATTGCATATCTATATTTATGGTTACCTCTATAATTTATTGCGTTCCTATTTAAATTTGTATCAGTGGTACCAGAGTAGTTTTCTTTTTCTTTGTTTTTTTTTGCATGTCCCCAACGAGGTCAGGATATAAGGAGTTTGGGCTTGAACTAGTCGAACCTTTGTAAGACCAGACACACAAGTCCTGATGGCCTCCCATGGCAGAATAGAAGAAAGATGAGGGGGCAGGAGATCCTATCAAAATCTTGCTCGAAGAAGCCCACGAGCAACAAAGGAACACGATGATGGACAACTTTGCCCAAATCCGTTAGCGGCTACCCAGAGGCGACGCATCAACTTCCAATAGGTACTCTATAAATGCCACACCATTTAAGGTACAAGTTAATTTTGAAATCCCCATATTCGAGGGTCAGATAGATGCAGATGTCAAAGATAAATGGTTAAATCTACTAGAAGGGTATTTTTCTGTTCATGAATTTTTGAGTTAGGAAAAGATTGTTTTTTCTCTTCTAAAAGAGCCCCCCCATGTCAAGGACTGGTGGGAAACCTACTACGATAAGAAGGATGAAAGTACAGGCTCACTAGTTTCAGCTACATCCACTTGGAATTCATTTCGGGATGCTGTCAAGGAGGAGTACTTCCATGTCAAAATCTATGATGACAAATACATAAAGTGGACCATGCTGCGACAAGGAAGGGACCAAGATGTTCCGTAGTTCACAAAAAAATTTCATACCCTTCGCACACAATTAGGTATCAAGGACTCTGACTGGATCTAGTACTCAAATACCGTGACTTCCTACAAAGATACATCTAGGAAGAGATGGAGTTCTTGAACATCTCCTTGCTTGGTACGACGTACCGATACGCTGTCAAAATCGAGCAGAAGTTGAAACAAAAGAAGTGATACTTTGGATCTGCAAAGCCGAAGACGAAAGGAAAAATTCAAGGTGGGGTGACCCAAGACAACTTGTGGAAGCTGCAAGAAAAGAAAAACACCACGAAGTTGAAGAAGGAGACAGGAAAGTGGTGTGAGTTCCACAAGAGTCCCACTCATAACACAAGTGAGTGTCAGACTAAGAATTTGCTGGTGGCTGAGTTGAAGGCTTCCGAATCAGATGCATGTTTTGATCTTGAGTCAGAACATGATAGGGGGAATGAGAAAGGGAAGCAGATCATTGATGCAGAGCCTAATGCCATTGTTGCCACTGCCAAGATCCAGAAGAATGAGCCCGAAGATTCAGAGGAGGGGGAGTGTCTTTTCCACTCACAGATGTGGGTGAAGGGTTCACCGTTGCAATTCATTGTCGACAGTGGCAGCCAAAAGAACCATCTTCAAGTTCACCAGCAATGACGCCTTCCATACACAATTAAACACTTCACAGATGAGGTATTGTGTGATGTTACGCCTCTAGATGTTTGCGATGTATTATTAGGTCAGCCATACTTGCAGAGGTAACATGTTGTATATGAGTCAAGGCCTCGAGGTGTTATTATTAATTTAGTTAATTCATTATACAGGATACCAAAGGTAGCCCAACCTACTGCCACCACTTTGATCGCTGCTAAGAAAGGCAGCAAGCTCATCTCCCAGACTAGGAAATTCATTTTCTATCTGGTTCACTCCCAAAGTAAGGGGAAGATTGTCGCCACATCCATGACCCCCACAAAGGGTTCCTCCACGTAGTAGCAGTAGAAACAGAAGGATATAGTCATGAAAGAACACAGTAATAGATTCTCCTAACCCACAGAGGTACCACACAAGTTTCATTTGGGGAACAAAGTCTGGTTGCATAGGGAAAAAGAATGCCTTACCAGAACCCATCAGAAGCTCAGACCACTCTGACATGATCCTTAAACCATTACCAATGTTGTGGGAAATAATGCTTTCCAGCACAACATTCCCTCAATCCTCCTCCTACACCAAGTGTTCAATGTGGACCGTCATTTGACCATGCTTCCCACCATTACTGGACACATCTGAGATTGTAGAACAACTCACCAGGGACCAAGTTTAGTAGATGGTGGAACTCAACACAATGGGGAACTTGCTTCCTAAGGGGGGAGGAATGATCCTGGTGGACTTTGGTGGCCACCCACCTATCCCACTTGGACCCCCACAATTGTCTCTTTTAGCTTTTCAGTTTCCATAATTGTAGCATGATTTACTATTTTTAGTAGTTTTTCGGGTCCTAAACTTCCGGAGTCGTTTTAAAGCCCTAAACGATGATTTTTTGGGAACTATGGGAGTAACATGGGTCCATGGATCAATGTTTCTCTTCCCAAGTGGTAGCCCTCTGATAGATCTTTCTAATGAGCTATTGTACACGTCAAACAGATATCGTATGCCAAATTTATGACCCTGGGAAGTTGATATACCAATTTACCCAAACGGGGCCCACAATTTGGTGTTTCATCTTCTAGGGTTAGGTTTTTGGATGTTAAGGGTTTTCAATTGTTTCCCAACAATAAATAGGCCTTCTATCCTCATTGTAACATAGTTCATAGGCATGTAGCTGATGAGCCCCAAATTTGGTAACATTTTGGGCTCATTTGGCCTAACTACCCTTGCTCAACCCTTCATTTTTCATAACTTATGCATCATTTTTTAGTATATTTGTGTCATTTGTATGAATGAGGGTAGTCACTATTCCTAGGTGGCTAACACGTGCTTATTTCAGGTATTTTTTACATTTAATGGAGAAAAACCACGAAGATGAAGGCTAGGAGACAGCCAAGATGGGATTGAGATTTTGTAGGAAGGTTGTCCACAGCATTGAATGGCCTTCCTCGTGATCTTCACCCCCAACTCCGAGCTCCAACAGCCACCACCACCGAGTTAGAAGGCAGCCAAATGGATTTTGAGGAAGCAGCAGATCACTCTTAGTTTGGTCAGCCAAATCCCACTAATTTAGGAGGCCAGCTTGACCCTCGTAATGTATAAATGATGAGGCTGTAGCCTTCGAAAAGGACTTTTGAAACCTTGTTGCATATTCTGGATTATGAGCTGTTAGCTCTGTTTTGCTCTTTTGTAAGCCATTTTTGGCATGTTATTGGACTTATGATTATTATCTTTTAATGGAGAGCAGGCAACCTCTACCATTACCTCCTGCTCCTCCAAGGCAACCTCAAATGCCTGCTCAACCGAACCCGAAACCCAACAACAGATAGGTCGAGCAGGTATATACTGGGGAAACATCATGCCCTACCTATACTGTGGAGATCCAGGAGATCAATCTGCGATCGGGAAAGACTCTTCTGGATCGCCAACCTCCTCCCCCAGAGGACGAGGAAGATAAACAGGAAAGTGAACCAAAGGCCATTCCACCCTTTCCTGAGAGACTAACAGCCACCACACAACCCAATCCAGAGGAGGATGAGCTTCTGGGAGAACTCAAACAGTTGTGTGTGAAAATACCACTTCTCCAAGCCATCAAAGATGTACCGATATACAATAAACTGGTGAAGGAAAAGTGCTTTAGACACCCAGGCAGGCGAAAGAGAGATGCTTCAACCATCAATGTCATAGGACAACTGTCTGATATTATGTTGGGACAAGTCATTTGCCCAAAGTAGCTAGATCCTGGGAGTCCTGTAGTAGATGTCCACATCAATGGCACCATCATACCTCACACCTTGATTGATCTGGGGGCTGCCATTAATGTGATGACCAGAGATACCATGCTCAAACTCAATCTTCAGGGTTCCTTGAGAAAGACCTCGACAGTCCTACAACTAGCAGATCGCCCCACTGTGACTCCCGAAGGGATTGTAGAGGATGTCTTGGTCTCTGTTGACTCTTGGGAATACCCTGCAGATTTCTTGGTTCTGCAACCAAAGGCAAAGCTTACTGGATACCCTCTTATTTTGGGAAGGCCTTGGTTAGCCACTGCACATGCTTACATAAGCTGCCGTGTAGGAAACATGACCATCAAAAATGGTCCTATGTCCAAGCAGCTAGTCCTATACCCTCCTGCCCAACCCTTGTTAGAGCATGACTTACCACTTTGGTTGGAGGAAGGAGACGAAGATGAGGTGTACTCAGCACCTTTGTGCACCCTAGACACCACTAGGGGAGATCCCCCAACCGAGGATGATTTGATTGAGACCTTGATCCAGAATCCACCTCCTAGTGCACTCTCCTTAGAGGAATTGGTGGAGGATGCCCAAGCCAGCACCTTAGTGGACCTTTGTGCGACCAACCCGGTCACTCCTAGAGTCAAAAATGTGGAGTTCGGCCCTGAGAGAACGTTAAAGATCAGCTCCTCCCTATCTCCTTCCCAGGAAAAGGAGTTGTGTAGTCTGTTGGCCAGTCATCTAGATGCTTTTGCTTGGAGCTATAAGGAGATGAAAGGAGCCCATCCTTCGGTCTGTACCCATCACATCTACATCAAGGAGGACTGTAAACCAATTAGGCAACCCCAGAGGAGAATGAATCCAGCCCTTAAGGACATCGTCAAGGAAGAATTGCAGAAACTATTGGATGCCGGATTCATTTACCCCATCTCAGATAGCGAATGGGTGTCCCCCCTGGTGTTGGTTCCCAAGAAAAATGGGAAGCGGATAATCTATGTGGACTACCGAGAACTGAACAAAGCTACCAAGAAAGACCATTTTCCTCTACCTTTCATAGATCAAGTGTTGGATGGGCTGTCAGGAAAGAAGTTTTTCTCTTTCCTGGATGGGTTTAGCGGGTACAACCAGATCCAGATCAGCTCGGAAGACCAAGATAAGACCACCTTCACTTGTCCTTGGAGTACCTTTGCTTACCGATTTCTTCCCTTTGGACTATGCAATGCCCCTGCCACCTTCCAAAGAGCCGTCTTGAGCATCTTTTCTGAGCTGCTCCATGATGCGGTGGAAATCTATATGGATGACTTCACTCCTTATGGGTCCAACTTCCAGGAAGCATTGTCCAATCTGGGAAAAGTCCTAACCAAATGCATTGAGATGAACCTGTCCCTTAGCCCTGAAAAGTGTGAATTCTTGATGACTGAAGGGACCGTGCTAGGCCATACCATTTCTTGCCAAGGGTTACAAGTGGATCCTAACAAAATTGCTCTTATCAAGAAGGTTCCACCTCCTCAGAAGGTAAGAGATGTTCGAAGTTTCTTAGGATTAGTAGGGTATTATCGGAGATTCATTAAAGACTTTAGCAAGCTAGCCTCGCCATTATTTGGCCTCTTGGCAAAAGATGTGGAGTTTAAATGGACTGACGATTGTCAGAGGGCTCTGAATGAATTAAAGGACAAGTTGGTGTCTGCCCCAATCTTGAGAGGTCCAAACTGGGCCCTACCTTTCCACATCCACATTGATGCCTCGAACAAAGCCATAGGGGCAGCCTTAGGACAAGTTGAACAAAAACTTCCATATGCCATTTACTTCGTTAGCAAAAACTTATCCAAGGCAGAACTGAATTACACTGTAACCGAGAAAGAATTCTTGGTCGTGGTCCATGCATTGAACAAGTTTCGACATTATATCACTGGCTATCAAACATTTGTACATACTGATCATGCTGTAATTAGATATTTAATGAATAAACCAGATGTGAATGCTCGTATTATTAGATGGTTACTTTTGTTGCAGCAGTTTGATTTGACTATCGTTGACAAACCAAGTAAAGAAAATGTCGTTGCTGACTTTTTGTCTAGATTGGATTTATCTGCAGATGAGGATGGAACAGTGGATGACAAGATGCCCGATGAACATCTGTTTTCTATTTCAGTACTCTCTCCATGGTTTGCTGATATAGCAAACTACCTTGTTTCAGTAGAGTTCCCTCTGCACCTATCCTCAAGAGAGAAGAGCAGAATCGTCAGAAAAAGTGCCTCATTCACTTGGATCGGGGGCAACCTGTTCAAGCTTGGCCCTGATCAGATCTTAAGGCGTTGTGTAAGGGAGGAGGAAGTCTTTGATATCCTCCTCACCTCTCATGATGGGCCTTGTGGAGGACATTTTGCAGCAAAGAGGATTTCCTTCAAAATCCTGCAGGCAAGCTACTATTGGCCCATGCTCCATCAAGATGTCAGAAGGTATATCAACCAATGTGACCGATGCCAAAGGATGGGGAAACCGACTCAAAGGGATGAAATTCCTCTCCAACCTCAAGTGACTCTTGAGCCATTTGAGAAGTGGGGTATGGATTTTGTGGGTCCAATCAACCCTCCTTCGAGGCAAAGATCTTAAATCATTGTGTGCACAGACTACCTGACAAAGTGGGCAGAAACCAAGGCAATCAAAGCAGCAACAGAGGAAAAGGTGGCTGAGTTCTTAAGAGAAAACATCTTCTACAAATTCGGCTACCTAAGAGAGCTAGTCACTGATCAAGGAAGCCAGTTCACCTCCAACTTAATTGAAGACCTACTAGCTCATCACAAAATCAAGCATAGGACTTCCACCCCCTATCTGTTGTAGGGAGAAGTATCCGACTCGGATGACCCTAACCCACTCTAAGGGTGACAGTTCCTTAGCAACAACTGTAAAACAAACTACTGAAGGTTTACTTCTTTATGAAAGCAAAAGAGGATGGAGAAAGCACTAACCGTTGCCTTGCGCTTAATGTCGAATCCAAACTCTCCTCTTTGGCCACTTGTTCCTAGCTCTTTTGTCCTTCTGCTCGCCCAGCTACAATGAGATCCTGCACAATGACAAAGAAGGAAACTACAAGAGGCATGCAATCATAACTGGTTCATGGATTAGTGTAAACCAAACATGCAATCATCACAATATATAACTGAAACAAGAGCACATAGAAGAACCTCAATAGCTTTTATTAATGAAGAAATAAAGGTTCTGAGAGGATTACAACCATTGCAGGCTCCAACCCAGCAACACCTCCCAGCAGAAAGAATTGCTCTTCTTCACCTCTCTCAAACAATCACCCAATAACTCAAGAATGAAACCAACAGCATATCATTACTTTGCACCAAATTCCAGCCTCCTGAGCTCATAGGAGAGAGCTCAATATATAGATGAATTGAGAAAGGATGAGTCAGCTTGCAACTGATGTGTAGCTGCCTTGTGTCCTCTCTCTCTTCAGTTAATCTTCAGTTGATCTTCAGTTCTTGAGTCCACTTGGTGAACCTTGCTTCCACTTGGAGAAACAAAGCCTCTGACTCATCACAAGGCGAAATACCTGACCCAAGTGTCATTTTTGGAAGATTCCAAAGCAATGACTCACTGTGCCACATGTCAAAACTCGCCCAACGCAGGTGGGCTTTGTTCTGCCTGCTTTGCAACGCAGGTACACCATGGAGCAGTTGTGTTTCAGCGCAGAAGCCTAGTGGAGCACCTGCTTTGATTTCAGGATTGCTTGTTTTTGAGTGTTTTCAGGTGGAGAACTGATCTGAGAGCTGTTGGTTTGCTGACCTTGTTCCTCTAGGGGTAGGAACATCATGTTTAGGGAACTTTTGATCCCTTGGATTATTGACAATTCATGCTTATTGCTGTAAGGCACAAAATTGTCTATAACAGATGCCCCCTAAAGTATGAGGTCGTTTATCGAGTGAAATGCTTTATTGAGAGGATCCGAAGTTCATTCAATCTGCTGAGAAGTGTCCTGTAATAAGATACAATACAATACATTATTTTTCATACATTTTTCATGATCTAGCTGAGGCGGGCATTCCCATGCTCAGCTTTATAAATACATTTTGGTACATAGAACAAACGATCGTCTGATGTAGACTGATATTCCTCTGCCGAAATTATCATCCTTTGAGAAGGATGATCATCTGTTGTAATGATGTACATATCAAATGTCTTTATGTCCTGAATATATATCGCAGCCCGGATGGATGAAACTAGATCCGGGGTCTTCAAACTCTTCCGATCTTCACTCGGTGTACAAGTCGATCCATGTGAGAATTTCTTGAAGTCGAACATGGAAAGACATCGCTTGATTACCGGTCAATGATGTAAACCGTTAACAAGCGCGAGAGGAATCACCGATAAGGATGATGACCCTCAAGGTACGGCAGTACAATCTACATGGTGGGAATAAAGGACTTGGCATCGACCACCATGCAAAATCTTCTGGTCGAAGGTCATTGATGTATACCTGTCGCCGGAAGTGAGAAACTTGCCATTGAGGCATGCAAGCCTCAAAGTACTGAGGGGGGTGTTCCTAGATCAACTCCTTGGATAATGAGCTGATGTCGACAAGGAGCGATCCGTCAAAGGAGGGCCTTAATGAATCCCACATCAGTGACACGGAACGGAGCTAGTGATTATGATGAGGTGAAAACAAACTGTGATGTATGATTCAGGGTGGCGGTCATGAAGTGGATGAAGGATAATGTATGGCAGTGGGTGGAACACGGTTGACTCTTTACAGAACCACATCTCTTGAACATATAACGACACTGATGTGATGGATTGGTAGCATTACCCCAATGGTGGATGGTGTGGCGAGGACCATGATTCTGCGACCGGTGAATGAAACAACCCAACCCGATGTGCTACGGAGGACAAAGTGTCATGTTCAAGAGCGACTTGCTACCATTAATGCTGTGAGGTTCTCCCAATTTTTCCCCAGTCATTGCTGACCAGTACCTCTTTATTTTTGTCAAGCTTGAGGAGGATAACATATGCTTGTTCTATAACCTGCCCTTCGGGCAAGCCCATCGCTATGTTTTAACGAGCCTAGCGATAGGGAAACTCGTTCTCGTCTAAAGACAAGTTTGTCGCTATTTAATCATTTTAACGAGTCTAACGACAAGGAAAACTCGGTCCTTTTCATTTTTAGAGAGTCTGAAAAGGTACGAAAAGTTAACTCCAAAATTCCTTTTTCGTCATCTAATCCCTTAAGTCCGAAAAAGTTTAAAACAATACAGAAGGGATGAATTTTCGGTTGCTTTAACGAGCCGAACAAACAAGCGCTCGATCTTTTTGTGCAATAATCCCTCAGGTCCAAAAAGATTAAAATCTAGAGGAGGGATAGCTTTCCGGTCGCTTTAACGAGCTGGAAGGCCAAAACTCGGCAAACTTTTCATATTTTACGAGTCAGTGAAAAGAGCTCAAAGAAGACTCGTCTTTTGAGGAACGAGTGATGAACAGGGATAGCAGCAGATTCCAGGTACAGGTTGGAATTCTCCAATCACGGCAGTGTCACAAGGATGGCTAAGTGAAATCACTCTTCGCAGCTGTTCCTCAAAATGGGTAAACAAACATATGGAGGTGAACGATTGGCCAAATGAACAGATGGAGGTGATGGCATATAAACACGACCAAGGGCTTTTAATATGGCTTTCAAAGGTTACATTTCTCGAGGTTGTTTACCGGTTCATTTTTTCTAGGTGAGCTTGAACTGCTAGGGAAAGATTGCTCACAATTTATGTTTATTTTTTAACGAGCATGAACTATGTGCTAAAACTGCTCGGTTATGGATGCCCCCAGCATAATAATGCAGACGAGGCATATGCCCCCCTAAGCTTCATTGCATTCAACTTTGTTGGTTGTGATGAAGGTTTACCTTTGAGATCTGGAAAGGGGATCGTTTCATTTTTTAATGAGGTTGACATAGTAAAAGAACTATCCTCATAGCCCACTGTATTTACAGTATTCGATAGAAAATCGAAAACTGAAGGATGATAAAGGTCATCTTGAGTATCTTCTCCACAACACGGGAGAAGGGAACAATGGTGGGAATCATTCCATGGTGCCCCGTCAATTACCATTGATTGGACTATTCCTTTGTCGGTTCCATGCACTCGCGACCAAGGACATGAAGGGGTGCCGTATTCTCTAGACCTATCTATCCAAACGCTTGATGAGCGTTGATTTGGGGTTTCCCCCCATGCCAAGAAAATTGATTGCTACAATACTTCCATTGGGCTTGGGGACAAAACCTTTGCATGATCCATGCTGATATCGTTTTCTGACATCTTTTGTACGGAAGATATCATATTGCAGGTTCCTACTGTCGCCACTTCTCCCACAATGAACGTTGGCGGAAGGGTGAAAGTTCCCATTAATGTAGGATCTTTTAGTAGGCCTACTCCGATATTTTGAAACGAATGGTCGCTTCCATGGACCAGAGGAACGCTTCCTGTAACTTGTGAACCATTAGGGAGGAAATTTTGTTGGTCAATGATCGTAATCCCTCCTTGAAAGGGGAATGCGATTTTCCTAAAATAGGTCGACACAACAGCTTCCATGGCATAAATCCATGGTCTTCCCAGTAGGATGTTATAGTCAAGATTGCCATCGATGACTTCAACATCTATTTCTACTGTTTTTCCCCCTAGTTCAACTTTCAAGTCACTAAGGATACCGTAAGGGGTATATGTCCTTCCGTCGAATGCTTTTAATGTTGTCGACGATCGCGACAAGGTTGGAGATCCTAAAGTTTTCCAGCAACTCATCGACATAATACATGTCGATGCCCCCTCATCAATAATTGTTCGATGAACAGTTTTGTTGAGGGCTTTCACTTGGACGAGGAAAGCTAGTTGAGCTGGTAACTGAGGATCATATCCTTTGTGATCAAAGGATACAAGATTGGAATCTTTAGGATCCACCCCACCAATTGCTGATAACAATGCCTGCCTTTGGGATGGGCAATTTTGTAGTACTTCAAGAGTCGACATAGCAGACGGCGATTGCACCAAATCTTCCACTATATTATAATGCTGTGCCGCTCTGGCACGAGGATTAAATGTCGACTTGTGTACTACTCCCTTTGGCGGTTTTATTGTTAATTCATGTGTGATGGGGGGTACAACTTCTGCCGAAGTTGTTGTCGAACTGCTAGGTTGATCTTTACCTTTATCGTTCGACACCTGTGGATTCCCGTAATCTTTGTTCCTTGTCGAAATCAAAGCATCATTCTGTTGCTTCGATATCGATAACATAAGCACTTGCGACGGTGAAGCATTTCCACTACCAACCAGATTTTTTCCTCGATCGGGAAACGGATCAGTTAACACAGCTGGAGTTTGCGAACTCTTTAAGAATCTTTTTAGATCAGCTTTGTATGGACATTCTCTCGTCCAGTGATCCTCATCACATATCTGACACCCATAAGGTGGTTTCCTATCTCGAGGAGGGCTTGAAGAAGTTTTTCGAGGAGATGACTCTCCTTGTTTCTTCTTCTTCCCTTTGTTTTGATTTTTCTTGCTCCCTGGTTGATTGGTTTCTTTGCCCTTATCTGTCGATACGGCATTTACTTCCGAAGCAAGAACTTCTTCATGCGCATTTTGATTCGAATCCTTACGGGCCTTCTTTTGATTGGCCTTTCTCGGATTCGTGTTTGCCGTGCCAATCACGCCATCGCCGGCATGAGAGTCACTATTTGATTTAGGAGGAGGAGGGATTGAAAAATCTGGTCTAGGGGCGTCTGGTATTTTGTCATAGAGCGTGCCGGACTGAGTATATACTAAGTCCAAATATTGTGCACGAGCGATAACCTGCTCTTTTGTTACGACTCCCCCCTTTGCCACATCTTCCGTTATGGCCGGAAGTAACGACTTTATAAACCACTCAGCTAAAAGCTGATCAGGAACGTATGTTTTAACCATTCTTCGTCGACGTCGCCACTCATGTATATGATCTGATATATGAGTTGCGGTTGTCTGTTTGAAGTTGGTCAATATCTCTGTTCCCGTTTCATACCTTATTGGTAATTGAAAGTGGGTTAAGAATGTCGTGGCAAGGGAGCTAAAATTGTCGAACGAAGCTCTAGGCAATTCTATATACCATTTTGCCGCTGGACCTGTCAATGTCCTCTGAAAGAGGCGAAGCCTTATCGAATCATCATTCAAAGTGTTCGACGAACACCATAGATGAAATGTCATCACATGATTCGACGGGTCTTCACCTGGATTTCCATTGAATTTAGGAATGTCGGATGGGAGTTTGTGCGGAATCACTGGCCACCAAGGGGCGTAAGCAATTGGATCGTTTGTTAACCGATGTAAATCAGGTAACTCTAAAGTTGCCACGAATGGTAACTGCTGGTTCAAGTTAGGTGAAGCGTAACCAAGATACGATGGAATCGCCTGAACAGTCGGTCTTTGCATACCAGCATAATGGAGTTGATGTTGGTATGATGAATACAGTTGATGGACTTGGCCACTATAAAGTGGTTGATTTTGACCATTTTGAATATATGGTTGTCCAGTATTCGCAAATATTTGATGTTCAGAACCTTGGTACACTTGTTGGAATTGCGGCTGTTGGTATTGCATTATCCACGGTTGCGACACCATGGGTTGTTGCGCTACACTAACCATTGGACCAAGATGTGGGGTAGTCGTACCCAAC
This sequence comes from Pinus tabuliformis, assembly GCA_031772625.1. Classification (NCBI taxonomy): domain Eukaryota; kingdom Viridiplantae; phylum Streptophyta; class Pinopsida; order Pinales; family Pinaceae; genus Pinus; species Pinus tabuliformis. Next base: position 1,031,446,666 of record CM062819.1, read on the forward strand.
TGTACTTGTGTTGTCCCACCAGTAGGTGATTGTGGTTGGGTCGCAGGGTCAAGTGGCTGTTGCATGAGAACCTGAGCAATCTGAGGTTGACACACAACAGGCATTGTTTGAACTTGCGACACGGTCACAATAGCCGGTGTAGTTGGGATGTTTGTCACAGGTACACACTGTTGCATAGAATATACAACTCTCGGTGGCTGGGATAGCACAGGTACCCAACTACTCGTTGTAATTCCGCCATAACTTGAATAAGGTTGAGAGCTCCCGTATGGGTACTGCCCCCCATACGGTAGCAACCCAGAACTCAAGGCAACTGCCTGCCTTGGAGGACTGGATGGCCTAATTAGATTCCCAAAAGGGTCAATTTGATGAGCCTCACCATGAGAGTTACCAGACATTACTCCGGAACAAACAGGAACAGACCATACTATCGAGATAGTCTCTTGATGGACTCCTTCTAGCAACTGCGAGCCAGTTGGGACAGATGGTATGCCGGCGAACATTGTTGGATTTGCAGCAGGTAATTCTGCCGTCGCCGTGTCATTCGACACAGTCCTAGATGTCGATGGTTGTTCAGTCATTTTTAGTCTATCCAATTGATCACCTAGTGATTCTACAGGAACTTCCACTGGTGATGGACAAACTTCTGTTGTAGCAGGAAATAGAGTGACCCCTACTCCAAATTGAATTGGAGTGGATACTTGCGGTTCCTCTATAATTTCCTCTATCGCAATCAGACCAGGTGGAAGAGGAAGACCGTCAGGTCCGTAAAAGATTTTCGGTGCCGAAGAAGGGGTTGTATCGACCGCGACGGATGTTTGAGGAACAAAACTCTCTGGACCGGTTACAGATGGAACTGGTTCAGTCATATGAGTATTTGCCCCCAGACTAGGATCAGTATTACTGTCCCTCTGTGGCGATTGAACTTCTTCTATTGAGGCAGGGTTTCCAAAAATGTTTGGAGTGACCAGAATCTCAGATGTTGTTGGAACGCTTGTTCTAACTTTTAAAGGAGATTTTGAACTGGTTTGACGAGCTCGCTTTGTCCGGATTGTTTTCGATTCCAGAGACAAAGACGGTTGACTCGCAAGCCTCCGAGAACGACGGATATTCAATTGACTTTCTTCCACGATTGCGGATTACTCGATCAACTAAAATATGAAGGGGAAAATTTGTGTTTCCGATTTGAATGAATTTTATTAGACGCTTTTAAACATAACTTTGCTTTTTCATGTTTTAAGAGTCGAGAAAAAGCTAAAGATGACTCTAGTCGCCTTCGATGTATTAACGAGCCCGAAGTGACAAATGCTCAGTTGGACCTTTTAAGTTATAGAGTTTGAAAAGGGCCAAAAGAAACTGCTCTGGAGATCTAGGTAGAGGGTGTGCCAAACCTTTCACGAAACCACAGAATACGTTTTACGGTACGGGTGGTCGATCTTCGTGAATGCTGTGTTCACTGCATCGCGATCAGTAGGGCGGCCGACACGGCTTCCTATGGATAAAGGATAATTGCCTATAGGGGTCTCCCAATATATACTCGACGGTACGTGGGAGCACAAGTCCGTATTAGTGCCACCGACTCTCAGGAGGAATCACCCACCTTCGTAGAGATCGATAGTCACTATGTTTAACGACGCCGGAACACGTCTCTACCTAGACCTCTAGATGTTTGCATTATGTTTCAAATGCGTTGTTAGGTTCATTCAGTATATTTTAAGTTGATCTTTTTAAAGTTTGCCTTTCAAGGTTCACCACGAGATGTATATGACAAATTCCTAAATGCAGCCTAAGATGAGAAGCAAGCTTTTTCAAATCTTTTTGACTGATGAAAATCTTAACTACTGAGAGAGAAAGAAGGCAAATTCTTTTCACACAGTTCATACAGCACAAACTAATGCACTTTCTCCTAAATCATCATGCAAACTTTTTTCAAATGCAAAATGCACAATGCATGTATTTTCTTTTCCCTTTCTTAATGTGGATGGATACAAAAAGAAAGTGGTTATATAACTTTGATTTCGATTTAAAGAGAAAGTAAACAAGCTTGTCCAAAATCAAAAGACACCTTAAGATTCACTTGCTTAATCACTGGAAATACATGAAATCAAACCATACGAACGAAAGTAAAACGACTAACCAGCTATGGACAGCAAACAAGCTAACTCTTTAGACCAGCAAAACGCCTAACACAGGTTCAGATCTAAGAGGCCAAAAGCATGACTAGTTTACTTTTCGTTATGGGAAATTGTAAATGAGTAAGAAATACAAAGAACAAGTAGAATTTCGTTATATAACAGAGGCAAAATGATGGCAAGTAATATTGGTTTCAAAACAGGCACAAGACTGACACCTAGCAGCAAAACTAAGTGAAAACAGGCAAGAGAAAGGAGGAAACCCCAAATGCACTAAGCAAATTTGGGTCAACGCAGGCTCTGCACAGTCAAACTGGCTCTCAACGCAGGTAGCTAGTTCGGGACCTGCGTTGCAAAGCAGGTAGCCTGTGTACTACCTGCTTTGGAAAACGAGAGTTGCGTTTTCACAGTTTCCGGGTCATAATTTTCTCAAAAATGCACGGTTTTTGCTCAAATCAGAAGCATTCAGTCAAGCATACTCAAAGGGATGATTTAGAAGATACAAAGCTATCACTAAGAGCTTACAAGGATATTTGTAGATCAGCTCTTCAAATCATGAATCTGCTCAGAAAATGAGCAAGAGTAGCTGCCCTCTACTTCGCTTTTGATATAGTCAAAAGCTTTTCGATTTGGTACTCTTTTCTTCAGGAAATGAATAGCAAAGATACTACAAACACAATCAAATGGATACGATCCCCAGCGGAGTCGCCAGTTTGTTGTAGGGAAAAGTATCCGACTCGGATGACCCTAACCCACTCTAAGGGTGACAGTTCCTTAGCAACAACTGTAAAACAAACTACTGAAGGTTTACTTCTTTATGAAAGCAAAAGAGGATGGAGAAAGCACTAACCGTTGCCTTGCGCTTAATGTCAAATCCAAACTCTCCTCTTTGGCCGCTTGTTCCTAGCTCTTTTGTCCTTCTGCTCGCCCAACTACAATGAGATCCTGCACAATGAGAAAGAAGGAAACTACAAGAGGCATGCAATCATAACTGGTTCATGGATTAGTGTAAACCAAACATGCAATCATCACAATATATAACTGAAACAAGAGCACATAGAAGAACCTCAATAGCTTTTATTAATGAAGAAATAAAGGTTCTGAGAGGATTACAACCATTGCAGGCTCCAACCCAGCAACACCTCCCAGCAAAAAGAATTGCTCTTCTTCACCTCTCTCAAACAATCACCCAATAACTCAAGAATGAAACCAACAGCATATCATTACTTTGCACCAAATTCCAGCCTCCTGAGCTCATAGGAGAGAGCTCAATATATAGATGAATTGAGAAAGGATGAGTCAGCTTGCAACTGATGTGTAGCTGCCTTGTGTCCTCTCTCTCTTCAGTTAATCTTCAGTTGATCTTCAGTTCTTGAGTCCACTTGGTGAACCTTGCTTCCACTTGGAGAAACAAAGCCTCTGACTCATCACAAGGCGAAATACCTGACCCAAGTGTCATTTTTGGAAGATTCCAAAGCAATGACTCACTGTGCCACATGTCAAAACTCGCCCAACGCAGGTGGGCTTTGTTCTGCCTGCTTTGCAACGCAGGTACACCATGGAGCAGTTGTGTTTCAGCGCAGAAGCCTAGTGGAGCACCTGCTTTGATTTCAGGATTGCTTGTTTTTGAGTGTTTTCAGGTGGAGAACTGATCTGAGAGCTGTTGGTTTGCTGACCTTGTTCCTCTAGGAGTAGGAACATCATGTTTAGGGAACTTTGGATCCCTTGGATTATTGACAATTCATGCTTATTGCTGTAAGGCACAAAATTGTCTATAACACTATCATCCTCAAGAAAATGGGCAAGTGGAAGTCACCAATAGAGCACTAGAAGGGATCTTGACTAAGGTGGTGAGCAGCAGTAGAAAAGATTGGGCATATCGCCTGGTTGAGGCCACATGGGCTTACAACACCACTTGGAAGACCACAACCGGCTTCACACCCTATGAGCTGGTCTATGGGAAGAGAGCTTTGCTGTCAATCGAATTCGAGTACAACACTTTGAGGATGGCAGCTCAGCTGGACTTAGATCTCAGCCATGCCAAACAAGAAAGGTTATTGCAGCTGAATGGATTGGACGAGCACAGAATGCATGCCCTTCTTCACTCAGAAGTGGTTCAACTTCAGAGGAAGGTGTGGCATGACCAACACCTCAATGACAAGCAATTTTAGCCGGGAGATTGGGCGTTGTTGTATGATTCTAGGCATAAAGATTTCAAGGGAAAGATGAGAACCAGATGGCTAGGACCATATGCAGTGGAAAAATGTAATGACAATGGATCTGTACTTATTCGGACCATTGATGAGGAGTCCATCCCTATGCTTGTCAATGGGCATCGGTTGAAGATCTACAAAAAGCCTCTGTCAAGGCAAGAATTCATCAAAACTGTGGAAAAATCAGTGCTGGTCATAGAGAAGGGTTCTGCCTCTGTTTTGGGCACACCCTAAAGATCTAAAAAAAAAAAAGAAAAAAAAGGAAAAAAGGAAAAAAGGAAAAAAAGAGAAAAAATAAATAAATAAAAATAAAGATCCTTGGGTGAAAACCTTTCTGAGGCGCCCAAGGCAGATGGTAGGGGTGAAAACCTCATTGAGGCGCCCCTGTTGTCTTTCAAAAAAAAAAGAAGGTTTGAAAAAGACCCTTGAGTGAAAACCTCTCTAAGGCGCTCAAGGCGGATAGTAAGGGTGAAAACCTCATCGAGGTACCCTTGCTGTCTTTCAAAAAAAAAAAAAAAAAGAGAAAAAAAAAAACAATAAACAAAAAAAAACAGGGACAACAAGTTCACAATGTGGCAATGCATGCAGGTTGCAGGTATTCTATGAAGGAAGAGAGGTCCCTCAACTCAAAGACAAGGGTCCTTATTATGCTACCGGGTGACCTCACCAGCACCCCCTCCGGAAACACTCATCTTCTCCAAGGTATGGGCACGATTTGATCACAGTTTAGTCTTCTACAGGAAGCTACAAGATTTCTACAGGAAGTTCTGTATTTCTACAGGAAACTTCCTGTAGGAGTTTTGGACGGCCCAGAACTAATTATGTGGGGAAATCTAATGACCAAGGTCTGGCATGGAGGCATGCAAGCTACTATTTTCTCCATCACACACTGCTGTCACCTCCTTCTACCACCCCAGTCGCCATGCAATGGAAATACCTGCACAATCAAAACAGAACACTGAATTATCAGAGGAAGCGCTTCTCAAATAAATGAAAAAGATGCAGAGACACCATGCAATACTCATCACACCTATCCAAGGGCCCCACGTTCATGATCATGATGCCACCATCTCCACCATTCAGCATGCACCCAAGGAGGAAAAACTGCTACAGGACATCCTACAGGAATCCCGTAGCAGTTCATAAGCTAGAAGTGTACACCATTAAATCGCCTACAACATGCAATAATAGAGCGGGCATGTTGTGGGGAAAAATGCCTATTTAGGATGATCCTATCCACCTAAGGTGTGACAGAGCCTTAGCAACAAACGAATACAGCTATCATGATTTCTTCCTTTATGAAATACGAAAGAGAGGAGATCGGCAGACTTACCGTTATCTTCCGGTTGTCCCTCGAACTAGATCCTCTTCCCTTTGTGTGTCCACAACTACTTGCCTCCTCGCTCGATCAAGAGAACAGCTACTTGAATTTCACGAGATCACAAGAGAACAACTACCTGTGACAAGAGAACAGCTACTTGCAACAAGAGAAGAACACAATACAAAGGCAAATATACATATTCATAAATGATTCAGGATTAGAAGTAAATAAAATATACTAATGCAATTATACAAAATACACCAGCATATAGGAAAGAATCAAGATAGCTTTATTGAAAGTAACAGGGTTCAGGAAGAGATACAACCCATAGGGCTCCAACCCAGCATCTCCTTCCCAGAAGAATGGAATCCCTTCTTCAGCTCCTTTCAAAGCATAATACACCCCATATTTCTAGCCACAAACCAACAGCAATTCTTTGCAAATACCAAATTCCAACCTCCCTTGACCTCATGGAGAGAGATCTATATATAAGGATAATGGAGAGAGGATGAGTCAGCTTGAGGCTGGTCTGAGACTGACTAGTTTCCTCTCCCACTTCAGTTCTTGAGTCCACTTGGAGGTTCTTGCTTCCACTTGGAGATTTGGAACCTCTTACTCATCACCAGTCGAATTCATTGATCCAAGTGTCATTTTGGAAGCTTCCTGGGCATTGACACCTTGAGGAATGACTCTGCCACTTGTCCAAACTCGCTCAGCGCAGGTATCCTTCTTTGTAGTTGACATTCAATGCAGGTAGATAGTGGAGTAGTTGACATTCAGCGCAGATGCTCAGTGGAGCAGTTGACATGATCCAGAATTGCCTTGTTTTTGAGTGTTTTCAGGTGGAGAACTTTTGTTAAGTGCTGTGGTTTGCTGGCCTTGTTCCTCTAGGGGTAGGAACAACATGTTTAGGGACTTTGGATCCCTTGATTATTGACATTTCATGCTCAGTGATGCAAGGCACAAAAATGTCTATAACAGTTGCCCCCTAAAGTATGAGGCCGTTTATCGGGTGAAATGCTTTATCCAGGAGGGTCCGAAGTTCATCCATCTGCTGGGAGGAGACCTGTAATAAAATACAATACAATACATTATGATTCATACTGCTTTCATGATCTAGCTGAGGCGAGCATTCCCATGCTCAACTTTATAAATTCATTTTTGTACATAGAACAGACGATCGTCTGATGGTAGACTGATAATTTTGGTGAAAATTATCATCCTTTGAGTAGGATGATCATCTGCCGCAATGATGTACATGTCAAATGTCTTTATCTTTCCTGAATATATATCGCAGCCCGGATGGATGAAACTAGATCCGGGGTCTTCAAACTCGTTCGATCTTCACTCTAAGTACAAGTCGATCCATGTGAGAATTGCGCTGAAGTCGAACATGGAAAGACATCGCTTGATTACCGGTCAATGATGTAAACCGTTAACAAGCGCGAGAGGAATCACCGATAATGGTAATGACCCTCAAGGTACTGCAGCACAATTCACGTGGTGTGAATAAAGGACTTGGCGTCGAACACCACGCAAAATCTTCTGGTCGAAGGTCATTGATGTATACCTGTCGCCGGAAGTGAGAAACTTGCCATTGAGGCATGCAAGCTTCAAAGTACTAAAGGGGGTTGTTCCTAGATCAACTCCTTGGATAATGAGCTGATGTCGACAAGGAGCGATCCGTCAAAGGAGGGCCTTAATGAATCCCACATCAGTGACACGGAACAGAGCTAATGATTTTAATGGAGGTGAAAACAATCTGTGACATATGATTCAGGGTGGTGGTCATGAATGGATGAAGGATAATGTATGGCAGTGGATGGGACCCGGTTGACTCTTTCTGAACGACTTCTCTTGAACATATGGCGACACTGATGCGATGGATCGGTAGCATTACCCCAAATATGGATGGTATGGCAAGACCATGGTGATGTGACCGGTGAATGAAGCAACCCAACCCGAATGTGATACGGAGGAAAAGTGTCATGTTCAAGAGTGACCTGCTACCATCAAAGTTTTCTTGATTTTTCCCAATTTTTCCCCAGTCATTGCTGACTAGTACCTCTTTATTTTTGTCAAGCTTGAGGAGGATAACATATGCTTGTTCTATAACCTGCCCTTCGGGCAAGCCCATCGCTATGTTTTAACGAGCTTAGCGATAGGGAAACTCGTTCTCGTCTAAAGACAAGTTTGTCGCTATTTAATCATTTTAACGAGTCTAACGACAAGGATAACTCGGTCCTTTTCATTTTTAGAGAGTCTGAAAAGGTACATAAAGTCAACTCCAAAATTCCTTTTTCGTCATCTAATCCCTTAAGTCCAAAAAAGTATAAAACAATACAGAAGGGATGAGTTTTCGATAATTTTAACGAGCCGAATAAAACAAGCGCTCGACCTTTTTGTGAAATAATCCCTCAGGTCCAAAAAGATTAAAATCTAGAGGAGGGATAGCTCTTCCGTTCCTTTAACGATCTGGAAGGCCGAAACTCGACAATCTTTTCATATTTTACGAGTCAGTTGAAAAGAGCTTAAAGAAGACTCGTTTTTTGAGGAACGAGTGATAAACAGGGATAGCAACTGATTCCAGGTACAGGTTGGAATTTTCCAATCACGGCAGTGTCACAAGGATGGCTAGGTGAAATCACTCTTCGCAGCTGTTCCTCAAAATGGGTAAACAATCATATGGAGGTGAACGATCGGCCAAATGAAAGTGGAGGTGGCAGGTGCAAACACGACTAAGGTTTTTATGGCTGATAAATTTACGATCACAGCGGTTATTTACCGGGATAGGTTCATTTTTTAGTTAAAAATGAGCTTAAACTCTGGAGAAAACATTGCTCACTGCTTATATTTATTTTTTTAACGAGCATGAAGACCGCGTTAAAACTGCTCGGATCTTGTGTTTATTTTTTAACGAGCATGAACTTTATGCTAAAACTGCTCGATTACCCAGTCATAAGATAAGAGTGTCTCATGAAAGATCCCATTTTTTATAGAGCTTGCGACTTACCAAAGCTATGCCCACTCTCCTTTCTTTATGCAAGTTTGGAAACGACTAATCCTACAAGTTTAAAGGGTTAGAGGTCCTAAAAATTTAAAAAATAAATAGTCGCCCCTTGCTTGCACTCCAAAAGGTTGCATGCCCCCAGGTATAAAACAGAGTTTCAAGGTTACCTCTACTTACCCTCTTCCAAAACATTTGTTTTAATCGAGAGAGGCTTACCTCTTTCAGGTTACCCAAAGATTGTCCTGTTATTTTTTCAACAAAACACTTCCTCAGCAATGTCTACCGAAATAAACAAAGGTGAGTGACGACCCCCGCCCTCTCACATAACTTTGACAAGAGAATCCTATTCTAGAACAACCCCTCTTCCATCCACGGACGGGGTACGGACTAGTCATATTCTCCCGCGGAAACCTACCCTATACCCAAAGTTTCCCTGCCGAAGCAGGCCAGGATGCATGCCCCCTGGGTTCCAGTCATATCCTCTTGGATTACTCGCGCTCATCAGGAGGACGGACCGTGGGTTGAGACACTTCTTGCATGAATAGACCATTTAGGGATGGCACATGACTATTTGCGATGTGTGATCCGGGAAACGAAAGTTGGTCCACGAGCTTGACCATTCTTCCTTCATGCGGAAAACACATTACTCTAAAGAGTGAGGAGACTACAGCTCCCATGCAATATATATAGTCTCGTCCAAGGAGTAGGTTATAATCCAAGGGTCCTTGAATGACCATCACATTCATTTGAACGGTCTTCCCTTTCAATGTTATAGGCACATTAGGGAGGATCCCCAAAGGTCGACTGGTTCCTTTATCAAAACCTAATAGATTTCTCATCTCAGGTAAAAGCACCGGCAAACCAAGCGCTTTCCAAGCAATAGAGGAAAGGATAATCACAGATGCCCCCTCATCAATGATAGTGCCAGCCATTACCATTCTGTATATTTGACAAATAATTCTGAATGGCGCACTGGCTGGCAACCGAGGTCTGCCTAGTTGGTTCCAATCAAAGGACACAACCAGGTTGCTTGGTGGTGGGACCGAATATACGGCTGGATAGCACTTTGATGAACTTCCTTCCTACGACAAAGGAATGGTGGCATTGCCCCCTTGATCATCAGAGTCAGTGCTGATGAAGAGAACTTGGACGGTGTCGTCTGTATTCTCCTCTGTGATGGTGTCATTCGAAGATGGAGCCTCTGAAGGCAAAACCAGGTCAACTGCCGTATCAACCTTTTGACTTTCGTCAAGCATGGATCCAGACGGTTCTTCTTCAATGACAGGTGCTTCGGCTGACCATCTAAGTGGCTCAGCCGGATTCTCAACTAGTGAGGGACTTGGCAGGAGTCTTTGATATCCAAGAGGAAGATTCGCTCGTAAAATCGGGCGATCTTCCAGAACTCTTTTTGCCTCGTCTAAGAAGGGACAACGGTGGATGGCGTGATCGCCTTCACACAGTCTGCAGGGAAATTTAACTTTCCCATTTTGTCCTGGAGCTTCACTCCCACTAGTTGACGATAAGCAGTCGACATGGCTATCAGAGGTCGATGCTCCCGAATTGTGCAAACGGGGGGACCAGTCTCTTAGTATCCGTGGGATACAGGGACAATCTCTATGGAAGTGGTCTCCCTTGCATATGATGCATGGCGATTTAGGCCTTACAAGTGCGGTGTGTGGATTTTTGTTAGATGACATTTGCTTGCCCCTAGTCACCTTAGGCTCCTTCTTCTTCTTTTCTTTCTTCTTCTTCTCCTTCTTCTCCTTAGGAACCCGATTTTTTGATCGACCAGTTCCGTCCAGCGAAGACGAAGGAGGGGAGGAAGATGAAGTGGAAGGCTGGGAGGCAACTCTTGTCTGATCTAACTGTTGACTCGACTGTTCAGGAGTGGTGGTATTCTGAACGACATTGGTCGAAAAGAGCCAAACTGGTAGGCAAATTGTCAGTCCTGGAAGCGACAATGTGGCCATGTGGGGGGCACCAACATCTCCCCAAGAGGAGAAGGGACTAGGATTCCCACCCAAGGGAAGTCCTTGGTTGGTGTGCTCCATCTTTTCAACCTAAAGATCAACGCAGGATTAAAGGGTGATTGTTCCGTTTAAAATAAATTGTTAACGACGCTTTTAGACACAACTTGCTTTTTCAGTTTTAAAGAGTCGAGAAAAAGCTAAAGATGACTCTAGTCTCCTTCGATGTTTTAACGAGCCCGAAGTGGCAAATGCTCGGATGGACTTTTTCTGTTATAGAGTCTGAAAATGGCCAAAAGAAACTGCTCTGGAGATCTAGGCAGAGGGTGTGCCAAACCTTTCGCAAAACCACAGAATACGTTTTACGGTACGGGTGGTCGATCTTCGTGAATGCTGTGTTCACTGCATTGCGATCAGTAGGGCGGCCGACACGGCTTCCTAAGGATAAAAGATATATGCCTATAGGGGTCTCCCAATATATACGCGACGGTACGTGGGAGCACAATCCGTATTAGCGCCACCGACTCTCAGGAGGAATCACCCGCCTTCTTCGAGATCGACAGTCACTATGTTTAACGACGCCGGAACACGTCTCTAGCCTAGACCTCTATGTTGTGTGTTATGTTACAAAGCGTTGTTAGGTTCATTCAGTTTATTTTAGGTTGATCTTTTTAAAGTTTGTCTTTCAAGGTTCGCCACGAGATGTATGATACAAATTCCTAAATGCAGTCTAAGATGATAAGCAAGCTTTACAATCTTTCAACTTTGAAAATCCTAGCTACTAAGGGAAAAGATAGCGACTATCTTTTCTCAAAGAGCAATCAACACACTCTAATGCACTTTCCCTAACTCCAACATGCAAACTTATCAAATGCACAATGCAGGTGTTTGTTTTCACTTTCTTAGTATAAATGCCTACAAAGAAAGCTTTTTGCACAACTTTGAATTTGCTTTTACAATGATCAAAATAAACAAGTTCACTTTCTTCGAAATCAACAAGGGTAGAAGAGATTACAATCACTTTGCGATTTTCGAAATAAAGACTCGTTTTGATACTTTGAAAAGAACAAATTCAAACCAATAAGCAAAAGTAAAAACTATAATAAATCTGAACAAACAGCCAATGAACTCTCTTCTAAGATCACTCTCAATCAGATTTGAATCAAAGGCTACATAAAGACTACTTTACTCATGCAAAGGAAGACTGTAAATGACACCACAAACACATAAAAACATTCACAATCTTTTTGTACAAAAATGGGGCGGAATTCAGGCAAAGAAAAGGGTTATCAGACTAGCACCTATACTTGGTTAAAGGCTGCAAAAACAGAGATGAAAACAGGGCAAAAAGGATAAAGAACCCCAGCTGCAGAAGGCCACAATGGTTCAGCGCAGGTCCAACACTGTCAGTTTGACATTCAGTGCAGGTAGCCCCTTCGGGACCTGCGTTGAAATGCAGACTGCCTTCACAGTGCCTGCGCTGAAGAGAGAAACTCTCGTTTCCCTTGGTTTCTGGGTCACAAAATGCTCAAAAATCAACTGTTTCAGGCCAAATCAGAAACACAAGCAAGTTATAAACAGAGGGATGCTTTGATAGGGTACTAAAGACTATCACAAGGATCAATCAAATCATTTGTGGATCTAGTTTAAATCATAGACAAGTCCAACATACTGGATCAAAGCAGCAACTTTTACTTTGCATCCGAGAAAGATGCAGTTCAATAGTAGCTGTCAAGTCTATGAAGTAAACAAATGATGGAAACACAAATGAAATGAATAAACAAGTTCTTCCCCAGCGGAGTCGCCAATTTGTTGTGGGGAAAAATGCCTATTTAGGACGATCCTATCCACCTAAGGTGTGACAGCGCCTTAGCAACAAACGAATACAGCTATCATGATTTCTTCCTTTATGAAATACGAAAGAGAGGAGATCGGTAGACTTACCCTTATCTTCCGGTTGTCCCTCAAACTAGATCCTCTTCCCTTTGTGTGTCCACAGCTACTTGCCTCCTCGCTCGATCAAGAGAACAGCTACTTGAATTTCACGAGATCACAAGAGAACAACTACCTGTGACAAGAGAACAACTACTTGCAACAAGAGAAGAACACAATACAAAGGCAAATATACATATTCATAAATGATTCAGGATTAGAAGTAAATCAAATATACTAATGCAATTATACAAAATACACCAGCATATAGGAAAGAATCAAGATAGCTTTATTCAAAGTAACAGGGTTCAGGAAGAGATACAACCCATAGGGCTCCAACCCAGCATCTCCTTCCCAGCAGAATGGAATCCCTTCTTTAGCTCCTTTCAAAGCATAATACACCCCATATTTCTAGCCACAAACCAACAACAATTCTTTGCAAATACCAAATTCCAGCCTCCCTTGACCTCATGGAGAGAGATCTATATATAGGGATAATGGAGAGAGGATGAGTCATCTTGAGGCTGGTCTGAGACTGACTAGTGTCCTCTCCCACTTCAGTTCTTGAGTCCACTTGGAGATTTGGAACCTCTTACTCATCACCAGTCGAATTCACTGATCCAAGTGTCATTTTGGAAGCTTCCTGGGCATTGACACCTTGAGGAAAGACTCTGCCACTTGTCCAAACTCGCTCAGCGCAGGTAGCCTTCTTTGCAGTTGACATTCAACGTAGGTAGACAGTGGAGCAGTTGACATTCAGCGCAGATGCCCAGTGGAGCAGTTGACGTGATCCAGAATTGCCTTGTTTTTGAGTGTTTTCAGGTGGAGAACTTTTGTTAAGTGCTGTGGTTTGATGGCCTTGTTCCTCTAGGGGTAGGAACAACATGTTTAGGGACTTTGGATCCCTTGATTATTGACATTTCATGCTCAATGATGCAAGGCACAAAAATGTCTATAACAGGGCACATGCACCACCCGTAGCCAGGTAATAAGCATCGTGACCATCAACAGCCTGCGAAAAGGAAGGACCTCCGGGCCTGTGCAAATAGCATCAGCAAGCAAATCTAATCATCATCGTCCTGAAGCCTGGAAAATCATGTCGCGGCCGCACAAGTAAGTGCCTCGCCCTTTCTTTCGTTGAATTACATGAATAATACTTTGAAATGTTTGCAAGTATGAAATGAATGGGTTGAGCGGTCGTATGGCCATTCGACTGGCCACGTCGACCAGTCAGATGGTCCAGTTGGACGTGTAAAATGGTGGTCGTGGCAAGAGGAACAGGTAGTGGACACGTGAGAACCATCCAGTTGAGGAGAAGCGCGTTTTAACATAAATGACGACAGCGGATCTGCAGGGAATGATGCGGCAGTCAGGGAACTTATAGTAGAATGATTAAGTGACGTCATCCAACAGTCCGGCAGGGACAACTCACCCCCGTGCCACGAATTCCGCCGGATTCAAATCTATCGGCTAGATCGCCACCCCACGCATTTATCATCAGCCGTTTAGAAGTCGAGTGAGAGTCCAAATTTCTCTGAAGCTCGTCACTCTAAGTCTTCGGCTTGTTTGAACGTCTGGTAGCGGCACAGAAGGAACAGAACCACTACAGTGCTCTTCAGAACCCGTGCGCTATTTCTACATGAAAGCTATGCTACAGGATGCTCATTGCCACGAGGAAAATTGGGCTCTTCACGTCAAAGGTGGCGAATTGGAATGTAAGCCTGACCTGTGCCACCCATGCAATTGGTTTCGAGGGTGGTGGAGTGGACGTGCTACAGTCTGATCATAAAAATTGCAAATATTGTCTTCCGTTTGCATGAATTGTCGTCGAAGTGTCTGTAAGGTTTTCTACAGGAGGTGATTTTTAAGGCTCATCTTTAGATAGTCTTCTCGAATTGTATGCGTGGCTCTGTCCCAAAAGGGCTAGTTTTTGAATACGCACCCGCCACCTCCAGCTAACAGAGCAAGTTTTCACCATGTCGGGTGGATTCATCAGAAAGGAACCAACCGACTCAAAGAAACTAAGGGAGAACCCTGAGGTGGTAGAGTTGTTCACTCGCGCTCAATGGATGTCGTTCTGCGACAAATTGCAAGGACATGATGATGAGGTGGCAGAGGAGTTCTTGCGAGCTCTGAAGCCAAAATCCAAAACACTGGCCACTGTCAATTTTAGGGGTTTGAGTCTCAGACTCACCCCACAATTCATCAACCGAGTCACCGAGCTCCCAATGGGGGTACCATGGGACAAGGAGGAGAGGAAATTAGGCCAGAAGGCTAAGAAGGAATTCTTTCCACCAGAGGAGCAATTCTCCGAGGATAAGAACGGGGTTCACAGAACTAGCTTGCTGCCACTTTGGAGCGAGGTCAGCCTCCAAATTATGAAATACATCACCTGTGAAGGTCGGTTCAGCATTGTGTATGGGTACCATTTCCGGCTACTCACCGAATTGAGACATCAGATGGACCTACCTGCAGAAAACAAACTAAGTATTCCCTACTTCCTACTGCAGTCTATGACAGAATGTGCCACCAAGTTGAGAGAAGGCACACCAGACCAGGTAGCCCACCATGGGCTCATTAAACTCCTCGTGGAGGATGCACTTCACACATACAAAGTCCCTCTCTCGTGGGAAGCCTTCCGAAATCTGACTAAGGATGGCGATATAAAAATGTTGACCGAAGAGCTTGGCTCCTCCAGCAGCGATGATCCGAATGGAAAATGGCATCAACCCATGGTACTCATCGACCCATATTATTCATCGACCCATGGAATTTACCCATGGTATTGTAAATGGCATCCGTCCGTGGTATTGTAAAATCCACCCATGGTATTCATTCACCCATGGAATTTACCCATGGTATTGTAAATGGCATCTGCATGTGGTATTGTAAAATCCACCCATGGTATTCATTCACCCATGGAATTGACCCGTGGTATTGTAACTGAAAAATACTATAAGTAACAAGTCACATTTTGTAAAAGGACAGATTGTCCGCCACAATGTAGCCTTTACAGTTATTATCGGTTTTAATAAAAAAGTTTCTTTGTGGTTTTGTTTATTGGGCATTCTCCTCTTTTTCTTCTAGCATTTCAAGTTTTCAGATCTTGGGGGTCTCTTCCCCAAGATCCATTTCAATCTTTCAGATCTTGGGGGTCTCTTCCCCAAGATCCATTTCAATCTTTCAGATCTTGGGGTTATCTCCCCCCAAGATCCATTTCAATCTTTTAGATCTTGGGGGCCTCCTCCCAAGATCCGGATCAGTGGGATCAGAGCCCGGATGAGGGAGATATCGTTGATTTAAAATCAGCTCTTTTTTGCAGAAATTTTGGTGACGGCGGGAGAGTTGCAGCGCAGATATGGAATTCTAGTGCCTGGATCAGGATTTCTATCATATGGGCAGATGCAAAATGGTCTTTCTGCTTCCAAAAACAGGTTATAATAAATATTCTGAGTTATATTGGCCGAGTTATGTCCATTTTAATTCTGGAGCAGCATTCGGAGTGGGTTTCCATTGGAGACGTGCCCTCCCACCCCACTTTAGTAGGCACCTGCTTCACATTCATCAGTTTCAACATAGCAGCAATCGGCTTGGGTTATTTGGAGATGTGCCCTCCCACCCCAGGCTATGTAGGCACCTGCTACTTCATCAGCAACCAACATCATGGTTGTGGGTCATCCACAAACCCACACTTCATCGAAGTCCATTTGCTAGGCCGTACACTGTTAGTATCACAGTTCGTCACAAGCATAACAGGGTATCTCTATCCTCGGATCTTCGTTCTTCATGGTTATGGGTCATCCACAAACCCACAGTTCATCGAAGTCCATTTGCTAGGCCACACACTGTTAGAATCACAGTTGGTCATAAGCATTACAGGGTATCTCCAAGTACAATACCACGAACGGATGCCATTTACAATACCATGGGTAAATTCCATGGGTCGATGAATAATATGGGTCGATGAGTACCATGGGTTGATGCCATTTTCCATTCGGATCATTCCTCCCTCCTTAAGAAGCAATGGTCCCCATTGCGTAAAGTTCCCTCCTGCAAAGCCTTTGTTGAATATGAAGATCCACTGAAGATAAGGGTTTTACGTGGTTAACCCAAAACCCTGATAAATGAAGATCCGAGGATAGAGATATCTTGTAATGCTTGTGACCAACTGTGATTCTGACAGTGTGTGGCCTAGCAAATGGACTTCGATGAACTGTGGGTTTGTGGATGACCCATAACCATGAAGAACGAAGATCCGAGGATAGAGATACCCTGTAATGCTTGTGACCAACTGTGATACTAACAGTGTACGGCCTAGCAAATGGACTTCGATGAAGTGTGGGTTTGTGGATGACCCACAACCATGATGTTGGTTGCTGATGAAGTAGCAGGTGCCTACATAGCCTGGGGTGGGAGGGCACATCTCCAAATAACCCAAGCCGATTGCTGCTATGTTGAAACTGATGAATGTGAAGCAGGTGCCTACTAAAGTGGGGTGGGAGGGCACGTCTCCAATGGAAACCCACTCCGAATGCTGCTCCAGAATTAAAATGGACATAACTCGGCCAATATAACACAGAATATTTATTATAACCTGTTTTTGGAAGCAGAAAGACCATTTTTCATCTGCCCATATGATAGAAATCCTGATCCAGGCACTAGAATTCCAGATCTGCGCTGCAACTCTCCCGCCGTCACCAAAATTTCTGCAAAAAAGAGCTGATTTTAAATCAGCGATATCTCCCTCATCCGGACTCCGATTCGACTGATTTTTTTTTTGAAGTTGGGTAGTTTTTCCCAAAGAATCCAGATCTGCAATTAGATTTTGTAGATCTTGTACCAGGACATCTAGATCGGCGCCACAAAATCGCTGCCCTGAAAATTGTCTACAACCCCACTGATTTTTAAATCAGCGATATCTTCTTCATTCGGACTCCGATTCAACCGATTTTTTTTTTGAAATCGGCTATTTTTTCACCAGGAATACAGATCTGCAATTATATTTTGCAGATCTTGCACCAAAATGTACAGATCTGATCTGCAAAGTCGCCGCCCAAAAAAAATTCTGCACAAAAATGAGAAAAGAAAAATTCTTCCTGCTTGACCCAAGAAAGTGCTCTATGGAGGTTGTAGCACATGCCTGACGTTTGTTGAATATTGCTGCAAAATTTGAAACTGAAGCATTTATCAAACCCTCGTTCCCATGGAATCATAACCTGCTCTGATCCGGATCTTGGGAGGAGGCCCCCAAGATCTAAAAGATTGAAATGGATCTTGGGGGGAGATAACCCCAAGATCTGAAAGATTGAAATGGATCTTGGGGAAGAGACCCCCAAGATCTGAAAGATTGAAATGGATCTTGGGGAAGAGACCCCCAAGATCTGAAAACTTGAAATGCTAGAAGAAAAAGAGGAGAATGCCCAATAAACAAAACCACAAAGAAACTTTTTTATTAAAACCGATAATAACTGTAAAGGCTACATTGTGGCGGACAATCTGTCCTTTTACAAAATGTGACTTGTTACTTATAGTATTTTTCAGTTACAATACCACGGGTCAATTCCATGGGTGAATGAACACCATGGGTGGATTTTACAATACCACATGCAGATGCCATTTACAATACCATGGGTAAATTCCATGGGTGAATGAATACCATGGGTGGATTTTACAATACCACGGACGGATGCCATTTACAATACCATGGGTAAATTCCATGGGTCGATGAATAATATGGGTCGATGAGTACCATGGGTTGATGCCATTTTCCATTCGGATCATTCCTCCCTCCTTAAGAAGCAATGGTCCCCATTGCGTAAAGTTCCCTCCTGCAAAGCCTTTGTTGAATATGAAGATCCACTGAAGATAAGGGTTTTACGTGGTTAACCCAAAACCCTAATAAATGAAGATCCGAGGATAGAGATACCCTGTAATGCTTGTGACCAACTGTGATTCTGACAGTGTGTGGCCTAGCAAATGGACTTCGATGAACTGTGGGTTTGTGGATGACCCATAACCATGAAGAACGAAGATCCAAGGATAGAGATACCCTATAATGCTTGTGACCAACTGTGATACTAACAGTGTACGGCCTAGCAAATGGACTTCGATGAAGTGTGGGTTTGTGGATGACCCACAACCATGATGTTTGTTGCTGATGAAGTAGCAGGTGCCTACATAACCTGGGGTGGGAGGGCACATCTCCAAATAACCCAAGCCGATTGCTGCTATGTTGAAACTGATGAATGTGAAGCAGGTGCCTACTAAAGTGGGGTGGGAGGGCACGTCTCCAATGGAAACCCACTCCGAATGCTGCTCCAGAATTAAAATGGACATAACTCGGCCAATATAACTCAGAATATTTATTATAACCTGTTTTTGGAAGCAGAAAGACCATTTTGCATCTGCCCATATGATAGAAATCTTGATCCAGGCACTAGAATTCCATATCTGCGCTGCAACTTTCCCGCCGTCACCAAAATTTCTGCAAAAAAGAGCTGATTTTAAATCAACGATATCTCCCTCATCCGGACTCCGATTCGACTGATTTTTTTTTTGAAGTTGGGTAGTTTTTCCCAAAGAATTCAGATCTGCAATTAGATTTTGTAGATCTTGTACCAGGACATCTAGATCTGCGCCGCAAAATCGCTGCCCTGAAAATTGTCTGCAACCCCACTGATTTTTAAATCAGCAATATCTTCTTCATCCGGACTCCGATTCAACCGATTTTTTTTTTGAAATCGGCTATTTTTTCACCAGGAATACAGATCTGCAATTATATTTTGCAGATCGTACACCAAAATATACAGATCTGATCTGCAAAGTCGCTGCCAAAAAAAAAATTCTGCAAAAAAATGAGAAAAGAAAAATTCTTCCTGCGTGACCCAAGAAAGTGCTCTGTGGAGGTTGTAGTACATGCCTGACGTTTGTTGAATATTGCTGCAAAATTTGAAACTGAAACATGCATCAAACCCTCGTTCCCATGGAATCATAACCTGCTCTGATACCACTGATCCGGATCTTGGGAGGAGGCCCCCAAGATCTAAAAGATTGAAATGGATCTTGGGGGGAGATAACCCCAAGATCTGAAAGATTGAAATGGATCTTGGGGAAGAGACCCCCAAGATCTGAAAGATTGAAATGGATCTTGGGGAAGAGACCCCCAAGATCTGAAAACTTGAAATGCTAGAAGAAAAAGAAGAGAATGCCCAATAAACAAAACCACAAAGAAACTTTTTTATTAAAACCGATAATAACTGTAAAGGCTACATTGTGGCAGACAATCTGTCCTTTTACAAAATGTGACTTGTTACTTATAGTATTTTTCAGTTACAATACCATGGGTCAATTCCATGGGTGAATGAATACCATGGGTGGATTTTACAATACCACATGCAGATGCCATTTACAATACCATGGGTAAATTCCATGGGTGAATGAATACCATGGGTGGATTTTACAATACCACGGACGGATGCCATTTACAATACCATGGGTAAATTCCATGGGTCGATGAATAATATGGGTCGATGAGTACCATGGGTTGATGCCATTTTCCATTCGGATCAAGCGAAGAGAAGGAGTCAGTACCCACAGAGAAGAAAGAAAAAGGCCAAAGACCCACGGCCAAAGTACCGAAGAAAGAGCAAAAGGAGAAACAAGATAAAAAGGTTGCCAAAGAGAAGGATGACACACCCATATTAACGCCCAGAGAGAAAAGATTACAAAGTAGGATGGACAGGACTGAGCCGGTCCACGTCAGTAAAGGCACCTCGACAGCAGCCTCGACCAAGTCAAAAAGCAAAACACACTCAGCAAAACAAACTATAACGGTGCCACCTGTTTCTATAGGAAAACTAAAATCGGCTTCTACAGGAAGCCAGAAATCAGCTGAAAAAGGGCCTTCTACATGAAGCCCTGAGAAAGGAAAACCCAAGGAAAAGAAAGTCGATATTCTCGCAAGGGAGGCAGCAGCCGTGCTGGCCACCCTTAGTACACCTCCTAAGCCGAAGGAAAAGAGAAAGAGGGAGATCCCTCTGTAATTTAAAGCCCGGAGAAGTGTAAGAATAAAAACAGGTAGGCCACAACCTCCGTCCAACGGCCCAATTACTATAGAGGATACCCCTACTTCACCCAGGGAGAGGTCCCCCTCAAAGATATCAGTCACCTATGAGAGGGGGAGCCCGAAAACAACTACTTGGAAAGAGAGGTTAGACCAGTTGGCTTCAAAAGCCCGGCTACAGGATGCTGAGGCTGCTCTACAGGAAACCTTAGCCCGGCTTAAGGAGACAGAGAGGATGGAGGGAGAAGCACCCCCATCACCACCGAGGGAAGATGAAGTAGAGCCACCAAGAGAAGAAGAGAAAGAGCATATTCCGGAGCGGAGTCCTCAGCCAAGTCTGAGCTCATATTATAATTTCTTAGAAGCTGGAAAAATTATACCACAAAAATTCACTGTGCCACTTTTCTTTGCATTGGAGGAAGAGAGAGTACAAACGCACACGTGGATGAAAATAACTAAGTCAAAAGGCGTGGCAGATATAGGCCCCTTGGAGGAACAACTCAAGGAGGCATGAAAGGAGTTAGCTATGGCCAAACACGTGGCAAATTGCTAGCGGGTGTTCCTACAGGAAGAGAACGAAAAACTTAGACTGCAGCTACAGGAGCTGAGGAAAGGAACGGGCACATCACAGTAGAACAACAAGGCAGAGAAGGATTGCAAATCGGTCTTGGGGAGCCAACCATGCATCTACAGGAAGTAGAACTGCAAGCACAAATTGAGATACAAGCTCTCAAACAACAGTTGCAGCAGAAAGAGGCACAATTGGCTTGCATGGCCAGTTGGGCCATGGATGCTATATAATGCAGACAGCCGGCCAAATCCTATGGGCTGTACCTGAGAGACCAATGGGTACAATTTCAGATTAATACATTAGCACAAAGAGGTATCTCTCAGCTCCAAGACCCGTAGCAGTTCACTGAATTATGCAATACCAGTTCATCAAAGGATAAGGCCAAACTATTGGAGTTCTATCTCCATAATTTGGCCCTTCCTAATGTATCTTCATGGGATCCCAACATGGTCTTAGGGGATATGCAGTTAATGGCATTTGCATCATGGTTGAACCATGAAGACAAAAGAGCAGCAGAAGTTAAAGCGGTCATGAACTGAGAGCTGAACGAGCCACTACTAATTAGAGCAGAGCCAGGGGATCCAACTGCATTAATATCGGCACACGAACACTTATCCACCGACCCTCAAGCTTCACTGAAATATATGGATCAGCACGCCTAGGCCATAGCGCATTTCAAGGATATGGAGAGACTGTTAGGGGACAACTGTGTTCAAGCTTGCACTCGCCGATGGAACACATTGGCCCACAGTCTAAAAATCAGAGAATATCACACTCCAACTCAAATGAGAGAAGCTCTAGTGCGGGTGCCCCTCTATAAGAAATCCATGCAAAACCTCCAGGCCAGCTGGATTGGCCTCAAGCTAAGCCCACCTCTGCTGTTAGGATTGATGGAAGGTAGCACAGAGAAAGATGAGCATGAACAGTGGGAAGAGGTGGAAAGAAAGGCTGGGTTCCATGTCAGGAAGGAGGACACTACTGCAGAAGCTTGGGATGTGAGGGTGGCAGTAAAGGCAATGAAGGACGAGGAGCTGGATTAGTTGCTCAAGGATGAGCAATCATTTTAGCTGGGGGGTGATGATGAGCCCCAAATTTGGTAACATTTTGGGCTCATTTGGCCTAACTACCCTTGCTCAACCCTTCATTTTTCATAACTTATGCATCATTTTTTAGTATATTTGTGTCATTTGTACGAATGAGGGCAGTCACTATTCCTAGGTGGCTAACACGTGCTTATTTCAGGTATTTTTGACATTTAATGGAGCAAAACCACGAAGATGAAGGCTAGGAGACAGCCAAGATGGGATTGAGATTTTGTAGGAAGGTTTTCCACAGCATTGAATGGCCTTCCTCGTGATCTTCACCCCCAACTCCGAGCTCCAACAGCCACCACCACCGAGTTAGAAGGCAGCCAAACGGATTTTGAGGAAGCAGCAGATCACTCTTAGTTTGGTCAGCCAAATCCCACTAATTTAGGAGGCCAGCTTGGCCCTCGTAATGTATAAATGATGAGGCTGTAGCCTTCGAAAAGGACTTTTGAAACCTTGTTGCATATTCTGGATTATGAGCTGTTAGCTCTGTTTTGCTCTTTTGTAAGCCATTTTTGGCATGTTATTGGACTTATGATTATTATCTTTTAATGGAGAGTAGGCATATTTGAGTTCAGTTCTGAGTTCTTAAAGGAGCCATAGCTCTCGGGGTTGGGCCCAACCTGAGAGCCTAAGGTCTCCTTCCTTTGTATCGTTACCTTTCTTTCAGCATTGTATTTCTTTTCCTTTACATGCATTTGGAAACGCAGTTAGCTGAGTTGAATTTCTTGGTGTGGTTAAGTAGGTTAGTTTTATGAACAGAGTTGCTTCAGTAGTTTAGAATAGAGTAAGGAGATTGGAGTTAATAAGAGTTCCAAAAAGGGTTGACTGCACACTCATTTTCACCTCTGTTTAGGGGCTGGAATTGCAGACAGTGCCACCCACCAAAAACAGTGTTTTACATGTTCATGCAATCTTTGATACAATGTTTTCGCTATAATAGTTGTCCATGCGTTCAGATCTTGTGGAATGATTCTTTGCTTCAGTACCATGCATGATTTCCCGTAGCAATAACGTTGCTGTTCTTTGGTTTTGTGAAACAGTTAGAATAGGATCATGATATTTCGGTTATGTGCAGGACGTGGATGATTTGTTTCATTTACACTGTGCAGTACTACTCCCTCACTCTCTTATCCTTCTAAGCCATGCCCAGACCAACTACTCATCTCCCAATTAGACCCCTATCTCCCAACCATTCTATCACCTTCGTTATTTCACCTTTTTTTCGACCTTCCATTCCTACTACCCTCTTTAAGACAACCTAGTTTAGCACACCCCCTCTTCATCTCATCTCTCTGTCACTGAGTCACTACAAACTCCTTCCCTACCTCCCTATCCATCCATGCAGTCTCTTCCACTCATCCATCACCCAAAAATCCGATTATAGGACATCCTGTAGGAATTACTGAACTTCCTGTAGAAATTCTGAACATCCTGTAGAACCCTTGCAGACTTCCTGTAGAAGCTCACAAACACGGTTGCTTGGCATCCAGACTTTGTGAAACTCTCTGAAAGGATGTTAGGGACTCCTTATACCCTCTCTGAGCCTTCCTGACCTCTTCCAAACATTTCTCCCCTTGACCTACCCCTGCAGAGTAAAGACCCAGTTAGAAGCATATGCATAATAATTTCAACAACTTGAGAAAAAATACAAAAATATGTTCTCTTCAGATGAAAGTAGTCCAGAAACATGCATCTCACCTTAATAGAAGTAATGGCATCACTTTCAGTAGTTTGCATTCTCACCGTTGCATCAGTAGGACTAGCTGGTAGAATTAGGGTTTGCTAGGGTTTTCATTTCTTGTTGGCTTTCAGTTCATTTTTGCAAAGTAGGTTAATTTCCTATGAGTTAGCTTTCGTTCATCGGTTAAAAAGCTTCTTCTGAGAGCTCATAGAAGTTGGCTTGATCCCTAGCGGAATTGTACCAGCTGACCAAGTGACAGCTGCGACAAGAGCTAGTACTTGTGCATACAGCACCGTCGCTTCCAAGTTTGTTACAAACTACCAGGTTGATAAAATTAGAGAAGGAAGCTCCAGGAGTTGTAGCATTATTGCTACAATACTGGAGCCCACCAGTAGCCACCACATCTCTTCTCAGAGATAAGCTACCATTGCCCTAGCTGGATTATTTCCATCTGTTTGTAAGCATATTTCAGTATTTTATAGTAATGAAATGAAGTATTATTTCTATTGCATATCTGTATTTATGATTATCTTTGTAATTTGTTGCATTCTTGTTTAAATCGAGATCAGTGGTATTAGAGTAGTCTGCTTTTTCTTTGTTTTTCTTTGCATGTCCCCAACGAGGTCAGGATATAAGAAGATAGGGCTTGAACTGGTCGAACCTTTGCAAGACCAGCCCCGCAAATCTCGATGGCCTCCCATGGCGGATGAGAAGAAAGATGAGGGGGCAGGATATCTTATAAAAATCTTGCTTGAAGAAGCCCTCAAGTGATAAAGGAATGCGATGATGGACAAATTTGCCTAGATCCTTCTGCGGCTACCCAGAGGCGGCACATCGGCTTCCAACAGCTACTCTATAAATGCCACACCATTTAACGTACAAGCTAATTTTGAAATCCCAATATTCGAGGGTTAGATAGATGCATATGTTGTAGATAAATGGTTAAATCCACTAGAAGGGTATTTTTCTGTTCATGAATTTTCAAGTCAGGAAAAGATTGTTTTCACTCTTCTCAAAGTAGCCCCCCATGTCAAGGACTGGTGGGAAACCTACTGCAAGTAGAAGGATGAAAGTACATGCTCACTATTTTCAGTCGAACCCACTTGGAATTCATTCCGAGATGTCATCAAGGACTGGTACTACCCTGTCAAAAGCTATGAGGACAAACATATAAAGTGGACCATGCTGTGACAGGGAAGGGACCAAGATGTTCCAGACTTCACAAACATTTTTCACACCCTTCACACACAGTTGGGTATCAACAACTCTTAACTACATCTGGTACTCAAATACCGCATCGGTCTACACAGATACATTCAGGAAGAGATGGAGTTCCTAAATATCTCCTCGCTCGGCACGATGTACCGATACGCTGTCAAAATCGAGAAAAAGTTGAAACAAAAGAATCGAGAATTTGGATCTACAAATCCAAGGACTAAAGGACAAACCCAAGGTGGGGTGACACAAGACAACCCGTTGAAGTCACAAGAAAAGAACAACACCATGAAGTCGAAGAAGGACACATGAAAGTGGTGTGATTTCCACAAGAGTCCCACTCATAACACAAGTGAGTGTCAGACCAAACAGTCGTTGGTGGCCAAGTTGAAGGCTTGCAAATTAGACGCATGTTCTGACCCTAAGTTAGAACCTGACAAGGGGAATGGCAAAGGGAAAAAAATCATTGATTAGGAGCCTAGTGCCACTATTGCCATGGCCAAGATCCAGAAGAATGAGCCCAAAGATCCAGAGGAGGGGGGTGTCTTTTCCACTCATAGATTTGGGTGAAGGGTTCACCGCTGCAATTCATTGTTGACAGTGGTAGCTATTAGGGCCTAAATCTACCTCAGGCTGAGAAAGGCAGATCTAGGGTAACATCAAACCACGCTTAACCTGGTACCTGGCCCTACCAGGTAGGCAAAGGGCTCTCTCCTTGTCAATCTCAAGAAAATATAGCAAATGAGGCTTGAGATGACTGATATAAAGACTAATTTTAGGCTAGGTATATGCTCAGAGGAGTTTTATTGAATTTTATGTTGGTTTGCTGGATCAAATGTGAAATGCAGTTTTGGGTCCAGGGAATGAACTCAGTCTTGCAGAGGTTTCTGTGGGGCAAGGTAGGAAAATGATTTAGTACTTTGAATTAAGCGAAATGGATAGTCTTAAGATTGGTGAGGAGTTAGAGAGGGCATGGAAGTGTCATGAGTCCTCTTCAAATAGTAGAAAACATGTAAAACTAATGAAACCCTAAGGTAGAGCACTGCAACATCAATGATTTCCACCTTTATACTTGATTCATTTAGTTAAGATGAAAAAGAGAGAGATAATGGCACAGATAAACACATGATAACTTGAATAATAAAAGGATAAACAATACTAAATCACCTTTCCACAAGAATCCCACAAAATAATGCAAACCCTGGTCTATTTCCTTGCCAAACTACAGAGATGACATACAATAGTTCTCAAAGCATTCATAAGAGTCCAACCTTGACATATGACTGAGAAAACACATGATATAGACCTCCAAACCACCTTTTCTATCCATCAGGGGTCAAATGCATGAGAATAGGGGTGGTTTCAACCATATCTAAACTCAGAACACAAAAATAGGCAGTGGAACAGGTTGCCTCTAAAACCTAGGAAACTAATTCATTCAATTCTAAACAACCTACAACTGATGTATCTACCTTATCAAGTCAATTTTTATCATTTTTACATCATATTAATTTACATCATGGCACATCATGGATTTGACCATAAGAGAGAAAAAGTCAAACTAGAAGAAAACTGGTCGAAAAACAGAGTTTTTGAGCAAAATTAGCACTTTTTCATCCTGTGCGTAATGCTTTTTTCTAGCTGAATTTGGAGGCCTTCCCCTTCAGCAAATTTACTCCAAGATGGCTTGTTGGAAATTTTTGTCTGTTTAATTTCTAGGACAAGTGTAATTTTTGAATTTGGTGTCCATTTGCCCCTCCAAAATTGAAATCTCCCAAGACTGCTTCCTGTGTGGCCAAAAAGTGGCAGAGAGGGCATGTTTTGGGTGTTTTTGGCCCTTTCAGAGACCAAAAACTTGTCAAAATTTCCTAGTAATTTCTGAGCATGCATAAATTTTCATAACGATTCCAAAATGTAAATTTTTCTTCAAAAGGAGGTCCCTATAAAAAGCGAGCGCCGGGTGGCGCTATGCACATGCCAGAAAAACCTGTTTTTTCCATGAAAAATTCAAAATTTCCAAAAAATTTACCAAATTTCTTGAAATTTTGCATAACTAATCTACATAAAGTACTATGTTGGGTCAATGAAGCTTCAGCCAAGATCTTGAGCTTATCTTTCTCTTTCTTGCTTCTCAAAGTCTTCCTCAACTTGTCTTTTAGGCACCTTACCCTAGTTTTGCAAATTTTGTTTCGTGCCAAATAGTGATAAGGCATGTGCCGCAACATATTTTTCTCCTTATTGGCTTTCTCAAGAAGTTCTCCAAGTGCATATTTTCCCTCTCTAGCCAGGATTCCCGGTTAGCATCAATCTCTTGCTCAAGGGGTGTCAATTTGACTTTCTTTCTTTTTGCTGCTTGCTTGTTTTCCCTTATGGTTTGCAGCTCCATGATTGTCTGTCTATCCTCCATCTGCTTGTTCCATTGCTCAAGGTAATTAATGATCCACTTAGCCCTTTCAAGGTTAAGAGAAAAGTCATGGATGTCAGCTTCTTGTTCTTTGATTATCTCCTTGAGTTTTGAGCTTTGGGAGCCCAAATCAGTATCCTCCTCCTGAATCAAAATGAAATCTCTCTCTTGACCTTCAGAAGGCCTTTCCTCATGAAATGATTGCTTCCCTTTATCCTGTACCTGTTCTTCTAAAGAAGAAGGCAAAGCCCCTTTCACCTCGGGTGAAGATAGCATTTGCCTAAGGTTTGATGAAGGAAACAAGACCCCTTCCACCCCAGGTGGAGATAGTACTCGTTTGGCAGCTGCAAATAATCTTCTTGTGCCTTTTTTGTAAGTTAAAAATACTGGGACACCTATAGCTTGAGTCTCATGAACCTCTAGTTGATTTGAAGGCCCTCCTTCCTCTTGAAATACTGACGGGGTCACTTGATGGCTTTTGAAAACCTCATGTGAAATGAAAGTATCCCATGAAACATTCAACAAGCTCAGCTGATGCAACACAAAAATTTTGATCAATGAAAAATGATAAATGATGTTGAACTGTTGATGAAGAGGTCTTGTTTGCACCAATGTAGCCATTTTCTCAATATTTCTGCATATGAAATACGGGAGGTTCATCATCCTCACTCTAGTGAAATGTTTCAATAATCTAACATGATAAGTATACAAGTGAGAAAATCTCCCTTCACAGGTGAAGTATTTGATAATGAGCTTCATGAGTGGAGCATAAGTGTGGTATCTGAAAGGAAAGACCCTACTAATTTGCTTTTGATAACTAGCCTTGATATAAAGCTCATAATGTTCTTTTCCCACAAGCTATCCTTTGTTCCACTGTTCACCCGCATTTGGAATACCTGTTGCTACAACTATGGTTTTAGGTGTCAAAGTGAAGGAAACACCTGCTATGTTCACCTGGCCATTGTGAAGATGAAGGACACATATCTTGGCAAGTTCATGGTGGTATTTCACCTTCTCCACCATCTCACAAAACTGGTAGCAAGACTGATGTTTAAAACATGTTACTGCAAGAGGACAAGCCAATAACTCTGTGAGTGTGGTGGGCTCCTCCTGGATGTGTTTCCCTCCCTTATGTGGTTTTCTTGGTGCATTAATCTCTTGGGAGGAATCACTCATAGTTTCCTCATCCCTTTCATAAGTTGAATCTATTTCCATGTTTGTCAATGTATGGTGTAAAATGACGAGTATGAAGATATTTTCTCAAGAATAGGTGACTGCTGTTTTCTTCTTTGGGATTTGATGAGTGGAAGGTTTTGATGCTGGCTGTAGGGTTATTAGGGAGTGATAGGGTTTGGGAAATGAAGATTAGGGTTTGGGGAATAGTGGGAATTAGGTGTTAGGGTTTTAGGGTTTGGGAAAAAGGGAGTAAGATGAGTGTAAATGAGAGAGGGAAAGGGAAATAAAATTAGGGAAATTTAGTGGAGAGGAATGGGATATGAGAAAATGATGCAAGGGATTATAAACAACAAGAATGACAAAAAACCTTAGACAGTTTTGCAATGCAACTGTGAAGCAATTTAGGGTTTGATTTTTCACCTATCAAAACACCATCAAGGATGATAAAATGTCTTGCTATGGCAAATAGGAGGTTTTACTTACTTGGAGGAATGGTATTTGCAAAATTTGGAGCTTTAGAAAGTCGATTGAATGAGTTTTTGGTTTGGCAGACCGGTGCGTCGCATCAATTCCCAGGTGCGTAGCACTTGGTAGGTGCGTCGTGCCCATTCAAAACTATGTGTAAATCCTGCGCCCGATGTGCTGCACCGGGCAAGTGCGTCGCGCCAATGCCCAGGTGCACCGCGCCAAGAGAAATCTTGAAATTTGCTGTAATTTCCCTCTTTTCACCTCAAAACATGATTTTCTCCTTGTTCTCTCTCACTTTTAGCACAAATGATCCCTTTATATACTTTTGACTTTAATTTTTGATTTAAAAAACCCACTTTCTAAAGTTTTCCTTTTCACTTTGTTCTTTAAAGCCCTGTTTTGCAGGTTGGCTCTCTTTTTGTCATTTGATGGACTAATGCTTGGATTTTCTTGTCTCTTTTGTAGGAGTTGGAGTGCAGAAGTTTGGAAAGGTGACCTAGGGCTACAGATGATGCTTTATTACATATGAAAAGATAAAATTACATAAAATTTGTACAAGAAATGGAAAAACACTGGTTTCACCTCAAAACAGAGTTTTGAGGTGAAAACCCTTTATGGAGAAAACCATTAGTAGAATTTGTGATTTTATGACTTATTGAACATCCTCATGTGGCTGCTAGCCTATTATTTAGCTTTTGAAGATCATGGTGGTAAACCCTAAACCTAATACCTAGTGACCAAATTTTGCTTGAAAACTCACTGAAATGACAAAATTTGACCTTGACACCTTAAAATCATTTTGTAAGAGCATGTTTGATCACTGGAGGAAGGTTGTAAAGACTAACACTAAAAGTAGACAAAAGAACTTCATTTCAATAGAGGCCATGAAGTTTTTGGGCCTACTGACTACACCACACCCATAACCGTATAGTATCGATTGGCTTCACCAAGGACGAGATCTTCGAGTTCGCCAGTAGTGCCGCCTTCTATATAGCATCAAACCCTTCACAGACAAGGTATTGTGTAATGTTACACCTCTGGATGTTTGCGATGTATTATTAGGTCAACCATACTTGTGAAGGCCTCGTGCTATTATTATTATGAGTCAAGGCCCTGTGCTATTGTTATTACTTTAGGTAATTCATTATACAGGATACCAGAGGTATCCCCACCTACCGCCACCTCTTTGATCACTACTAAGAAAGGCAGCAAGCTCATCTCCTAGACTAGGAAATTCATTTTTTGTCTAGTTCACTCCTAAAGTAAGGGGAAGATTGTCACCACATCCATGACCCCCACGAAGGGTTCCTCCACAGAGCAGCAACATCAACAGAGGGATACAGTCATGAAAGAACATAAGAACAACTTCCCCTCATCCACAGGGGTACCACACAAATTTCAGTTAGGGAACAAAGTTTGGTTGCATCTGCAGAAAGAACGCCTTACCAGAATCCATCAGAAGCTCATACCACTTCGACATGGTCCTTACACCATTACCAAGCTTGTGGGAAATAATTCTTTAGAGCAAAACATTCCCTCAATCCTATGCCTGCACCGAGCGTTCAATGTGGACCATCGTGGACCATGCTTCCCACCATTACTGGACACATCTGAGATTGCATAGCAGCTCACCAGGGACCAAGTTCAATAGATGGAGGAACTCAACGCAATGGGGACCATTGCATCCTAAGGGGGAAGGGAATGATCCAGGTGTATGTTGGTGGCCACCCACCTATCCCACTTGGACCCCCACGACTATCTCTTTCATTTTTTAAGTTTTTGTAATTGTAGCACACTTTACTATTTTTAGTTGTTTTTCGGGTCCTGAACTTCAGGAGCTGTTTTAAGGCCCTAAACGACAATTTTTGGGAAATATGGGAGAAAAATGGGTCGATGGACCGATGTTTCTCTTCCCAAAGTGGTATTCCTCTGATAGATCTTTTTAACGAGCTACTGTATGCATCAAATGGAGATCGTATGCCAAAGTTACAACCACGGGAAGTTGATGTACCAATTTACTGAAATGGGGCCCACGGTTTGGTGTTTCATCTTCTTGGGTTAGGTTTTTGGATGTTAAGGGTTTTCCATTGTTTCTCAACAATAAATAGGCCTTCAATCCTCATTGTAACATAGTTCGGAAGCATGTATCCGCCACATCTCTTCTCAAAGATAAGCTACCATCGCCCTAGCTGGTTTATTTACATTTCTGTTTGTAAGCATATTTTAGTATTTTACAGTAATGAAATGAAGTATTATTTCCGCTGCATATATGTATTTATGGTTATCTCTATAATTTATTGCGTTCCTGTTTAAATTCCGATCATTGCTAGATCCAAATTTCCGAATCAAATAATGTAGAGGATGTGGGCCATATAGAAGAGACACTAATAGAAATGGGTAGAGAGTTGAGTAGGTTAAGAGACAGGGAACGAATTATGAGATCTCAACTAGAGGTAGAAAAAACATGGCTAAGGAGGTAGTTACAGTTGTTATCCCTCAGTAATTTCCGAAGGTTAAAGAAATAAGTCATCGAGGTAACCACAAACCACTTTTGGAGCATAGGCTCTAGCCAAGCTAGGGTCAGAGAGGGCTCTCTCTATATGATTTAGCTTTGTTTGTTTGAATTTTAGGCTAGTTATGAATGTTCAAGGGGTTTTTGATTTGTATTGAAGATTGGGTGGTGGGGTTCTTTAAATAGATGGATAGAATGGTGTCTTTAGACCATTAGGCTATGGAGCCAACAGAAGGGTAGCAGAAGTAGATCAACTCAGTAAAGGGAATGTTCAAAGGGCAAGATAACAGAGTAAAGTGCAGATCTTTGGGCCGGAGGGGTGAAAAGGTTTTAACTAGGGTGAGAGAGCGATTAAGAATTCTCAGACCGGGATTGGAATGAGGAACAAAGGGTAATCATAAACAAAGGGTAATTAAGAATCCTTTGAAATAGATTATAAAGAAACAACATAAGCTAAGGAGGAATTAAGAATTCCTTAACTTAGATATCAGTAGAAAACATGTATTTGCCTAGCTGTTAAAACAAAGAGTAATTAAAAAAATTCTGAGATAATACTCCAGTTATAGCATTCAAATTCAGATATACATAATGGAAAAACTTTAAAAAAGATGACAATAACGTGAGAAAATACTTGTCTGCACTTCGCTCAACACATGAATCCTTTGAAATATCTGGTCTTTATTCATCAATGCTGCTTGCTGGCTCAGTCAATGATCCAATGGATTTACAATATTTTGATCAAGAAGTCTATAGGAATGTCTAAGAATCCACCCCAAAATACTTCGAATGAAGAAGTACTTATACAAATTCTAAACTGAAATATCTTGAAAAAATATCAAGGTTGGTTTTAGAAATATCTCAAACTGTTTTACATTAATAGAACTTAAATAAAGGACACTCAAAACTAATGAATCTATTTGGAACTATATTTGTGGATTGATGGTGAAAAAGAAGAGAAATTTGAATTTGATAGCAACTCTTAATTGATGATGAGGCTTCCAAGTCACCAACTACCTCCTTCCTATGTGCATTTTGCCCCAGAAATTCTGCAAAATTAGGGTCTAGTGATACCTCTGTATATCTCAATCTGCGATATATGTGTAGAAAGTGAAAGAGGTTATTGTATATAAGTATGTTATTGAGATAAAAATTTCCCAGTTTCCCAAAATTCATCTCCATCTGTTCAAAATATTCTCTATAAAAAGATTCCAAAAACAAAATTTTTCACAGTCCGAAAAATAGGCTCTGAAGATATGCATTTATCTCCTTTTTGTAATACCTGTGTAAAATGTGAGATAGGCTTTTGTATATTGACCTTTTGGGAACAAAAACCTCCTCCTGTTTTTAAAAATTCATGTTGTATTAGCCACGATACTTTTTGAAAAATTATGACTTAAACAGGAAATTTATGGAAGATGTACCATTTCTGCTCTATTTTTTCATTTATCTTCACTTTGATTTTTCAATCTGATACACTTTTACTTTGATGACTTGTCAATATCCTTTACTGTGTTTTTACTTTTACTGTAAATTTTAAATTTTTATTATGTATTTCAATAGTAAATCATTTAGTTTTTATATGTATCATCATATGGTAATGGATATTGATCAACTTTCTGTATGTTTTAACTGTTTTTCTTCTAAGTGTATACTCTATTTGGTTCCTCTGTTTTGACAGTCAATGTCTTTGTGTGAATGGTTTGTTCTCTATTCTATGTATAATTGTCTTCTTCTTCTTAATATAAGCTTTTGAATAAATTTCTTTTCGAGTGTTGGAGTAAACAAGTTTTGTGACTGGTATCAAAACTGTTTATCCAAACTCTGGTCGTCTACTAATTACTAGCAAAATACAACAATTGGTTAATAAAACACAGGTTAGCAGGAAAGGCAATTGATGGCTTTATTGCACAGGGATGTTTGTGGAAGGATTCGTGGAAATGTTTTGAAAGTAATCGGAGGTCGAATTATGTTGTAGAGGTTCAGGGTGGCGTCAGAAGGGCTTGATAGGTTTTACTGTGAAACATGGAAAAAGGAATGAAAACGAGGGTTTTTAGGGTTTTAACGAGCAACCTTTTAAATTTGGCACTGGATTAGTTAAATGAATAGTGATGGTTTCTCAAGTGGAGCGGGGAGGTAGTTTTCCAAGCCATCACACTGCTTTTGTGGCAAAGGTGGTATTTGGGAGGGGTCACCCGATCTACTCCAGCACCTGCCACGTAGCATTTGGGATTCAGGGTAAAACCACTTTATCGAGCGGGTAACGATTGGCCATCAAGTGCGGCCGATATGGCTATGGACTGTCAGATGAGGGGGATGGTGATAAGACAACAATTTGGTAAGGGAAGCGCATGGGTGATATGAACTGAGGTGTTGGGGGGGGGGGCAGGACTTTGATCACGACAGATTGTGATTATTTAAGATTTAATCACGGGTTTAAAGTGATCAGGCGGGGCTTAATGACGGGGTTAGTTTAGGTTCATTGCACAGGGGTGTATTAAGAGGGTTTTGTCGGGATATGGGGTGAATTGTATAGTTTTTATTAAAACTAAGGGTTGGGATATTACATAGGGGATTTAATTAATATAAGGGAAAAGGTATTATGGGAATTATATAATAAAGTTAAAAATCAATATGAAGTTGGCGGAGTGAATATACCCTTAAGTATAAATGTTAATGTAATATTTGCACACTTTATTTACATACACTTAATACTTAGGATAAGATGTCTTTTGTGGGTTTTTGAATGAAATAGGATTTACATGGGGGTTTTCACTTTTCCTAGGTAACTGAAGTTTATCCTTAGGAAAAGGGGTTTTATTAGGGTAATGAGGGGGAAATTAATTTCATGAAGGGGATTCCAACACTTGATGTCCATAAGTCTTTAAGCCGAGGGTCTAGTCCCACCAAAATTTAGAGAAATGCTCTGAGCCTCTTTGACTTGAAGGATTTAAAGTGCTAGAATATACTTGTGGATAGGAAATTAGTGAGTAAGGGGAAAAATGAATGAGGGGGAGTTAAACATATTAGCTTGCAAACCTTTGTTTTTGCTTCCATAGTTGATCATACATATTAGCACATATGTCTAAGCATGATGAATGTGTTTTGATCCAATCAACTTTATACTTCAGCAACATTTCTTCTACTTACCCCTTACCCTAACATGTTTTCTTCATTTCTTTGGGTGCATTTAGGCTAGAAAACCCTTATTCTATCTTTTATTTTATAAAACAAACTATCTATTTCTAACCTTATATCATCTAAGGGCTCAGATTAAGCTTATGAGCTCCTTTTAATTTTCTCTACCTATCTATGATCTGCCAAGATTAAATTGTTTGGTTAGATTTTATTCTCTAACTATAAACATAAAACTGAAAGCATGAAATAACCCAGATTAAACAGTTTCATTACCATGGATTGTGGCATGAATAACAAGTTGCACACAATCATTATTATGCATAAAAGTAAACAGTAGTGGCATTTAGACTTGCACACTTTCATGGTGTATTTTGTTTTTGGGGTTCATATATCTTCATTTTTTTTTCCCTTCTCTTATTCTTTTGTCGTTTGATTTTTCTTTTAGGACATACCCTCTTTACATTTTTTAGTTTTTTAATATGGAAAACATTTGCAGAAAGCAAAGGTATGTACAATATTACAAGGCTTAACCTTAGTCATTCAAAATTATGACTCCTATTGGTATAGGAACCTAACAACAATAGCAAGAGAACCAATTGGCCACCATGGAAGTCCTCTCCATGGAGGCACTCCAGTGAAAGATGCCACCAAAGTCATATGCCTTGTACCTCAAAGATCAATGACTACAATTTCAGATAAAGACACTAGCACAATGGAGTACTATGAATTTCTAATAATATAGGCAGTTCATTGAGCTATTTGACCAAAACACCCTAGAGGATAAGGCCAAGATATTTGAATTCTACTTGCACAACTTGGCCTTAATAGAATTGAATGTGTGGGACCGCAATGCAAAGTTGGGGGAATTACAACTAATTTCCCTTGCATCATGGATTCACCATAAGCAGGCCAGGGATAAGGAGGTGAAGAGGGTGTTGGAAAGAGAAGAAAAAGACATATTCACATATGAGAAGAACAAATTATTTATATGCTTGTCATTAGCACCCACAACATCATCGCCAATGATTCCTAGCTTGCATCAACATACCTAGCTACACAAGAGAAATAAATCACATATTTTGAGGACACCTTCAAATTTCTAGGGGATGAAAGCCAAAAATCATGCCAAAGGAGATGGGGCACCCTACCATACAACCTAAGGATCAGGGAGTATCATTCCTCTGAAAGAACAAGAGATGCATTAGAAAATACCCCACTATATAAGAAGGAACTACAAAGACTCAAAATCAATTTGACTGGTTTGAATCTCAGTCTACCCTTTCTATTGGGTATGCTAGAAGGCAGAAAAGAGGAAGAGGAAAGAATGTAGTGGGAGGAAATAGAGAAGCATGCAAGGTTTTATCTACAAGAGGACACTCCATCAACTGAGGTCTGGGATGTCAGAGAGGTCACAAGAGCTATGAAAGACATGGACATAGACTAAGTTTCTCAAAGGATAAGAAACACTTTGAGTAGGTGGGTGATGATGAGGCTCATGTTTAAAGTTCGATCTTGTGTCAGACATATTGATGAGGCTCATCAATAGGTAAATTACATGGGCCTTAATTCCACTCTCCAGCTTATTAAAATCAATTGTTCTCACATTTCTTTACATATTTTATTATATTTTGCTTAGTGAGAAGGGTAAAGGTGTGATGTTATGTCATGTGGCCTAATGCACATTAATTGTAGGAGTTTGAGTAGTTTTTGGCTAATTTAAGTGCATGAACTTGAAGTATACATGAAAGAGAGATTTTATGAGATTGGGTCTCCCTCCTTAACTCCTCAATCACTCAAATATTCCTCTACCAGATCTCATCAGCTCGGAGTTACAAGTAGCCAAAGCGACCGAGTTCATTAGCATCCAAGCCAGTGATAGTTGAAGACAAGTTAATCTCAAGTTTGGAAGCCAAGCCTCCCTAATTTTAAGGAATATGTTGGTAGCTTCAGTTGTACAAATAATAAGGCCTAGGGCCTCATTATGATTCAAATTTTTATTGTAACCAAGAGGCAATTTCAAGCTTAAGATATTGTGACTGATATTCTCATGTTATTTTTGACATTTTGGTGATAATGAAAGGGGTTCTTTGATCCAGAACTGAGTTGACTCAGAGGGTTGAAGTTCTTAGGTTAGGGTCGAACCCTAGTAACAGAGGTTCCTCTTCTTTTTGTACATGTATCCTTAGATTAGAATAATATATTAGCTGGTGAAATTATTTATGTTTTGTTTAATTTGCAAGTCTTTGAATGATTGGTTAGTTTTTCTTCCACTACTTGGAGAGGCATACCACTGTTACAGTAGGGAAAGAAAAAAAATCAGAAAATCATGTGACAATGGTCTCATACCCATATCCCTCATGGGATCATGGTTTGAAGACCCCACTCTCATAGTCCCAAAAACAAAGTTATTTTTTGGTTATTGCATAGCTTAGGGTTTCTTGTTGAGTAGGTCATTATTCATGATTTCTTAGAAGCACTTGAAATTTTTATTTTGGTTTCTTAAGTTTGTTGTAGATTATAAATCATTCCATTCCATAGAGTTGATCCACTAGGCATCAATAAATTAGTTTCTTAAATTCAACTCACCTTTTCCACATTTACATAAAGTTGTGCATAAATGAAGAAATGAATATGTGTTGTTGCAGGAGTTGCTGATGTATATGGAGAAATGATTCCACCAGTATCATCTAAGTCTTCTCCACCTCTCGCCAAACCCTACCAACCATCAATTCATATTTCTATTTTGTAGCCCACCATGATAGCCACCTTGAGAAAATACAACCATCCTAAAGGGTTGGGATGATCCTTGGGTAGTGTGCACCCTCCCCATACCTTATTCCACCATCATCCACCTTCCCAAAAATTACTTTCACCTTCCCTACTTTCCTACAACTTTAAGCTAAGTTTCCTGTAGTAAACCAAGACATCTTGTAGTAACTACGGGAAATCATGTAGCAACTACAGGAAACATTGTAGCAACCTATTTTAGACTGTTTTTGGTAGAAATAATGACCAACACCTAGGGTAGGCCTTAAAATTGAACTCCATACCCCTCAACGCCATTTTTGACTGTTTTTCCCATACTTTCCTCCACAACAATATTTAGCTAATGCATGCATACATCAATCTTAGAAATGTTAGGATCATTTATGTGCTTACTTAGTCTAGATAACTAGATGATAGAATGAAAGGGTAAATTACGTCTCTTCTACAAAGTAATGTGTGTTAATTCCTAGCTAGGTGATTTCATGCCATTTTCATAACACTTTCTATCCAACACTTTAATTTCCTTAACATACAAAAGCATTTAATTTCTGCATTAAAGATAGCTTTACATTCACCGTCAATAGTCAACCTCCTTCTAGTCAATAGAAGACTAGTTTGAAAAACCCTAATGGTCTATTGCCCTAGTTGAGAAGTGACAAGAGTAGGTTGTTGCATCTAGTGTGCATATAAAATTGTCACCTCCAAGTTTGTACGAACCCCAGGTTGATAAAGTAAAGTTGGTCACCCTGGAGTTGTATCATCTTTGCTACAATACTAGGGCTCATCATAGATACCAACCCCTAGGGGCATTATGAGAAGGGGCGGGGGGGCAACTAGCGTGACCGATACATCGGCACCACCACCTAGAGTTGAAAAGTCAACAACGTCGATTAAGCATATCTTCGACCCAAATTAACTCTGGGGGGTCTTGCCTTGATCTTACCTCCCGCTCGTCCACCCACCAGAGAAGAGGTAGGGACCACACATGCCACACATTATTCTAAGGTGTAGAAATTTCCAAAAAGCGAGTGCAACAGTAAACGTTAAAGTCACCCCTCCATGTGTCAGCCTGTCACCCTCCCAATCACCTTCTTCCACATGTGACTCCCTCATGAACCTACCTAATGTCAAGTTACCATTTTCTTTTTCCTATAAATGCTTAACCCATTAGCCATTTGAATTAAAAATTTTACTTCTTACGACTGAGTCCTCCCGCTACTCCACTGGTCTACGACACTGTTTTCCTATCGGACAACACCATAGATCCACCAATGTTGTTCTTCCAAATTTCACCCAGTCGACCAGGTAACCCAAAGGTCCTTTACCTATAATTTTATAATCATTCTTCAAATTAATAAACTGACTGCTAAAACTCCCTAACTAAGGGAAGCCAAACCCTCTTCCAACATTAAGCTGCTCATGGACACATAGTCTCAAATCTTTGATCCATAATTTGCCTACCACTTGCTGGACTTCTGGTTCGACATGCACGACTACCATATTAAGGGAGAGGAACCTTTTAGAGTAGTGGAATTAGGGTTATACTACAAAATTGCACCATCTGTCTATCACTTTCCAGTGTTTATTTCATGGCATGCCACATCCTATGTCGAAGAGAAAAATTGCTTTATATCTTCTAACGGAGAAAAATCCTGGAGGTAA
This sequence comes from Pinus tabuliformis, assembly GCA_031772625.1. NCBI lineage: Eukaryota > Viridiplantae > Streptophyta > Pinopsida > Pinales > Pinaceae > Pinus > Pinus tabuliformis. The sequence continues at coordinate 1,031,485,984 of CM062819.1, forward strand.
CTCTAGAGCTGATTGAAAAGACATTATTGTACCCAGTTTCTCCTCAGCCAGAAAAATTTACTGAAACAACCTTGTTTTGTAGTTATTGTACCCTCTTTTCTTGGGAACAACAATCTTTCTTACATATTATTTTGGCCCCTGACCACCAGCCCTTATCTGTTACTGATACTTTTCTAGTACCTACATTTAGAGTGGTAGTGCAACCCATCCTCACTGTAATTTCCCAGTTGCTTGTGGAGGATGAATCCAATATTGTCACAAAAGGCACCATAGGGTTTCTGATGGTGATGATGTAGTCAAACCATATTTTTGATATACCTTCTTTACTACTTGAATACATCAAATTCTAGCTGCACCATTTTTCCATCACATCAATCTTTAGATATTAATACATTTTGTTTTATTTGTTTCTATATACCCATGTAGATGAGTTTGAATACTTGGTTCTTTGTCTCATGTATTTAAACATATAGCAAAATTTTGTCTTTGATTGGGATTTTGTTGTCACACAGAAGCCTAACAATGAGGGATATTATCAATTCATATCCACTTATATGTATACTGCATACACAATCATCCATAATGCCCCCCCCCCCCGCCCCCGTCAAGGATTTTCCCCAGTCAAAACAAATCCTCCATCTTAGTAAGGATACCAGGGGTGATGATTGGTACTTGTTCGAGGATTAAACTAAAATTAGGTTTTATGGGTGTGAGCTCCCTCCCTACCATTTACCTATTTTTATTCCAATGAGAATATTTTCCTTAGAATTCATATGACAGAGCATACAGATGGATCAAATTCACTTTGTTCTTGAAAAGAAAGGCTATATGTTCAAATTGTGTAAGGAAATAGGTCCCTTCATGTTAAATACCACGCAAACCCTTCAGTTAGCTGAAAATTTGTTGACAGAATTGAATTTTGAAATGGGGTATATTTTGCATTATGATCCCCATGGTATCATTTCAAAGAGAAGGAAAAGCATTAATGCCTCAACCTATGATCATGAAGACATGTCATAAGTTGAGTAGAAATCTAACTTTCATTCCTGACCTATTAATACACAAATGGATTTTGAGACTCCAACAACAAAGGACAATGCACATAAGAGTAATGTGGATGAGATCAAAGATGTGGAAATGGAACATGTTCACTCTAACAAAAGTGCGAAAATCAAAGAAGTAGTGGATGAAGAGATTGAAACCAAGTTGATTGAGACAAAGATTGACTAACTAGGCTTCCAAGTAACCTTAAAAGAACCACTTCAAGCTTCTGCCTCCTCATTTACAGAGGTAGTCCTTCTATGTTCTAATGGGAGCTCAAAATGAGAAAATATAGTTGGACTACAAGGAAGGAGATATAAGGAAGTAACAAGAAGGTTAGAGAAGAGACACAACAACAACTTGCATCGCATTCAGTCCCATGCCACACCAAACTCCTGGCTGCTATAGACCTAGAGAGGAACCAAATGAAGTTTTTGCTACATCACCCCTCGATGTAGTCCCTCCCATCAAGCTCACAATTAAGGACTACAGATGTATTTCTGGAATTGAAAAGTGTCCCTCTTCTAGACAAAATCAACTTTCATAGGTGTTATTGGGAAACTAGTGTCCATTCAGAGCTGCTAGTCCCACTAAGACGGGTAGCTATCTTAGAAACAAACAATTTAAAGTCACTTGTGTTTTCCTTTATGAGAGATAGATGAGAGAGAAGCAGAGAGTACCAACCTCAGTCTTTCGCTTGGCTCCTTGCTTGCTTCCTCTCTCCCTTGATAGAGCTTTTTCCACTCCTTCCTCGCTTGTCGCACTTCAAAGAACACTTGTAAAGTCAAAGCAGCAAAATAGCATCAAAGAATAGAGATCTATAACCATAAACAATATAGGATCAGATGTATATTAACCATACAAATGCATACACAAATACAAGATTCAGAGATATACAAGTATATGGAGGAAAACTCAAATAGCTTTATTGATAGAAGTAGTAGAAGAGAGGATTACAACCAAGCTGTCTGATCCAGTGCCATCCTCCCAACATGAAATCCCTCTTCACCTCATGAAAAGCTATATCACTCAACAATACAATGTTTCACAGAGAAACCAATAGCACTTCCTTACAAAATACAAAATTCTAACCTCTGGATCTCTAGGATGAGGGATCCACATATAGATATCTGCAGGTGGGTGAGTCAGCTTCTGGGATTTTGATTAGTGTCGTTTCTCTGATATTTCTTAGTTCCACTTGGATATTTCATGATCTCTTACTCATCCATGGGCAAATTCAAAGAGGAAAGTGTCAAATGAGCAGTTTCTAGAAGATTTTCTGGGTTTCCACCTAGCAAACTACCTTTGCCATTTGTCTGCTCTCACTCATCGCACCCTACAAAAGGGATTTTCATTATACATCACACTTTTTGCATGTAGCAGGTGAGATGCATCGTACCCTTAGCACTAAGCATTCTGTATGGTCCAGTTTTGACCTGTTCTGAGTAGTTTTTCAGGGAGAACTTCTGGGAGATGATGTAATCAGCTGACCATGTTCCTTTAGGGTATGAAACAACACTTTTAGGGGCTTAGAAGCCCTTGGTTTATGGAAATATGAGATTGGGGTTGCAGTGCCCAAATATTTCTATAAAATTTTCCCCCTAAAGCATGAGGTCGTAAATCTTTTGTTGTCAGGTTAAATGCTTTATCGTGAGGATCCAAGGTTTTTTGAACTGGAAGGTGACCTGTAATAAGATACAATACAATACATTATTTTCATAATATTTTCATGATCTAGCTGAGGCAGGAATTCCCATGCTCAGCTTTATAAATTCATTTTCATGTACATATGACAGACAATCGTCTGTGTGACAGACTGATGATTTTGGTAGGGCCATCATCCTTTGGCTTGGATGATTATCTGTGCAGCTATGATGTACATTTCATGTCTTTATTTTCCTAAATATATCGCAGCCCGAATGCATGAAACTAGATCTAGGGTCTTCAAAATCGTTCAATCTTCGCCCGGAGTACAATTCAATCCATGTGAAAAGATGTGTTACACAGTAATTTGTCACCATTTATCACCGTCCCTGTTACCCCTTTCCCGCACTTTGGAGGACTCATTCCAGGACCTGTGAGAAGTGACATAACTTGAAAACACTTGCATTATGTTCCCCTAAGTATAGACTTCATATGCCCTGAAGACATCTCCTGCAGAATATCCTTAAAAAGTTCCCTTTTTCCATTAGCGCGGATCCACGGTGTATTACTCGCACCAATGGGGGAAATCCTCCAAAGAGGTCGCGCCAGTTAGTGCTCTATCTTAGATCTATACCTGCGCCAACCAAGTTTAGGAAAGCTTTTTAACAAACACATGCGCGAAAGTTTTTTCCTTTCGACTCATGAAGATTCAGAGATATACAAGTATATGGAGGAAAACTCAAATAGCTTTATTGATAGAAGTAGTAGAAGAGAGGATTACAACCAAGCTGTCTGATCCAGTGCCATCCTCCCAACATGAAATCCCTCTTCACCTCATGAAAAGCTATATCACTCAACAATACAATGTTTCACAGAGAAACCAATAGCACTTCCTTACAAAATACAAAATTCTAACCTCTGGATCTCTAGGATGAGGGATCCACATATAGATATCTGCAGGTGGGTGAGTCAGCTTCTGGGATTTTGATTAGTGGCGTTTCTCTGATATTTCTTGGTTCCACTTGGATATTTCATGATCTCTTACTCATCCATGGGCAAATTCAAAGAGGAAAGTGTCAAATGAGCAGTTTCTAGAAGATTCTCTGGGTTTCCACCTAGCAAACTACCTTTGCCATTTGTCTGCTCTCACTCATCGCACCCTACAAAAGGGATTTTCATTATACATCACACTTTTTGCATGTAGCAGGTGAGATGCATCGTACCCTTAGCACTAAGCATTCTGTATGGTCCAGTTTTGACCTGTTCTGAGTAGTTTTTCAGGGAGAACTTCTGAGAGATGATGTAATCAGCTGACCATGTTCCTTTAGGGTATGAAACAACACTTTTAGGGGCTTAGAAGCCCTTGGTTTATGGAAATATGAGATTGGGGTTGCAGTGCCCAAATATTTCTATAAAAGTTTCCCCCTAAAGCATGAGGTCGTAAATCTTTTGATGTCGGGTTAAATGCTTTATCGTGAGGATCCAAGGTTTTTTGAACTGGAAGGTGACCTGTAATAAGATACAATACAATACATTATTTTCATAATATTTTCATGATCTAGCTGAGGCAGGAATTCCCATGCTCAGCTTTATAAATTCATTTTCATGTACATATGACAGACAATCGTCTGTGTGACAGACTGATGATTTTGGTAGGGCCATCATCCTTTGGCTTGGATGATTATCTGTGCAGCTATGATGTACATTTCATGTCTTTATTTTCCTAAATATATCGCAGCCCGGATGGATGAAACTAGATCTAGGGTCTTCAAAATCGTTCAATCTTCGCCCGGAGTACAAGTCAATCCATGTGAAAACATGTGTTACACAGTAATTTGTCACCATTTATCACCGTCCCTGTTACCCCTTTCCTGCACTTTGGAGGACTCATTCCAGGACCTGTGAGAAGTGACATAACTTGAAAACACTTGCATTATGTTCCCCTAAGTATAGACTTCATATGCCCTGAAGACATCTCATGCAGAATATCCTTAAAAAGTTCCCTTTTTCCATTAGCGCGGATCCACAGTGTATTACTCGCGCCAATGGGGGAAATCGTCCAAAGAGGTCACGCTAGTTAGTGCTCTGTCTCAGATCTATACCTGCGCCAACCAAGTTTAGGAAAGCTTTTTAACAAACACATGCGCGAAAGTTTTTTCCTTTCTACTCATGAAGCTTTTTAATGATAATTCCAATCCCATGGATGTCTTGATTCATCGTATCTCCCTTTCCTCTATCCATAATAGCTTTTTGAGGATAATGCCAATCCCATGGATGTCTTGATTCATCGTATCTCCTTCTCCTCCATCTATAAAAGCTTGTTCTGTTGCATTTGCCAAGCTAGTTGGAGCATAGGGAGAATTATACTTTCAGAAGTCTAAGAGATTGCTGTAAGAGTCTTCTTTGCATTCATAATCAAAGAGAGAGAGGCTTGTTCCCAATCCCGACAAGCTTTGCAAGGCATATGTAGCTGATCATCCAGCCAAAGGAGGATTTGATGTCAGAACTATGGTTGTATTCTTCTTTGTTGATTATCAATAATAGATTACTATCATTATGGTTCCACTCTTGTTGTTCATTGTAATGATGTTTGAGTTATATCTTTTCTGACCGATATATAATTGCATCTATTGGATTTTATGCTTGTATTTGTGTTGTTCTTTGCATGTGCAGGTGTCCATTCACGGAGTTCTCACAGGTCTTGGAATGAGTCCTCCAAAGTGCGGGAAAGGGGTAACAGGGACGGTGACAAATGGTGACAAATTACTGTGTAACAAGATGTTCTAGTGTCGAACATGGAAATACATCGCCTGATTACCAGCCAATGATGTAAGCTATTAACAGGCACGAGAGGAATCACCTATAATGATAATGACCCTCAAGTTACTGCAGTACAATTCACGTGGTGTGAATACATGAGTCGATGTCGAACACCATGCAAAATATTTCAGTCGAAGGCCATTGATGTAAACTTGTCACCGGAAGTGAGAAACTTGCCATTGAGGCATGCAAGCTTCAAAGTACTGAAAGGGTTGTTCCTAAGTCAACTTCTTGGATAATGAGCTGATGTCAACAAGAAGTGACCCGTCGTAGGAGGGCCTTAATGATACCCACATCTATGACACGAAAAGGAGAAAATGATTTTGTGGAGGTGAAAACGATCTGATGATACAAGGTTCAGGGTGGCAGTCATGAAAGAATGAAGCATTAAGGTATTGCAGCGGATGAGATGTTAGTTGGGTTGGTGAATTCTCTAAGTGACTTCTCCTGAGCATATCGACAACAATGAAATGGATTGGTAGCGTTAACCCCAAAAATGGATGGTACGGAGGACCAATCATGGTGATGGAGTGAAAGTGTCATGTTCAATAACCCAACCCAACTCAATCATGTTGATGGAGTGAAAGTGTCATGTTCAAGAGCGACCTGCTACCAATGAAGTTCTTCAAGTTTTCTTCCAACTTTTTCCCCAGTCATTTCTGACCAGTACCCCAATAACCCAATAACCCAACTCAATCATGGTGATGGAGTGAAAGTGTCATGTTCAAGAGCGACCTGCTACCAATGAAGTTCTTCAAGTTTTCTTCCAACTTTTTCCCCAGTCATTTCTGACCAGTACCTCTTTATTTTTTTCAACCTTGAGGAGGATAACATATGCTTGTTCTATAATTTTCCCTTCAGGCAAACCTGTCACTATGTTTTAGTGAGTCTAGCGACAGTTAAACTCACTCTTGTCCATAATGGAAAAGTTTGTCGCTATTGTTTTAACAAGTTTAGTGACAAAGATAACTCAGTCCTTTTGAATTTTGGAGAGTCTAAAAAGAGACGAAAATGCAACTCTAGTAGTCCTTTTTTGTAGTATAATCCCTTAAGTCCAAAAAAGTATAAAATAATACGAAAGGGATGAATTTTCAATAGTTTTAATGAGCCGAACAAGACAAATGCTTGATCTTTTTGTGTAATGATCTCTCAGCTCCAAAAGATTAAAATATAGAGGAGGGATGGCACTTCCAATGACTTTAACAAGATGGAGAGGCCAATTGCTTTGCAATCTTTTCATATTTTATGAGTTAGATGAAAAGAGCTTAAAGGATACTTGTTTCTAAGGAATGAGTGATATTTTCGAGTAGCAGCTAGTTCCAGGTAAGGTTTGGAACTTTTCAATCACGTCAGTGTAAAGAATGTGGATAACAGAATCACTCGTCGCAGTTGTTCCTAAAAAGGGTAAACAATCAAATGGAGGCGTATGATTGGCTAAAAAAGAGTGGAGGTGATGGTAAGAAGACGACCAAGGTTAAAAAGATGATAATTATGCGATAGCAATGGTTATTTACCGAAGGTGGATTCATTTTTTTTTAACGAGCTTGAACTCTGGGGGGAACATGTGCTCATTGCTAGGTTTATTTTTTAATTAGCTTGAACTTCACGTAAACCTGCTTGTGCCAATCATATAATAAGGATGTCTCATCGATAGGTTCATTTTTTAGGGAGCTTGCCCCATTCAAAACTTTGCTCGAGAGCCTTTTTTATGCAAGCTAGGAATGACCTACCTACCAGTTTAAAGGGTTGAGAACCTACAAACTAAGAAAATAAGCCTACAAACTACGGAAATAAAAGGTCATTTTTCACTTGCATGCAAAAGGTTTGCATGCCCCCAGGTATAAAGTAGAGTTTCCAGGTTACCATAGGGAAGTTCTTACATTAGCAAGATTGTTCCATCTGCGTTTACAGACAAAACACTTCCTTGGCTTTGTCCATTGAAATGGACAAAGGTGATTGGTGTCAGTTCCAATCAATGACCTTCGACGAGGAAATGATATTTCCAGACTGATCCCATTTTCCTAAATGGATGGCTGTGTCATATTGGTCATATATCCTACGCAGAAACCTACCTTATATCTAGGGCTTTCCTGCCGAAGTAGACCAGGGCGCATGCCCCCTGGGTTTAGTCACATTCACTGAATCACTCACGCTCATCAGGTTGACGGACTAGAGATTGATGAAACATTCCTTGTGAAAAAAGACTAGCTAGGGATGACATTTGACTAGTAGTTGTGTTTGAATCAGGGAATGAAAGCTGGTCTACAAGCTAGACCACTTTTGTTTCATGCGGGAAACACATCACTCAAAAGAGTGAGGAAACAATAGCTCCAATGCTATAAATGGAGTCACGCCCAAGGAGTAGATTGTAATCTAATGGCCCTTGGACTACCATCACATTCAGATAAATAGTTTTCCTTCTCAAATTTATAGGAAAATTTGGAAGGATCCCTAATGGTCAACTGGTTCCTTTGTTGAAGCCTGACAGATTTCGAATCTCAAGCAGAACCGATGCAAACCAAGTGCTTTCCAAGCAGTTGAGGAAAGGATACTCACAGAAGACCCTTCATCTATGATGGTACCATCCACGATCATTCTGTAAGCTTGTACTATGATTCAGAATGGTACATTAGATGGTAGGCGGGGTCTCCCTAGTAGATTCCAATCAAAGGAAACAACTAGATTGCTTGGAGGAGGGACTGAATAAAAGGCCGGATGAATCTCTGACGAACTTCCTTCCTATGTGTTATAGACATTTTTGTGCCTTACAGCATGAAGCATGAAATGTCAATAATCTAAGGGATCCAAAGTCCCTAAACATGTTGTTCCCACCCCTAGAGGAACAAGGTCAACAAACCACAACACTGAATATCAGTTCTCCACCTGAAAACACTCAAAAACAAGCTAATTCTGGATCATGTCAACTGCTCCACTGAGCATCTGCGCTGAATGTCAAGAGCTCCACTGTCTACCTGCGCTGAATGTCAACTGCAAAGAAGGCTACCTGCGTTGGGCGAGTTGGGACAAGTGGCACAGTCATTCTTCAAGGTGTCAATGCCCAGGAAGCTTCCAAAATGACACTTGGATCAGGGAATTCGACTAGTGATGAGTAAGAGGGTCTAGATCTCCAAGTGGAAGCAAGAACCTCCAAGTGGACTCAAGAACTGAAGAATAACTGAAGTGGGAGAGGACACTAGTCAGCTTCATGCCAGCTACAAGCTGACTCATCCTTTCTCCAAAACTCCTATATATAGAGCTCTCTCATGAGGTCTAGGGAGGCTGGAATCTTGTGAATGTAAGGAAGTGCTGTTGGTTTGAGTATAGAACTATTGGGTGATTTGCTTTGAAGGAGGTGAAGAGGAGATTTCTTTCTGCTGGGAGGTGATGCTGGATTGGGCCTTTTATGGTTGTATCACTTCCTGAACTTTACTTCTTCCATTAATAAAGCATTTGAGGTTCTTCTATATGCATGTGTCTCGATGATGTGTTGTTATACTTGTGTATTTGATTTATTCTAATCCTTGAATCAATTATGAATGTATGCTTCTTGTAGTTTCCCTCTCTTGTTTTTTTTGCAGGATCTTGGTGTAGCTGGGCCAGTGAAAGAGCAAGGAGCTGGGAACAAGCAGCAAGGAGAGAAGATTGGATCAATCATTAGCGGAAGACATCGGTTAGTGGATCTCTTCCTCCTCTCTCTTACATCTCATAAAGAAGTAATCTCGAATAGCTTTGCTTTGATTGTTGCTGAGGTACTATCACCCTTAGAGTGGGATAGGGTCATTCCGTATTGGATACTTTTCCCAACAACAAATTGGTGACTCCACTGGGGATCGTATCTTGTTGGTTGTTTTGTTTTTGCTATTCATTTCATAAACACAGGGAGTACCGAATCGAACTGCATTTGGATCTTTCAAATGCAAAGTAGAGGGCAGCTACTCTAGCTCAGTTTCTGGGCAAGTTTATGATTTGAAGAGATGATCCACAAGGACTCTGAATAGATATTAGTGATAGCTTTTCATCCTCCTTTTCATCCCTTAGTGTGTACTTGATTGATAGCTTCTGATTTGGCCAAAAACTGTGAATTTTTTAGCAATCTGTGACCCGGAAACTGAGAAAAACGAAAGTTTATCTCTTCAGTGCAGGCACTGTGAAGGCAGTCTGCATTTCAGCGCAGTTCCCGAAGGGGCTACCTGCGCTGAAGGTCAAACTGCCAGTGTACTACCTGCGCTGAACCAGTTTTGCCTAGTGCTACTGGGGTTCCCTCCTGTTTATTGCCCCGTTTTCACCCTTGTTTTTGCAGCCTGTTATCTGTCAATGTACCTATCTGAAACCAACTTTCCTTGCCACTATTCCACCTCGGTTGTATAAAGAAACTGTATTTGTTCTTTGTGTATTTCTTATATCATTTGGAGTTTCCCATAACGAAAGTGAACTAGTCTTGCTGTGGCCTCTTAGATCTAGACCTGTGATAAGTGTCGTTTTGATCTTAAGAGTTAGTTTGTTTGCTGTTCATAGCTGATTGAGCTTTTGCTTTCGTCATATGGTTTGAATTTATATATTTCTAGTGTCGAAACAAGTAAATCTTAAGGTGTCTTTTGATTTTGGACAAGCTTGTTTGCTTTCACTTGAAATTGAATTCAAAGTTATACAACAGCTTTCTTTTTGTATTACATCAACATTAAGAAAGAGAAAAGAAATACCTGCATTGTGCATATGCATTTTGATGGTTTGCATGTTGATTTAGGAAAAAGTGCATTAGTGTATGCTCTTTGATCTGTGTGAAAAGATGATGTCTTTCTTTTCCCTCAGTAGTTAAGATTTTCATAAGTCGAAAAGATTGAAAAAGCTTGCTTCTCATCTTAGACTGCATTTAGGAATTTGTATCAAAACATCTCGTGGTGAACCTTGAAAGGCGAACTTTAAAAAGATCAACTTAAAATATATTGAATGAACCTAACAACACTTTGAAACATAACGCAAACACATATAGGTCTAAGCTAGAGACGTGTTCCGGCGTCGTTAAACGTAGTGACTGTCGATCTCGAAGAAGGTGGGTGATTCCTCCTGAGAGTCGGTGGCACTAATATGGACTTGTGCTCCCACGTACCGTCGCGTATATATTGGGAGACCCCTATAGGCATATATCTTTTATCCATAGGAAGCCGTGTTGGCCGCCCTACTGATCACAATGCAGTGAACATAGCATTCACGAAGATCGACCACCCGTACCGTAAAACGTATTCTGTGGTTTTGCGAAAAGTTTGGCACACCCTCTGCCTAGAACTCCAGAGCAGTTTCTTTTGGCCTTTTTCAAACTCTATAACTGAAAAAGTCCATCCGAGCATTTGTCACTTCGGGCTCGTTAAAACATCGAAGGAGACTAGAGTCATCTTTAGCTTTTTCTCGACTCTTAAAAAGTGAAAAAGCAAGTTGTGTCTAAAAGCGTCTAATAAAATTCATTCAATTCGGAAACACAAATTTCCCCTTTTAATATTTTGGTTGATCGAGTAATCCGCAATCATGGAAGAAAGTCAATTGAAACCCCGTCGTTCGCGGAGGCTTACGAGTCAACCGTCTTTGTCTCCGGAATCGAAAACAGTACGGACAAAGCGAACTCGTTTAACCGGTTCAAAATCTCCTATAAAAGTTAGAACAAGTGTTCCAACTGCATCTGAGGTTCCGGTTACTCCTAACATTTCTGGAAACCCTGCCTCTATAGAAGAAGTTCAACAGCCACAGAAGGACAGCAATACTGATCCTAGCCTGGGGGCAAATACTTGTATAACTAATCCAGTTCCATCTGTAACCGGTCCAGAGAGTTTTGTTCCTCAAACGACTGTCGCTGTTGAAGCAACCACTTCTTCGGCACCAGAAATATTTTACGGACCTGACGGTCTTCCTCTTCCACCGGGTTTGATTGCGATAGAGGAAATTGCAGAGGATCCGCAAGCAAGTACTCCAACCCATTTTGGAGTCGGGGTCACTCTATTTCCTTCATCAGAAGTTAATCCACCACAAGTGGAAGTTCCTGTAGAATCGCTAGGCAATCTATTGGATAGACTTAAAATGTCTGAACAACCGTCATCATCTAGGACTGTGTCAAATGACACAGCGATAGCAGAAGCCCCTGATGTCACTCCGACAATGTTTGCCGACATACCAGCTGTCCCGACTAGCTCTCAACAGCTAGAAGGAGTCCACCAAGGGACTATTTCGACAGTATGGTCTGTTCCAGTTTGTTCATCCGGAGTAATACCCGGCAACTCTTATGTTGAGACTCACCAAATTGATCCATTTGGAGGACAATTTGGGCAATCCAGTCCCCAAGGACAATCAATTCCCTTGAGTTCCAGATTGCTACCGTATGGGGGGCAGTATGCCCTTTCGTTACCCCCTCCGGGAGGGTACCCATACGTGAGTTCACAACAGTATTCAGGTTATACTAGAATTGCATCAAGTAGTTGGGTACCTATGCTACCTCAACAACCAAGGGTTGTATATTCTATGCAACAGTGTGTACCTATGACGAACATCCCAACCACACGGCTATTGTAACAGTGTCACAAGTTCAAGCGATGCCTGTTGCGTGTCAACCTCAGATTTCTCAGGTTGTAATGCAACAGCCCCTTGACCATGGGTCACAACCACAATCTCCAACTGGTGGGGCGACACAGGTCCAAACGGGTACAATTACCCCACACCTCGGTCCAAAGGTTAGCATAGCACAACAGAACATGGCTTCACAACCATGGCTTGTGCAATACCAACAACCACAATTCCAGCAAGTGTACCAAGGTTCTGAGCAGCAGATCTTTGCGAACAGTGGACAACCGTATATCCAAAACGGTCAAAATCAACCACTTTACAGTGGTCAAGTCCACCAACCGTATCAGTCATACCAACATCAATTACATTATGCTGGTATGCAAAGGCCCACTGCTCAAGCGATTCCATCGTACCCTGGTTACGCTTCGCCTAACCTAAATCAACAGTTACCATTCGTGGCAACTTTAGAGTTACCCGATTTACACCGGTTGACCAACGATCTGATTGCTTATGCCCCTTGGTGGCCAGCGATTCCTCATAAACTTCCATCTGACATTCCTAAATTCAATGGAAATCCAGGTGAAGACCCATCGAATCACGTGATGACTTTTCATCTGTGGTGTTCATCGAACACCCTAAACGACGATTCGATAAGGCTTCGCCTTTTTCAGAGGACATTGACAGGTCCAGCGGCTAAATGGTATATTGAATTGCCAAGAGCCTCTTTCGACAATTTTAGTTCCCTAGACACGACTTTCTTAACCCATTTTCAATTACCGATAAGGTATGAAACGGGAACAGAAATACTAACCAACTTCAAACAGACAACTTCCACCCATATATCTGATCATATACATGAGTGGCGTCATCGTCGTAGGATGGTGAAAACATACGTTCCCGATCAGCTATTAGCTGAATGGTTTATAAAGTCGTTACTTCCTGCTATTACGAAAGATGTGGCCAAGGGGGGAGTCGTAACAGAGGAGCAAGTCATTGCTCGTGCACAGTATTTGGACTTAGTTTATACTCAGTCTGGCACACTCTACGACAAAATACCTGACGCCCCTAGGCCAGAATTTTCAATTCCTCCTCCTCCTAAATCAAATAGTGACTCTCATGCCGGTGACGGTGTGATTGGCACGAAAAACGCGAAATCGATAAAGGCTTCGTCAAAGAAAGCCCGTAAGAATTCGGATCAAAATGCAAAAGAAGAAATTCTTGCTTCGGAAGTAAATGCCATATCAGAAGATAAAGGCAAAGAAACCAATCAACCAGGAAGCAAGAAGAAGCAAAACAAAGGGAAGAAGAAGAAACAGGGTGAGTCATCCCCTGGAAAAAATTCTTCAAACCCTCCTGGAAAAGGGAAACCAAACAGTCCATGTATGATATGTGACGAAGATCATTGGACAAGGGATTGTCCTTACAAAGCTGAGCTTAAAAGGTTCTTTAAAAGTTCCCAAACCTCAGCTGTGTTGACTGATCCGTTTCCCAACCCAGGTCAAAATCTGGTTGATAGTGGAAATGCTTCCCCGTCGCAAGTACTTATGTTGTCGGTTTCGAAACAGCAGAATGATGCTTTGATTTCGACAAGGAACAAAGATTACGGGAATCCTCAGCTGTCGAACGAAAAAGGTAAAGATCAACCAAGTTGTTCGACAACAACTTCGACAGAAGTTGTACCACCCATCATTCCTGAATTAACAATAAAACCGCCAAAGGGTGTAGTACACAAGTCGACATTTAATCCTCGCGCTAGAGCGGCGCAGCATTATAACATAGTGGAAGATTTGACACAATCGCCATCCGCTATGTCGACTCTTGAGGTATTACAAAATTGTCCATCCCAAAGGCAGGCGTTGTTATCAGCAATTGGTGGGGTTGATCCTAAGGATTCCAATCTTGTATCCTTTGATCACAAAGGATATGATCCTCAGTTACCAGCTCAACTAGCTTTCCTTATTCAAGTGAAAGCCCTCAACAAAATTGTTCACAGAACAATTATTGATGAGGGAGCATCAACATGTATTATGTCGATGAGCTGCTGGAAAACTTTAGGATCTCCAACCTTGTCGCGATCATCGACAACATTAAAAGCTTTCGACGGAAGGACTTATACCCCATACGGTATCCTTAATAACTTGAAAGTTGAACTAGGAGGAAAAACAGTAGAAATTGATGTTGAGGTCATTGATGGAAATCTTGACTATAACATCCTACTGGGTAGACCATGGATTTATGCCATGGCAGCTGTTGTGTCGACTTATTTTAGGAAGATCGCATTCCCGTTTGAAGGAGGGATTACGGTCGTCGACCAACAAAACTTCCTCCCTAATGGTTCACAAGTTACAGGAAGCATTCCCATGATCCATGAGAGCAACCATTCAATTCAAGATATCGGAGTAGGATTATTGAAAGACCCCACATTGATGGGAACTTTCGCGCTACCACCTCCTATTTACATAGGAAATGTACCGTTTGTAGCAAACTGCAACATGATATCTTCCACGAAGGTCGCAAAAGACAATGTCAACATGGATCATACGATGGTTTTGCCCCCAAGCTCTTTAGAAATATTGTAGCAATCAATGTTTCAAGCATGGGAGGCGAACCCAAATCAACGCTCGTCAAGCGTTTGGGTAAATAGGTCTAGAGAATATGGAACCCCATTAGATCCTTGGTCGAAAGTACATGGGACTGACGAAGGAATCTTACAATCAATGATGATTGAGGGGGCACCATGGAATGATCACCACCATCGTTCCCTTCTTCCGGAATATGAAGAAGATACTCAAAGTGATCTTTATCACCCTTCAGTTTTTGAATTCCTAACAAATACTGTAAACACGGTGGATTCTGAGTGAAACTTATCCAATATTGAAGAGACTATAGCCATAAATATCTCGACTAAAATAGATGTTGTAGAGAATATTTATGTCAGCAAAGGTTGTTCCCCTTCAGAACTGGAAATATATAACGCTCTATTTCGCGAATTCAGAGATGTCTTTGCTTGGTCATATGATGAAATGCCAGGCATTGACTCGAGTATCGTTGAACATGAAATTAAAATGTATCCTGATGTCAAACCAGTAAGACAACAGCTTCGGCAAGTGCACCCCAAGAAAGCCACTGCCATTAAGGCAGAAGTTGAAAAACTTCTCCACGCTGGATTCATCTACCCGGTTCCTCTAACAGATTGGGTATCGAATATTGTCCCTGTTATGAAGAAACAAGGGACGATTAGAGTGTGTGTCGATTATATGGATGTAAACCAAGCTTGTCCGAAGGACAACTACCCTACACCCTTCATCGACCAGATAATTGATGAATGCGCCGGATGTGAAATCTTTTCATTTATGGATGGATTTTCCGGGTATAATCAAATAAATATCCACCCACAGGACCAGTCAAAGACTACATTTATTTGTCCGTGGGGCACATTCGCTTATCGAAAGTTACCCTTTGGTTTGAAGAACGCAGGGGTGACGTTTCAGAGGGCAATGAATTATGCCTTCCATGACATCAAAAACATTGTTCAACCTTATCTCGACGATCTTCCGGCTCATTCGCGAAAGCGGACTGATCATCCGCAGCATTTAAGAGCGATATTTCTACGTTGCTGACACTACAAGATAAGACTCAACCCACACAAATGTGTGTTTTGCGTCGGTTCTGGTCGTTTACTTGGATTTGTAGTCTCTAAGGATGGGATTCGTCTCGACCCCTGCAAGGTTCAGGCAATCATTAATTTGCCTCCACCTTCAAATTTGCTTCAGATTCAGAAACTCCAAAGGAAAGCGAACTTTCTGAGGAGGTTCATTCCAAATTACGCAGAACTTGCTAAGGGTTATACTCGTCTTTTGAAAAAGGATGTACTTTTTGTCTGGGACCAGGTGGCGCAAGCTTCCTTTGATGCTCTGAAAGATTGTCTAGTAAAAGCATCATTAATGTACGCCCCGGACTATCAAAGAGATTTTAACCTGTATCTAGCTGCAGCGGATACGACCATTGCGATGGTTTTAGTTCAAGAAGTCGATGGAATTGAACATCCTATATATTATTTAAGTAAAAACTTAAATGATACGGAGAGTAAATATTCTTATATTGAAAAACTAGTGCTTGCAGCTGTTCAAGCGATTCAAAGGTTTCGACATTATGTCCTCTTTCGGAAAACTACCATCTTGTCAAATTGCAACCCCATGACTTATATATTGTCGCAACAGTTGCTGGGGGGAAAATATTCAAAATGGATAGCGATCCTTCAAGAGTTTGATCTGGAATTTGTAAAGTCCAAATCAAAGAAAGCTCTAGTTTTCGCAGAATTATTGTGCGATCTCCCATCGTCGTCCAACGATGAAACATCGGAAGAGTCAATCGTGGACGAAAGTTTGTTTCTGATATCTGCAAGCGATGAGTGGTATGGAGATATCATAGTTTATCTCCAAACCCAAAGGTTCAGGCCAAACACCTCTCGCTCCAAACAAAATCGTATACGATACCAAGCAAAAGACTACATGATCGTCGGTGATACACTTTACCGTCGTGGTGTCGATACAGTTCTGAGGAGGTGCCTTACCAATGAGGAGGCCGAAAAAGCCCTGAATGAGTGTCATTCAGGCACGTGTGGGGGGCATCAATCTGGATATGCAACAGCACAAAAAATCTTACGAGCAGGATACTTCTGGCCAACCATGTTCAAAGATTGCATAATCGCAGTCAGAAGTTGCCATGCTTGTCAAATTTTTGATAGCAAAACCAAACGACCACCCGCACCCTTACAGCCGATAGTTGCTGTTGGGCCCTTCGCCAAGTGGGGCATCGATTTCATGCAATGTAACCCCACCTCGACCGGGGGGCATGGGTATATTATAGTCGTTGTTGACTATTTTACCAAATGGGCTGAGGTGATGCCTACATTGGATAACACTGGTGAAACAACTGCCCTTTTCTTTTTCAATCATGTAGTCGCCAGGTTCGGCGTACCACAGGCTATAGTTACAGATCATGGGTCGCATTTCCGCAATCACATGATGGTTGAATTAGCTGCCAAGCTAGGGCTATCTCACGACAACTCTACCCCATATTATCCGCAAGCCAACGGACAAGTTGAAGCAATCAACAAGGTTCTGAAGCGTATGTTGCAAAGGATGATCGGGGTTCGTAAAAGAAGATGGCACCTAATCCTGTACTCAGCCTTGTGGGCTTACCGAACGTCGGTAAAGAACACAACCGGGTTCACACCTTTTCAACTGGTGTATGGCCTGGAAGCAGTCTTGCCAATCCAGTGCGAAATTTCGTCGCTTAAACTCGCAATTGATCTTCTCCCTGGAACCTCAGAAGAAGAGGCTCGTTTCTTGGAATTAATCCAATTGGATGAAACACGTCGTGATGCCGCTTTGGCTAACGAAGCCCATAAGAAACGAGTCAAGGCTCAGTTCGACAAAAGTGTCAAACCCCGTGTCTTCTCGGAAGGTGATTTGGTCTTGCTTTATGACCAAGAATCCGATAAATTGGGAGTAGGTAAATTCAAGTCCTTATGGATGGGCCCCTACATTGTTAAAAGGGTGTTAGCAAAAGGAGCCTACGAGTTAATGGATTACGACGGAATTCCACTGGCGCAGCCCCGTAACGGGCTGTACCTCAAGCGTTACTATGCTTAAATAGTAACCTGCATGCTTTTGTTGTATTTTGTTTTCGCTAAAGTATTTGTTCTGGTCAAGTGATCCACCTTTTCATTTGTTGCAGATGTCGAACCTTCTGGAGACATGTGTTGGATATGCCGACGGAGCAAGTCGTAGTTCGCGGAACCTATCCTCCATAGCCTGGGCCATTTTTGATCCAAGTGGCGAGTTAGTAAGTTTCAGAGGTGTATGTATTGGGCAATCAACGAATAACATCGTTGAGTATAGCGCGTTGATAGAACTACTCTCTGATGCCATCACACGTGGCATACGCCGACTAATCGTCAGGCTAGACTCACAGCTCGTAATACTACAACTCAATGGTATATATTCCGTTCGCAATCCAGCTATTTATCGCATGTTCCTAAGGGTTAAGATTTTGGAAAGGCAATTTGATTCAATTCAATATCAGCATATTTCCAGAAACTTAAACACATTAACCGATTCATTAGCAAACTATGTGTTAGATAGACATTTGCAACATTTATAAAAGGACACATCATCAAAGATTGTACATATGGATCATATAACTCAATCAGAATAAAACTCGAAAATCAAAATATATATAAGTTGTTTATATAGTTCATACATAATGTTCTGTAACCAAGACAAAATTGGTCATATGACCTAAAACTCAAAAAGATGCTAGGGGGCACCCTAGCCTAGTGGTGCTCATGATAGCACGTCACGGCCTGTGCAATCATGCGCAAGAGACAAGTCCATCGTCTAGGTACACTAGTAGTGTGTCGCTGCAGCTGTAAAGGTAACTCATCAATCCTCACATCGGGAATGCCGAGAGTAAGGCTCTCAACCTGCTCCTGCACAACTGTAAGAGTCTCAGTATCGTCAAGGTCACGGAGAATAGCTCTCCTAGCAGGCTCCACTGCCGAGGCAGCAATTGGCGGTCTCGGACGAACTGCTGGACGAACAGGACCAACATCTGCATGCACCCAAGAGTATGATTAAAAGTCTTGACAGAATAAAGCACAGTAACATTATGAATAAAACAGTAAACAATGATATGGTCAAAGAGTTTACCAATAGCGCCCCACTGTTCGCCATCCGGTAGCGCCAAATCTGGATCACCTCGGAAATCCATACCCACATATGGATACTCAGAGAAGACCATCTCCTGGTGCTCGAACCACCTGAAGAAGGCCTCAGTAAAAGTAATCTGAGGTTGACCAGCATGCCTAGACATGTGATCAACCCACCTCTGCATGCGTGGCTCGGTCGGAGAAGGCAAGTCGAGTATGATGTACTGAGGCTGCATCAGTGGGATTTTCTCCAAGGCGAAGGCAGTCAGAATAGAACCAAATCCAAAGTTCTTCAGCTTCCTGTCCTTTACCTTGGTCAATTGACTTTTCATCTGAACAAGTACTGCATCACACCAGTTGAATACTTTCGGTTGGAGACACTCCAAGGCGTGCTGCATATAAGATCTGTTGGCAACATGTAGAGCTGCGCTACCGGCCATCCTACCAATGGTATACAGAATGGACCTGAGAGACCTGTCAGTAATCTCACGGATAACAATCTTGCCATCTCTGCTCGGCTGAGAACCTTCCCTGCAATACTGGCGGACATAATCTCTGGTGGAATCGGTCCCCCGGGCCGTACCTGACAAGGAAATGGGGGCACCTCGTCTTGACAACCCAGTCAAGAAGTACATGTCCTCTATGGTCAAGGGGATGGAATTTCCCCTGATCTGGAATACTTGGTTAACAGGATCCCAAGCATCAAGCATATACTGCAGCAAAGTAATCTGTGCTCTCATGCTAGAGATACGGAAAAACTTCAGCAGGCCACAGTTCCGCAGCGCGTTCACCGTGACCGGGTCATGGAGGGCAATCATTTCCTCCTCTTCATGTTCTCGTTCTCGCCATGTAAGGGACATTTTGTTCAAAGTTCCCTGCAAAGCAAACAAGAGAAGGAGTAAGTTCCTGATTTTGATGAAAAACTGGCGAAAAATTCATCGAAAAATGAGCTAGAAACTCAGCCCAGCGCAAGCATAAAGTGTCCCACCTACGCTGAAGGTCAGGCTACCTTAAGGCAGCTTGACATTCACCGCAGGTTTCGAATGGGGAACCTGCGCTGAAGTTAGGGCGCCCTGGAAAAACCCCTGAGGCTCAGAAAGACTGAAAAACAGGCATGAAACTGGAAAAGAAAACCATGAAAAGAAAGAGCTAGGGTTTAGCTCCTACCTGGTCCAGACGGCGCCGAAAATCGTCCGCAGAATCTCCCGGAATTAGCTGGTGAAAATCAAGGGGGAAGAGGCACCTCCAGAGCTCCAACAAACCAAATGCAAATGAAATGGTAAATGAGAGGTAAAAACACTTTTAATGGCTTTTTACGTAGTTCAAAGTGAAATATTAGGGTTATAATCTCATTTTCATGCAAATATTATTCATTTCTAACAAAGTTTGTTGCAGCAATTGAGAATACAGTGCTATCCTTGAAAAGAGAAAAGCTAGTAATGGTGAAAAAATCAAAATTTGACCATATAATCGAGCAGTTTTACCACGGAATTTATGCTCGTTAAAAAATAGAAAAGCGAGATCCGAGCAGTTTTAGCACATAGTTCATGCTCGCTAAAAAATAAACATAAGATTGAGCATTCAAGCTCATTAAAAAATGAACATACCCCGGTAAATAACCACTGTGATCGTAAATTTATTAGCCATAAAAAGCCTTGGTCGTGCTTGCACCCGCCACCTCCACTGTCATTT
Organism: Pinus tabuliformis; assembly: GCA_031772625.1. Taxonomy (NCBI): domain Eukaryota; kingdom Viridiplantae; phylum Streptophyta; class Pinopsida; order Pinales; family Pinaceae; genus Pinus; species Pinus tabuliformis. The sequence goes on from CM062819.1 coordinate 1,031,506,442, forward strand.
GGCCAATCGTTCACCTCCATATGATTGTTTACCCATTTTGAGGAACAGCTGCGAAGAGTGATTTCACCTAGCCATCCTTGTGACACTGCCGTGATTGGAAAATTCCAACCTGTACCTGGAATCTGCTGCTATCCCTGTTTATCACTCGTTCCTCAAAAGACGAGTCTTCTTTGAGCTCTTTTCATCTGACTCGTAAAATATGAAAAGTTTGCCGAGTTTTGGCCTTCCATCTCGTTAAAGTGACCGGAAGAGCTATCCCTCCTCTAGATTTTAATATTTTTGGACCTGAGGGATTATTACACAAAAAGGTCGAGCGCTTGTTTTATTCGGCTCGTTAAAGTTATCGAAAACTCATCCCTTCTGTATTGTTTTATACTTTTTCGGACTTAAGGGATTAGATGACGAAAAAGGAATTTTGGAGTTAACTTTCTGTACCTTTTCAGACTCTCTAAAAATGAAAAGGACCGAGTTTTCCTTGTCGTTAGACTCGTTAAAATGATTAAATAGCGACAAACTTGTCTTTAGACGAGAACGAGTTTCCCTATCGCTAGGCTCGTTAAAACATAGCGATGGGCTTGCCCGAAGGGCAGGTTATAGAACAAGCATATGTTATCCTCCTCAAGCTTGACAAAAATAAAGAGGTACTGGTCAGAAATGACTGGGGAAAAATTGGGAGAACCTCAAAGCTTTAATGGTAGCAAGTCGCTCTTGAACATGACACTTTTCCTCCGTATCACATTGGGTTGGGTTGTTCCATTCACCGGTCTCATCACCATGGTCTCGCCAAACCATCCACATTTGGGGTAATGCTACCGATCCATCGCATCAGTGTCGTTACATGTTCAAGAGATGTTGTTCAGAAAGAGTCAACCGTGTCCCATCCACTGCCATACATTATCCTTCATCCACCCATGATCGCCACCCTGAATCATATGTCACAGATTGTTTTCACCTCCACTAAAATCATTAGCTCCGTTCCGTGTCACTGATGTGGGATTCATTAAGGCCCTCCTTTGACAGATCGCTTCTTGTCGACTTCAGCTCATTATCCAAGAAGTTGATCTAGGAACACCCCCCTCAGTACTTTGAAGCTTGCATGCCTCAATGGCAAGTTTCTCACTTCCGGCGACAGGTATACATCAATGACCTTCGACCAAAAGATTTTGTGTGGTGTTCGACGCCAAGTCCTTTATTCACACCACGTGAATTGTACTGCAGTACCTTGAGGGTCATTATCATTATCAGTGATTCCTCTGGCACTTGTTAACGGTTTACATCATTGACCGGTAATCAAGCGATGTCTTTCCATGTTCGACTTCAGCGCAATTCTCACATGGATCGACTTGTACTTAGAGTGAAGATCGAACGAGTTTGAAGACCCCAGATCTAGTTTCATCCATCCGGGTTGCGATATATATTCAGGAAATATAAAGACATTTGACATGTACATCATTGCAGCAGATGATCATCCTACTCAAAGGATGATAATTTCAGCAAAGAATTATCAGTCTACTATCAGACGATCGTCTGTTCTATGTACTAAAATGAATTTATAAAACTGAGCATGGGAATGCCCGCCTCAGCTAGATCATGAAAGCATAATGAAAAATAATGTATTGTATTGTATTTTATTACAGGTCACCTCTCAGCGATTGAATGAACTTCGGATCCTCCTGATAAAGCATTTCACCCGATAAACGACCTCATACTTTAGGGGGCAACTGTTATAGACATTTTTGTGCCTTACAGCATGAAGCATGAAATGTCAATAATCTAAGGGATCCAAAGTCCCTAAACATGTTGTTCCCACCCCTAGAGGAACAAGGTCAGCAAACCACAGCACTGAATATCAGTTCTCCACCTGAAAACACTCAAAAACAAGCTAATTCTGGATCATGTCAACTGCTCCACTGAGCATCTGCGCTGAATGTCAAGAGCTCCACTGTCTACCTACGCTGAATGTCAACTGCAAAGAAGGCTACCTGCGTTGGGCGAGTTGGGACAAGTGGCACAGTCATTCTTCAAGGTGTCAATGCCCAGGAAGCTTCCAAAATGACACTTGGATCAGGGAATTCGACTGGTGATGAGTAAGAGGGTCTAGATCTCCAAGTGGAAGCAAGAACCTCCAAGTGGACTCAAGAACTGAAGAATAACTGAAGTGGGAGAGGACACTAGTCAGCTTCATGCCAGCTACAAGCTGACTCATCCTTTCTCCAAAACTCCTATATATAGAGCTCTCTCATGAGGTCTAGGGAGGCTGGAATCTTGTGAATGTAAGGAAGTGCTGTTGGTTTGAGTATAGAACTATTGGGTGATTTGCTTTGAAGGAGGTGAAGAGGAGATTTCTTTTTGCTGGGAGGTGATGCTGGATTGGGCCTTTTATGGTTGTATCACTTCCTGAACTTTACTTCTTCCATTAATAAAGCATTTGAGGTTCTTCTATATGCATGTGTCTCGATGATGTGTTGTTATACTTGTGTATTTGATTTATTCTAATCCTTGAATCAATTATGAATGTATGCTTCTTGTAGTTTCCCTCTCTTGTTTTTTTTGCAGGATCTTGGTGTAGCTGGGCCAGTGAAAGAGCAAGGAGCTGGGAACAAGCAGCAAGGAGAGAAGATTGGATCAATCATTAGCGGAAGACATCGGTTAGTGGATCTCTTCCTCCTCTCTCTTACATCTCATAAAGAAGTAATCTCGAATAGCTTTGCTTTGATTGTTGCTGAGGTACTATCACCCTTAGAGTGGGATAGGGTCATTCCGTATTGGATACTTTTCCCAACAACACTATGGTAAAGGAACAGGTAGATTGCCCTCAGGTTCATCAAATTCTGTGTTGACAAAAAGAATTTGAACGGTGTCGTCCTCATTCTCTTTGGTGACTGTATCATCTAGAGGTGGACCTTCTAAAGACAAGGCTAGGTCGACTGTCGTCTTGACCTATTGACTTTGGTTCGGTGTGGAATCAGAGGGTTTATCTTCAATGGTAGGTGCTTCGATTGGCGAAAAAGGTGTGCCAGTCAGATTTTCAACTAGCGATGGACTCGGCAAAGTTTCTTGTATCCAGGAGGAAGCCGTAGCGGTGAAGCAAGAAGATTATCCAAGACTCTTTTAGCTTCATCCAGGAAGGGACAACGATGGAGGGCATGATCACCTTCACACAGTCTACAAGGAAATTTAGATCTTCCTTTTTGTCCATTGACTTCGTTTTCACTAGTTGATGGTGTACTTTCAACATGATCATCAGAGGTTGAGGACACCGGATTGTGCAAGCGGGGAGACCAGTCCCTTAAGATCCATGGGATGCGAGGACAACCTTGATGATAGTGGTCTCCTTTGCAAATGACACATGGAGATTTAGTTTTGGATGGTGTAGTGTGTGGATTTTTGCCAGACGATGCATGGTTGCCCCCTTTCGCCATTGGCTTCTTCTTCTTCTTCTTCTTCTCAGTTACTTGGTTTTTATTTTTACTAGCTTCACCAAGCAAAGAGGAAGAAGGAGAGGGAGAAACAATCGAAGTAGAAGTTTTGGGGGCAACTCTAGTATCATCTGGTTGCTGATTTGATTACTCAAGAATCACGGTGTTTTGAATGACAGAGGTCTAGAAAAGCCATAATGGCAGGCCAATTGTAAGTCCTGGAAGGGACAATGTAGCCATATGAAGTGCACCAACATCTCCCCAAAAGGAGAAGGGACTAGGATTCCCCCCAAGGGGAATCCTTGATTGGTTGACTCCATTTTCTCAACCTAAGACCAACCAGGGAATAGTGATGTTATTCCGATTAAAATAAATTTTATGACGCTTTGACACAACTTTCTTTTTCAATTTTAAAGAGTCGAGAAAAAGCTAAAGATGACTCTAGTCACCTTCAATTTTTAATGAGTCTAAAGTGACAAGTGCTCAAATGGACCTTTTCTTTTAAGGAGTCTGAAAAGGAATGAAAGTGACTACTCTAGAAATCTAGATAGAGGGATTACCAAACAAATTGCAAAACTATAGAATACTTTTTACGTATGGCAGTCAATCTTCCCGAATTCTGTGTTCAGTGCAATGCGATCAATAGGGCGGCCGACATGGCTTCTTAAGGATAAAGGATATAGCCTATTGTGGTCTCCCAATATATACTCGACGGTACGTGGGATCACAAGTCCGTACGGGCACTTCTTGTATCAAAGAGGAGGAATCACCCAACCTACGATGAAAACGATAGTTACCAGGCTTTACGACACCGAAATACGTCTCTAGCCTAGATTTCTAGATGTTGGGCGTTAGGTTCCAAAGCGTTTTTATGTTCATTGAAATTTATTTTACAGTTGATATTTCTTAAGAACTTTGCCTTTAAGGTTCACCACGTGATGTAGATATACAATTCCTAAATATGCAATCTAAGATGATAAATAGTGGTTTACTTTCTTTTTGCAATGAAAATCCTAGCTACGAAGGAAAGAGAAGTAAAATCCTTTCAACATATAGTAGAGAGCACACACTAAGATGCACTGTCCTAAATCAATTTCCGCATGCAGTCTAAATGAAAATGCACATGCATGTATTTGTTTTTTAGTTTGATAATGACAAAAAGGAAAACTAAATACAGATCTGAACTATCTTTTCTCAAAGTGACACTTTAGCAATTTCTTGTTCAAAAACGAAAGGAAGATTTAGACAAAACTTTCAATTTCGACTTGAAAACTACTTTCGACACTTCAAAGAATTGATTATCCAAATCAAATACAATAGAAAAAGTTTAATCGACTATCTAAAAGAGGAAAACTGTACGACACTTTTTTCTTTGACTGAAAATGACACTTGCAACACTTTCAAATGAAAAGACGACAGTTCGATTAAGCTACTATTTGCAAAGGAGAACTGTAAATGATGAAAAATGCATAAAGACATTCACAATTCTCTATCAATGGAGGTCGAATAATGCAAAGGAAGAGAGTTTCAACAGTGATATATTGATCATATACAACAAAACTACTGAATAAAACTAAAGGCAATGAAGAGAAAACCAAAATCTGGAAGCAAAAATAGTCTCACCTAATCATCGCACCTGTAACACAGGGAAAAAGGGATGCATCTCACCTGAAACACACAGGAGGTACGATGCATCCAGGTTGCCAATGAGAGGCAGTGCGATGGTCCAGGGACGAGACTAAGCTTGGTTTTCGCTCACAATTTTCAGCTTAGTTCAGGGATTTAGGCTGAGCTAATGATAGACAGTAAATATAAAGTATAGGGGCTGATCTAATGAGGTTACTTGAGATACCACCAAGGCACTTAGGATGTTTGCAAGTCAGATGTTCAATTCATAAACTAACATGGAGATTGACTGACGCAACATTGATCTACTTTGTAGTTTCATAGCAAAAGTAGTTCGAAGGTTTGTTGGCTTAACTTTAGGCTCCGTCTGTAGTTTATAAAGCAAACAAATAGAATCAAACAAACAAACTATTCATTCCCAAGTGGAGTCGCCATTTTGTTATCGGGAAAAATAGTGTCCATTCAGAGCTGCTAGTCCCACTAAGACGGGTAGCTATCTTAGAAACAAACAATTTAAAGTCACTTGTGTTTTCCTTTATGAGAGATAGATGAGAGAGAAGCAGAGAGTACCAACCTCAGTCTTTCTCTTGACTCCTTTCTTATTTCCTCTCTCCCTTGATAGAGCTTTCACCACTCCTTCCTCGCTTGTCCTGCTTCAAAGAACACCTGTAAAGTCAAAGCAACAAAATACCATCAAAGCATAAAGATCTATAACCATAAACAATATAGGATCAGATGTATATTAACCATACAAATGCATACACAAATACAAGATTCAGAGATATACAAGTATATGGAGGAAAACTCAAATAGCTTTATTAATAGAAGTAGTAGAAGAGAGGATTACAACCAAGCTGTCTGATCCAGCACCATCCTCCCAGCATGAAAGCCCTCTTCACCTCATGAAAAGCTAGATCACCCAACAATACAATGTTTCACAGAGAAACCAACAACACTTCATTACAAAATACAAAATTCCAGCCTCTGGATCTCTAGGATGAGGGATCCACATATAGATATTTGTAAGTGGGTGAGTCAGCTTCTAGGATTTTGATTAGTGTCATTTCTCTGATAGTTCTTGGTTCCGCTTGGAGATTTCATGATCTCTTACTCATCCCTGGGCGAATTCAAAGAGGCAAGTGTCAAATGAGCAGTTTCTAGAAGATTCTCTAGGTTTCCACCTAGCAAACTGGCTCTGCCATTTGTCTGCTCTTGCTCATCATACCCTATAGAAGGGATTTTCAGTATGAATTGCACTTTTTTCATGTAGCAGGTGAGATGCATCACACCCTTAGCACTGAGCAGTTTGTATGGTCCAATTTTGACCAATTCTAAGTAGTTTTTCAGGGAGAACTTCTGCGAGATGATGTAATCAACTGACCTTTTTCCTTTAGGGTATGAAAAAAAACTTTTAGGGGCTTAGAAGCCCTTGGTTTATGGACATATGAGATTGGGGTTGCAGTGCCCAAATATTTCTATAACAATAGGAAGGTGGGAGAGATGTTTTCTAGCGAATTAAGCCAGAATTCTATGACCATCAACAAAGCCAAAAAATTGTTGGAGAATGCCCCAATGAAGCTAAAGTAAGAGAGATCTAACTATAGAGCTTTAAATTTATAGAATCAAAACTTTATAGATTTGATTGTATAGCTAGGAGTGAACCAGAAAGAAAAATATGTTGTAGAAACTCTTATTCAGAGTTCACAGGATGAGATCCAAGAACTGAGGCATAAGATGAATATGTCTGCTAGTGAACAAGTGCAACCTAGAGAACTAGCACATGTTGAGGAAGAAAAAGAGATTCTAGCAACGGATATGATAGACTAGAATAATGAAGTGGTGGCCCTCATGAAATAGGTAGAAGAGCTCGAACATAAAATTGACTCTCATATTTGTGTAGAGCTTGTGCCAAAGAATCCTCAGAATCCCACTGAGAAGCTCACTAAGAACCTCACATGGCTGCAACTCTTCGAAGGAGAACTCAAGAAAGTACAAGTGAATTTACACAATTCCAAGCATTCCCTTGCCTAAAAGGAGAAACAACTAGAGACTGCCAAGACAAATGCATAACAAATCATTAAAAATTAGTAAAAATCAATAGGAAACAAACCAATAAATTACTAAACTAAAAGACAAAATGAAAGGTAACATGTCCCTCCTCCAGACCAAACAACTGATATGGGATGAAATAAAAAAAATGCTGAAGAATAACTAGGAATATATGACCCTGATAGCAAAGAAAAGAGTCGCAATCAAGGACTATGAGTTCTTTATCGTATCTTCCAAGGAGGAGGATGAAAGAAATGACAAGAAAACTAAAATATTCATTCAATATGGCAATGAAAAACCACTTAGTGGGTTGAGGGCCATAGACGTGTTAGACCAGGTAACTGCAATCTTAGAGGTCTCGAAGATGATCCTGAAGGAACCAGCTAGAGCAAAGGCTGAGGAATGTCTAGAAAAGGTGTTAAAGGATGTAGTTGTGTTTGACTTAGAGTTCAAGCGGAGGGTTAGAGCTGGACTTCCCAGCTGTTGGGACCTTGTAGGAGTATTGATCCCATGGGATCAATATAATAAAATACTACTATAGACTAAGAGTAGAGTTTATTCCTCCCAGGAGAGGACCTTCTCCTTAAAGGGAAAGACAATAGTGAACTATCTAATGAGAGATTTCCAGTTGTTATTGCTGGTGAGGAACTTGTTTCACACCAGGCAAAATTATGTAAGTCTCACACGTCTTAAGATCACCTATCAAATTTTATTTCACACTCCTCTACTTAACATAACACTGTGGAAGAAGTGTGACCAATTCGTCAACCCTCCAAAACTCAAGATCATTGACCCAACAACTCTTCCTCTAGAACCTCACCAATGGAGATGAAGTTTTTTCTGCTTATGTCAATCATGGCATTTTATTGTCTTCATGTTTTCTATAAATATTTGATTTCAAGAAATGACCTCATTTTAGTTAGGGTTTAGTTAGTACAATTGTGTAAGTAGCACACTCACATCATTTTTGTTGTGATGAATCATTAGAAAATCAATAAGGAATATTTTGTTAGAGGGAACTCCTCTGGAGACCCTATAAAAATTGTTTATGATACATTTTGAAGGGTTTTGAATTTTTGTTTCAAAGGGGCTATGGAAATGTAAATGGAAAAAGAAAAAATGTATACTCTATCTGCATATTAATAAACAGTTTTGGTGATTCTGCTTGCATAAAATTGTAGCCTGTATTCCCTTATGTGTTCATTCCATTTATCTTTTCCTTCTTCTCAGATGACATGCAATAGTAGTTGTTGGGTGTATTTTTATGAGATCATGGATTCATCTATGTCTAATGTTGATATGAGATGCCTATGAATAATAAGTTCTAATGTCCTTAATATGTGCCCCATGTAATATGAAATATCATTCAATGTTTGATTTTTTGGTTTTTTGCCAAATACTGATACATGGGATTCTATGTTAAGCTCTGTGTATTTGATTTCTTTTCTACATATTCTTCATTCACACTTGCTATAATGACCAATGAACTATATCCTTATGTAAGTTAGCCACCAAAACTTGATATTAAATCTTCTATGAGTTTTCTTTGATATCAATTGCATTTACCCTCTTGCAAGATATTCTGAACCAATTCTATTCAAAAAATGTGTTCAATGTTGAACGTAAGTGAACAATTTTAGAAAATCTTACAAACACTTTTTAAAATGTCCTAGACACTGACCTCTCCTCAACTTGGGGGTTGTCTCTAGGAGATACAATAGGATGAATTTCACATAGCATGTAAATAAGTGATTTTATCGAGTTAGACATGTCTGGAGGACCTCCAATGTCAACATTGCTGATGGCGATTATGCAAGGTCATCAAAAATACTAAAGCTATAAGATGCCTTTAACGTCTTATGGGATGTGTGACATAATGGTACATTGACCATCTTTGGAATGGGCTCAATAGGGGGTCATTGTATATTCAAAGGTGGTGTAGCTATATTAGTAATGGATATTATTGAAGGGTTAGGTTCTGGAGGGGTTACATAATAAAAAATTCACATTTGGAGAATGACATCCACTCCTTGCATATAGATTTCATGAATAATGTTGTCATTAGAAATCCCACCTGTTTGGTTTTGGTATTGGAGAGGACCAACCTCATGCTGAGTGGCTACTGCTCTTTAATGGGAAAACAAATTTTGCATCATTGTAGGCTATTGGTTTTCTCCACCCCGTTCCCTGGGCTCTCTCATGCATTTCAACTATGGGAGTTGACGGAAATAATGGGTATAATTTCCATATTTTCTACAAATGGAGCAAGAGTGGTTAGTCCTATGACAACCATCTCTGTTTTGTTTTTGTGCATTGGTTGTACCTTGGTTTTGGTTTTGGTTTTGATTGGGGGAATTCCCCCCCAGTCAGTGCCCTCAATTTTTGTAGGTGTTATCCTTAGTATCCTTTATGGTTATTCTTCCCTTTCTTTTTATTGTTATTGGGTGTGTTCGTAATTATGAGTTTCTCAAATGACTATTGTTGATGAGGTAATGAAGATTGAATGAAATTAACCCCTACATTTTGCTGAGGAGGAGGGTTATTCCTTGGTGGTGTTGCGAAAGGAAAATAAAGATTCACCTAATTAGGATTTGTGTAGTTAGGTTGGGAAGTTGACAATCCTTCTGATGCATGCATTGCATATTGATTCCCTTGCATGCGAGGGTTTTGAGGAGGTTCATATTGGTTAGGATAATATCAAGCATTTAAGGGAGATGGTGTTGCATATGTTCTGGTGAATGGTTGGAAATGTGTTTGTCTGCCATAGATATTTATAGGATATGAAGGAAAATTTCTCGATTGATTCTAGATGAGGGTCTTGATAAACCCATCAACAATGTGTGATGCTATTGGTATATCTTAAACAAATGATTGCAAGAAAGGGGTGTCAGGGATAACACAGTAGAGGTACCCTCATTTTGTGCAAATGAGCTCAAATTATTGCATTATTATTATGTCCTCTTCTTCTTTTTTTTGGCATGGCCATGGCCACATATTTTTCAATTAAAACAAAAGATATTTCAAGAAGAATTATAGATTGAGAGTTTCATTTATGTTCACTTCTCAAAGGCTTCGATGCTTTTTCCATTCGTGAACATGGTCTAAACTATGGGTGGAGGTAGTATGTAGAAAGTGGGCTAACAATTATAGCCATGTGTCATGATAAACTTAGAGCTAAAAGAAGGTGATGAAATACTTTTCTAAAGACTCAAAGGTTTTATGGGAACCTATGATCTTACTAACATAACATTTCAGAGCAGGGTCAGTGAGGGTGTGTTGAAATAGTCTCAATCAAACTGAGTCCTGAATGATGCTATTGGAGGAACACCATAGATGGAAGGTCATAATATCATTGGAGGGATATTCCCCCTATTTTCCTTTAAATTTAGGGATATACGATGGTAACTTGGTTGGCATAGGGGGCGATTGTTGATTATGTGTAATGTGATCCTTTGTAAGCATCATAAGGTGCGAGAGATTTAATGAAGCTACAAATGGTATTCTATTGGTACTTTCCATAATGGGATGACCTTGCAAAGGGTTTTTCAAAGGAGTACCTTGCGGGTTAGTGTCGGTAGGGGTACCTTGTGAGGTGGTGCTGGATTTCCCCTAAGGGGTGGTGATAGGGGTACCTTGAGAGGAACTAGATACTAACAAGGTTGCACCAAGGGCAAATGTGTCAAACAAGGTATATGGATATTATCTCCTATAGCAAAATGGTGATAGACCAAGCACACCTCTCGGTAATGAGGAGAGGTCCTGTAGGTTCCTATAATGACGAGTAATCCTTAATTCCCCTACGGTTCACTAGGAAGTGTGTGGAAAGATACTGCGTGGGGGATTTTTTTAGAAAACCAAATGAATCACATACATAAGAAAATGCAAAAGAAATGGTTAATTTTCCCTTTAAAAATATTTAATGTGTGAAATAATAAAAAAAGGGTTTGTGAGGTTTTGCGTATTATAAAAACTCTTGAAAAGACATAACATCGTTCCACTCAAGTAGTAATTGGACCTTGTGAATATTTTAGAGTAGGGTGTTTGCACCACATCCCGAAAGTACTAATGACACTTACAACAACCAAAAACCAACTAAGGTATTGTTGTTGGGAAAAGTATCCAATACGGAATGACCCTATCCCACTCTAAGGGTGATAGTACCTCAGCAACAATCAAAGCAAAGCTATTCAAGATTACTTCTTTATGAGATGAGAGAGAGAAGAGAAAAGGGATCCACTAACCGTTATCTTCCGCTAATGGTTGATCCAATCTTCCCTCTTTGCTGCTTGTTCCTAGCTCCTTGCTCTTTCACCGGCCCAGCTACACAAAGATCCTGTAAAAGCACAAATAAAGGAAACTACAAGAAGCATACATCCATAACTGATTCAAGGATAAGAATAAATCAAATATACAAGCATCAATTCACCATAGAGACACATGCATATAGAAGAACCTCAAATGCTTTTATTAATAGAAGAAGTAAAGTTATGAGAGTGTTACAACCATAATAGGCCCAATCTAGCAACACCTCCCAGCAGAAAGAAATCTCTTCTTCACCTCCTTCAAAGCAATCACCCAATAGTTCTATGCACAAACCAACAACACTTCCTTACATTCACCAGATTCCAGCCCCCCTAGACCTCATGAGAGAGCTCTATATATAGGAGTTTTGGAGAAAGGATGAGTCAGCTTGAGGCTGGCATGAAGCTGACTAGTGTCCTCTCCCACTTCAGTTATACTTCAGTTCTTGAGTCCACTTGGAGTTTCTTGCTTCCACTTGGAGATCTAGATCCTCTTACTCATCACAAGGAAAATTCCCTGATCCAAGTGTCAGTTTGGAAGCTTCCTGGGCATTTGACACCTTGCAGAATGACTGTGCCACTTGGCCAATCTCGCCCAGCGCAGGTAGCCTTCATTAGATTTGACATTCAGCACAGGTACAGAGTGGAGCAGTTGACATTCAGTGCAGATGCTCAGTGGAGCAGCTGACATGATCCAGAAATAGCTTGTTTTTGAGTGTTTTCAGGTGGAGAACTGATTTTCAGTGCTGTGGTTTGCTGACCTTGTTCCTCTGGGGGTAGGAACAACATGTTTAGGGACTTTGGATCCCTCAGATTATCGACATTTCATGCCTCATGCTGTTAGGCACAAAAATGTCTATAACAGTTGCCCCCTAAAGTATGAGGTCGTTTATCGGGTGAAATTCTTTATCTGGAGGATCCGAAGTTCATTCAATCGCTGAGAGGTGCCTGTAATAAAATACAATACAATACATTATTTTTCATTCTGCTTTCATGATCTAGCTGAGGCGGGCATTCCCATGCTCAGCTTTATAAATTCATTTTGGTACATAGAACAGACGATCGTCTGGTGGTAGACTGATAATTCTCTGCTGAAATTATCATCCTTTGAGTAGGATGATCATCTGTTGCAATGAGGTACATAACAAATGTCTTTATATCCTGAATATATATATCACAGCCCGGATGGATGAAACTAGATCCGGGGTCTTCAAACTCGTTCGATCTTCACTCTAAGTACAAGTCGATCCATGTGAGAATTGCGCTGAAGTCGAACATGGAAAGACATCGCTTGATTACCGGTCAATAATGTAAACCGTTAACAAGCGCGAGAGGAATCACCAATAATGACAATGACCCTCAAGGTACTGCAGTACAATTCACGTGGTGTGAATAAAGGACTTGGCGTCGAACACCACGCAAAATCTTTGGTCGAAGGTCATTGATGTATACCTGTCGCCGGAAGTGAGAAACTTGCCATTGAGGCATGCAAGCTTCAAAGTACTGGGGGGGGTTTGTTACTAGATCAACTTCTTGGATATTGAGCTGAAGTCGACAAGAAGCGATCCGTCAAAGGAGGGCCTTAATGAATCCCACATCAATGACACGGAACAGAGCTAATGATTTTAGTGGAGGCGAAAACAATCTGTGAAATATGATTCAGGGTGGCGATCATGGGTGGATGAAGGATAATGTATGGCAGTGGATGGGACACGGTTGACTCTTTCTGAACACATCTCTTGAACATATAACGACACTGATGTGATGGATCGGTAGCATTACCCCAAATGTGGATGGTTTGGCGAGGACCATGGTGATGAGACCGGTGAATGAGACAACCCAACCCGATGTGATACGGAGGACAAAGTGTCATGTTCAAGAGCGACTTGCTACCATTAAAGCGTTGAGGTTCTCCCAATTTTTCCCCAGTCATTTCTAACCAATACCTCTTTACTTTTGTCAAGCTTGAGGAGGATAACATATGCTTGTTCTATAACCTGCCCTTCGGGCAAGCCCATCGCTATGTTTTAACGAGCCTAGCGATAGGGAAACTCGTTCTCGTCTAAAGACAAGTTTGTCGCTATTTAATCATTTTAACGAGTCTAACGACAAGGAAAACTCGGTCCTTTTCATTTTTAGAGAGTCTGAAAAGGTACAGAAAGTTAACTCCAAAATTCCTTTTTCGTCATCTAATCCCTTAAGTCCGAAAAAGTATAAAACAATACAGAAGGGATGAGTTTTCGATAACTTTAATGAGCCGAATAAAACAAGCGCTCGACCTTTTTGTGCAATAATCCCTCAGGTCCAAAAAGATTAAAATCTAGAGGAGGGATAGCTCTTCCGGTCACTTTAACGAGCTGGAAGGCCAAAACTCGGCAAACTTTTCATATTTTACGAGTCAGGAGAAAAGAGCTCAAAGAAGACTCGTCTTTTGAGGAACGAGTGATAAACAGGGATAGCAGCAGATTCCAGGTACAGGTTGGAATTTTCCAATCACGGCAGTGTCACAAGGATGGCTAAGTGAAATCACTCTTCGCAGCTGTTCCTCAAAATGGGTAAACAATCATATGGAGGTAAACGATCGGCCAAATGAACGGTGGAGGTGATGGCTGCAGCAAAACACGACCAAGGTCTTTTTACGGTTGATCAAGGTACATTCTTAATGGTTATTTACCAGGAAGTTCATTTTTTAACGAGCTTAAACTTGCTCAAAAGCTTATGTTTATTTTTTAACGAGCATGAACTATGACGCTAAAACTGCTCGGATCTCGCTTTTCTATTTTTTAACGAGCATAAATTCCGCGGTAAAACTGCTCGATTTATATGGTCAAAATTTTGATTTTTTACCATTACTAGCTTTTTTCTCTTCAAATATAGTACTGCTTTTTCAATTGCTGCAACAAACTTTGTTAGAAATGAATAATATTTGCATGAAAATGAGATTATAACCCTAATATTTCACTTTAAACTGTGTAAAAAGCCATTAAAAGGTGTTTTTACCTCTCATTTACCATTTCATTTGCATTTGGTTTGTTGGAGCTCTGGAGGTGCCTCTTCCCCCTTGATTTTCACCAGCTGATTCCGGGAGATTCTGCGGACAATTTTCGGTGCCGTCTGGACCAGGTAGGAGCTAAACCCTAGCTCTTTCTTTTCATGGTTTTCTTTTCCTGTTTTTTGCCTGTTTTCCAGTCTTTCTGAGCCCCTGGGGTTTTGCCAGGGCGCCCTAGGATCAGCGTAGGTTTCCCTTTCGAAACCTGCGCTGAAGGTCAAGCTGTCTTAAGGCAGCCTGACCCTCAGCGCAAGTGGGAGACTTCCTGCCTGCGCTGGGCTCAAAAAGACTGAGTTTTAAGGTTATTTTTGATGAATTTTTCGCCAGTTTTTCATCAAATCAGGAATTCACTCTTTCTCTTGTTTGCTTTGCAGGGAACCTTGAACAAAATGTCCCTTACATGGCGAGAACGAGAACATGAAGAGGAGGACATGATTGCCCTCCATGACCCAGTCACGGTGAACGCGCTGCGGAACTGTGGCCTGCTGAAGTTCTTCCGTATCTCTAGCATGAGAGCACAGATTTCTTTACTGCAGTATATGCTTGATGCTTGGGATCCTGTTAACCAAGTGTTCCAGATTAGGGGGAAGACCATCCCCTTGACTATAGAGGACATGTACTTCTTGACTGGGTTGTCAAGACGAGGTGCCCTCATTTCCTTATCAGGTACGGCCCGGGGGACTGATTCCACCAGAGATTATGTCCGCCAGTATTGCAGGGAAGGTTCTCAGCCGAGCAGAGACGGCAAGATTGTTATCCGTGAGATTACTGATCGGGCTCTCAGGTCCATTCTTTTCACTATTGGTAGGATGGCCAGCAGCGCAGCTTTACATGTTGCCAACAGGTCTTATATGCAGCACGCCTTGGAGTGTCTCCAACCGAAAGTATTCAACTGGTGTGATGCAGTACTTGTTCAGATGAAAAGTCAATTGACCAAGGTAAAGGACGGGAAGCTGAAGAACTTTGGATTTGGTTCTATTCTGACTACCTTCGCCTTGGAGAAAATCCCACTGATGCAGCCTCAGTACATCATACTTGACTTGCCTTCTCCGACCGAGCCACGCATGCAGAGATGGGTTGACCACATGTCTAGGCATGCAGGTCAACCTCAGATTACTTTTACTAAGGCCTTATTTAGGTGGTTCGAGCGCCAGGAGATGGCGTTTTTTGAGTATCCATATGTGGGTATGGATTTCCGAGGTGATCCGGATTTGGTGCTACCGGATGGCGAGCAGTGGGGTGCCATTGGTAATCTCTTTGACCATATTACTGTTTATTGTTCTTACTCATAATGTTGCTGTGCTTTATTCTATCAAGACTTTTAATTGTACTCTTGGGTGCATGCAGATATTGGTCCTGTTCGTCCAGCAGTTCGTCCGAGATCGCCAGCTGCTGCCCCGGCAGGGGAGCCTGCTAGGAGAGTTGTTATTCGCGATCTTGATGACACCGAGACCCTTACAGCTGTGCAGGAGCAGGTTGAGAGCCTTACTCGTGGCCTTCCAAATGTACAGATTGACGAGTTAACTTTACAGATGCAGCGGCATACCATTGGTGTGCCTAGACAATGGACTCGTCTCTTGCGCATGATTGCACAGGCCGTGACGTACTATCATGAGCACCACTAGGCTAGGGTGCCCCCTAGCATCTTTTTGAGTTTTTAGGTCATATGACCAATTTTGTCTTGGTTACAGAACATTATGTATGAACTTATATAAACAGCTTATATATTTTGATTTTCGGGTTTTATTCTGGTTGATTTACGTGATCCATATGTACAATTTTTGGTGATGTGTCTTTTTTATAAATGTTGCAAATGTCTATCTAACACATAGTTTGCTAATGAGTCAGTTAATGTGTTTAAGTTTCTTGAAATATGTTGATATTGAATTGAATCAAATCGTCTTTCCAAGATCTTAACCCTTAGGAACATGCAATAAATAGCTGGATTACGAACAGAATATATACCATTGAGTTGTAGTATTACGAGCTGTGAGTCTAGCCTGACAATTAGTCGGCGTATGCCACGTGTGATGGCATCAGAGAGTAGTTCTATCAACGCGCTACACTCAGCGATGTTATTCGTTGATTGCCCAATACATACACCTCTGAAACTTACTAACTCGTCGCTTGGATCAAAAATGGCCCAGGCTGCGGAGGACAGGTTCCGCGAACTACGACTCGCTCCGTCGGCATATCCAACACATGTCTCCAGAAGGTTCGACATCTGCAACGGAAAAAGGTGGATCACTCGACCAGAACAAACACTTTAGCGAAAACAAAATACAACAAAAGCATGCAGGTTACTATTTAAGCATAGTAACGTTTGAGGTACAACCCGTTGCGGGGCTGCGCCAGTGGAATTCCATCGTAATCCATTAACTCGTAGGCTCCTTTTGCTAACACCCTTTTAACAATATAGGGGCCCATCCATAAGCACTTGAATTTACCTGCTCCCAATTTATCGGATTCTTGGTCATAAAGCAAGACCAAATCACCTTCTGAGAAGACACAGGGTTTGACATTTTTGTCAAACTGAGACTTGACTCGTTTCTTATGAGCTTCGTTAGCCAAAGCGGCATCACAACGGGTTTCATCCAACTGGATTAATTCCAAGAAACGAGCCTCTTCTTCTGAAGTTCCGGGGAGGAGGTCGATTGCGAGTTTAAGTGATGAAATTTCGCACTGGATTGGTAAGACTGCTTCCAGGCCATACACCAATTGAAAAGGTGTGAACCCGGTTGCATTCTTTACCGAGGTCCGATAAGCCCACAAAGCTGAGTACAGGATTAGGTGCCATCTTCTTTTATGAACCCCGATCATCCTTTGCAACATACGCTTCAGGACCTTGTTGATTGCCTCAACTTGTCCGTTGGCTTGCGGATAATATGGGGTAGGGCTGTCGTGAGATAGCCCTAGCTTGGCAGCTAATTCGACCATCATGTGATTGCGAAAATGCGACCCATGATCTGTGACTATAGCCTGTGGTATGCCGAACCTGGCGACTACATGATTGAAAAAGAAAAGGGCAGCTGTTTCACCAGTGTTATCCAATGTAGGCATCGCCTCGGCCCATTTGGTAAAATAGTCAACAGCGACTATAATATACCCATGCCCCCCGGTCGAGGTGGGGTTAAATTGCATGAAATCGATGCCCCACTTGGCGAAGGGCCCAACAGCAACTATCGGCTGTAAAGGTGCGGGTGGTCGTTTGGTTTTGCTATCAAATATTTGACAAGCATGGCAACTTCTGACTGCGGTTATGCAATCTTTGAACATGGTTGGCCAGAAGTATCCTGTTCGTAAGATTCTTTGTGCTGTTGCATATCCAGACTGATGCCCCCCACACGTGCCTGAATGACAATCATTCAGGGCTTTTTCGGCCTCCTCATGGGTAAGGCACCTCCTCAGAACTGTATCGACACCACGACGGTAAAGTGTATCACCGACGATCATGTAGTCTTTTGCTTGGTATCGTATACATTTTTGTTCGGAGTGAGAGGTGTTAGGCCTGAACTTTTGGGTTTGGAGATAAACTATGATATCCCCATACCACTCATCGCTTACCGATATCAGAAACAAACTTTCGTCCACGATTGACTCTTCCGATGTTTCATCGTTGGACGATGATGGGAGATCGCACAATAATTCTGCGAAAACTAGGGCCTTCTTTGATTTGGATTTTACAAATTCCAGATCAAACTCTTGAAGGATCGCTATCCATTTTGAATATTTTCCCCCCAGCAACTGTCGTGACAGTATATAAGTCATGGGGTTGCAATCTGAGAGGATGGTAGTTTTCCGAAAGAGGACATAATGTCGAAACCTTTGAATCGCTTGAACAGCTGCAAGCGCTAGTTTTTCAACATAAGAATATTTACTTTCTGTATCGTTTAAGTTTTTACTTAAATAATAGATAGGATGTTCTATTCCATCGACTTCTTGAACTAAAACCATCGCAATGGTCGTATCCGCTGCAGCTAGATACAGGTTAAAATCTCTTTGATAGTCTGGGGCGTACATTAATGATGCTTTTACTAGACAATCTTTCAGAGCATCAAAAGAAGCTTGCGCCACTTGGTCCCAGACAAAAGGTACATCCTTTTTCAATAGAAGAGTATAACCCTTAGCAAGTTCTGCGTAATTTGGAATGAACCTCCTCAGAAAGTTTGCTTTCCCTTGGAGTTTCTGAATCTGAAGCAAATTTGAAGGTGGAGGCAAATTAATGATTGCCTGAACCTTGCAGGGGTCGAGACGAATCCTATCCTTAGAGACTACAAAGCCAAGTAAACGACCAGAACCGGCGCAAAACACACATTTGTGCGGATTGAGTCTTATCTTGTAGTGTCGGCAACGTAGAAATATCGCTCTTAAATGTTGCAGATGATCAGTCTGCTTTTGCGAATGAGCCGGAAGATCGTCGAGATAAGGTTGAACAATGTTCTTGATGTCATGGAAGGCATAATTCATCGCCCTCTAAAACGTCGCCCCTATGTTCTTTAAACCAAAGGGTAATTTTCGATAAGCAAATATGCCCCACGGACAAATAAATGCAGTCTTTGACTGGTCCTGTGGGCGGATATTTATTTGATTATACCCGGAAAATCCATCCATAAATGAAAAGATTTCACATCCGGCGCATTCATCAATTATCTGGTCGATGAAGGGTGTAGGGTAGTTGTCCTTCGGACAAGCTTGGTTTACATCCCTATAATCAACACACACTCTAATCGTCCCTTGTTTTTTCATAACAGGGACAATATTCGATACCCAATCGGTTAGGGGAACCGGGTAGATGAATCCAGCATGGACGAGTTTTTCAACTTCCGCCTTAATGGCAGCGGCTTTCTTCGGGTGCACCTGCCGAAGCCGTTGCCTTACTGGTTTGACATCAGGATACATTTTAATTTCATGTTCAACGATACTCGAGTCAATGCCTGGCATTTCATCATATGACCAAGCAAAGACATCTCTAAATTCGCGAAAAAGAGCATTATATATTTCCAGTTCTGAAGGGGAACAACCTTTGCCGACATAAATATTCTCTACAACATCTGTTTTGGTCGAGATATTTATGGCTATAGTCTCTTCAATATTGGATAGGTTTCGCTCGGAATCCACTGTATTTACAGTATTCGTTAGGAACTCAAATACTGAAGGGTGATAAAGGTCAGTTTGAGTATCTTCTTCATATTCCAGAAGAAGGGAACGATGGTGGTGATCATTCCATGGTGTCCCCTCAATCATCATTGATTGTAAGATTCCTTCGTCAGTCCCATGTACTTTCGACCAAGGATCTAATGGGGTTCCATATTCTCTAGATCTATCTACCCAAACGCTTGACGAGCGTTGATTTGGGCTCGCCTCCCATGCTTGAAACATTGATTGCTACAATATTTCTAAAGGGCTTGGGGGCAAAACCATTGAATGATCCATGTTGACCTTCGTGGAAGATATCATGTTGCAGGTTGCTACAAACAGTACATTTCCTATATAAATAGGAGGAGGTAGCGCGAAAGTTCCCATCAATGTGGGGTCTTTCAATAATCCTACTCCGATATCTTGAATTGAATGGTTGCTCTCATGGATGATGGGAATGCTTCCTGTAACTTGTGAACCATTAGGGAGGAAATTCTGTTGGTCGACGATCGTAATCCCTCCTTCAAACGGGAATGCGATCTTCCTAAAATAAGTCGACACGACAGCTGCCATGGCATAAATCCATAGTCTACCCAGTAGGATGTTATAGTCAAGATTTCCATCAATGACTTCTACATCAATTTCTACTGTCTTTCCTCCTAGTTCGACTTTCAAGTTATTAAGGATACCGTAAGGGGTATAAGTCCTTCCGTCGAAGGCTTTTAATGTCGTCGAAGATCACGACAAGGTTGGAGATCCTAAAGTTTTCCAGTAACTCATTGACATAATACATGTCGAGGCTCCCTCATCAATTATCGTTCTGTGAACAGTTTTGTTGAGTGCTTTCACTTGAATAAGGAAAGCTAGCTGAGCTGGTAACTGAGGATCATATCCCTTGTGATCAAAGGATACTAGATTGGAATCCTTAGGATCAACCCCACCAATCGCCGATAACAATGCCTGCCTTTGGGTTGGACAATTTTGTAGTACTTCAAGAGTCGACATAGCGGATGGCGATTGGGCCAAATCTTCCACTATATTATAATGCTTCGCCGCTCTGGCGCGAGGATTAAATGTCGACTTGTGTACTACACCCTTCTGCGGTTTTATTGTTAATTCAGGGATGGTGGGTGTTACAACTTCTGTCGAAGTTGTTGTCGAACTACTTGGTTGATCTTTACCTTTTTCGTTCGAGACCTGAGGATTCCCATAATCTTTGTTCCTTGTCGAAATCAAAGCATCATTCTACTGTTTCGA
Organism: Pinus tabuliformis; assembly: GCA_031772625.1. Taxonomy (NCBI): domain Eukaryota; kingdom Viridiplantae; phylum Streptophyta; class Pinopsida; order Pinales; family Pinaceae; genus Pinus; species Pinus tabuliformis. The sequence goes on from CM062819.1 coordinate 1,031,527,279, forward strand.
AACCGACAACATTAGGACTTGCGACGGGGAAGCATTTCCACTATCAACCAGATTTTGACCTGGGTTGGGAAATGGATTAGTTAACACAGCTGAGGTTTGGGAATTTTTAAAGAAACTCTTTAACTCAGCTTTGAATGGGCAATTCTTTGCGGTATGATCCTTATCATCGCATATTAGACATGGATAATTTTGTTTCCCTTTGCCAGGAGGGTTTGAAGAATCTTTTCCAGGGGATGACTCACCCTGTTTCTTCTTCTTCCCTTTGTTTTGTTTCTTCTTGCTTCCTGGTTGATTGGTTTCTTTGCCCTTATCTTCCGATACGGCATTTACTTCCGAAGCAAGAATTTCTTCTTTTGCATTTTGATTTGAATTCTTACGGGCTTTCTTTGACGAAGCCTTTATCGATTTCGCGTTTGCCGTGCCAATCATGCCGTCACCGGCATGAGAGTCACTGTTTGATTTAGGAGGGGGAGGAATTGAAAAATCTGGTCTAGGGGTGTCAGGTATTTTGTCATAGAGTGTGCCGGACTGAGTATAAACTAAGTCCAAATATTGTGCACGAGCAATAACCTGCTCCTCTGTTACGACTCCCCCCTTGGCCACATCTTCCGTAATATCCGGAAGTAACGACTTTATAAACCATTCAGCTAATAGTTGATCGGGAACATATGTTTTCACCATCCTACGACGACGACGCCACTCATGTATATGATCAGATATATGGGTAGCAGTTGTCTGTTTGAAGTTGGTTAATATTTCTGTTCCCGTTTCATACCTTATCGGTAATTGAAAGTGGGTTAAGAAAGTCGTGGCTAGGGAACTAAAATTGTCGAAAGAGGCTCTTGGCAATTCAATATACCATTTAGCCACTGGGCCTCTCAATGTCCTCTGAAAAAGGCGAAGTCTTATCGAATCGTCGTTAAGGGTGTTCGACGAACACCACAGATGAAAAGTCATCACGTGATTCGACGGGTCTTCACCTGGATTTCCATTGAATTTAGGAATGTCAGATCGAAGTTTATGAGGAATCGCTGGCCACCAAGGGGCATAAGCAATCGGATCGTTGGTTAAATGGTGTAAATCGGGTAACTCTAAAGTTGCCACGAATGGTAACTGTTGATTCAGGTTAGGCGAAGCGTAACCAGGGTACGATGGAATCGCTTGAGCAGTGGGTCTTTGCATACCAGCATAATGTAATTGATGTTGGTATGATTGATACGGTTGGTGGACTTGACCACTGTAAAGTGGTTGGTTTTGACTGTTTTGGATATACGGCTGTCCACTATTCGCAAAGATCTGCTGCTCAGAACCTTGGTACACTTGCTGGAACTGCGGTTGTTGGTATTGTACAAGCCATGGTTGTGACGCCACGTTCTGTTGCGCCATGCTAACCATTGGACCAAGGTGTGGGGTAATTGTACCCGTTTGTACTTGTGTCGTCCCACCAGTTGGTGATTGTGGTTGTGACCCATGGTCAAGCGATTGTTGCATTACAACCTGAGAAATCTGAGGTTGACATGTAACAGGTATCGCTTGAACTTGCGACACGGTTACAATAGCCGGGGTGGTTGGGATGTTCGTCACAGGTACACACTGTTGCATAGAATATACAATCCTTGGTTGTTGAGGTAGCATAGGTACCCAACTACTTGATGCAATTCCAGTATAACCAGAATACTGTTGAGAACTGCCATATGGATATCCTCCCGGAGGAGGTAATGAAAGGGCATACTGCCCCCCATATGGTAGCAATCCGGAACTCAGAGGGATTGTTAGTCCTTGAGGACTAGATGGCCCAAATTGACCTGCATGAGGATCAATCTGTCAAGTTTCAACATAAGAATTACCGGGTATTACTCCGGATGAACAAACTGGAACAGACCATACTGTCGAAATAGTCCCTTGGTGGACTCCTTCTAGCTGTTGAGAGCTAGTTGGGACAGCTGGTATGCCGGCAAACATCGTTGGAGTGACGGCAGGGGCTTCTGCTGTCGCTGTGTCATTTGACACAGTCCTAGATGATGACGGTTGTTCAGACATTTTAAGTCTATCCAATAGATTGCCTAGCGATTCTACAGGGACTTCCACTTGTGGTGGATTAACTTCTGATGAAGGAAAGAGAGTGACCCCTACTCCAAAATGAGTTGGAGTACTTGCTTGCGGATCCTCTGCAATTTCCTCTATCGCAATCAAACCCGGTGGAAGAGGAAGACCGTCAGGTCCGTAAAATATTTCTGGTGCCGAAGAAGTGGTTGTTTCGACAGCGACAATTGTTCGGGGAACAAAACTTTCTGGACCAGTTACAGATGGAACTGGTTCAGTTACACAAGTATTTGCCCCCAGACTAGGATCAGTATTACTGTCCTTCTGTGGCTGTTGAACTTCTTCTATTGAGGCAGGGTTTCCAGAAATGTTAGGAGTAACCGGAACCTCAGTTACAGTTGGAACACTTGTTCTAACTTTCAAAGGAGATTTTGAACCGGTTAAACGAGTTCGCTTTGCCCGTACTGTTTTCGATTCCGGGGACAAAGACGGTTGACTCGTAAGCCTCCGCGAACGACGGGGTTTCAATTGACTTTCTTCCACGATTGCGGATTACTCGATCAACTAAAATATTAAAAGGGGAAATTTGTGTTTCCGAATTGAATGAATTTTATTAGACGCTTTTAGACACAACTTGCTTTTTCACTTTTTAAGAGTCGAGAAAAAGCTAAAGATGACTCTAGTCTCCTTCGATGTACTAACGAGCCCGAAGTGACAAATGCTCGGTTGGAATTTTTCAGTTATAGAGTTTGAAAAAGGCCAAAAGAAACTGCTCTGGAGATCTAGGCAGAGGGTGTGCCAAACCTTTCGCAAAACCACAGAATACGTTTTACGGTACGAGTGGTCGATCTTCGTGAATGCCGTGTTCACTGCATTGCGATCAGTAGGGCGGCCGACACGGTTTCCTATTGGATAAAGGCTTTATTCCTATAGGGGTCTCCCAATATATACGCGACGGTACGTGGGAGCACAAGTCCGTATTAGTGCCACCGACTCTCAGGAGGAATCACCCACCTTCGTCGAGATCGACAGTCACTACGTTTAACGACGCCGGAACACGTCTCTAGCTTAGACCTCTAGATGTTTGTGTTATGTTTCAAAGCGTTGTTAGGTTCATTCAATATATTTTAAGTTTATCTTTTTAAAGTTTGCCTTTCAAGGTTCACCACGAGATGTATTGATCAAATTCCTAAATGCAGTCTAAGATGAGAAGCAAGCTTTTTCAATCTTTTTGACTTATGAAAATCTTAACTACTGAGGGAAAAGAGAGACAAATTCTTTTCACACAGATCAAAGAGCACTCGCTAATGCACTTTTTCCCTAAACCAACATACAAACTTATATGCAAAATGCAAAGATGCAGGTATTTCTTTTCTCTTTCTTAATGTTGGTGTAATGCAAAAAGAAAGTTGTTGTATAATTTTGAATTCAATTTCAAGTGAAAGCAAACAAGCTTGTCCAAAATCAAAAGACACCTTAAGATTTACTTGTTTCGACACTAGAAATATATAAACTCAAACCAAATGACGAAAGCAAAAGCTCAATCAGCTATGAACAACAAACAAACTAACTCTTAAGATCAAAACGACACTTTATCACAGGTCTAGATCTGAGAGGTCACAGCAAGACTAGTTCACTTTCGTTATGGGAAACTGTAAATGTACAAGAAATACACAAAGAACAGACACAGTTTCTTTATACAACCGAGGCGGAATAGTGACAAGGAAAATTGGTTTCAGATAGGCACACTGACTGGTAACAAACAGCAAAAACAAGAGTGAAAACAAGGCAAGAAACAGCAGGAAACCCCAGCAGCACAAGGCAGGACTGGTCCAACGCAGGTGGAACACTGCCTGTTTGACCTTCAGCACAGGTAGCCCCTTCGGGAACTGCGCTGAAATGCAAACAGGCTTTGTACAGCCTGCACTGAAGAACGAAACTTTCGTTTCTGGTGGTTTTCGGGTCACAGATTGCTCAAAAATTCACAGTTTTTGCTCAAATCAGAAGCTATTAGTCAAGGACACACTAAGGGATGACAAGGAGGATGAAAAGCTATCACTAAGAGCTTATTAGAATCCTTGTGGATCAGCTCTTCAAATCATAAACTTGCCCAGAAACTGAGCTAGAGTAGCTGCCCTCTACTTTGCATTTGAATGATTCAAACACGGTTCGATTCGGTACTCCCTTTGTTTATGAAATGAATAGAAAAAAACACAAACAACCAACAAGATACGATCCCCAGCGGAGTCGCCTATTTTTTGTTGGGAAAAGTATCCAATACGGAATGACCCTATCCCACTCTAAGGGTGATAGTACCTCAGCAACAATCAAAGCAAAGCTATTCAAGATTACTTCTTTATGAGATGAGAGAGAGAAGAGAAAAGGGATCCACTAACCGTTATCTTCTGCTAATGGTTGATCCAATCTTCCCTCTTTGCTGCTTGTTCCTAGCTCCTTGCTCTTTCACCGGCCCAGCTACACAAAGATCCTGTAAAAGCACAAATAAAGGAAACTACAAGAAGCATACATCCATAACTGATTCAAGGATTACAATAAATCAAATATACAAGCATCAATTCACCATAGAGACACATGCATATAGAATAACCTCAAATGCTTTTATTAATAGAAGAAGTAAAGTTCTGAGAGTATTACAACCATAATAGGCCCAATCCAGCAACACCTCCCAGCAGAAAGAAATCTCCTCTTCATCTCCGTCAAAGCAATCACCCAATAGTTCTATGCACAAACCAACAGCACTTCCTTACATTCACCAGATTCCAGCCCCCCTAGACCTCATGAGAGAGCTCTATATATAGGAGTTTTGGAGAAAGGATGAGTCAGCTTGAGGCTGGCATGAAGCTGACTAGTGTCCTCTCCCACTTCAGTTATACTTCAGTTCTTGAGTCCACTTGGAGTTTCTTGCTTCCACTTGGAGATCTAGATCCTCTTACTCATCACAAGGCGAATTCCTTGATCCAAGTGTCAGTTTGGAAGCTTCCTGGGCATTTGACACCTTGCAGAATGACTGTGCCACTTGGCCAATCTCGCCCAACGCAGGTAGCCTTCATTAGATTTGACATTCAGCGCAGGTACAGAGTGGAGCAGTTGACATTCAGCGCAGATGCTCAGTGGAGCAGCTGACATGATCCAGAAATAGCTTGTTTTTGAGTGTTTTCAGGTGGAGAACTGATTTTCAGTGCTGTGGTTTGCTGACCTTGTTCCTCTGGGGGTAGGAACAACATGTTTAGGGACTTTGGATCCCTCAGATTATCGACATTTCATGCTTCATGCTGTTAGGCACAAAAATGTCTATAACAGGTATGGAAGAGGGTTATATTGCGAGGTATTCGGGCTACGTCCTGAAAGAATTAGTGACGCTTCCAGTAGCCTGATTAAAATTGCCTCCAAGTGTAAGTGCTCCCAAACCCACTACATATAGGGAAGGATGTCATACAAATTTTCCATTAAGCTACCTACTTCCTATGGGAATGAGAGAATGTAAACTTTTGGTTGTCAAATTTGAACCCAAAACCCCTACCAAGTGTTGGGAGACAAAAAAGAGGTTATTGATAATTCATTGTCTAAGACTTACCCATTTTCATCTCATTAATGGTTTTGTCACTAGATGGTGTAGGATTTTAAGTTCCCTAAAAAGACAACTTCTATGTTTCAAAAATGAAAATAACCACGACGAATTATGTGTTTCCTACACTCATGGTCCTAACCTAAAATATAAATTATTTTGTGGCTCTTTGGGGAATTTAGGGGGTTCAAGTTAAGGTAGTTTTTAAAATGGTCTTTGCTTTGCTTAGGGTGTGTCAAGATGTAAATTTGAAATAAACTAAGTGCAAAGTTTCCAAAAGGGGATACCATTTGGACAAAGTTTAAGTGAATTTATTCTCTAAGGTGATGATGTGTGCAAGGTGAATGGTGAACATACAAAGTGTGAATTGCAATGATGTGGATTGAAGGTGATCCTTTAAAAAGTTGCTAATTACACTATGTTATTTTATTCGTTTCAAAAATAAAAAGATGTGTGGATGATGGGCCACTTACCTTTCCTAATTATGCTATGTGAGCATATAGGGAGATGTAAAATGAGTGCTTTGAGAAACATTTTGGATCCCCCCACAGGTTTTCCATAAGGGTGCAAGGGAGGGAGGACCTACTCTCTTTCTTACTTACACCAACTTCTAGTCCCAAAAATGAAACTTAATGGGAAAAACAAGTAAAAACAATGTGTGGATTAATCCCACTTACTTATTTCTTAGTCAAGTTATGTGTAATGTTCCAATTAAAAGGAAGATGGTAGGTAGTATTTCAGAACTGTTTCAGATCTCCACATAGGTTCGCCTCAACGATGCAAGGTAGGGAGGGCCTACTCTCATTCTTAATCACACTACTCCTAGTCGCAACATGAAAATTTTTAAAGTAAATATAAGGAAATTACTCTATTTATGATGATTAGAAAAGCTTAATTAAAGCTTATCTAATTTGTAAAAAATTACAAGAGTGAATGCAAGTCACTAAAGGCTGTGAAAATAATCAATAAGAGGAAATTACAATGATAATTTTGGTTTTGTATGTTTGGTGGGTTATGTTCTGCACAACCATGAGACTTGCGCTATTGTCTCTAAAAAAATTCATGAGGCCATCCCAAAAGTATTAAATGGAAGGATTTTAGGCTACAAACAACTTAAATAGAGACCCACAAAGGTTTAGGAAAATAATGTGACTAAAACCAAATCGAAATAAAATTAGAAAAGGTATGCACAACAACCAATTAGATCGAACAAGGCAAGCAAGTGGAGTTTCCATTTTGTATGGCGTGTTTGATAGCTTATGAGTCTCAAATACACCTTCCTTGTAGCTAGTTGCTTCCTAGAAGGAAATATACAAAAGATGGGTGGTGTTAGTGATTAAACATGGTCTAACAAAGTATTGGATTAAGTTGAAACAACACACTAACAAAAGTAAACTAAAACTAAACTAAATCAACATAAAACAAGCTTGTGAAGAAAAACAAATCAACAACGGAGTAGGAAAATGATCCTCTTTATTGATTGTTGGTAGTGGAAGAGTTAAAAATGAATATCAAAGACAATTGAAGAGAGTTGATTGAGAAATGGTTCCTGGTAGCTCTCAAAAAGGATTTCCCCTTCTCAATCTCTTTTGCAAGCTCTTCCTCTCTCAAAGAGGCAAATTAATTTCTGTCAAATGGTGGAACTCTCCTAGCATTGGTTTGATTGATTTCTTTGGAGTAATTTCGGTAGCATAAAAATTCACAACTTATTCTTGTTTTTAGCTCTCCATGTTCTTTCATTTATAGAAATTTTGGAAACTCTTTCCATCCTTTGGCTCATCATTGAAGTTTTTTTCCTCATAAATGAGATGATAACTACCATCCTCATATAATTAAGGCTTCTTGGGGCTTAAGGTTCAAATGTTGAACCCATCATGTCAAGAGCTTTAGTTCTTTTATATTTGTTTTCCTCCTAAGGTGCTGACTAGGATTCTAGCGACCCTCATGGCTATCAAAGAAAAAGCCATGATGTCATGAAAAGACATCTTTGGAGCACCCACGAGGGTTGATTTTTTAAGAAACTTTAGGAATAACTTTTGATTTTTTCCTTTCATAATGTTTCCATCTCAAAATGTGTTCTCTGTACTTACTACTTATTGACCATGAGTGCCTTTTGTCATGTACAATTCAGTGTACCATTTTTTCATAATAACAATCATTGTTGGAAAAATCATATTATTATAACTTGTAACTAGCACATCTACATTAGTAGTGGATGTTGAAGATTGATAGGGATCACTATTTTATAACCATATAGTTATCTACCAACCAATGGTCTATCATATGCTAGTTGTCGAAACATCTGTAAGCACATAATCAACAATGGAAAAATTAAACTATTGGATAATAGAGGTTAAACTAAGACACAATTATTGGATGTATCCTCAGCATTTAATCTTTCACCCTCCAACCTATTTTCAAAAGAGGAACACCTATTGACATGATTTTGATCGCATGAGAACATAAAATATGTTTAAATAACATAAATCTAGCTACTCTTTCTTCATCCATGTTGTAATATCCCAATTTTAATCCTTCAAATGTTTTGAACCAAATTGTAAACAAATGTTGCAATGATGATATGGAATGACCCTACGTGTAAAATATATAATGCTCATACATAGAGGTGAAGATTTAACTAGTGAATTTATTGGCATGTATTTCTAATAAATATATTTTGCATGTACCATGAAAAAGGTTTTTCATGGTATTTTTAAGAATGTAAATATTATTTCAAAATATAAAATAAAATTCCAAAGTTGGTTTTGGAAGATCATCATGTGGTAAACAAATCCACTAAAATGGATATGGAAAGTGGATCCACGGAGTTAACTGTAGAGCTATAAAAAGGGTCTCTTTCACCTCTAATTACCTTACATTAATATGTCAATCCGAGAGCGTCTGGTTATTTCAAAGAGTGACTCAATCCGAGGCTATTTGTCAGAGTAATGCTAGTAGTACAGGTTATGCAAAAATACAAGAGTAAACAAATGCTTGTCTATAACTAAGTTACTTCAAATGACTAAATCAGACACTCTTAAAGCTAGGCAACTTTATCAGTAAAGGGTTCGATAGCAATAGCCCATCCCTTTGGAAACTGATGGAAAGGAAATTAGAGCATGGACCATGGGTCTGGGAGCGAGAAAGTAAATGCCGAGGCTCACTACAACCACAGATCATCTCTCACACCAAAATAACAAATGCGAGTAAATGAAACAGTAGGTAAAAATGGAACGACAAATAAGAAATCGAGCAACAAATCTAGAATGGAACAACAATGCTTAAAATGGAACAACAATTCTGAAATGGAACAGCAATTGAATAACTAAACCTCGCGAGCAGTAATCAAGCTTTATCCTATCAACTCAAATGCACTCATTGCAATCAAACATCAATCTTTCATTCTCCAAGAAAATCAAGCAACAAGCGCTAATGGAACAACACTAATTAGTAATAAGTTATGGAACAGCATTTGGAAATCATACACACACAACAAAATTGAAAGGTAATCTGATTTAGCACCAATCGTCATCAACAGGAATTACAACTGCGTTTCAAAATGGAACAGCATTACTCATGAATCATAAAGAACACATCTTTCAAATAAATTCCACAACACGAATATACATCATAAGAGCTCCATAACAAAATAATAACAATGTTCAATTAAGTCTAATAATATTCAATCAACTCTGAAGGTATCGGTGATATAATGCAGAGTCAATATAACAGTTATTGCCTGTAAAAACCTTAATGAACGAATCTTAACAGAGCATATGATGTAACTTATAAAGCATATCAGATTACCAACTAATGACGATAAGCAAATCACGCAGAAATCAAATCGTAGTGATACAGAAGCAAGTGTCCTTCGGGGCCGGGCCCTTAGCCTCAAGGGTACACCGCTTTTTGTTAATCCAGACGCAGAGATAAGATAATCACCAAGTTTATATTAATGCATAAAACAGAAAGTACAATGAGCCAAGTTCAACGAGACTCGCTGATCAAAGTTCAATCTTTAACAGAAAGTTACATAAAAGCATAATCCCCACAAAGCTAACAGTGCCATCCCTTTATATAAGGGTGACGACGAAGATGTCTAAGCAATAAGATAAATAAAGCAGCGATCCCTCAGGATCGAAGATCCTGAGGGATTCGCTAAACTGTTAATCCTTAATCACTTCTTTTCTCCTCCGCCGAGTTGGTGCATTCTCCTCCTTTTCTGGACTGGTTTGCTTCAACCTGCTTAGCCTCGTTTGCACTTGGTCCTTCGTCAAAGGGACAACAGTTACCATGTTCTTGTCTTTTTCTTTGGAACAATAGCTCCTCGTTTTTACCCTTTCCTGCACAGGAGAATGACAACTATCAGCGGTTAAGTCTTGCATACTAATTCCACATGTTTTGTCATAATTCTTTATTGTTTTCCACATTCATGATGTAAAAGATTCACAAGTCCCACTGAAAAGCCATTGAAATGGTCATCAAAAACATACCTTTTTAGTACTCCACACACCTCCCTGCTTACCCTGTTTCATGCCCTCATGAAAGCATTGTAGATGACATGCAAAGCAGTGAGAGAATAGGCTGGAGAAGGAATCTCATGTGGAGACCTAAAGCCATGGTGATTGACTAGGTAGTCAAAGAACTGGCCTGTTTGACCTTCAGGCATCTCATATAGGGCTTGATATCCGGGTGCAGGGTGCCAGATAATTGGACTGTGGAATCTATATCCTAACCAGGATGGCCCTGTCCTCAAAATGCTTTCACCATAGAGGTTCAAACGGTTGGCAGCTAATTGAAAATTCTCATACTTAAATGGCTCCCTGAACTGGATGTTTGGATTAGATATTCGGTACCAAAATTTGGCTGCATCAATGGCGAGGTCTTTGATAGAAAGAAAATATTCTAAACTTTGTCGAATCAGTGCCTCGTGCATGGGTCCTAATGTTTCGATGACACCCGGAGTTCTCAAGAGGTTTCTATGTGCTTCCCACAACCGTACTGGGTCCCTAGGCTCAGCCCTTACCCAAAATTCTAGGCCATTTTCCTGCCTCTGGAAAGTGTTATAGGCTTTGAGCCATTTAATCTGATTAAACCCGAATGAGATGAATGCTTGCAATTGGATGTCTCCAACAAAAGGGCAAGGGTTCAGCTTAGTCTCCTGATCTAGCACGAGGTTGTGCAAATAAAATTCACATAGCAATCTCTGGACCTTCACCCCATAATGTTTACAACAATCTATAAAGTCATGGACAGTGTTAATTTGTATCGGGGCGCCTGCTTTAGCAACTTTTATTTTTAATTGTAAGTTCCGTTCCAGTAAAAACAAAGCATAGTTTTTGGCAGGGGCCCTACATGTTAAAACGTCATTGTATAAAGAACACAAGGTATCCATCTGCTTGATAACAGTATCTAGCCTACGAGTTACCTTTGCAACTTTCTCTTGTTCCTTTCGTCACCATTCAAAGGCCTGGCTTTCGGATTGGTTGACGTTCCTCAGTTGCTGTTGGAGTTCTTCATACTTCTCACAAGGGACCGTTTGTTCTCTAAGCCTTTCCATTTCTTGTTGAGCCTGTTTCAGTCCCTTGTGCAAGGTCCTTGTCTTTGGATCTCTTTTCCATGCAGCAGTGGGGGCTGGGAGTTTTACCTGAACTTTCTTATTGCGTTGTTTCGAGTTCAGAACCCTTATCACCCCCGAGGGTGGTGCCTCCTTTTGAATTTTCTTGTTGTCCGTTTCTTTTTTAAAACGAATATCAGCTTGCTAATGTTCCTTTTCAAATGGAACATCAGTCTGTCCCTCAGCATCATTTGGAACAGCAGCTAGATCTTTAGCATCATTTGAAACAACAGCTGGATCTTCAGCAGGGTTTTGATCAGCAGGGCGATTTTTGGTCCTCCGCATTTTTATCCTGCGGATTTTAACTACAGTGATCATATTTTTCTTCCCTGCGGTCTTCCTTAACCTCTACCTTGCTTTAAGGATCTTGATCTGCTGGTGGAGCTGGGCTATTATGCTCAATAACCTCCACTGTTCCTTTCGTAATTCCCTAATTTCCAATGTTTTATTAGAAGGAACAACAGGCTTTTTGCTGCATTCTGGGCCGTGACTAGTCCCTGGATCTTCCTCCTGGGGTTCTTCTTCACTGTTTTGTGCTGGATGTTCTAGGGTAGGAACCCTAAATGGTTCCGTGACTTCTTTTTCTATCCCTACTTCCTCCGAAATTTCCTTTGGTGCCTTGGGAACAGATTGTTCCCGTTCAGTGTCTCCTATCTCCTTTTCATCATGAATAGCCATATTTCCTTCTTCTGCCTCCTCTACATGTGGTTTTTTGGATGTATCTTCTTCCTGGGGTTTGCCGTAGAGGTATGATGGAGTGGAATGTTGGTCATACTCACCCATATTGGCCAATATTGTAGCCAATTCATCTTCTCCCACTGGGTCCTGTGGTGGGCTACCTACCTGCTGTCCCATTTCCTCCTCCTGCTTGGATTGTCCAGCTTCTGCCTCAGAATGCTCAGCTCTTGCTTCAGGATGCTCAGCTTCCGTTTCCGAGTGCTCAGCTGCTTCCTCATTTTCCTCTTCGGATTGCTCAGCCTCCTCGGCCTCTCCTTCCTTTTCTCCTTCAGCTTGTTCTTCTTCTACTTTTGGCCGTGAGGGTTGCTCGTTCTCAATTACCACTGGCTGGCTGGTGCTTTCCTAGAGATTTTCCAGCCTTCCTCTTATCTGGGCTAACCAGACTTCTTTTCTGCGTTTCTCTGGCTGTTCCGGTGTATTAGTGTCATGCTTACGCTTTGCTGATTCCTGGCGTGTTTCTGGTCGTTCAGATGTGCTCGCAACATGTTTTTGTTTTCCTAATTCTCTGCATTTTTCTGGACGTTCTGGTGTGCTTGTAGTATGTTTACGTTTTGGGGATGGTATTGTCGCCCTCCCCTAAATTATTGCAATTAGCTCTTCCCAGCTGCTTTGCTACTGGGTGAGGCTATGACTAACTATTAATCGAATTAATCCATGGTGGTTGACAACTGACTCTACATGCTGTGCCTTTTTTAGGCTTCGTGCGACGTCATGAAGTAATGAATTCAAAAGTGCAAGAAGATTTACAGAGGATTTCTGCTTTAGAACAGCTAAGAGTTTGAGATGTCGTGGACTTACCACATCTTTTCTCCCCTCGCAGGTGATGTAGCTTTGCACTGTTCTTGCTAATTCTGCCCAGGGTTCTCCTAGCATTGCTGGCAGGACTCCCTTCTCCTTAATTGTCAAGCTCTGGCCTTCGTCCTGGAAAATTTCCATGATCTTCTGTAATCTTTCCTTCTTTAGTGTCCATACAGGTCCGATGGCTGGTAGTCCTGAGACTTCTGCGATTATATCGTCGGTGACCGCTATCCGCTTCCCCCTTACTGTGGAGTGATCCTCCTGCAAGTTTTGCAGAAATTCCATCGCCACTGTTTCATTAGACTCCTGCAGGCGACTGAGATAAGTCAGCCACCCTGTTCTTTCTAGGATCTCCCGAGCAGCAGCGGAGACTGTCAACTCCTTTGGTTCACTTTGAATTGCTCTGCTTCCCATGGTTTCGCTGTGGATTCTTAATGGAACAGCAACTGCTTGTGCTGTTTGAAACACAGAGAGGGTAATAATCGTAGGATTTAGAAAAAACATAGAGTATGCAACAGAAATTACTTATGAACAGCAACTTGTGTAGAAAATAGAAATATCATGTCGTTAAGCCGTGCCATTCCCTAGTACACTATCTTTCCCGAATAGTGAGCTGACACATAACCCGGGGAATAATGAGGTTAACCTCCCCCCCCCACAATGCGATAGGCTGTCCCAACCATCAAAGAAAGGAGCAGCACCCGATTTGTAACCAAGTCATAAAGGAACAGCGTATGAAAATATGCCATGTTTAGAAGAATAATGAATTACCGAAATCGAGGCATAAAGTTGGATCACGTATTACGTAAGAGGCTGCTGTGATATGATGCGAGGCCAGGGGATAGGACATCTGTCATACTTGCCAAATCGCAAGTGGTCATTGTCACCTCCTTTTCCATGATTGGTGGTAATAAACGTTCATGCGATATATAAGTCGGGAAATAATGTATGATTAGTGCCTAGGATATAAGAAACAAAAGAGCATTAGTATCCTACCTATTGGTGTAACCAATGTGACTTCAATACCATTAACATTGCTCTGCTGCCGAAAGGTGTCCATAACCTTGGCAGAGTTGTTTATTTCACCCCTGGAACCATGATCCTTTATGTGCATATTAAGGAAGGTAATGTCAAAGTGTAGGCCATTATGCTGGCTTGGTAACCAGTTAGCCATAGCCATAATGCCATTCACGACGAGCGGGCGAAGAGTGGGCAGGCCGGCTCGTGATGAGACCTCCTGTTCCAAGGTTTGTTTATTTGATTACCTTTTGGACCATATCCCTAGTGTGGTGGCCATAGTGGGAATGCCACTTCACTTCCATCCTCATGATCATGGTAGGCTAGCTCTTGATGAGACCCCTTATCCTACATTTGACAACTTATAATTCATTTGTTTTTTTTTTTTTTTTTTTTTTCATAAAGCACTTTTCCTTATATATACACAAAGGGTGGTTCAGCACTCCTTAAGCGTAGGAATGGTGGAAGAAGTCTTATCATCTCAATAGGAGGATATAAACCCCTTGCTCTTATTCCTAAACAAAAATCAAAGAGGATTAAAAAGAATGGCATGATAAAGATAACCAATCAGGGAAAAATTAGTAAGACAGTGACAACAAAAGATAAGTATGTCCTTCCATTTGTCCTCTTACCAATACAGAGCCTTATAAAGATAGTGATTTATAATTTTCTGATTTCAGTACGTTGTGATTTTGTATTCATTGCATAAGTGCATAGCTGTCTCTAAAAGACTTTGAAAGAACAAGAGTAAGAAGCATCCTCAAATTTAGATCAGCAAAAGGGATAAGCTGTTTCACAAGGAGAGAAAAAGTATGCTAGAAGTGTTCCTTTTTGAGAGAATAACAACAAAGGAGCATAGGTCTCAAAAGTGCGAATGTCGTTCCTTTTGAAAAAGGAACAACAGAACACACCAATGTCGTTCCTTTCGAAAAAGGAACAACAGAAAATAAAAAAATGATATCTTTCTTGAAAAAAAGGACAGCAACACACTCAAAATGACGTTCCTTTTGAAAGAGGAACAACAAAAATCAAAATATGTTACGCCTTTGAAAAAGGGACAGAAAACACACTGCAGTACCGTTCTTTTTGAAAAAGGAAAAGCAAAAATCAAAATGTTGTTCCTTTTAGAAAAGGAATAGCAAAACAAGCAAATGTCGTTCCTTTGAAAAAAGGAACAGCAAAAATCAAGAGTGTTGTTCCTTTTGAAAAGGAACAGCAGAAAAATCAAGAGTGTTGTTCCTTTTGAAAAGGAACAACAAAAAAATCAAGAGTGCTGTTCCTTTTGAAAAGGAACAACAGAAAAATAGAGAATGTTGTTCCTTTTGAAAAGGAATAGCAGAAAAATCGAGAATGTTGTTCCTTTTGAAAAGGAACAACAGAAAAATCAAAAATGTTGTTCCTTTTGAAAAGGAACAGCAGAAAAATCGAAAATGTTGTTCCTTTTGAAAAGGAACAGCAGAAAAATCGAAAAACCAAAAATGTTGTTTCTTTTGAAAAGGAACAGCAAAAACACGCAAATGCCATTCGTTTCAGGAACGGCAAAAATCGAAATCTTTGAGCAAAAGAACACATTTAGTTCAAACATATGTACACGAACGACTTGAAGAAAAGAAATTATGTACAAATTATGAAAAGAAATGAATTCCTTAATGAATTACAGGTGAGAAAGACTTCTCTTCCTCTCCTAAAATCTCCATATTAGTGTCTCTGCGTAGCTGTTGGCACAAGGATTCCCAAGTGAGTGGTTTACGATAGAGCCAAACTCGGTGGCCATTTACTTTGAAGGCATATCCAGAACCATCAATGGTGATTAAAGTGATGGTCCCATTGTCATGTACCTTCTGGATTTCGTATGGTCCCAACCAACGAGTTTGGCATTTCCCAGGGAAGTCCTGAAACCGAGAGTCATATAACAGGGCCTAGTCTCCCTCGTGGAAGACTTTGTTTTTTATGAGCGCGTCATTCCATTTAGCTCACTGCTATTGAATCAGTGTTGTATTTTGTAGTGCAGAGAGCCTAATTTCGTTCAATTCATTGATCTGCTATAGTCGATTACTCTGTGCCTCGGTTAGATCTAAGCCAACTTCCTATGCTATTCGTAATGTTTGGATTTCAAATTCTATAGGAAAAATGGGTTGTTTTCCAAACACTAATTGATCAGGTGAGTAACTAGTGGTGCTTCTCCATGTTGTTCTATAGGCCCAGAGTGCTTCAGGTAGTCAGGAAGCCCAATCACACCTATGTGACGCAATGGTTTTCGTTAGGATTGATTCTATTACCTTATTGCTGCTTTCTACTTGTCCATTTGCCTGTGGGTGATATGGAGTAGTGATTTTATGCTGGACATGATAATTATTAAGTGTTGCAGCTAATCTATTGCCATCAAATTGTGGTCCTCCGCCTGTAATTATTTCCCTTGGAAGGCCATAACGTACAAATAGATGGAACAAGAACTGTATGACAGAGTCCTCTGTGGCTCTTCGCAATGCTTCTGCTTCAACCCATTTGGTGACATATTTTGTTGCCACCAAGATATATGTTTTCTGATTTGATGAAGGGTTGATGGGTCCAACGAAATCAAGAGCCCATCGCTCCAATGGTTCGATGACTAACTGGGGTTTCAGAGGCATCTCGTCAGCTTGGCCAGGATGTCCTGCTCGCTGGAAGCTATCACAGGCTTGGACAAATTTCTTTGCATCTCTGAAAATCGTGGGCCAATAATATCCTATCTATAATACTTTGTGTCCAGTTCTATGCTCACGAAGTGTCCCCCACATGGTCCGTCATGACAGGCTTTTAGGATGTCAAAGATTTCATCTTCTCGAACACATCTCCTGATATGCATGCCTGCCCCTGTGTGAAACAAATAGCCCCCAATCCATGAGAATCGAGTACTCTTCTGAACAATCTGTTTTCGTTCATTAGGGGTTAAGTGTTTTGGTAGTTTACCTACTGCAAGGTAATTAGCAACGTCAGCATACCAGGGTGTTCGAACGACAACAACAAATAGATGTTCGTCCAGAAATATATCTTCAATTGTTGCTGCATCAATTGGCTTTAGCATTCTTGAGAGAAAATCGGCTACAAGATTCTCTTTGCCAGGCCAGTCCTTGATTGTGATATCGAATTCTTGCAATAAGATCAACAATCTAGTTATTCTGGAATTTGTGACAGGCTTATTTGCTAAATATTTTATGGCGGAATGATCCGTATACAAGATAACAGGATAGCCTGTAATATAATGTCTAAATTTATTGACAACATGTATTACAGCTAGGAATTCTTTTTCAGTAACAGTGTAATTTAATTCAGCAGGGGATAAATTTTTGCTGATGTAATAGATAGCGTATGGTTTTTTATCCTCTTCCTGCCCAAGGACTGTGCCAATGGCTGTATCTGAGGCATCAGGTGATATCTGAAATGGCAAATCCCAGTTTGGTCCTCGAAGGACTGGAGCTATAGATACGAGCTTCTTTAAATCCTTGAAAGCACGTTCACATTTTTCTGTCCAAAGAAAATCAACGTTACCAGTTAGTGCATATAAAGGTGCAGCAATGTGTGAATAATGTTCTATAAATCGTCTATAATAACCAGAAAATCCAAGAAAGCTACGTACCTCTGTTTGAGTGGTAGGAGCAGGAATAAGCAAAATTATTTGGATTTTGGTCGAGTCTACCTGAATGCCGGCTGCTGAAACATAGTCTCCTAGAATAAGTCCTTCAGTCATCATCATGTAACATTTTTCGTGGCTTAAGCAAAGCCTGGTAGCTATGCAGCGTTGTAGGAATTTTTCTAGGGTATTTAGTGCTGGATCAAAATCATCTCCATATGGTGTAAAGTCATCCATATATACTTCAAGTCCATCATTTATTAAATCTGCAAAAATGCTAAGGATAGCCCTTTGGAATGTGGCGGGAGCATTACATAGGCCAAAAGGTAGAACTCGGTAGGCGAATGTTCCCCAAGGACAAGTGAAAGTAGTTTTGTCCTGGTCTTCAGGGGCAATCTGAATTTGATTGTATCCACTGAAGCCATCTAGGAAAGAAAAGAATTTCTTTCCTGCCAAAGTATCTAGCACTTGGTCTATGAACGGGAGAGGAAAGTGGTCTTTTTGTGTTTCTTTATTGAGTTCCCTGTAATCCACACAAATTCTCCATTTCCCATTCTTTTTTTGTACCACCACAAGCGGAGAGACCCATTTACTGTCAGAAATAGGATAAATAAAATTGACATCTAAAAGTTTCTAAAGTTCTACTTTTACCACATCCTTTAGATGAGGATTAAGTCTTCTTTGCAGTTGACGGACAGGTCTAGCATCTTTTTCTATATAAATGTGGTGTGTACACAATTGTGGGTCGATTCCTTTCATATCAGGGTAATCCCATACAAATGCTCGTTGATATTTTCTTAACAGATGGATGAGCTTAGTTTCTTGTTCAGATGTGAGGTTGGCATTGATATTTAAAGTTTTTCCCGGTTCGATTTCCACAATTTTACTATTTGCGACAGAAGTAACAGGTATTGTTTGATCATGTGTGTCTTTCAGAGGATCTTCTTCTAATTCATTATCAAATGCTGCTTCTATTATGTGACATTGTGTGCAGGATCCGGATTCAGTTTGACTAATGAAGTTGTTAATGGCATCACCTTCTATTTGATCTTTAAAATCAAGTGCCTCTTGTATAGTCAATGGAGATCTAATGTTATCAGTAAGGTATGATACAGGATACTTGTTAGTTTTAATTATTGTGACACTTGGTTGCGTTGGATGGTATAGAACTAAATTCTTGATATCATGTCCTTTGGTTATGGTCATATTTCCTTGCCGGCAACCAATGTAAGCATCGAAAGTGGCAAGCCAAGGTCTACCTAGGATTAGTGGGTGTCCATCAAGTCAGGTTTTTGGATTAATTATCAGGAAATCGATTGGATATTCCCAGGAATCTACAGAGACCATGACATCATGTAGAGTACCTTCTGGTCTAACCACAGATCGGTCAGCCAATTCTAACAAAGTAGAGGTGGGTTCTACAGATGTAATGCTGAGCTTTTGACAGGTAGTGGTTGTTAAAATATTTATTGCAGCTCCTACATCAACTAAGGCATTAGACAGGGTCTGACCGTAAATTTGAACAGTTACAATTGGATTTCCTGGGTCTTCATATTTAATGGGTGTTTCTTTCCCAGATAATAAATCAGATAAAGTACCAACTACTTGGACTCTTGGATTAGTTGTTATATTCCTCCTTGGTTTCTTTATGCACAATTCTTTGATAGTTTTTGCGTATATAGGAATGTCTTGAATGGCTTGGAGGAATGGGATTTTTATATACAAATTTTGTTGAGATTGCAACAAGATGATGGAGCTTAGTGAAAAGAGGCGCCTTCACTAAGTGGGTCCGCAGGAAAATTATGGCGCAAGTTGTATTTTTGATCCCAACAGGGATGATCATAGTATGGGTGATCATAGTGTGGGTGACCACAGTATGAGTGATCACAGTGTGGGTGACCACAGTGTGGGTGATCACAGTATGAGTGATCAAAGTCTATTTTTAGACTGGCTTCCAAAAATAGAAAAGTCAAATATTATTGTCTCATAATAATATTTGGACTACAAACTTGATCTTATTCTCTTGGAGCACTTCAGTTTGAGCTACAGATGTGGCCCATGTAGCTATCAGAAGGAAGTACGCTTTTCTTATCAGTCACTTGAGTTGTTGCATGCATGACTTCCGTTAGAACTCAATCAATTGAGTTTGGAAGGTGAGATATCCGGTGAATGCCCATACAATCAATCTCTGTACAAGAAATATTGTGTTCTCATGAATCTTAGATCCGAGGAGGTTGAGTTGGTTGCTGGTGGAATTCGAATTTGCAGCAGTGTTTTCT
The DNA here is from genome assembly GCA_031772625.1 of Pinus tabuliformis. Taxonomy (NCBI): domain Eukaryota; kingdom Viridiplantae; phylum Streptophyta; class Pinopsida; order Pinales; family Pinaceae; genus Pinus; species Pinus tabuliformis. The sequence continues at coordinate 1,031,546,967 of CM062819.1, forward strand.
TGGTGACAACGCAGCAATGTCTTTCAACGGATTGCAATTGGAGTATGCTCTTGAGGGTAGCTCAAACTATATTGCATGGAAGGACAGGATGGAGGCAGTATTGGATGATAACGGGCTGAAGGAGTTCATAGAGACGGATGTCCCAAAGCCTACTGATGCTACTCAAGCTAATGCTTGGCAAAAGAAGACCGCAAAATGTCGAAGGATTTTGTTGGAGGGCGTGAAGGATCACATTGTGTCCAGCCTCCATGGAAAGGCTGCTCCATATTTGATGTGGAAATCATTAACAGAATTATTCCAAAGCAAGAGCGATCAGAGGAAGCTGGTGCTCAAAGATAAACTCATAAACATCAAATGCGAGAAGGGTGACAGTATACCCAAGTATCTCACGAAGTTCACTCAGTGTCGAGATGAGATGGGAAGTGTGGGGGTTACTGTCGATGATGAGGACTTAGTGAGCTTGGCTCTCCTTGGTCTTCTAAAGAGTTGGCATTCCTATCAGGACTCTGTCAATGGTCGGGAGAAATTGCCAGGATGGAAAAGACTATGGTGAGATCTTGTGCAGGAGGAGATCAGGCGGAGTACCAGGGACGGATCTTCGTCAAAGGGAGCTGATGAAGAGAATTGTGCTTTGGCTGCCAAAGCAAAGAAAGGGAAGAGCAAGAAAGCTTCTCAGTCTGGTGCGAAAGGCAAGAAGCAGGATATGTCCAAGGTGAAGTGTTTTCACTGTCACCAGCACGGACACTATGCCACTAATTGTCCGCAGAAGAAGAATAACAAGCAGGGTGTTGGATCTTCAGCAGGAGAGGCTCTAGCCTCACAGTTTGAGCTTGTTTTTTCATTGATCGCATGCTTGGTTTCAAGTGTGATGGGATCGGTGTGGTTCTTGGACAGTGGTGCATCTTTTCACATGACGGGAGATAGAGATTTGTTCTCTGATCTGGAGGACAAAGATCTTGGAGTGCACATCGAGATGGGCGATGATGGTAGATACAGTGCGACTGGTATCGGTACCATTTCCTTTGAGAGGGAGTCTGGTAAACCCTTCGTATTGAAGGAAGTCATGCATGTTCCAGGATTGAAGAAGAACCTTATCTCAGTGGCGATGTTAGAAGACAAGGGGTATGATGTTGTTTTCAGCGAGGGAAAGGCTTTCCTGCGCAGCAAGACAACTGGTGAGACCTGGAAGATAGGGGTTCAAGTGAGGAACCTTTATCAGTTGCATGTAGATGGATGCGCAGCAATGGCGAGCAAGGCAGAAGGATTGGTGAGCCGGGATGATGGCGAGTTGTGGCATAGGAGATTGGGTCACCTTCACCGTGGAGCCTTGAAGATACTGCAGCAGATCACTACATGGCTTCCTAAAGGCACACTTGCACAGTCAGATCAGTGCAAGGGGTGTACTTTGGGGAAGTTTGTGAAAGCCACCTTTCACGAGAGGGATAGTCGCACCACGACGATCCTTGAGAGAATTCACACAGACGTGTGTGGACATTTCTCAGTTGCTTCGACAGAAAAACACAAGTATTATGTGATTTTTGTTGATGATTTCTCTCGTAAGTGCTAGATCATCTTCATGCAGAAGAAGAACGAGACATATTCAAAGTTCTGTGAATTCAAAGCACTGGTCGAGAAGGAGTCGGGGAAGAAGGTGAAGGCTCTTAGGAGCGATAATGGTGGTGAATACATCTCGAACAAGTTCAAGTATTTCTGCAAGGTAGAAGGGATTCGAAGAGAGCTCATAGCTCCCCATAACCCACAGCAGAATGGGGTAGCTGAGCGGAAGAACAGAACGATTACGGGTGCTGCACAGGCAATGTTGCATGATTAGGGCCTACCCCTTCACTTGTGGGTGGAAGCATGCAATACAACAGTTTATGTGCAGAACCGTTTTCCTCATAGGATACTTGGCATGAGTACACCCGAGGAGGCTTATTCTGGTAAGAAGCTTGATGTTTCTCATTTGAGGATTTTTGGTGCTAACGTTTACATGCATGTGACGAAGGATGCCAGGAAGAAGTTGGAGCCGACCGCAGAGGTTGGGATATTTGTGGGGTACACTGATACGCCCCACAACTATCGTGTGTATTTTCCAGACAGTGGTAAAACTGTTGTGCGATGGGATATAAAATTTCAGGAGGAGAAAGCCATGAAGTGTTCACTTGAGAGGGAGCTACACTTGCATGCAGATGAGGAGCTATTAGTTCCTAATGATGAGCTTCAAGACGTGGATTGGCCACAGGATGAGGTTCATGGAGTGGAAGAGACCACTCATGCAGCGCCAACCATCAGAGGGCGAAAGTGCTTGACAGAAGTTGAGCGACTAGCTCAAGATGCAGAGAAAAGTTGTAGGACCACCTACAGCCCAACGCAGGCAGAGACAGTCACCTGATCGGTACACTGGATACATCTCTCTTATGAGCAAGTGTGTTGTGACTAAGCCATCCTCTTTCAAGGAAGCTGTGTAGGATCCCGCATGGTTAGACGCCATGGTGGAAGAGTACGATTCTATTGTCAGAAACAGTGCATGGGAGATTGTTCCTAGGCCGGAAGGGAAATCAGTGGTGGGTTTGAGATGGATCTACAAAGTTAAGCAAGCAGCTGACAGGAGTGTGGAGAAGTACAAGGCAAGATTTGTTGCCCGAGGCTTTTCACAGATAGAGGGGATCGATTATGAGGAGACCTTTGCACCTGTAGCAAGGTATTCTTCCATACGGACGATTCTTGCTCTCTCAGCGCAGATGGGATGGAACATTCATCAGATGGATGTGAAGACTGCATTCCTCAATGGAGTCATTGAGGAGGAGGTGTACATTGAGCAACCCGAAGGCTTTGAGGTCTTCAGCAGCGAGTCGCATGTGTGCAGGCTCAAGAGAGCGCTGTATGGGTTGAAGCAAGCACCACGTTCTTGGTACACACGGATAGACAGCTATTTCACAGGACTTGGATTCTCCAAGAGCGAGGCGGATCCTAACCTATACCAGATTGTGGTGGAGGGTAAGTTTCTTATCATTGTACTATATGTTGATGATTTGATTCTAACGGGTGATGAGTTGTTGATACTGTCATGCAAGAAGGATCTTGCTACAGAGTTTGAGATGAAGGACTTGGGCCTCCTTCACTATTTCCTAGGATTGGAAATATGGCAGCGCAATGGTGGACTATTTGTTTCTCAGGGTAAGTATGCTCGGGAGATACTGGAGAAGTTCAACATGCATGGCTGCAAGCCTGTTGATACTCCTCTTCCTGGAGGTTGGAGGAAGGAGGATGCCACTTCGAGAGAAGAAGTGGATGCCACTGTTTATCGACAGTTGGTGGGGTCACTAATGTATTTGGTCAATACACGACCTGATATATGCTATGTAGTTAACCAGCTTTCACAAGCTATGGTTAAGCCTACCAAGCTCTTCTGGAAGGCGGGCAAGCATGTATTGCACTACTTGAGAGGCACATCGGGATATGGTTTATGGTACAGACAGGAGGATGAGGTGAAGCTATGTGGCTTCGCGGATTCAGATTGGGCAGGGAGCCCAATGGACAGAAAGAGCATAGCAGGAGGGGTCTTTAGTATTGGATCGACAGTAGTTTCTTGGTACAGCAGGAAGCAGAGATCCGTGGCACTCAGTTCAGCGGAGTCCGAGTATATGGCAGCAAGTTTGGCTGCATGCGAGGCTATATGGATGAGGAAGATCCTGGTTGGTTTGTTTGGTTCTCATTTGGATCCTACTGTGATTTACTGTGATAACCAGAGTTTCATTAAACTCTCAGCTAATCCTGTATTTCATGATAGATCTAAGCATATTGACATCAGGTACCATCATATCAGAGATTGTGTGCAGCAGAGGATCATGTTGCTTTCATACATTCCAACGGAGGATCAGGATGCTGATATTCTGACGAAGGCTCTCACCAGGAGCAAATTCGAGTACCATCGAGGTAGGATAGGGGTTGCTGATAATCCATATCTTGTCAAGAGGGAGTTTTGATATTACGACAAGATGATGGAGCTTAGTGAAAAGAGTCGCCTTCACTAAGTGGGCCCGCAGGTAAATTATGGTGCAAGTTCTATTTTTGATCCCAGCAGGGATGATCACAGTATGGGTGATCACAGTGTGGGAGACCACAGTATGAGTGATCACAGTGTGGGTGACCACAGTGTGGTGATCACAGTATGAGTGATCAAAGTCTATTTTTAGACTGGCTGTCAAAAATAGAAAAGTCAAATATTATTGTCTCATAATAATATTTGGACTATAAACTTGATCTTATTCTCTTGGAGCACTTCAGTTTGAGCTACAGATGTGGCCCATGCAGCTGTCAGAAGGAAGTACGCTTTTCTTATGAGTCAGTTGAGTTGTTGCATGCATGACTTCAGTTAGAACTCAATCAATTGAGTTTGGTGGAGTTGATTGTGGAGTTGATGGAGTTGTGTTCAGTTTGACTTGGTTAAACTAGTTGTAGTTAGTCTAACTGCAAATAGACTAATGATGAGTTGTTAAACTAATTATTAACTCATAATACAACTATAGAATACATCAGTTAACTCAGTTGCATGTCAGTGCATGTTCAGTTCAGCAGGGACAGGTGTTAAAGAATCAGATTGCTATCAGTTGTGACTATAGTTGTGCATCAGATCTTGCACAATCAAGGGATTCAGTATGCCAATGAGTTTGCTCATGTATTTGCCTAGTATTGTAGCATGTGCTCACATCTAACACAGTGTGAGTGATTCTTTACAGGTGAAATACGAGTTTGGTAAACCATTCTCATCAGTTCTTGAGTAGGTATTGAGCTGGAGAGGCAGGCAAGCAGTGGAATAGATTTGGAGATCAGATCTGAGCTGTATTGTGTGTAAGAGGTGGAGCTGGTACTGATTTCTTGTGATAAGCATTGTACTTTGTAATGTTACATGTTCTCAATCATTAATATACAGATAGTGTGGGGTTTTTAGCGAGATGCTTTCCCCGGGTTACATACTGTGTTAATGTGTGAATGCTCTTGATGTTTTATTGTTATTGATGTTGCTATATTGATGATCAACATAGAGGAGCTTATGTATTGTGTATGTATTCCGCAATAGTACATGATCAGGATAATTTATATTGAATATGTGTTAAATTATTCAAAATTTCTACTAATTTTGTAATTCTCCTAGAATTTCAAAGTCAGGATACTGTAAAGGTCGAGGTATGACTAACCGTTCTGGGAACGGAGGAGAGGATGTGGTTTCTTGATTATGAGTCTGCTGCTTATTTACATCCTCTTGTTGCAACTGATGTTCTCTTGATAACTGATCTTCAATATGAACTGTTTTATCTCCCTCATTTTCAATGATACGTCCAGATCGTAATTGAAGATCGTTACACTCCCGCAGGTCAGGTTCTATTTCTGGTGATTCTATGATTTGAAGAGATTGGACTGGTCTGTTATTTGGATTGGGATTGGGTTGGGCTGGGAGTTGCGGTCTCAGATTAGACTGGGGATTTTGTTGTAAAGATGGCAGAGTAGGTTGAGGGAGCGGAATAGTTCCTACTGGCTGTTGCATCGGTCTTTGCCAGTTTTTCTGCCAGGGTGAACTTTGTGAAGTAGGGGGAGTCCATTGCGGAGGATATGGGCTATTTTGCCAATATGGTGGAGTGTAAGGGAAATTCGACCAACCAGATTGGCTTGGCTGATTCATCCACGGGTTTGAAGAAGGAAACGATGGTGGTGACGAGTTTGAAAATGGGGGTTGGGACTGATTTTGCCACATATTATATTGTTGAGCATTATATTGTGGAGGCTGAAAAGAAGAGGTTGGGTCTAGAAAAATACTAGATTGTCTTGGCTGCCACTGGCGGCGCTGGTTGATCAAGTACACCGATTCTGGTTCTTCCTCTGCTTCCTTATATACTGATTTTAATCCAGGAAGTGAGGGGCAGCTTTTCGTAAGATGATCTTTTGTACAGATGACACATGTTTGGACTGTATCCAGTGGACACTCCTTGTGACTATGTTTTTTTCTACATCGGGGGCAGAAAATTGCCAAATTCTGTTCTGCCTCCATCTGCTTCTGTTTGGCCTGCATAATATCAAGTTGTGTAGTTAGTGTCCCTAGAATATCAGTTTTAAAATTTTCTAATAAATTTCCAATCTCCACACGTGTTACTCCTTCTGTTGATATTTTGTTGTCTCTTGCAAACCGATCATATTCTGTCGATTTTATTCTTGTGCTACCTCTCGAACTCCTGATACATAAATCAATAATGTCAGCAAAATTCTCTTGATAAATATCCCATTTTCCCATGATGTTTAATGTTTCAATCCACTGTTCCTTCATGCCCCTCATCAATGCAGTTTTTAACACATGATCAGGTAAAGGTAGTGATGCATAAGGATATCTTTGTAAATTGTACTGAAAACGTTCCACATATTCTTCTAATGTTTCGTTCTGTTTGGCTATCATTTGGAATATTTCGTCTTTCAATTCTCTAGACCTACAATAATCCTGATATTTTTTTAAGAAGGATTCCTTCATTTGATCCCAATTGTTGATGACCCCACCACCTAGTCCCATAAACCATCTTAAAGCAGCCCCCTTTAATGTAGAGGAGAATAATTTCAATTTCCAGGGATCGGTGGTGTAATCATATCCCCTGCACACCACATCAAATTCGAATAAAAATGCATCTGGATCTTCTAATGTGAGACCGTGAAATATAGGGATATGTTGAAGAGGGATAGCTTTCATGGGCGCATTTGCCGCATAATCCACTATAGGATATTGTAATGTAGAGGTTTGAGTATTTGGCTAGTTCTAAGCCATAGGATCGAATATATGCAAATAACCTTCTGGGATATCTAGGAGGGTATTCCTAGGTTGAGAGGGAATGATTTTAGCAGGGATAGTTTTAATGGCACTTCCTTTATCTGGGATAAGGGGAATACCTGATGTCTGAGGAGATTGGACTCCTTCAACAATGATTTTCACAGCGCTCCCCTTATCTGGGCTATTTAATGGCTGATCCGTTCCAATGGGATATTTTGGTTCCTCGGTTTCCCCTGTCTCTCCTTCTCCTTCACAAAAGTTGTTGAAATTCCCTTCCTGCAATAGTTGTGGAGTAGAATTTTCAATTTCTTGAAAGTCCTGCTCTTCAGTTTGACTATGCACCTCAGCAAAGGCTATAGATGGTGATCCTGTGGCCTGAAGGGAACTAGTAGGTTGTTTAGAAATAATTTTCCTGGGACCTACTGATGGCTGAGATTTTGTTTTCTTATAGATTTCGTCTATGAAAGTTGTTCGGCCAAGGGTCACCAACCCCTTAGCTTTTTTGGGTTTGGGTGGAAGCTTAATATTCTTTTCTGGTTTTTTCTGCTTAGTCATGCACTCAAATGAACTACTAAATTCTATTCAAACAAAGCAAGAACAAATCTGTTAGGAAAGCGGACAGTGGAGCAGGGCTTTTACATGCTCCGCATGCAGGTTCTTACCTTCCGTTTTTAAGATCCAACTCTTCCCTAGCAGGTTCGTACACTACTCGGAAAAAGACAAATGGCTACACCCTTTCCCCAGCAATGGCGCCAAAATGTAGAGCTATAAAAAGGGTCTCTTTCACCTCTAATTACCTTATATTAATATGTCAATCCGGGAGCGTTTGGTTATTTCAAAGAGTGACTCAATCCGAGGCTATTTGTTAGAGTAATTCTAGTAGTACAGCATTCTGCAAAAATACAAGAGTAAACGGATGCTTGTCTATAACTAAGTTGCTTCAAATGACTAAATCACACACTCTTAAAGCTAGGAAACTTTATCAGTCAAGGGTTCGACAGCAATAGCCCATCGCTTTGGAAACTGATGGAAAGGAAATTAGAGCATGGACCACAGGTCTGGGAGCGAGACAGTAAATGCCGAGGCTCACTACAGCCACAGATCGTCTCTCACACCAAAATAACAAATGCGAGTAAATGAAATAGCAGGTAAAAATGGAACGGAAAATAAGAAATTGAACAACAAATCTAGAATGGAACAACAATGCTTAAAATGGAACAACAATTCTGAAATGGAACAGCAATCGAATAACTAAACCTCGCGAGCAGTAATCAAGCTTTATCCTATCAACTCAAATGCACTCATTGCAATCAAACATCAATCTTTCATTCTCCAAGCAAATCAAGCAGCACGCGCTAATGGAACAGCACTAATTACTAATAAGTTATGGAACAACATTTGGAAATCATACACACACAACACACTTGAAAAGTAATCTGATTTAGCACCAATCGTCATCAACAGGAATTACAACTGCGTTTCAAAATGGAACAACATTACTCCTGAATCATAAAGAACACATATTTCAGATAAATTCCACAACACGAATATACAACATAAGAGCTCCGTAACAAAATAATAACAATGTTCAATTAAGTCTAATAATATTCAATCAACTCTGAAGGTATTGGTGATATAATGCAGAGTCAATATAACAGTTATTGTTTGTAAAAACCTTAATGAACGAATATTAACAGAGCATATGATGTAACTTATAAAGCATATTAGATTACCAACTAATGACGATAAGCAAACCACGCAGAAATCAAATCATAGTGATACAGAAGAAACTGTCCTCCAGGGCCGGGCCCTTAGCCTCAAGGGTACACCGCTTTAAGTTAATCCAGACGCAGAGATAAGATAATCACCAAGTTTATATTAATGCATAAAACAGAAAGTACAATGAGCCAAGTTCAACGAGACTCGATGATCAAAGTTCAATATTTAACAGAAAGTTACATAAAAGCATAATCCCCCCAAAGCTAACAGTGTCGTCCCTTTATATAAGGGTGACGGCAGAGATGTCTAAGCAATAAGATAAATAAAGCAGTGATCCCTCAGGATCGAAGATCCTGAGGGATTCGCCAAACTGTTAATCCTTAATCACTTCTTTTCTCCTCCGCTGAGCTGGTGACTTCTCCTCCTTTTCCGGACCGGTTTGCTTCAACCTGCTTAGCCTCGTTTGCACTCAGTCCTTCGTCAAAGGGACAATAATTACCCTGTTCTTGTATTTTTCTTTGGAACAACAGCCCCTCGTTTTTACCCTTTCCTGCACAGGAGAATGACAACTATCAGTGGTTAAGTCTTCCATACTAATTCCACATGTTTTGTCATAATTCTGTATTGTTTTCCACATTCATGATGTAAAAGATTCACAAGTCCCACTGAAAAGCCATTGAAGTGGTCAACAAAAACATACCTTTTTAGTACTCCACATTAAAAAATAAACCTAAGTTTCCTATATCTCATAACCTCCATTTGTTCACCTTTTTCCCTACATAAAAACCTTACCACCAATCATAACTACAAGTGGTGATTGTTTGTTGTTATATTACTATTTCCACCTTGGGCCTTGTGGAGAACCTACTGACATCATCTAAATGAGATCAACATTTTGTGGAAGTAAAAACACAATTTTTATGCATGGTTGTCCCTTAAACATGAGCAAGGATTGTTTGGTATATTTTTTCTAATTAGCAAATAGTGGTTATCACTTATTACCCATTTACAAGTGACTACATCAAAAATTTTCTAGAATTGAAGAGTTTCAAGTAGAAAAACATAGAATAGGCTAGCTATGATCTGTGTTAAGCTTTGGGAGTTTCCAATGACATGTTTATGTAAACTCATAAGCCTTCGAACCTATCTCTAGAGCTCCTTGACCATTCTATAAAACAATGGAAATTCAAGAGGAAAAACTTCTAAAACTCATGACATCCTTACACTACCAAATTAAAGCCAAAGGGTACCTTCACCTCATCTTCAGAGTGCTACAAATTTATCCATACTTTGAGAACGAGCTTAGGGCTCAAGGGACTTGAAGGTAGTAAAACATATTAGTGGTCTCAAATAGTCTTAGTTTTTCTCCCCCTCCTATCAATTTGATTCATGTCATTTTATGATCTAATTTGGTAGACATGATCATAAATTGAGAAGATCAAGATAGGTATAGGAATACAAATTCTTTCTTTCATGTTAATTTGATTTAAGGAAGGTATATGTTGTTTCTATGTGTGGCTACAAAGTTTCAAAGATGAAATCTAACATAGGGATTTATTATGGCTTGGATACATTAGAGAAGCACCAAGTTCAAGTAATAGCTTTCCCTTTTTCATGTTTACACTGTAATATTTTATGCTAGATCTACAAGAATAAGTCATTGTTGTATATCCACCTATCACTCTCTAATATTAAATAAGTTGGAGAGATAACCATCTTATATGTAGGAGGAACTCTCTTTTAACAGAATTGGTAACTCCATTGGGGATAACCTACTTTCTTTCCTTCATTAAATAGGTTCCCTAGTTTATCTCTCTATTTCTAAGTGTTCTAGTAACTTGGAATTACTTTTTTTCTTGTTTGGGTTTTTGAAACCAGTATATATATCAAATATATGCTTGATATTTTTAATTTATAGGATTTAGTGCATCATCATGTCTATTTCCTTAAAAGAAATGATTTTTCACTTCTTGTAGTCTATAGGAATTAGTATTGCTTATTTCACATTGGTAGCCTACAACCACATCCTATAGCTAAGTTTTTGAGAAATTGACTCATATAAGTATCTTATATATGGTTTAATTTTGTCTTAGGGAGTGTAGAGGTGATTCATACATGGTCCTTTTATACTTGGAAAGCTAAGTTTTATCCCATCTATTTGGAATTTGGAATTTAAATCCTCTTAAAGTCATTTATTGTTTCTTGGTTTGGATGAACCTGATTTGGTGAGTAGTGATCTACACAATGTTCTTCTGCATTCTAGTGGTTGAATGGTAGTGCAATAGATATTGTGTCTTTAATCTATATTTAAATCATAGAACTAAAGAAAACCATGACTTTACATAGCCATTTAATCAATGGATTTGTGGTTTTTATTTGCTTACAAGACATTGACAAGCAAGTAGTGACAATAGACAATGTCTTACAACCCTAATTTTGTGTTATTAAATGTAATTTGTATTATTATTTTTAGTTTCATCATTAATTTTGCAAAAATGAAAATAAAACTATTGAATTTCATGGTTTCCTTGGGTAGAGAAATATGGGATGTTTAATTTTTTTTAAACATTGAATTTTTGTTTATTATCTCGAGAATATGAAATTTCTTTGGATTTTCTAGTATACCATTTGGAAAGTGCAACTTATTGTCTATCTTACTGAATTGATGAAAAAGGAAAAGATCTATATTCTCTCCCTTTAGGTAGAATTCATTGAAAGGAAACTTTCATTCTTCTGAATTCACATTTTTCTTTCTTCCTTTTGGTTTGAAAAAGATTCATAACATCATTGGTCCATTCTATATCCTTGAGTAATCATTAAACCATTAAAAGGGAAGCGTTGAATTTACATGTTTTTAGAAGTATTAATTGTAATTATTATTATTATTTTTATTTTCATTATTCATTTTGCAAAAATGAAAAGAAAACTATTGCATTTCATAGTTGTCTTGGGTAGAAAATTTGGGTGTGTTTAATTTTTTAGAAATATTGAATTTTTGTTTATTATCTTGAGAATATGAAATTTCTTTATATTTTCTAGTATACAATTTGGAGAGTGTAGCTTGTTGTCTATCATGTTGAATTGTTGAAAATGGAAAAGATTTATTTTCTCTCCCTTTAGGTAGAATTCATTGAAAGGAAACTTGCATTCTTCTGAATTCACATTTTTCTTTCTTCCTTTTGGTTTGAAAAAGATTCATAACATCATTGGTCCATTATGTATCCTTGAGTAATCATTAACCATTAAAAGGAAAGTGTTGAATTTATATGTTATTAGACCATTTTATTTATAGAAAAGCAATGCCGATAAGGGTTAGGGCCTTGGTGTATGTTTGGAAAGTAAATTCTCCTAGGCCATATGTTAGGTCCTTCATTATATGAAGGATCATCTTTGCATGGAAAATATTGACTTGAGGGCGAGTCAATAAGTTGTGGTCGGGCCCTATTGAGTCCTTCATTTTTTTTGTTCAATTTTGTGTAGAAAATAGTCATAGAAATAATAAAGTGGGAAGCAAAAAAATTATAGCTAGACCAAGCGGTTATTTTGGAAATTATCAAGTGAGTGTGAAAGAAGGATTGGCAATGTTAAAGTGAAAGGGATTTATTATATCAAGATAGGGAGTTAAGTTTGAAAACGTCATGGGAGTTAGATTGATCCTGTCGAAGTACATCTGTTAAGGTTGACAACATCAAAGGAATGGGTTGAAGATATATATGAATATAGCAAGAAATAGGATGAAGAGAGAGAGGCCAACATGCCGTTGGAATTCATATTCATGATATGGTTTTATATTCCTCTATTTGTAATTGAGGTTATGGTGGTATTAATGTATCAAATATAGTTGTAAATATATGGATCTATGATTATAAGTTTTGTTTTGCCTAATATTAATAAAAGGATATGGTTTGTAGGGAGATCTATTATGTAATGAGTGTGATCGATCCTTCATTTTTTGGGTCATTTTGAGAAAAAAGAGGTTTTAGCAAGAGGAAATTGAGAATAATAAAAAGGATAGCTAAAACACACAGTTATTTTGGAAATTATCAAGCAAGCATGCCAAACCAGGATTGACAATGTTAAAGCAAAAGGGAGTTAAATTGATTCTATCAAGGCACAAAGTTATGTTTAATAATGTCACGAGAGTTAGATTGATACCGCCAAAGCACGCAAGTTAAGGTTGAAAACTTTAATGGAGTGGGTTGATTGATGATGTCAATAAGGAAAATCTATTAAAGGAGTTGGAAGGAAAGTCATGGATGATATATATGCATAAAGAGAGAAATAGGATGAAGGACAAAGGCCAACATGCTATTGGAATTCATATTCATGATATGATTTTATGTTCCTGTATTTGTAATTAAGGTTTTGATGGGATTGATGAATCAAATATAGTTATAACTTTGTGGATATATGATTGTAAGCTCTGTTGGGCATAATGTTAATAAAATGAGAAATTTTATAGGGAGATCTATTGTGTAATGTGTGTGATAATTCATCTACTTGAAAATTTTTAAATTCTTATTTAATTTCATGTATAGTGACTCTCTAGTTTGCTTTGTAATGGTGGTTGTCTTATATAACTGGTAAATGTATTCACTGACCTTATAAAATCCTTTCAATACACTTAAGTTCTAGAAGCACATTGGGTGAGACCTTGTTCCCTTATGCAATATTGAAAATTCTACCATAGGCTAGGCTACAACATAACCCTATTGTTGGACCCTAAAGTAGAAACCTGGTCTGCATTATTTCTCGCCAACACCATAAAACCAAAAATAGGAAAAAATAAAAAGAGCTTAAATCCATTAATAGCAAGATGTGCTTTCTAGGAAAGAACCTCTAACATAGGTTTCAAGCATAAGGCTATATGAGGGAAGGTGGGTGATATCCATTCTCCACTTGTTAAAGTGTGTGTTGGACTACTATGTGCAAAAAGGTTTCTTGAGGTGCATGGCCACTTATGGACAATCACTTCTTGATATTTTAGTATGATTTCCCTACAAATATGTATGGTCTCACTAATGATTGTTCTTCTTAGTCACTGATAGTGAAGTGATATCCATAATGGCCATTATAATGGGACCACACATGTGAACATGGGTTAGAATTACTTGCAATACTTGAGGCAAATCATCGAAATCCTTTTTAGCTCCTTTTGAGAGTGCTTATCTTCACAAGGTACTTGTACCAATAAGGGTTGTTACATGTGGTTTTTTATAACTATCTCTTTTTTTTCCCTAAATTTACTCCATGGAAATTGGAATATTTTATTGTATATCTTGCACGATCCACTAGATGTTGGTTAACAAAAGAAATTCAAATCCCCAAGATCTAATGAAAACTAAACTTTTCATATAATGGAAAAAGAAAAGATAAGGCTATACATTACTATCCATTAATGTTCACGTAGGTTCTATATCTAATCCGAAAAATGAAGATCCCACTCCTTGATATCCTACTCTAGCTCTTTGTTCCTATCACCTGCACACATTCACAAACATACATGGAACATTTCCTTGTCTCCAAGAAAGGAAATTGAGTACATGCAAGAAGACCTAATCATGATAGAAATATTATGATCTCATGAAAAAATTTCATATAGAGAGGGACAACAAATTGATCATTTCATATAAATCAATAACATAATAAAAAAATTATTCCTTTGGTGATGGGTGGTCTACTTTGATCCCTTGACCTTTATCCTCCCTTAACTTACTCATAGACTGGGAACATATATGGAGCATGGAAGTATATATTGGTGGGTATATTCCACCATAATAAGGATCTTTAATCAATTTATCCTTCCCTTCCACCCATGAGAGGTTTTGGTTATATAGAATTTTCCTATATCCCAAAGGATGTATGTAGACACTTAGAGAAAAGAGAAGTTAGAATTTATGGCATGTGAATTGGTTGGATATGAGTCATGGATAGACTTGATGGAATTTGGACTAAGAAATGAAAAGTAATGCACAAGTTTAATGCTCAATTATGATATTTTCCCAACTCAAAATGAAATGTCTTCACAATTATGGGTTTTTTAGAATTATGACATAGTTATTATTTCATAATTAGGAAATTGTAGAAAAACAATTGTGAAGAATTTCTAAATTATGTAATTTCATCCCTATAAAGTTAAAAAACTTCCTTGTAATACCTATGGTGGTAAATACAAGTATAATATATTCCCCCTAATGTATTATATAAATGGAGAAATTTATGATCAAAATTCATTACAATCACATATTAAAATGCAAGGGAGGAGTCACGAATCAAGGAACTAGATTGGAAAAACTGTTGGCATTGACGATGCAGTTGTTGGATGTATTATTGTTGGCTGTAATTGAGGTAACAACCTTGGTCAAAATTCCATGTAATAATGTAAATAAAGGAAAAATAATAACCAAGGTCATGGGACATGTATTCCAAGCTGAGCATTGGGAAAAGCATCCTAGTGTGGGTGTTCATTTGGTTTATTATGACTAAGGAAATTGGAAAAGCCAATGACAAAGACTTTGGAAAGGAAAAGTGCCATTAATTGGAATTTTATTTATGAAAATAATTGAAATTAGGAGAAAAGGAAGGTGAAAGGTCACATGTTGCATGTGATGAGTAAAATTAAGTAAAATAATGGAAAAATGAAGAAAATAGAGGCCTCATTAATAAAAGGCTTATGAGGATTAGTTGGTACCTTTTGTCGGTTTAGTTTTGTAACTCTCTCTCTATTCTCTCTCTCTCTCTCTCTCTCTCTCACTCTTGGAAACTTAGAGAATTATTGGAGCACTATAGCATTGGATAAAGGAAAGCAAATATTAAGCAAGGAAGATAAACATCTAGTATCTATAGTGAGATTATTTGTAGGTATTGATTTGCATGTGTGATATCCTTACTAGATTTGGCATGCATGGTACATGAATTTGTGTATTTGGTTCTCTCGCTGTCATTGTCATGGGTTTTCCAGGTGTGACAATGTGCTCTAGCCTTGCCTTTCCATTTCCGAATAGCCATGGTGTGATGGGTTCTCTTTTGTTTAGTTGAGATGGATTATTGGACAGTTTCGAAACTAAGTGAGGTGGTCTCTAAAAGAAATAACACAAAGGCTGGGAATCCCTGGATCACACTGGGATTGCAATAAATACAGTTTTTGTGTGCCCTGGTGAGCTTAGGAATCCTCGACTGGTGAATTGTGGGATATATGGTAAAGCCTAGAAGCATGTTTCCTTGATTAGGTCTAGGAATCCTTGAGCAGTGAATGAAGGGATATATGGTAAAGCCTAGAGGTGTGTGCCCTCGATCAGATCTATGAATCCTTAACTAGTGAATGAAGCTATATATGGTAAATCCTGGAGGGTGGAGTCTTCATTAGGCATAGGAATCATCAATTGTTGTATGGTGGGATATACGATAAATCCTAGAGTCTAGGAGACATGAAAATTTATCATGGTGTAGTTGGAGAAATCTGATGGAATCCATGCTTGTTTAGGGCCTAGAGATGTAGTGGGGATTTTGGTAAAGCTTGAGAAAACCTGGTTTGGTTTGGTTTTGAGTCCCATATTCATGCTTGGAATATGGAACGAGGGTGATTGGTTGAAAGAAATATTTGGTTAAGACAATCTATGCTCAGATTTTCCATGGAAGTCTCATACTTGGTTGGATTTTCATTCATTAATAAGGGCTCTTCCAACTTGTTATTTGATGTATAGATGTACTAGTTTATATGTGGACTTTTCTGGTTGTTATTGTTATCACTCAAAATTTTCTCAAGGTTAAAGAAAGAAATTTCTGAGGTAACTGCAAACCTAATCATTTAGACTCAGGTTTTGGCCAACCTAAGTCCAAAGAGGGCTATCTCTTTATAATTTAACTCTATTTTGGGTGGGGTTTCAGGCTAGTTATTAGTGCTCATGATTTTTTGTTTTGATTGGGTGGTGGAATTAAGAAAATAGATGGGCAGAGCAAGTATTTAGGCCATTGGGCTATGGAGTCAATCAAGAGTGGCTGAATTGGATCTGATCAATCACTAAGGTAAGAGTTCATAGGGAAAGCTAGCACAACAAAAGCAAATCTGTAGGTTCAAATGGATGAGGTAGTCCTAACCAGGGCAAAGGGCAATGAAGGATCCTTAATCGAGATTAAGATGAAGAAAGGAAGGAGGATCAGTAGCAAAGGGAAATGAAGAATCCTTTGCTATGAACCAAAGGGGGGGTAAACTATGGAAGTCAGGGAGCAATTAAGAATTCCCAGACCAAGACAGTTTAGTAGAAAACATACAAAAAAAACAGTTAAAATAGAGAGCATTTAAGCTAATTCTGATGATATCATTCCTTGTTTACTTTTAAGATTTTGTAAGATACACATATGAATATTTATAAAATGAAGAGAAAACAATATTTAAACATGAAGAGATAATACTTATTTGTTCCAATTGTGCACAAGAATCTAGTGAAATTTCCTCAGCTTTATTTCATATCCAGCAAAACCAGTCTAGTATTGAGTACAATAGCTCCTTAGCGAAAAATAAAATGTCTACAGAAATGTATTTTAATCCACTCAAAATACTTCAAATGAAGAAGTATATCTACTAATTCTAAACTAAAATATCTTGAAGAAATATAAAGATTGGTTTTACAAATATCTTGAACTATTTTACATTAATAGAACTTAAATAAAGGACACTCAAAACTAATGAATCTATTTGACACTATGTTTATGGATTTATGGTGACAAAGAAGACCAATTCAAATTTTATAGCAACTCTTAAGTGATAATGAGGCTTCCAAGTCACTAACTGCCTCCTTCCTTTGTGCATTCTGCCCCAGAAATTCTGTAAACTTAGGGTCCAATGATACACTCGTATATCTCTATCCGAGCTAGATATGTAAAAAGTGAAAGAGGTTATTGTAGATAAGAATTTTTTTGAGATAAACCTCTGTCAGGTTCCCAAAATGCAACTCCAGATGTTAACAATATTCTATGAAAAAGGATGTAAAAAACAGGACTTTGCACAAACTGAAAAATAGGTTGTGAAGACATGCACTTATCTCACTTTTGGTAATACTTGTGTAAAACATGAGATTGGTTTTTGTATATTTTCCTTTTAGGAACAAAAAACTCCTCTAGTTTCTCAAAATACTTCTTGGATTGGCCACAATAGTTTCTATAAAACTACGACTTAAACAGGAAATTTTTGAAGAATGTATCATTTCTGCTCTGATTTCATCTTTTAACCTCAAATTTCTTTTAATTGTTTTTTAATTTTACTTTGGATAAAATTCGTTGTTGCTAGTGTAAGTGTTTTTATCTCTGTTTAACCCTTACTGCATCCAGGTTTACTTTCACTGTTCTACTTTTACCATTCTGTTTTTTCATCTGTCTTCGCTTTGACATGAATCTGCATGCTATGCTTTGTAACTATCTTCACTGCTATTTATCTTCATGCCAATTGCTTTACTTGACATGGTCTTCAATCTGATACTCTTTAACCCTAATACACTTTGATTTTTCTTTACTGTGTCCTTTTACCTTCACAGTATATTTTAGGTTTTTATTGTCTACTTCAACAGTAAATAATTTTATTTTTGTGTATATGAGCATCAGGTAGTGGATATAGGTTAAGTGCATGGATATTTTGTTCACTTATCTTGTAACTGTATTCTCTATCTGGTTGCTCTGTTTTGATTGTCAATGATTTGTGTAGTTGTTCCTTGTATAATTGTGTTCATCCTCTGAGCACAAGTTTTGAATGAGGTTTTCTATTGATTATTGGAATAAACCAGTTCTATGACTAGTATCAGAACTATTTATCCAAGATCTGATCTTAGTTTGATAACCTAAAAAATTCAATATTATTTAAGAGAACACATGTCTTCATGAAGGGTGCTTGATGGCTCTCTGACAAAGGGATAACTGGGAAAGGGGTCGCAATAGATTTTTGGATGGAAAATAGATGGTGAAATCGTGTTGTAGAGGTTCAGGGAGGTACTGGAGGGTTTCATAGGTTACATAGTCGAACGGGTGAAAACCATGAAAATACAGGTTTTCATGTTATAAGGTTTAACGGGCAGAATTTTGAAATATGGCGCGAAAGTCAATTAAATGAATGGACGGGTTGTTTATTGAAATGGCAGGGAAGCAATATTGAAGGGCCATCACACCGCTAATGAGGCATGGGCAGTCTTGAGGGAAGGCTGCCCGATTCCACTCATCGGGCACCATGTAGCACTGGGGGCCTAAGGGAAAACAACCCCAGGTGGGTAAAGTTCGGGTTTGGGGCCCGTGAAAAATGACTTATGATCATTGGATGTCGACCTTCAGATCGGATGGCGATTATGCTGCGAATTTGCATGGAGGGTAATAGGAAGGGGTCCGATGGGTTAATTGCGGTGGTATGGGATTAGTTTAGGGTTAAGGCGGGATTTAATTGGATGGATTAATTGTAATTAATTGCGGATCGATTAATTAATTCGATTTGTCAGGGTAAGGGGTTGTAATATAGTTTTTATAAAAACTAAGGGTAGGGTTATTTTACATAGGGGTTTAATAAATATACGGGAAAAAGGGTTTTATAGGGATTTAGATAATAAAGTTAATAAATTAATATGAAATGGGTGGAAAGGATTTTTACCATAAGTTTAATGTATAACACATGATTGGTGCACTTTATTCATATACACAAAATACTTAGGGTAAGATGGTTTTTATGAGTTGTTTGAGTGGAAAGGGGTTTATATGGGGGAATTCACTTTTCCTAGGTAACAAGGTATTATCCTTAGAAAAAGGGGTTTATTAGGGGAAATGAATTTTCTTTAGAGAAAATGATTTTTTTTCCTCTTAGGAAAAGGGATTTGTTTGCGAAAATGAGTGATTTGAAGGGGGTGACTGTTTATGAGGGGATTTTAATTACTTAGGACCTGTAAGTCATTGGGCTGAGGGTCTAGTCCCTCCAGAAGTCAGAGAAATGCTCTAAACCCCTTTGACTTAAGATTTTAGGTACTTAAGACTTTTTCTTGGAAATTAGTTAAGTGAAAATGTAATGAGCAAGTGAAGTTAATCATTTTGACGTTGTGAACTTTGATGCATGCTTGATTTTCACCCATACTTAGAACATTTGATGATGAAAGTGAATATTATGCTCTTATCTGATAGTCATCATAATTCTGCAACCATTTTTCTACTTACCCACCTACTCATCCTAGTACCATTTTTACTTCTCTTTATTAGGGTGCACTTAAACTGGCAAACCCTTATCAAAACCTTTTTCTTTTTCTTTTACAATGGCATTATTACTAAGTCTAACCTTATTACATCCAAGGGCTTAGATTAAACAGTTGAGCTCCTTTTATTCACTCTACCTAATCTAATTATCTGCCAAGATTAAACAGTTTGGTCAGATTTTAATTCTCTATCTATCAACATGAAATTTAAAACATGAACTAGCCAAGTTTAAACACTTTGACTGTCATGGATTGTGGCATAAAGTACAAGCTGCACACAATCTTTTATTTTACATCCAAGGTAACTAGGAGTGGCATTTGGACTTGCTCACTTTCATGGTCTTTTTCTTGGGGTTCATTTTTTCATTTTTTTCTGACCTTTTTTATTCTTTTTGCCCTTTGATTTTTCTTTTAGGGCATACCCTCTTTACATTTTTTAATTTTTTTTAGAATATGGAAAACATTTTCAGAAAGCAAAGGTATGTACATATTACAAATTTAATCTTAGTCATTCAAAAATTATGACTCCTATTGGTATAGGAACCTAACAGTTATATCCTTCTTATTTATGTTGGTTATATGTTGGTTATGAGTATGTTTTATGATAGACTTGATGTATGGATCTCATCATGCTTTGATTTTCAAATGAATGTACAATTTATACATGACCTAATATATGATAATGAAACTATTGTGATATGTAAATAATGCTTCTTTACAATTCTTAGATAAGTATGAGACCCCTATGCTAGAATATGAAGTTATGACCGACAGATTGCATATATGTGACATGTTTGACGAAATGCCTATCATGGATAGTAGGGGTCCAATCAAGTCATTGATAAAGTGTTTACATTAACACCTTTGCTCCAATGTCATTTTTTATTCCTGAAATTTTCATGAAGTTCTGGGTTGTGGCCTGAGTCCTGGTCATGAAAAAGTGGCACATAATTCAGAGTCATTAGCACAGAACTAATTGAAAAAGTTCGTAGTCACTGGCATGCACCTACTGTGGGAGTGACTTGAAGGCTTCAAGTGCATGCATGGCTTTTCATGGGAGTGATTGGCGGTCAAAATTAGTTAAATGTTAAGTTTCCTCAAGGATCACTCACCTGGAAGGGTTGGTTGGCTCCTAAAGGTTCTGTAGCATGTGTGGCAGGTCAGATTGGGTTGGTTTTGTTGGTTCCACTTCCTTAACTATACATGGTGAGTTGAGTCACATCATAGTAGCCTATCATCACATGTTTAGCCTAGTGGACCGGTTAACTTGGGTAAATGTGGGAGGAGGGTGTTATAATTGATGTCAACCAGGTAGTAGGACGATAGCTTATGTGGAAATGCATGTGTTGTAGGTGCATTGAAGATGTTTTCATTAGTTGTAGGGATTGGTGGTTGGAACCATGTATTGCAGATGATTATGTTGCTTCTCGCTTAAGTGTTTGAAAAACTTGCTATCATCTTGGGTTGTTTGGGGTTATGACAGTTGAGTGAGTGCATGAATTATGTGTAGGTTTTATTATTATGTTGATTGTGGTTATGTTGCTTGGATTGTTAGTTGCAGGGTGATTTGATAGTTTTATATGTGCTAGAAGAGTTATGGAGTAGGTTGGCAGAGGTTTGGGATACAAATTCTTTATTTTTCCCTATACTCTACCCCAACTGCACTAAGTCAGTGTTATGTGTGCGTTTGTAGGATTTTAACTTCACGGATGTAGTCTTATGAGTGTGGTTGCAACCAATATTTTGATGTTTTCTGCATGTGATTTAAGGTTAAATTATGAGTAGATCATTACCTTGGTGTTGGTATATGTGTGGAGTAGGTTTGCACCTGGTATGGGTTTGGAGATTACTATGGTACAAGTTTTCTGCGCATGGTATTTGCCCATGGTATTGGTTTGGAGATTACCATGGTACAGGTGTCCTGGGTATTGGAATAATCATGGTAATTTCCTTTGGTATTGGTTTGGATATTACCAGGGTATAGGTGTCCTGAGTATTGTCATAACCATGGTATTTTCCCATTGTATTGGTTTGGATATTTATGGAGATTATTTTGGCATGTACTTGGGTGAGAATATGGACTTTTTGGATTGATGGTGTAAGAGTGTGAGAGTGTGCTACAATGTTATGTATAGTATATTTTATATATACAACTAATTCTAGTGTGTGCTTATCATATATTTTTTTCTGATTCATATCAATGAGGCTCCTGGGTTGCTCATGTTGAGCAGGATTGAGAGCACAGTTTAAAAATGCATGAAACCTAGTTCACATGGAGGTGTTGAAGACATTGAGGCTTCATCACAGGAAATGTGTAGATAAGATGGGGGGCTTCTAGTAGACAAATCAGTACGGGAATTAGTTTCTCCAAAGTTCAGTAGAATTAGGCAAGGCTCGTTGGCTATGGTGGCTTCCAGCATATGTTTTTTCATAGAGTCGTGACGGAAGAGTCTTTCTAACTGATGATTGCTAGTAGACTACCATAGTAGTTGAGTCTTCTAGCTAGTGGGTGCTAGCTCCTCTATGTAAAAAAAAAATCAGTACTTAATAGAAGATTTGAGTAGCAACAACAACGGGTGGTTTTTACCCCTGGAGGGGACCGTTTTCCACCAGAACACTTATCTCCTTTTGTGTGAATGTTTTCTATGTTGTGCATGGTGTTTCTATGTGTTTATTTTATGCTATTTTCATAAGTTAGATGATGGTTTATTGATTCTTGGTTGTTTGGAGAAAACTATTTAAAAAGTTATTAAACCCTAATACTATTGATTCACCCCCCCAGTAGTGAGCTCATTTCCAACAATTGGTGTTAGAGTAGGGTTATCTCGATGAAGATTGATCGCTTGATAGAAGATCATGGGATTATGGCCAAGAAAAAGAGGAAATAATCACAAAATAAGAAGGGATGAAAACAAACTAAGAATGCCGCAATATTAGAAAATCCTATCATCCTAGTAAAAGGTATGGCAAACAATATTTTTAGTCATGAACATTTTATTTGTTTTTTCCCATCTAGTGATGATGATCTTAGAATGATTGAAGAAGATAACGATCGGATTTTTGAAGTTGATTCCTCAATAGGTGAGGAAGGTGTATTTCTAGTGCTGTAATCTAAAGATGAAGAGCTTAAGAGACTAATCATCCTTGAAGTAGAAAACAAATATCAAGTAAGATTGATAGAGAAGCTCGCACTGGAGAATAAATATTTGAAGGAATTCCTCCAAATCCTTGAGGAGAGCGAGATTGCATTCAAGTTAAGAAATTTCTGATCTGAAAAATTAGTTGGAGAAGGAAAAGAAGAATGAGGATGAGGTTGAGAACCAACTGAAGAATCAAATCAACAATTTTAAGAAACTAGAAATGGAAATAAAGAGAGAAGATCGAGCTTAAAAGGAGAAAATTAGGCAACTATTGAGAAACTCAAAGAAAAATGTTCCAACAAAAAACAAGAAAACCATCATCAAGGTCAGAAGCTAAAGAATGTGATAAAGAAAAACACGTGAAATGTAAGGTGTTACAGTTGTCAAAAATTTGGGCACACTTCAGGAAATTATAGAAGTAAGAAGACAAATCATTCCAAGAAAAACTTGCAACTGAATAAGGAGATTTCACAAGCAATTCCATCATTCTCCAAGAACAAAAGTTTCTTTCATGAGTATTGTTTTCTCTGTAATGATTTCAACCATAAAGGTGCTCATTGTAAAAAGCAATAATTTCTCCCATATTTTGGACATATTAGATGTTTTATTTGTGATAATCTTAGCCATATAGCCAAAGACTATAATTTGTTTCTAGAAATCATGGAGTCCAAACAATATAGAAGAAATACTAGTGCAAATGTTTCGAACATGTATCAAAGAAATTTGTAGGTGAAAACCAAGAGAATCTGGAAAATAAAGGAGAAAAAAGATAACTAAGGCCAACCTAGTCTTAGGGGGAGCATGAAGTAGAATGTGCATAACTTCAGGGGAATCTCCTCCAAGAAAATAAGGTTTGGCAAGTTTCAATTGTTTCAAAGGTTTTGTTTGATGCTCATCTCTGATATGTTTAAAGAAAAAAATGGTTAAATCAATGAATTTAATGAAAATACTACATCCATGGGTAATATAGCCCGAATAATATATAGTTGGTTTGATTTGTGAATTTTGAGCATCTGGTAGTGCTTCTAATCAATCAATGTAAAAATATTTAGCGATTTGATGGTAAGAAAAAATAGGGTTTGAATTTCATAATGCTTGTTCCTGCAATTAGAAAAAAAGAAAGCAAAACCATAAATGCACATTGCAGTAAAAGGTCAGTGCAAAGGATGTTGGTAAATCAAGGGAAGAAAGAGGTGCACTATGTTTGCAATTGATAGATCTTTCTAGTGCTAGAAATTGTGCAAATGGTGTTCTCTGATTATCTAGTATTTTTAACACAACAAAATTTCAATGTGTGCCAAAAGTCTAGACATGCAATGCACATTGTATTGGTCAACCTCTGGTTTGAGCGATGGAACTCTAGCTTAGTGGATTATTAATGTCAAGTTGGTCCATTCCTTTGGTAATCGCCTAGTCAAATGAGTATTCATTGTTCAAAATTACAACATTTATGCATTGACCTAAAGCAAGAATTAAGGTAGTGCAACAATGCATAAGAATACATTTATAGATGATGTGATTTCTAGATGAAAAGCACATGGTGAGATGTATGAAAATGAGCCTCAAGAGAAAAAGGAAATTGTGAAGACAACAATGATAATGAAGACAAAGCATGGGACTGTGAAACCATCGTTTCCACTTATTCCAACCTTGATAATCATCGTGCAAGAATATGTGCTCCTCAAAGGTTTGGTAGGTTGACGTTTTAATTCAAAATGGCATATATCACTCGAATAGATCCAAAATGTATTGTCTTGGACCCTATGTGTGGAATAAAATTAATAAATGAATAGGTTTTGGTTTTTTATTTAGTCATAGAAAGAATTTTTCAAAGGGCATATTGACCTGGAATTGAGGAGCAAAATGTTAAAGGTTAGAAACATGTTTTATGAAGGTTATGGGAAATTAAGATACCAATGTGCATTCAAAAAAAAGTTAAGATATGTGTTACAGATAATGTGAGTCCATTGTTTATATATTTACGAAGACTAAATTTCAAGGAAAAGGGCAATTATTGTGGCTAAGAATGCACATTGCAAATCATCATTTATTGAGATTTCACTTGAAGCTACAAGGTGAAAATAATAATGTTTGGCTCAAAAGAAAAAATGCAATACATTAGATTCAAGGAATCCAAGCTTGACATAAAAGAGGCACGACAATATTTTTATTCCCTTTTGTGTGAATCACATGAAATTCCCTACTCTAACTATTCAGTGCATGAAACCGTAAGTTGTAATATCCCGATACCGAGTTTTCTTGAGTAACTCCTCTCTAACAATGACCTCAGAATTATCATCAGATCAATAACCATCGATATTAGCATAAGTTTTTTGAAGATACCCATGAGCCTCTCAAGGATGGTGGGAGTTGCATCAGTCTTAGGCTCAATTAATAATGTGCATGTAGAGCCATGTAGGACTATAATTATTTTAGAGGTTAGATTCAGCTTCAAATTTAGTAGAAATGGAAGAAGACAACGGAGAGAGGCGCTATTTCTTGGGCCCTTGAGTAGCTTATTAGTCCCTGCCTCTAGCATAGCAGGGACTATAGCGTTCGATACGAGTTGACCACCTATTGAATCACTTTGACTGATTGATATATTTGGTACATTTCAAGTTTAAACCAATGTTTTAAATAAAATGTTCGGCTCAGCAAATTTTTATCCAATGCTTTTGTTTGGACGTCTTATTGCCGGCCTGACATGCCCTGATGTTATTTCAGTGAGGGTAAGTTATTTTATCCAAAGTTTCAAAAAGCTCATGCATCGACTGCCACTTGACACTTACACTTGCCACACGCCACACAGCTTGCTTACACCTGCCACACATGCTCATCCATCTTAAACTCGCCATAGGTTTATAGTGTTGGACAACCTCCCAAGCTCTGAAGAAGAGGTGCATCTGAATAGTAGTCTTACCCTACTGTGATAGAAGCATACGAAGAATCTGCCTCTTTGTTGTGGGGAAAAATGCCTATGCAGGATGATCCTATCCACCTAAGGTGTGACAGTGCCTTAGCAACGAACAGAAATAGCTATTCTAGTATTCTTCCTTTATGAATTAAGAATGAAGAGAGATGGATGGACTAACCGGTGTCTTCCGTTTGTCCCTCGATCCGGTTTCTCTTCTCTTTGGGAGTTCCCAGCTACTTGTCTTCTCGCTCACCCAGCTTCAAGAGGTTTCTGCAAGATCACAAGAAGAGAACACTACATCAAGACATAGTTTCATATTCATAACTAGTTCAGGATTAGAAATAAACTAAACATACTAATGCAATCGTACATCAAAGATACATCAGTATATAGGAGAAACCAAGATAGCTTTATTGATGAATAACAAGGTTCAGGAAGAGATACAACCCAGAGGGCTCCAATCCAGCATCTCCTTCCCAGCAAATGAAATTCCTATCTTCACCTTCCCTCAAAGAATTAAGCACCCAATGATTCCAATCTCAAACCAACAGCAATTCTTTGCAATAACAACATTCCAGCCTCCAGATCTCATGGAGGAGAGATCCATATATAGATGTTTGGAGAGAGGATGAGTCAGCTTGAGATCTGACTAGTGTCCTTTCCCTCTGTCAGTCCTTGCTTCCACTTGGAGGTTCTTGCTTCCACTTGGAGATTGAGAACCTCTTACTCATCACTAGTCGAATTCACTGAGGCAAGTGTCATTGAGGAAGATTCTGGAAGCTTCCAGGGTCTTGACACCTTATTGAATGAACTTGCCATTTGTCAATTCTCGCTCAGCACACCCTGGTAGTGCTTCTACCTGCGTTGCAGTGCAAGTCGCCAGCGCAGACTTTGCATTTCAGCGCAGACAGCTAGTGGAGCCTCTGAATTGATCCTGAATTGACTTGTTTTTGAGCAGTTTCTGGTGGAGAACTTCTGTGAATTGCTGTGGTTTGTTAGCCTTGTTCCTCTAGGGGTAGGAAAAACATGTTTAGGGACTTTGGATCCCTTAGATTATGGACATTTCATGCTTATAGCTGTAAGGCACAAAAATGTCTATAACAGTTGCCCCATAAAGTATGAGGCCGTTTATCGGGTGAAATGATTTATCAGGAGGATCCGAAGTTCATTCATTGCTGGGAGGAGACCTGTAATACAATACAATACAATACATTATTTTTCATACTGCTTTCATGATCTAGCTGAGGCGGGCATTCCCATGCTCAGCTTTATAAATTCATTTTTCTGTACATAGAACAGACAATCGTCTGATCGTAGACTGATAATTTTGATGAAATTATCATCCTTTGGGTAGGATGATTATCTGCTGCAATGATGTACATGTCAATGTCTTTATCTTTCCTGAATATATATCGCAGCCCAGATGGATGAAACTAGATCTGTGGTCTTCAAACTCGTTCGATCTTCACTCTAAGTACAAGTCAATCCATGTGAGAAATGTTCTGAAGTCGAACATGGAAAGACATCGCTTGATTACCGATCAATGAGGTAAACCGTTAACAAGCGTGAGAGGAATCACCGATAATGATAATGACCCTCAAGGTACTGCAGTACAATTCACGTGGTGTGAATAAAGGACTTGGCGTCGAATACCACGCAAAATCTCTCGGTCGAAGGTCATTGATGTACACCTGTCGCCGGAAGTGAGAAACTTGCCATTGAGGCATGCAAGCTTCAAAGTACAGAAGCGGTTGTTCCTAGATCAACTTCTTGGATAATGAGCTGATGTCGACAAGAAGCGATCCATCAAAGGAGGGCCTTAATGAATCCCACATCAGTGACACGGAACAGAGCAAATGATTTTGATGGAGGTGAAAACGATCTGATGACATATGATTCAGGGTGGCGGTCATGAAAGGATGAAGGATAATTTACGGCAGTGGATGGGACACGGCTGACTTCTCTGAACGACTTCTCTTGAACATATGGCGACACTTATGCGATGGATCGGTAGCATTACCCCAAATATGGATGGTATGGCAAGACCATGGTGATGTGGCTGGTGAATGAAACAACCCAACCCAATTGTGGTATGGAGGAAAAGTGTCATGTTCAAGAGCGACTTGCTACCATCAAAGTTTTCTTGAGTTTCTCCCAATTTTTCCCCAGTCATTGCTGACCAGTACCTCTTTATTTTTGTCAAGCTTGAGGAGGATAACATATGCTTGTTCTATAACTTGACCTTCGGGCAAGCCCATCGCTATGTTTTAACGAGCCTAGAGATAGTGAAACTCGTTCTCGTCTAAAGACAAGTTTGTCGCTATTTAATGATTTTAACGAGTCTAGCGACAAAGATAACTCGGTCCTTTTCATTTTTAGAGAGTCTGAAAAGGTACGTAAAGTCAACTCCGGAAGTCCTTTTTCGTCATCTAATCCCTTAAGTCCGAAAAAGTATAAAACAATACAGAAGGGATGAGTTTTCGATAGTTTTAACGAGCCGAGAAAAACAAGCGCTCGATATTTTTGTGCAATAATCCCTCAAGTCCAAAAAGATTAAAATCTAGAGGAGGGATAGCACTTTCGGTCACTTTAACGAGCTGGAAGGCCAAAACTCGGCAATCTTTTCATATTTTACGAGTCAGATGAAAATATCTTAAAGAAGACTCGTCTTTTGAGGAACGAGTGATGAAACGGGTTAGCAGCTGATTCCGGGAGATTTTGCGGACGATTTTCGGCGCCGTCTGGACCAGGTAGGAGCTAAACTTGAGCTCTTTCATTTCATGGTTTCTTTTCTGCATTCTGTGCCTGTCTTCCTGTTTTCCTAAGCTCCTGGGGTTTTATTGGGTCACTCTGCCATCAGCGCACCTGGTTCACTCGAAACCTGCGCTGAATGTCAAGCTGCATGAAGGCAGTTTGACCTTCAACGCAGGTGGAACATTGGCTAGTTGCGCTGGGCACAGAAAAATAGTTTTATGCACAGTTTTTGATGAAAATTTTGCCAGTTTCTCATCAAATCCAGGATCTAACTCCTCTCATGTTTTTTTTCAGAGATTATTGGAGAAAAATGACCCTTACATGGCGAGAACGAGAACATGAAGAAGAGGACATGATTGCCTTACATGACCCTGTCACGGTGAACGCGCTGCGGAACTGTGGTCTGCTGAAGTTCTTCCATATCTCTAGTATGAGACAGCAGATCTCCTTATTGCAGTATATGCTTGATGCTTGGGATCCTATCAACCAAGTATTTCAGATTAGGATCAAATCCATCCCTTTGACCGTGGTAGACATTTACTTCTTGACTGGCTTGTCGAGGCGGGGTGCCCCCATTTCTTTGTCAGGTTCGGCCCGAGGGAGTGACTCTGTGAGAGATTATGTCTGCCAGTATTGCACGGAAGGATCTCAGCCGAGCAGAGATGGCAAGATAGTTATCCGTGAGATTGCTGACAGGTCTCTCAGGTCCATTCTGTATACTATTGGTAGGATGGCCGGTAGTGTATCTCTTCATGTTGCCAACAGATCCTATGTGCAGCACGCCTTGGAGTGCCTCCAACCGAAAATATTCAACTGGTGTGAGGCAGTACTTCTTCAGATGAAAAGTCAGTTGACCAAGGTAAAGGACGGGAAGTTGAAGAACTTTGGATTTGGTTCTATTTTGACTGCCTTTGCCTTGGAGAAGATACCACTGATGCAGCCTCAGTACATTTCACTCGACTTGCCTTCTCCTACCGAGCCACATATGCAGAGACTGGTTGATCACATCTCTAGGCATGCTGGTCATTCTCATATTTCTTTCACTGATACCTTCTTTAGGTGGTTCGAGCGTCAGGAGATGGTCTATTCCGAGTATCCATATGTTGGCATGGATTTCCGAGGTGATCTGGATTTGGTACTGCCGGATGGCGAACAATGGGGCGCTATTGGTAAAATCTTCGACCATATCACTGTTTACTGTTTTTATTTGTAATGTCCTTGTGCTTTATTCTATCAAGACTTTAATCAAACTCATGTGTGGATGCAGATGTTGGTCCTGTTCGTCCAGCAGTTCGCCCGAGAGTGCCAGTCGCTGCCCCAGCAGGGGAGACTACTGGGAGGGTTATTCTTCATGACCTTGATGTGGCCAAGACCCTTACAGCTGTGCAGGAGCAGGTTGAGAGCCTTACTCTTGGCATTCCGGATGTGAGGATCGATGAGTTACCTCTACAGTTGCAACGGCATACTACTGGTGTGCCTAGACGATGGACTCGTCTCTTACGCATGATTGCACAGGCCGTGACATGTTACCATGAGCATCACTAGGCTAGGGTGCCCCCTAGCATTTTGAGTTTTTGGGTCATGCGACCAATTTTTGTCTTGGTTACAGAACATTATGTATAAACGATAAACAGCTTATATATATATATATATATATATATATATATATATATATATATATATTTTGATTTTCGGGGTTTATTCTGGTTGAGTTATATGATCCATATGTACAACATTGATGATGTGTCTCTTTTTATAAATGTCGCAAATGTCTATCTAACACATAGTTTTCTAATGAGTCGGTTAATGTGTTTAAGTTTCTGGAAATGTGTTGGTATTGAATTAAATCAAATTGTCTTTCCAAAATCTTAACCCTTAGGAACATGTGATAAATAGCTGGGTTGCGGACGGAGTATATACCATTGAGTTGTAGTATTACGAGTTGTGAGTCTAGCGTGACGATTAGTCGGCGTATACCATGGGTGATGGCATCGGAGAGTAGTTCTATCAACGCGCTATACTCAGCGATGTTATTCGTTGATTGCCCGATACATACACCTCTGAAACTTACTAACTCGCCGCTTGGATCAAAAATGGCCCAGGCTGCGGAGGATAGGTTCTGCGAACTACAACTCGCTCTGTCGGCATATCCAACACATATCTTCGAAAGGTTTGACATCTGCAATAAATGTAAAAAGGTGGATTACTCGACCAAAACAAACACTTTAGCGGAAACAAAATACAACAAAAGCATACAGGTTACTATTTAAGCATAGTAACGCTTGAGGTACAACCCATTATGGGGTTGCGCCAGTGGAATTCCGTCATAATCCATTAACTCGTAGGCTCCTTTTGCTAACACTCGTTTAACAATATAGGGGCCCATCCATAAAGAATTAAATTTACCTGCTCCCAATTTATCGGATTCTTGGTCATAAAGCAAGACCAAGTCACCTTCTGAGAAGACACGGGGTTTGACATTTTTGTCAAACTGCGCCTTGACTCGTTTCTTATGGGCTTCGTTAGCCAAAGCGGCATCACGACGGGTTTCATCTAATTGGATTAATTCCAAGAAACGGGCCTCTTCTTCTGAAGTTCCGGGGAGGAGATCAATTGCGAGTTTAAGAGACGAGATTTCACACTGGATTGGTAGGACTGCTTCCAGGCCATACACCAGTTGGAAAGGTGTGAACCCGGTCGCATTTCTTACCGATGTTCGGTAAGCCCACAAGGCCGAGTACGGGATTAGGTTCCACCTTCTTTTGTGAACTCTGATCATCCTTTGCAACATACGCTTCAGGACTTTGTTGATCGCTTCAACCTGTCTGTTGGCTTGCAGATAATACGGGGTAGAGCTGTCATGAGATAGCCCTAGCTTGGCAGCTAATTCAACCATCATGTGATTGCAAAAATGCGATCCATGATCCGTAACTATAGCCCGTGGTACGCCGAACCTGGCGACTACATGATTGAAAAAGAAAAGGGCAGCTGTTTCACCAGTGTTATCTAA
Organism: Pinus tabuliformis; assembly: GCA_031772625.1. Taxonomy (NCBI): domain Eukaryota; kingdom Viridiplantae; phylum Streptophyta; class Pinopsida; order Pinales; family Pinaceae; genus Pinus; species Pinus tabuliformis. Next base: position 1,031,578,525 of record CM062819.1, read on the forward strand.
TGTAGGCATCGCCTCGGCCCATTTGGTAAAATAGTCAACGGCGACTATAATATACCCATGCCCCCCGGTCGAGGTGGGTTTACATGTCATGAAATCGATGCCCCATTTGGCGAAAGGCCCAACAGCAACTATTGGCTGTAAAGGTGCGGGTGGTCTTCTAGTTTTGCTATCAAAAATTTGACAAGCATGGCAACTTCTGACTGCGGTTATGCAATCTTTGAACATGGTTGGCCAGAAGTATCCTGCTCGTAAGATTTTCTGTGTTGTAGCATTTCCCAATTGATGCCCCCCACACGCGCCTGAATGACACTCATTCAGGGCTTTTTCGGCCTCCTCATGGGTGAGGCACCTCCTCAGAACTGTATCGATACCACGACGGTAAAGCGTATCACCGACGATCATGTAGTCTTTTGCTTGGTATCGTATACATTTATGTTCTGAGTGAGAGGTGTTAGGCCTGAATTTTTGGGTTTGGAGATAAATTATTATATCTCCATACCACTCATTGCTTGTAGATATCAGAAACAAATTCTCGTCCACGACTGATTCTTCGGATGTTTCATCGTTGGACGACGATGGGAGATCGCACAATAATTCTGTGAAAACTAAAGCTTTCTTTGATTTGGATTTTACAAATTCCAGATCAAACTCTTGAAGGATTGCTATCCATTTTGAATATTTGCCCCCCAGCAACTGTCGCGACAATATATAAGTCATAGGGTTGCAATCTGATAGAATGGTAGTTTTCCGAAAGAGTACATAATGTCGAAATCTTTGTATCGCTTGAACAGCAGCGAGTGCTAGCTTTTCAACATAAGAATATTTGCTTTCTGTATCATTCAAGTTTTTACTTAAATAATATATAGGATGTTCAATTCCATCGACTTCTTGAACTAAAACCATTGCAATGGTCGTATCCGCTGCAGCCAGATACAGGTTAAAATCTCTTTGATAGTCCGGGGCATACATTAATGATGCTTTTACGAGAGAATCTTTCAGAGCGTCAAAAGAAGCTTGCGCCACCTGATCCTAGACAAAAGGTACATCCTTTTTCAAAAGACGAGTATAACCTTTAGCAAGTTCTGCGTAATTTGGAATGAACCTCCTCAAAAAGTTTACTTTCCCTTGGAGTTTCTGAATCTGAAGCAAATTTGAAGGTGGAGGCAGATTAATGATTGCTTGAACCTTGCAAGGGTCAAGACGAATCCCATCCTTAGAGACTACAAAGCCAAGTAAACGACCAGAACCGACGCAAAATACACATTTGTGCGGATTGAGTCTTATCTTGTAGTGTCGGCAACGTAGAAATATCGCTCTTAAATGCTGTGGATGATCAGTCTGCTTTCGCGAATGAGCCGGAAGGTCGTCAAGGTATGGTTGAACGATGTTCTTGATGTCATGGAAGGCATAATTCATTGCCCTCTGAAACGTCGCCCCTGCGTTCTTTAAACCAAAGGGTAATTTTTGATAAGCGAATGTGCCCCACGGACAAATGAATGCAGTCTTTGACTGGTCCTGTGGGCGGATATTTATTTGATTATACCCAGAAAATCCATCCATAAATGAAAAGATTTCACATCCGGTGCATTCATCAATTATCTGGTCGATGAAGGGTGTAGGGTAGTTGTCTTTCGGACAAGCTTGGTTTACATCCCTATAATCGACACACACTCTAATTGTCCCTTGTTTCTTCATAACAGGGACAATATTAGATACCCAATCAGTTAGAGGAACCCGGTAGATGAAACCAGCATGGAGAAGCTTTTCAACTTCTGCCTTAATGGCAGCGGCTTTCTTGGGGTGCACCTGCCTGAGTCGTTGTCTTACCGGTTTGACATCTGTATACATCTTAATTTCGTGTTCAACGATACTCGAGTCAATGCCTGGCATTTCATCATATGACCAAGCAAATACATCTCTAAACTCGCGAAAAAGAGCGTTATATATTTCCAGTTCTAAAGGAGAACAACCTTTGCCGACATAAATATTCTCTACAACATTTGTTTTAGTCGAGATATTTATGGCTATAGTCTCTTCAATATTGGATAAGTTTCGCTCGGAATCCACCGTATTTACAGTGTTTGATAGGAATTCAAAAACTGAAGGGTGGTAAAGGTCATGTTGAGTATCTTCTTCATAATCCGGAAGAAGGGAACGATGGTGGAAATCATTCCATGGTGCCTCCTCAATCAACATTGATTGTAGGATTCCTTCGTCGGTTCCATGCACTCTCGACCAAGGATCTAATGGGGTACCATATTCTCTAGACCTATCTACCCAAACGCTTGATGAGCGTTGATTTGGGTTCGCCTCCCATGCCCGAAACATTGATTGCTACAATATTTCTATAGGGCTTGGGGGCAAAACAATTTCATGATCCATGTTGATATCGTCTTCTGAGATCTTCGTGGAAGATATCATGTTGCAGGCTCTTACCAACGCTACTTCTCCTATATAGATTGGAGGTGGAAGTGCGAAAGTTCCCATTAATGTGGGGTCTTTCAGTAGGCCTACTCCAATATCTTGAAGCGAATGGTTGCTCCCATGGATCATTGGAATGCTTCCCGTAACTTGAGAACCATTAGGGAGGAAGTTTTGTTGGTCGATGATTGTAATCCCTCCTTGAAAGGGGAATGCAATCTTTCTAAAATAGGTCGACACAACAGCTGCCATGGCATAGATCCACGGTCTTCCTAGTAGGATGTTGTAATAAAGATTCCCATCGATGACTTCAACATCTATTTCTATCGTTTTCCCCCCTAGTTCAACCTTCAAGTTGTTTAGGATACCATATAGGGTATATGTCCTTCCGTCGAATGCTTTTAATGTTGTCGAAGATCGCGACAAGGTTGGAGATCCTAAAGTTTTCCAGCAACTCATCGACATAATACATGTAGATGCCCCCTCATCAATAATTGTTCGGTGAACAGTTTTGTTGAGGGCTTTCACTTGGATAAGGAAAGCTAGTTGAGCTAGTAACTGAGGATCGTATCCTTTGTGGTCAAAGGATACAAGATTGGAATCTTTAGGATCAACCCCAGCAATGGTCGATAACAAAGCCTGCCTTTGGGATGGACAATTTTGTAGTACTTCAAGAGTCGACATAGCGGATGGCGATTGGGCCAAATCTTCCACTATGTTATAATGCTGCGCTGCTCTGGCGCGAGGATTAAATGTCGACTTGTGTACTACTCCCTTTGGCGGTTTTATTGTTAATTCAGGAATGATGGGTGGTACAACTTCTGTCGAAGTTGTCGTCGAACTACTTGGTTGATCTTTTTCCTTGCCATTCGACAGTTGCGGATTCCGTAATCTTTGTTCCTTGTTGAAATCAAAGCATCATTCTACTGTTTTGAAACCGACAACATAAGCACTTTCGACGGGGAAGCATTTCCACTATCAACCAGATTTTGTCCTGGATTTGGAAACGGATCAGTTAACACCGCTGAGGTTTGCGAACTTTTGAAGAATTTCTTCAGCTCAGCTTTGTATGGACACTCCCTTGTCCAGTGATCCTCATCGCATATCTGACATGGATATTTCCTATTTCCAGGAGGGTTTGAAGAAGTTTTTTCAGGGGATGATTCACCCTGTTTCTTCTTCTTCCCTTTGTTTTGCTTTTTCTTGCTCCCTGGTTGTTTGGTTTCTTTGCCTTTATCTGCCGATACAGAATTTACTTCCGAAGCAAGAATTTCTTCTTTTGCATTTTGATCTGAAATCTTACGGGCCTTTTTGGAGTTGGCCTTTGTCGATTTCGCGTTTTTCGTGCCAATCATGCCATCGCCGGCATGAGAGTCATTGTTTGATTTAGGAGGAGGAGGAATTGAAAATTCCGGTCTAGGGGCGTCAGGTATTTTGTCATAGAGCATGCCAGACTGAGTATAGACTAAGTCTAGATACTGCGCACAACGATAACTTGCTCTTCCGTTATGACTCCCCCCTTTGCCACATCTTCCGTTATAGCAGGAAGTAACGACTTGATAAACCATTCAGCTAATAACTGATCGGGAACGTACGTTTTTACCATCCTACGACGAGGTCACCACTCATGTATATGATCAGATATGTGAGTGGCCGTTGTCTGTTTGAAGTTGGTTAAGATTTCCGTTCCCGTTTCATACCTTATCGGTAATTGAAAATGGGTTAAGAATGTCGTGGCTAAGGTGCTGAAATTGTCGAACGAAGCTCTAGGTAATTCAATATACCATTTAGCCGCTGGACCCGTTAACGTCCTCTGAAAGAGGCGAAGCCTTATCGAATAATCGTTTAAGGTGTTTGATGAACACCATAGATGAAAGGTCATCACGTGATTCGATGGATCTTCACCCAGATTTCCATTAAATTTAGGAATGTCTGAAGGAAGTTTGTGAGGAATCGCTGGCCACCAAGGGGCGTAAGCAATTGGATCGTTTGTTAACCGGTGTAAATCGGGTAACTCTAAAGTTGCCACGAACGGTAACTGTTGATTCAGGTTAGGTGAAGCATACCCAGGATATGATGGGATCGCCTGAGCAGTTGGCCTTTGCATACCAGCATAATGTAACTGATGTTGGTATGACTGATACGGTTGGTGGACATGACCACTGTAAAGTGGTTGATTTTGACCGTTTTGAATGTACGGTTGTCCACTGTTCGCAAAGATCTGCTGCTCAGAACCTTGGTATACTTGTTGGAATTGTGGTTGTTGATATTGCACCAGCCACGGTTGTGAAGCCATGTTCTGTTGTGCTATACTAACCGTTGGACCACGGTGTGGGGTAATTCTACCCGTTTGGACCTGTGTCGCCCCACCAGTAGGCGATTGTGGTTGAGTCACAGGGTCAAGGGGCTGTTGCATTACAACCTGAGAAATCTGAGGTTGACATACAACAGGCAACGTTTGAACTTGCGACACTGTCACAATAGCTGGTGTGGTCGGGATGTTCGACATAGGTACACATTGTTGCATAGAATACACAACCCTTGGTTGTTGAGGTAGCATAGGTACCCAACCACTTGATGTAACTCTAGTATAACCTGAATACTGTTGTGAACTCCCGTATGGATACCCTCCCGTAGGGGGTAATGAAGGGCATACTGCCCCCCATACGGTGGCAATCCGGAACTCAAGGGGATTGTTTGTCCTTGGGGACTGGATTGCCCAAATTGTCCTCCAAACAGATCACTCTGGCGAGTTTCAGCATAAGAGTTGCCGGATATTATTCCGGAGGAACAAACTGGAACGGACCACACTGTCGAAATAGTCCCTGGGTGGACTCCTTCTAGCGGTTGTGAGCTAGTTGGGACAGATGGTATGCCAGCAAACATTGTCGGAGTGACGGCAGGGAGTTCTGCTGTCGCTGTGTCATTCGACACAGTCCTAGATGTTGACGGTTGTTCAGACATTTTGAGTCTATCCAAGAGATTACCTAGCGATTCTACAGGAACTTCCACTGGTGGTAGACTAACTTCTGATGTCGAAGGAAATAGAGTGACCCCGACTCCAAAATGTGTTGGAGTACTTGCTTGCGGATCTTCTACAATTTCCTCTATCGCAATCAAACCAGGTGGAAGGGGAAGACCGTCAGGTCCGTAAAATATTTCTGGTGCCGAAGAAGGGGTTGAATCAACAGCGACAGATGTTTGAAGAACAAGACTCTCTGAACCGGTTACAGATGGAACTGGTTCAGTAACACAAGTGTTTGTTCTCAGACTAGGATCAGTATCACTGTCCCTCTGTGGCTGTTGAACTTCTTCTGTGGAGGCAGGGTTTCCAGAAATGTTTGGAGTAACCGGAATCTCAGATCTCGTTGGAACACTTGTTCTAACTTTGATAGGAGATTTCGAACCGGTTAAACGAGTTCGCTTTGTCCGTACTGTTTTCGATTCCGGAGACAAAGACAGTTGACTCCTAAGCCTCCGCGAACGACAGGGTTTCAATTGACTTTCTTCCACGATTGCGGATTACTCGATCAACCAAAATACGAAAAGGGAAAGTGTGTTTCCGAATTAAATGAATTTTTTAGATGCTTTTAGACACAACTTGCTTTTTCACTTTTAAAGAGTCGAGAAAAAGCTAAAGATGACTCTAGTCTCCTTCGATGTTTTAACGAGCTCGAAGTGAAAAATGCTCGGATGGACTTTTTCCGTTATAGAGTCTGAAAAAGGCCAAAAGGAACTGCTCTGAAGTTCTAGGTAGAGGGTGTGCCAAACTTTTCACAAAACCACAGAATACTTTTTAGGGTACGGGCGGTCGATCTTCCTGAATGCTGTGTTCAGTGCATTGCGATCAGCAGGGCGGCTGACACGGCTTCCTAAGGATAAAGGTTTTATGCCTATAGGGGTCTCCCAATATATACGCAACGGTACGTGGGAGAACAATCTGTACTGGCGTTATCGTCCCTCAGGAGGAATCACCCACCATCAGCGAGATCGACAGTCACCAGGCTTTACGACGCCGGAACACGTCTCTAGCCTAGACCTCTATGTTGTGCGTTATGTTGCAAAGTGTTGTTAAGTTCATTCAATTTATTTTAGGTTGATCTTTTTAGAAGTTTTCCTTTTGAGGTTCACCACGAGATGTATGATACAATTCCTAAATGCAGTCTAAAGATGATAAGCAAGCTTTTTATATCTTTTCAACCATGAAAATCCTAGCTACAAAGGGAAAAGAAAGACACCATCTTTTCTCAAAGAGCAATCAACACACTCTAATGCACTTTCCCTAAATCAAGCATGCAAACTATCAAGATGCAAATGCACAATGCAGGTGTTTGTTTTCCACTTTCTTAGTATTGATGCCTAAAAAGAAAGCTTTTTGTACAACTTTGAATTTGCTTTTAAATGACAAATACAAACAAGTTTACTTTTTCGAAACCAGAAAGGGTAGAAGAGAATACAACACTTTACGACTTTTGAAATGAACACTTGTTTCGACACTTAAAAGAGACAAACTCAAACCAAAAGCAAAAGTAAATGTATAATCAACTGCAAACAGCCAATGAACTCTCTCCTAAGATCACAATCAACAGATCTGAATCAAGGGCTACAGGATGACTATTTCACTCTTGCAAAGGAAAACTGTAAATGACACCACAAACACATAAAAACACTCACAGTCTTTTTGTACAAAAGGAGGCAGAATTTAAGCAGAGAAAAGGAGTTATCAGACAGGTACCTATGCTGGTTATAGGTTGCAAAAATCAGAGATCAAAACAAGGCAAAACAGAGCAGAGAACCCCAGTTGCACAAGGCCTAACTAGATCAGCGCACCCTCAACACAGGGGTTTTGACATTCAGCGCAGGTAGCCTTCACGGGACCTGCGTTGAAATGCAGAACCTCTTCACAGGGTCTGCGCTGAAGGAGAAATGAGAGTTTCTCACTGGGTTGTGGGTCACAGTTTGCTATTTAATCTACAGTTTCAGGCCAAATCAAAGCAACAAGCAAGGTACAATCAAAGGGATGCTTTGAGGAAGGGCTAAGATCTATCACAAAGGATCATCAAATCATTTGTGAATCCATTGTTCAGATCATAGACAAATCCAGTGATTGGATCAAAGCAGCAGCTGTCTACTTTGCATCTGAGAATAGCAGATGCAGTTCGATTGTTGCTGTTGAGTCTATGAAACAAACAATGATAGAAACACAAATAAAATGACTAAACAGATCTCCCCAGCGGAGTCGCCAATTTGTTGTGGGGAAAAATGCCTATGCAGGACGATCCTATCCACCTAAGGTGTGAGAGTGCCTTAGCAACAAACAGAAACAGCTATTCTAGTATTCTTCCTTTATGAATTAATAATGAAGAGAGATGGATGGACTAACCGGTGTCTTCCGTTTGTCCCTCGATCCGGTTTCTCTTCTCTTTGGGAGTTCCCAGCTACTTGTCTTCTCACTCGCCCAGCTTCAAGAGGTTTCTGCAATATCACAAGAAGAGAACACTACACCAAGACATAGATTCATATTCATAACTAGTTCAGGATTAGAAATAACTAAACATACTAATGCAATCATACATCAAAGATACATCAGTATATAGGAGAAACCAAGATAGCTTTATTGATGAATAACAAGGTTCAGGAAGAGATACAACCCAGAGGGCTCCAATCCAACATCTCCTTCCCAGCAAATGAAATTCCTATCTTCACCTTCCCTCAAAGCATTAAGCACCCAATGATTCCAATCTCAAACCAACAGCAATTCTTTGCAATAAAAACATTCCAGCCTCCAGATCTCATGGAGGAGAGATCCATATATAGATGTTTGGAGAGATGATGAGTCAGCTTGAGATCTGACTAGTGTCCTTTCCCTCTGTCAGTCCTTGCTTCCACTTGGAGGTTCTTGCTTCCACTTGGAGATTGAGAACCTCTTACTCATCACTAGTCGAATTCACTGAGGCAAGTGTCATTCAGGAAGATTCTGGAAGCTTCCAGGGTCTTGACACCTTGTTGAATGAACTTTCCATTTGTCAATTCTCGCTCAGCGCACCATGGTAGTGCTTCTACCTGCGTTGCAATGCAGGTAGCTAGTGCAGACTTTGCATTTCAGCACAGATAGCTAGCGGAGCCTCTGAATTGATCCTGAATTGACTTGTTTTTGAGCAGTTTCTGGTGGAGAACTTCTGTGAATTTCTGTGGTTTGTTAGCCTTGTTCCTCTAGGGGTAGGAACAACATGTTTAGGGACTTTGGATCCCTTAGATTATGGACATTTCATGCTTATAGTTGTAAGGCACAAAAATGTCTATAACACTCCTTAACCAGTGACTGAAGCAGTGGATTTCTACAGACTCACCTGTAGAAGAAGCGCCGAAGCAGCAAAGTTCACATCTAAAGCCTGCTATTGCAAGCACCAGACAAAGTTTGGGTCTAAATGCTAGTATTCCAAGAAGAAAGGCAAAGTCCAGGTCTAAAGCATGTTATTCTGATTCTTCCAACTTTATCAGAAATGAGAAAAACATGTGGGTAAGCTTATGCTTTAATATTTAGGACCATCCCTAAATTTCTGAGCTTTATTATTCAATGCAACTATACATTTTTTTTTAGTAATTTTTTCATGTTTCTCCATAAATTTCTAAATGTTTTTATGCATTTTTTGGCATTTTCTCCCTTAAGTTCTACATAAACTGAAACAAAAGATTTATTCGACAGGGCTCAGTCAAGCTTACCGAGCAATAAATTTCAAAACCCCAAAAATAGAGAAGCTCTAAATCTCTGTAAAATTTCCAGTTTTATCATGGTGTATGGAGCTTAACCCTCTAGTTTATGTTTTGTAAATGTTATCTACCTTCATGAATATATAAACAATAGCATTTTTTGTACCATGTTCTATAAATTCATTTCTCATTTTTACCACACAAACACTATGTTTTAACTTGACAGTAAAACACTGTAAAAATTTCAGAAATTATAGCTACGGATCGAGGGCAAGTTTTTCATTGATACTTTCTCTTGCCACTGATCAGGATAAAATACTGAAGACTCGAATGAACGGGACATTAATTCAGGATAAAATACTAATGACTCGAATGAACGGGACATAGATGAAATCTTGTAATGCCTTCCATGCGCACAATTATTCAAAAATAGAAAAGGGAGCATACCTCAGTACAAACAACCCTATGGGTTTCCTTCATGGGGATCTCTCTACAATTAACTACGTTGGACGTCGCGGGTGATGTGCTCAAGGCCTTATAGTCCTGCTACACTCCATTATTCGAACATTTCAATGAAGAGCCATAGAGGCTCAGCATACTGTCTTTTCGAAACGAAATGCTGGAATACCCGAAGGGGCCGCTCGACAGACTATCTTGCGAGAAATCACTGCCGTAAAAATCGCAATCAACCTTCAGCTCCTTCTTCGGCTTTCTCAGAAATGAGAAGCTCTTACAGCAATCCACTACGTCAGCATCCAACTCGAAAAACGTTAGGATGGATGTTTGAATTTCTTTCGCAAACATTACTAGAACCTGCAATCATGGATATTTTCTATAAATGTCTCAGAACTACAACAGATCAAGATTGGAACCTAGGGACTAGTTTTTACCATAAAAAATGATGGCAAAACAAAGTTCTTAAAGCTAGTTTTCCAAAAGAAGTTTCGCTCGATAGAAACTCGTGGATTGGTCTAGTTCTGCCATAAAATTGACCTATAAATGTGGATGTATTTCACTGCGTGTTGTTGGGAAAAGTATCCAATACGGAATGACCCTATCCCACTCTAAGGGTGATAGTACCTTAGCAACAATCAAAGCAAAGCTATTTGAGATTACTTCTTTATGAGATGTAAGAGAGGGGAGAAAGAGATCCACTGACCGATGTCTTCCGCTAATGATTGATCCAATCTTCTCTCTTTGCTGCTTGCTCCCAGTTCCTTCCTCTTTCACTGGCCCAGCTACACCAAGATCCTGCAAAATAACAAGAGAGGGAAACTACAAGAAGCATACATTCATAATTGATTCAAGGATTAGAATAAATCAAATACACAAGTATAACAACACATCATTGAGACACATGCATATAGAAGAACCTCAAATGCTTTATTAATGGAAGAAGTAAAGTTCAGGAAGTGATACAACCATAAGAGGCCCAATCCAGCATCACCTCCCAGCAGAAAGAAATCTCCTCTTCACCTCCTTCAAGCAAATCACCCAATAGTTCTATACTCAAACCAACAGCACTTCCTTACATTCACAAGATTCCAGCCTCCCTAGACCTCATGAGAGAGCTCTATATATAGGAGTTTTGGAGAAAGGATGAGTCAGCTTGAGGCTGGCATGAAGCTGACTAGTGTCCTCTCCCACTTCAGTTATTCTTCAGTTCTTGAGTCCACTTGGAGTTTCTTGCTTCCACTTGGACATCTAGATCCTCTTACTCATCACAAGGCGAATTCCCTGATCCAAGTGTCATTTTGGAAGCTTCCTGGGCATTTGACACCTAGCAGAATGACTGTGCCACTTGGCCAATCTCGCCCAGCGCAGGTAGCCTTCATTGCTTTTGACATTCAGCACAGGTACAGAGTGGAGCAGTTGACATTCAGCGCAGATGCTCAGTGGAGCAGTTGACATGATCCAGAATTAGCTTGTTTTTGAGTGTTTTCAGGTGGAGAACTGATTTTCAGTGCTGTGGTTTGCTGACCTTGTTCCTCTAGGGGTAGGAACAACATGTTTAGGGACTTTGGATCCCTTATATTATTGACATTTCATGCTTCATGCTGTAAGGCACAAAAATGTCTATAACAGTTGCCCCCTAAAGTATGAGGTCGTTTATCGGGTGAAATGCTTTATCAGGAGGATCCGAAGTTCATTCAATCGCTGAGAGGTGACCTGTAATAAAATACAATACAATACATTATTATTCATTCTGCTTTCATGATCTAGCTGAGGCGGGCATTCCCATGCTCAGCTTTATAAATTCATTTTGGTACATAGGACAGACGATCGTCTGATGGTAGACTGATAATTCTCTGCTGAAATTATCATCCTTTGAGTAGGATGATCATCTGCTGCAATGATGTACATATCAAATGTCTTTATATTTCCTGAATATATATCGCAGCCCGGATGGATGAAACTAGATCCGGGGTCTTCAAAACTCATTCGATCTTCACTCTAAGTACAAGTCGATCCATGTGAGAATTGCGCTGAAGTCGAACATGGAAAGACATCGCTTGATTACCGGTCAATAATGTAAACCGTTAACAAGCGCGAGAGGAATCACCAATAATGACAATGACCCTCAAGGTACTGCAGTACAATTCACGTGGTGTGAATAAAGGACTTGGCGTCGAACACCACGCAAAATCTTCTGGTCGAAGGTCATTAATGTATACCTGTCGCCGGAAGTGAGAAACTTGCCATTGAGGCATGCAAGCTTCAAAGTACTGGGGGGGTTGTTCCTAGATCAACTTCTTGGATAATGAGCTGAAGTCGACAAGAAGCGATCCATCAAAGGAGGGCCTTAATGAATCCCACATTAGTGACATGGAACGGAGCTAATAATTTTAGTGGAGGTGAAAACAATCTGTGAAATATGATTCAGGGTGGCGATCATGGGTGGATGAAGGATAATGTATGGCAGTGGATGGGACACGGTTGACTCTTTTTGAACAACATCTCTTGAACATATAACGACACTGATGTGATGGATTGGTAGCATTACCCCAAATGTGGATGGTTTGACGAAGACCATGGTGATGAGACCGGTGAATGAAACAACCCAACCCAATGTGATACGGAGGAAAAAGTGTCATGTTCAAGAGCGACTTGCTACCATTAAAGCTTTGAGGTTCTCCCAATTTTTCCCCAGTCATTTCTGACCAGTACCTCTTTATTTTTGTCAAGCTTGAGGAGGATAACATATGCTTGTTCTATAACCTGCCCTTCGGGCAAGCCCATCGCTATGTTTTAACGAGCTTAGCGATAGGGAAACTCGTTCTCGTCTAAAGACAAGTTTGTCGCTATTTAATCATTTTAACGAGTCTAACGACAAGGAAAACTCGGTCCTTTTCATTTTTAGAGAGTCCGAAAAGGTACATAAAGTTAACTCCAAAATTCCTTTTTCGTCATCTAATCCCTTGAGTCTGAAAAAGTATAAAACAATATAAAAGGGATGAGTTTTCGATAACTTTAACGAGCCGAATAAAACAAGCGCTCGACCTTTTTGTGTAATAATCCCTCAGGTCCAAAAAGATTAAAATCTAGAGGAGGGATAGCTCTTCCGGTCCCTTTAACGAGCTGGAAGGCCAAAACTCGGCAAACTTTTCATATTTTACGAGTCAGGAGAAAATATCTCAAAGAAGACTCGTCTTTTGAGGAACGAGTGATAAACAGGGATAGCAGCAGATTCCAGGTACAGGTTGGAATTTTCCAATCACGGCAGTGTCACAAGGATGGCTAAGTGAAATCACTCTTCGCAGTTGTTCCTCAAAATGGGTAAACAATCATATGGGGGTGAACGATCGGCCAAATGGAATGGAGGTGGCAGGTGCAAACACGACCAAGGCTTTTATGGCTAATAAATTTACGATCACAATGGTTATTTACCGGAATAGGTTCATTTTTTAATGAGCTTAAACTCTGGAGGAAACTATTGCTCACGCTTTTCTATTTTTTAACGAGCATAAATTCCACGGTAAAACTGCTCGATCTTCGCTTTTCTATTTTTTAACGAGCATAAATTCCACGGTAAAACTGCTCGATTATATGGTCAAATTTTGATTTTTTACCATTACTAGCTTTTCTCTTTTCAAGTATAGTACTGCATTTTCAATTGCTGCAACAAACTTTGTTAGAAATGAATAATATTTGCATGAAAATGAGATTATAACCCTAATATTTCACTTTAAACTGTGTAAAAAGCCATTAAAAGGTGTTTTTACCTCTCATTTACCATTTCATTTGCATTTGGTTTGTTGGAGCTCTGGAGGTGCCTCTTCCCCCTTGATTTTCACTAGCTGATTCCGGGAGATTCTGCGGACGATTTTCGGCGCCGTCTAGACCAGGTAGGATCTAAACCCTAGCTCTTTCTTTTCATGGTTTCTTCTTCCTATTTCATGCCTGTTTTCCAGCATTTCTGAGCCCCAGGGGTTTTGCAAAATCGCCCTAGTTCCAGCGCAGGTTCCTCTTTCGAAACCTACGCTGAAGGTCAAGCTGCCTTAAGGCAGCCTGACCCTCAATGCAGGTGGGAGGCTCTCTGCCTGCGCTGGGCTCAAAAACTGAGTTTTTTAGGTCATTTTTTGATGATTTTTTCGCCAGTTTCTCATCAAAATCAGGAACTTACTCCTTCTCTTGTTTGCCTTGCAGGGAACTTTGAACAAAATGTCTCTTACGTGGCGAGAACGAGAACATGAAGAGGAGGACATGATTGCCCTCCATGACCCTGTCACGGTGAACGCGTTGCGGAACTGTGGCCTGCTGAAGTTCTTCCGTATCTCTAGCATGAGAGCACAGATTTCTTTACTGCAGTACATGCTTGATGCTTGGGATCCTGTTAACCAAGTGTTCTAGATTAGGGGAAAGGCCATCCCCTTGACCATAGAGGACATGTACTTCTTGACTGGACTGTCAAGACGAGGTGCCCCCATTTCCTTGTCAGGTACGGCCCGGGGGACTGATTCCACCAGAGATTATGTCCGCCAGTATTGCAGGGAAGGTTCTCAGCCAAGCAGAGACGGCAAGATTGTTATCCGTGAGATTACTGATCGGGCTCTCAGGTCCATTCTGTTCACTATTGGTAGGATGGCCGGCAGTGCAGCTCTACATGTTGCCAACAGGTCTTATATGCAGCACGCTTTGGAGTGTCTCCAACCGAAAGTATTCAACTGGTGTGATGCAGTACTTGTTCAGATGAAAAGTCAATTGACCAAGGTAAAGGACGGGAAGCTGAAGAACTTTGGATTTGGTTCTATTCTGACTGCCTTTGCCTTGGAGAAAATCCCACTGATGCAGCCTCAGTACATCATACTTGACTTGCCTTCTCCGACCGAGCCACGCATGCAGAGGTGGGTCGACCACATGTCTAGGCATGCTGGTCAACCTCAGATTACTTTTACTGAGGCCTTCTTTAGGTGGTTCGAGCGTCAGGAGATGGCGTTTTCCAAGTATCCATATGTGGCTATGGATTTCCGAGGCGATCCGGATTTGGTGCTACCGGATGGCGAGCAGTGGGGCGCCATTGGTAAACTCCTTGACCATATTACTGTTTACTATTCTTATTCATAATGTTGTTGTGCTTTATTCTATCAAGACTTTTAATTGTACTCTTGGGTGCATGCAGATATTGGTCCTGTCCGTCCAGCAGTTCGTCCGAGATCGCCAGCTGCTGCCCCGGCAGTGGAGCCTGCTAGGAGAGTTGTTATTTGCGATCTTGACGATACTGAGACCCTTACAGCTGTGCAGGAGCAGGTTGAGAGCCTTACTCGTGGTCTTCCGGATGTACAGATTGACGAGTTACCTTTACAGCTGCAGCGGCATACTATTGGTGTGCCTAGACGATGGACTCGTCTCTTGCGCATGATTGCACAGGCCGTGACGTACTATCATGAGCACCACTAGGCTAGGGTGCCCCCTAGCATCTTTTTGAGTTTTTAGGTCATATGACCAATTTTGTCTTGGTTACAGAACATTATGTATGAACTTATATAAACAGCTTATATGTATTTTGATTTTCGAGTTTTATTCTGGTTGACTTATGTGATCCATATGTACAATCTTTAATGATGTGTCCTTTTTATAAATGTTGCAAATGTCTATCTAACACATAGTTTGCTAATGAGTCAGTTAATGTGTTTAAGTTTCTTGAAATATGTTGATATTGAATTGAATCAAATCATCTTTCCAAGATCTTAACCCTTAGGAACATGGTATAAATAGCTGGATTGCGAACAGAATATATACCATTGAGTTGTAGTATTACAAGCTGTGAGTCTAGCCTGACAATTAGTCGGCGTATGCCACGTGTGATGGCATCAGAGAGTAGTTCTATCGACGCGCTATACTCAGCGATGTTATTCGTCGATTGCCCAATACATACACCTCTGAAACTTACTAACTCGCAGCTTGGATCAAAAATGGCCCAGGCTGCGGAGGATAGGTTCCGCGAACTACGACTCGCTCCGTCGGCATATCCAACACATGTCTCCAGAAGGTTCGACATCTGCAACGAATGAAAAGGTGGATCACTCGACCAGAACAAACACTTTAGCGAAAACAAAATACAACAAAAGCATGCAGGTTACTATTTAAGCATAGTAACGCTTGAGGTACAACCCGTTGCGGGGCTGCGCCAGTGGAATTCCATCGTAATCCATTAACTCGTAGGCTCCTTTCGCTAACACCCTTTTAAAAATATAGGGGCCCATCCATAAGGACTTGAATTTTCCTGCTCCCAATTTATCGGATTCTTGGTCATAAAGCAAGACCAAATCACCTTCTGAGAAGACACGGGGTTTGACATTTTTGTCGAACTGAGCCTTGACTCGTTTCTTATGAGCTTCGTTAGCCAAAGCGGCATCACGACGGGTTTCATCCAATTGGATTAGTTCCAAGAAATGAGCCTCTTCTTCTGAAGTTCTGGGGAGAAGATCGATTGCGAGTTTAAGCGACGAAATTTCGCACTGGATTGGCAAGACTGCTTCCAGGCCATACACCAGTTGAAAAGGTGTGAACCCGGTTGCGTTCTTTACCGACGTTCGGTAAGCCCACAAGGCTTAGTAAAGGATTAGGTGCCACCTTCTTTTATGAACCCCAATCATCCTTTGCAACATACGCTTCAGGACCTTGTTGATTGCCTCAACTTGTCCGTTGGCTTACGGATAATATGGGGTAGAGCTGTCGTGAGATAGCCCTAGCTTGGCAGCTAATTCGACCATCATGTGATTGCGAAAATGCGACCCATGATCTGTAACTATAGCCTGTGGTACGCCGAACCTGGCGACTACATGATTGCAAAAGAAAAGGGCAGCTGTTTCACCAGTGTTAGCTAATGTAGGCATCGCCTCGGCCCATTTGGTAAAATAGTCAACAGCGACTATAATGGTAAAATAGTCAACAACGACTATAATATACCCATGCCCCCCAGTTGAGGTGGGGTTACATTGCATGAAATCGATGCCCCACTTGGCGAAGGGCCCAACAGCAACTATTGGCTGCAAAGGTGCGGGTGGTCGTCTGGTTTTGCTATCAAAAATTTGACAAGCATGGCAACTTCTGACTGCGGTTATGCAATCTTTGAACATGGTTGGCCAGAAGTATCCTGCTCATAAGATTTTTTGTGCTGTTGCATATCCAGACTGATGCCCCCCACACGCGCCTGAATGACAATCATTCAGGGCTTTTTTGGCCTCCTCATGGGTAAGGCACCTCCTCAGAACTGTATCGACACCACGACGGTAAAGCGTGTCACCGACGATCATGTAGTCTTTTGCTTGGTATCGTATACGTTTTTGTTCGGAGCGAGAGGTGTTTGGCCTGAATTTTTGGGTTTAGAGATAAACTATGATATCTCCATACCACTCATCGCTTACAGATATCAGAAACAAACTTTTGTCCACGATTGACTCTTTCGATGTTTCATCGTTGGACAACGATGGGAGATCGCATAACAATTCTGCGAAAACTAGAGCTTTCTTTGATTTGGATTTTACAAATTCCAGATCAAACTCTTGAAGGATCGCTATCCATTTTGAATATTTGCCCCCCAGCAACTGTCGCGACAGTATATAAGTCATGGGGTTGCAATCCGACAAGATGGTAGTTTTCCGAAAGAGGACATAATGTCGAAACCTTTGAATCGCTTGAACAGCTGCAAGCGCTAGTTTTTCAACATAAGAATATTTACTTTCTGTATCGTTTAAGTTTTTACTTAAATAATAAATAAGATGTTCAATTCCATCAACTTCTTGAACTAAAACCATTGCAATGGTCGTATCCGCTGCAGCCAGATACAGGTTAAAATCTCTTTGATAGTCCGGGGCGTACATTAATGATGCTTTTACTAGACAATCTTTTAGAGCATCAAAGGAAGCTTGCGCCACCTGGTCCCAGACAAAAGGTACATCCTTTTTCAAAAGACGAGTATAACCTTTAGCTAGTTCTTCGTAATTTGGAATGAACCTCCTCAGAAAGTTTGCTTTCCCTTGGAGTTTCTGAATCTGAAGCAAATTTGAAGGTGGAGGCAAATTAATGATTGCCTGAACCTTGCAGAGGTCGAGACGAATCCCATCCTTAGAGACTATAAAGCCAAGTAGACGACCAGAACCGACGCAAAACACACATTTGTGCGGATTGAGTCTTATCTTGTAGTGTCGGCAACGTAGAAATATTGCTCTTAAATGCTGCGGATGATCAGTCCGCTTTCACGAATGAGCCGGAAGATCGTCGAGATAAGGTTGAACAATGTTCTTGATGTCATGGAAGGCATAATTCATTGCCCTCTGAAACGTCGCCCCTGCGTTCTTTAAACCAAAGGGTAATTTTCGATAAGCAAATGTGCCCCACGGACAAATAAATGCAGTCTTTGACTGGTCCTGTGGGCGGATATTTATTTGATTATACCCGAAAAATCCATCCATAAATGAAAAGATTTCACATCCGGCGCATTCATCAATTATTTGGTCGATGAAGGGTGTAGGGTAGTTGTCCTTTGGACAAGCTTGGTTTACATCCCTATAATCGACACACACTCTAATCGTCCCTTGTTTCTTCATAACAGGGACAATATTCGATACCCAATCGGTTAGAGGAACCGGGTAGATGAATCCAGCATGGAGAAGTTTTTTGACTTCTGCCTTAATGGCAGCGGCTTTCTTGGGGTGCACCTGCCAAAGTCGTTGTCTTACTGGTTTGACATCAGGATACATTTTAATTTCATGTTCAACGATACTTGATTCAATGCCTGGCATTTCATCATATGACCAAGCAAAGACATCTCTAAATTCGCAAAAAAGAGCATTATATATTTCCAGTTCAAGGAAAATTTTAAGGATGGAAAAATTTTTTGAAGTTTAAAACATTGGCGAATCTCATTAATCCCTAATATGCAAATTATAAATGTTTATTGATATATTTGTAAAATTATTCAAATTTATAATTATTTTATATATAGTCTCTATATAATGTTGGCGATTTTTAAGGTAAAATAATTTTATATTCTAAAATTTGGGCGAATCGTCTTTTATAAAATTGGAAATTGGCGAATCTTTTTTGTGGAAAAATCATGGAAAATTAGCCCACTGGGCGAACATTAGCCCCTAAAATTTTCCATGCCAGTTCTGAAGGGGAACAACCTTTGCCGACATAAATATTCTCTACAACATCTGTGTTAGTCGAGATATTTATGGCTATAGTCTCTTCAATATTGGATAGGTTTCGCTCGGAATCCACCGTATTTACAGTATTTGTTAGGAATTCAAAAACTGAAGGGTGATAAAGGTCACTCTGAGTATCTTCTTCATATTCAGGAAGAAGGGAACGATGGTGGTGATCATTCCATGGTGCCCCCTCAATCAACATTGATTGTAAGATTCTTTCGTCAGTCCCATGTACTTTCGACCAAGGATCTAATGGGGTTCCATATTCTCTAGACCTGTCTACCCAAACGCTTGACGAGCGTTGATTTGGGTTCGCCTCCCATGCTTGAAACATTGATTGCTACAATATTTCTAAAGGGCTTGGGGGCAAAACCATTGAACGATCCATGTCGACCTTCGTGGAAGATATCATGTTGCAGGTCGCTACAAATGGTATATTTCCCATATAAATAGGAGGTGGCAGCGCGAAAGTTCCCATCAATGTGGGGTCTTTCAATAATCCTACTCCGATATCTTGAATTGAATGGTTGCTCTCATGGATCATGGGAATGCTTCCTGTAACTTGTGAACCATTAGGGAGGAAATTCTGTTGGTCGACGATCGTAATCCCTCCTTCAAACGGGAATGCGATCTTCCTAAAATAAGTCGACACAACAGCTGCCATGGCATAAATCCATGGTCTACCCAGTAGGATGTTATAGTCAAGATTTCCATCAATGACCTCAACATCAATTTCTACTGTCTTTCCTCCTAGTTCAACTTTCAAGTTATTAAGGATACCGTAAGGGGTATAAGTCCTTCCGTCGAAAGCTTTTAATGTCGTCGAAGATCGCGACAAGGTTGGAGATCCTAAAGTTTTCCAGCAACTCATCGACATAATACATGTTGATGCTCCCTCATCAATTATTGTTCTGTGAACAGTTTTGTTGAGGGCTTTCACTTGAATAAGGAAAGCTAGTTGAGCTAGTAATTGAGGATCGTATCCCTTATGATCAAAGGATACAAGATTGGAATCCTTAGGATCAACCCCACCAATTGCTGATAACAATGCCTGCCTTTGGGATGGACAATTTTGTAATACTTCAAGAGTCGACATAGCGGATGGCGATTGTGCCAAATCTTCCACTATGTTATAATGCTGCGCCGCTCTGGCGCGAGGATTAAATGTCGACTTGTGTACTACACCCTTTGGCGGTTTTATTGTTAATTCAGGAATGATGGGCGGTACAACTTCTGTCTAAGTTGTTGTCGAACTACTTGGTTGATCTTTACCTTTTTCGTTTGACAGCTGAGGATTCCCGTAATCTTTGTTCCTTGTCGAAATCAAAGCATCATTCTGCTGTTTTGAAACCGACAACATAAGCACTTGCGACGGGGAAGCATTTCCACTATCAACCAGATTTTGACCTGGGTTGGGAAATGGATCAGTTAACACAGCTGAGGTTTGGGAACTTTTAAAGAACCTCTTTAACTCAGCTTTGTAGGGACAATCCCTTGTCCAGTGATCCTCGTCACATATCATACATGGACTATTTGGTTTCCCTTTTCCAGGAGGGTTCGAAGAATTTTTCTTAGGAGATGATTCACCCTGTTTCTTCTTCTTCCCTTTGTTTTGCTTTTTCTTGCTTCCTGGTTGATTGGTTTCTTTTCCCTTATCTGCTGATATGGCATTTACTTCCGAAGCAAGAATTTCTTCTTTTGCATTTTGATCCGAATTCTTACGGGCTTTATTTGACGAAGCCTTTATCGATTTCGCGTTTGCTGTGCCAATCACGCCATCACCGGCATGAGAGTCACTATTTGATTTAGGAGGAGGAGGAATTGAAAATTCCGGTCTAGGGGCGTCAGGTATTTTGTCGTAGAGCGTGCCAGACTGAGTATAAACTAAGTCCAAATACTGTGCACGAGCAATGACTTGCTCCTCTGTTACGACTCCCCCCTTGGCCACATCTTCCGTAATAGCAGGAAGTAACGACTTTATAAACCATTCAGCTAATAGCTGATCGAGAACATATGTTTTCACCATCCTACGATGACGACGCCACTCATGTATATGATCAGATATATGGGTGGCAGTTGTCTGTTTGAAGTTGGTTAATATTTCTGTTCCCGTTTCATACCTTATCGGTAATTGAAAATGGGTCAAGAAAGTCGTGGCTAGGGAACTAAAATTGTCGAAAGAGGCTCTTGGCAATTCAATATACCATTTAGCCGCTAGACCTGTCAATGTCCTCTGAAAAAGGCGAAGCCTTATCGAATCGTCGTTTAGGGTGTTCGACGAACACCACAGATGAAAAGTCATCACGTGATTCGATGGGTCTTCACCTGGATTTCCATTGAATTTAGGAATGTCAGATGGAAGTTTATGAGGAATCGCTGGCCACCAAGGGGCATAAGCAATCGGATCGTTGGTTAACTGGTGTAAATCTGGTAACTCTAAAGTTGCCACGAGTGGTAACTGTTGATTCAGGTTAGGCGAAGCATAACCAGGGTACGATGGAATCGCTTGAGCAGTGGGTCTTTGCATACCAGCATAATGTAATTGATGTTGGTATGACTGATACGGTTGGTGGACTTGACCACTGTAAAGTGGTTGGTTTTGACCGTTTTGGATATACGGTTGTCCACTGTTCGCAAAAATCTGCTGCTCAGAATCTTGGTACACTTGCTGGAATTGCGGTTGTTGGTATTGTACCAGCCATGGTTGCGAAGCCATGTTCTGTTGTGCTATGCTAACCGTTGGTCCGAGGTGTGGGGTAATTGTACCCATTTGGACCTGTGTCGCCCCACCAGTTGGCGATTGTGGTTGTGACCCATGGTCAAGGGGCTTTTGCATTACAACCTAAGAAATCTGAGGTTGACATGCAACAGGCATCGCTTGAACTTGTGACACTGTTACAATAGCCGGTGTGGTTGGGATGTTCATCATAGGTACACACTGTTGCATAGAATATACAACACTTGGTTGTTGAGGTAGCATAGGTACCCAACTACTTGATGCAATTCCAGTATAACCTGAATACTGTTGAGAACTGCCATATGGATATCCTCCCGGAGGAGGTAATGAAAGGGCATACTGCCCCCCATACGGTAGCAACCTGGAACTCATAGGGATTGTTAGTCCTTGAGGACTGGATGGCCCAAATTGACCTCCCTGAGGACCAATCTTTCGAGTTTCAACATAAGAGTTGCCGGGTATTATTCCGGATGAACAAACTGGAACAGACCATACTGTCGAAATAGTCCCTTGGTGGACTCCTTCTAGCTGTTGCGAGCTAGTTGGGACAGCTGGTATGCCGGCAAACATCGTCGGAGTGACGGCAGGGGCTTCTGCTGTCGCTGTGTCATTTGACACAGTCCTAGATGATGACGGTTGTTCAGACATCTTAAGTCTATCCAATAGATTGCCTAGTGATTCTACAGGAACTTCCACTTGTGGTGGATTAACTTCTGACGAAGGAAATAGAGTGACCCCGACTCCGAAATGAGTTGGAGTACTTGCTTGTGGGTCCTCTGCAATTTCCTCTATCGCAATCAAACCCGGTGGAAGAGGAAGACCCTCAGGTCCGTAAAATATTTCTGGTGGCGAAGAAGTGGTTGTTTCGACAGCGACAGTTGTTTGAGGAACAAAACTCTCTGGACCGGTTACAGATGGAACTGGTTCAGTTACACAAGTATTTGCCCCCAGACTAGGATCAGTATTACTGTCCTTCTGTGGCTGTTGAACTTCTTCTATAGAGGCGGGGTTTCCAGAAATGTTTGGAGTAACCGGAACCTCAGATGCAGTTGGAACACTTGTTCTAACTTTTATAGGAGATTTTGAACCGGTTAAATGAGTTCGCTTTGTCCGTACTGTTTTCGATTCCGGAGACAAAGACGGTTGACTCGTAAGCCTCCGCGAACGACGGGGTTTCAATTGACTTTCTTCCACGATTGCAGATTACTCAATCAACTAAAATATTAAAAAGGGAAATTTGTGTTTCCGAATTGAATGAATTTTATTAGACGCTTTTAGACACAACTTGCTTTTTCACTTTTTAAGAGTCGAGAAAAAGCTAAAGATGACTCTAGTCTCCTTCGATGTATTAACGAGCCCGAAGTGACAAATGCTCGGTTGGACTTTTTCAGTTATAGAGTTTGAAAAAGGCCAAAAGAAACTGCTCTGGAGATCTAGGCAGAGGGTGTGCCAAACCTTTCGCAAAACCACAGAATACGTTTTACGGTACGGGTGGTCGATCTTCGTGAATGCTGTGTTCACTGCATTGTGATCAGTAGGGCGGCCGACACGGCTTCCTATGGATAAAAGATGTATGCCTATAGGGGTCTCCCAATATATACGCGACGGTACGTGGGAGCACAAGTCCGTATTAGTGCCACCGACTCTCAGGAGGAATCACCCACCTTCGTCGAGATCGACAGTCACTACGTTTAACGACGCCGGAACACGTCTCTAGCTTAGACCTCTATGTGTTTGCGTTATGTTTCAAAGCGTTGTTAGGTTCATTCAATATATTTTAAGTTGATCTTTTTTAAAGTTTGCCTTTCAAGGTTCACCACGAGATGTATTGATACAAATTCCTAAATGCAGTCTAAGATGAGAAGCAAGCTTTTTCAATCTTTTCGACTTATGAAAATCTTAACTACTGAGGGAAAAGAGAGACAAAATCTTTTCACACAGATCAAAGAGCACTCGCTAATGCACTTTTTCCCTAAATCAACATACAAACTTATATGCAAAATGCAAAAAATGCAGGTATTTCTTTTCTCTTTCTTAATGTTTGTGCGACACAAAAAGAAAGCTGTTGTATAATTTCGAATTCAATTTCAAGTGAAAGCAAACAAGCTTGTCCAAAATCAAAAGACACCTTAAGATTTACTTGTTTCGACACTAGAAATATATAAATTCAAACCAAATGACGAAATCAAAAGCTCAATCAGCTATGAACAGCAAACAAACTAACTCTTAAGATCAAAACGACACTTAATCACAGGTCTAGATCTAAGAGGCCACAGCAAGACTAGTTCACTTTCGTTATGGGAAACTGTAAATGATACAAGAAATACACAAAGAAAAAACACAGTTTCTTTATACAACCGAGGCGGAATAGTGGCAAGGAAAGTTGGTTTCAGATAGGCACATTGACTGGTAACAGGCAGCAAAAACAAGAGTGAAAACAGGGCAAGAAACAGCAGGAAACCCCAGTAGCACAAGGCAAGACTGGTCCAGCGCAGGTGGTACACAGGCAGTTTGACCTTCAGCGCAGGTAGCCCCTTCGGGAACTGCACTGAAATGCAGACAGCCTTCACACAGCCTGCACTGAAGAACGAAACTTTCGCTTCTCTTGGTTTCCGGGTCACAGATTGCTCAAAAATTCACAGGTTTTGGCCAAATCAGAAGCTATCAGTTAAGTACACACTAAGGGATGAAAAGGAGGATGAAAAGCTATCACTAAGAGCTTATTAGAGTCCTTGCGGATCAGCTATTCAAATCATAAACTTGCCGAGAAACTGAGCTAGAGTATCTGCCCTCTACTTCGCATTTGAAAGATCCAAACGCAGTTCGATTCGGTACTCCCTTTGTTTATGAAATGAATAGCAAAAACACAAACAACCAACAAGATACGATCCCCAGCGGAGTCACCAATTTGTTGTTGGGAAAAGTATCCAATACGGAATGACCCTATCCCACTCTAAGGGTGATAGTACCTTAGCAACAATCAAAGCAAAGCTATTTGAGATTACTTCTTTATGAGATGTAAGAGAGGGGAGAAATAGATCCACTAACAGATGTCTTCCGCTAATGATTGATCCAATCTTCTCTCTTTGCTGCTTGCTCCTAGTTCCTTGCTCTTTCACTGGCCCAGCTACACCAAGATCCTGCAAAATAACAAGAGAGGGAAACTACAAGAAGCATACATTCATAATTGATTCAAGGATTAGAATAAATCAAATACACAAGTATAACAACACATCATTGAGACACATGCATATAGAAGAACCTCAAATGCTTTATTAATGGAAGAAGTAAAGTTCAGGAAGTGATACAACCATAAGAGGCCCAATCCAGCATCACCTCCCAGCAGAAATAAATCTCCTCTTCACCTCCTTCAAGCAAATCACCCAATAGTTCTATACTCAAACCAACAACACTTCCTTACATTCACAAGATTCCAGCCTCCCTAGACCTCATGAGAGAGCTCTATATATAGGAGTTTTGGAGAAAGGATGAGTCAGCTTGAGGCTGGCATGAAGCTGACTAGTGTCCTCTCCCACTTCAGTTATTCTTCAGTTCTTGAGTCCACTTGGAGTTTCTTGCTTCCACTTGGAGATCTAGATCCTCTTACTCATCACAAGGCGAATTCCCTGATCCAAGTGTCATTTTGGAAGCTTCCTGGGCATTTGACACCTTGCAGAATGACTGTGCCACTTGGCCAATCTCGTCCAGCGCAGGTAGCCTTCATTGCTTTTGACATTCAGCGCAGGTACAAAGTGGAGCAGTTGACATTCAGCGCAGATGCTCAGTGGAGCAGTTGACATGATCCAGAATTAGCTTGTTTTTGAGTGTTTTCAGGTGGAGAACTGATTTTCAGTGCTGTGGTTTGCTGACCTTGTTCCTCTAGGGGTAGGAACAACATGTTTAGGGACTTTGGATCCCTTAGATTATTGACATTTCATGCTTCATGCTGTAAGGTACAAAAATGTCTATAACACTGCGTACCAGCCATGAGACAACCTCAAGCGGTAGGTGATATCATAGTGTGATTCTTACCCAACTATGGCTCGGGTAGATCCCAAACTGAATTCTCTGGTGCCTTTTCGCTTCATCACCAGGGGCTACTGTGGAATATGGAATCTCCCTCGACACCAGCTAGAGGGGGCATGTGGGTTTCATCCAAGCCCCTGCATGCTTACCAACAAGTTTTTCATTGATTGACGCCACATGTTGATGTAGTGTTATTTTAATATTTTAGATAAGTTAAGTGGTTAAATATTCCACTATCAAATTTATACTTTGTTAGGGCCTTAACGTGCAGGTTTTGACAGAAAAGGTAATCGACAAAACAATAGAGATCGTCGTGCTATACAAAGGAAAAATAATTTTAACTTGACAGTAAAACACTGTAAAAATTTTAGAAATCATGTGCAGTATGAAATGAAGTGAAACATAGTGTTTGTGTGGTAAAAATGAGAAATGAATTTACAGAACATGGCAAAAAGAAATTCTATTGTTTATATATTCATGAAGGTAGATAACATTTACAAAACATAAACTATAGGGTTTAGCTCCATACACCATGATAAAACTAGAAATTTTACAGAGATTTACAGTTTCTCTGTTTTACACAATCAAAGACAATTTCTTTTATGCACCTACCTATTTTTGCTGTTGAAATCTAACTCCAGACATTCGATCTTGTTCGCTACAAAAATTATAACTTCATATTTAATGACATAACTAAAATATCATTCATTGTTACATTAATTTTATAACAAGTTATACATCAAAACTTAATAGGGGCACACACTAAAAAAATAATTTTCTGAACTTTCATACTGTGTGGTATATACTCCAACCACAATAAAATCCTGACATTTACTATTTACCTCCTCTATGTAGTTATTTATTTGATCTTAATTGTTTTGTTGTAGTGTACGAATGGAGGAACTTGTACCCTAGTTAAAAAACTCATTTACATTTATGTCCTTCAGCCTGAAACAAAAATTTGTTGTTTGATTTGTTATGTACTTCAAGTATGGCTGCACTATCAGGCATTAAGTTTAGTAGGTATGATTAATTCCAACAGAGTATCGTGGCTATTAAAAGGGTATTTTCCAACGACCCAATTTAGATATGTCTTTGTTGCCCCCTTCAGAGTTGATGGTCTCCAAATCATGATGTTTATAGGTATATGGTTGTCGGTTGCATTATTGATTCATTTGATTTCTTTAAGATTTAGTAGTAAATATTTTTAAGATTCCAATTTTACATTCCAATCAGGTCACCCATGGTGTGTGCCAAGCAACCACCATGTGCCCAAGTCACAATTTTCGATGCAAAGACAATGAATGTTTACA
This sequence comes from Pinus tabuliformis, assembly GCA_031772625.1. Taxonomy (NCBI): domain Eukaryota; kingdom Viridiplantae; phylum Streptophyta; class Pinopsida; order Pinales; family Pinaceae; genus Pinus; species Pinus tabuliformis. The sequence continues at coordinate 1,031,605,386 of CM062819.1, forward strand.
ATGTTTCTGCAGAGAAGGTATTTGTCTTTGGTTGCATGCATACTAGTGTATTTTAACTGCATCCATGACTCTACATTTCAAAGCAATATATTATCACAATGGGCAAGGATGACTGTTCTTTAGTTTCTCGATGCAATATTTTTTTACAAGAGAATCATAGAATGGGACAATATCGATCATAATTGTATATTCTTTTCGGGTATTTTGAAAAGAAAACAACACCTCCGTTTTGGTGAAAAATAACACAAATTGCTCACACAACAATATAAAAACGATGGAGTTGGCATTGAGATATTCACTGTGCATGCTAGAAATACCTGCACTCTACACTGGCTAGAGGGGGCATGTGGGCTTCATGCAAGCCCCTGCATGCTTACCAACAAGTTTTTCGTTGATTGAGTGGTTAAATATTCCACTATCAACCTAAGTGGTTAAATATTCCACTATCAACTTTATATTCTGTTAGGGCCTTGACGTGCAGGTTCAAGTGGATTTCCAATGTATTTGTCTTTGGTTGCATGCATATTAGTTTATTTTAACTGCATCCATGACTCTGCATTTCAAATCAATATATTATCACAATGGGCAAGTATGACTGTTCTTTAGATTCTTGGCAAAATATTTATTTACGAGAGAAAACATAGAATGAGACAAGATCGATTATAATTGTATATTCTTTTCGAGTATATTGAAAAGAAAACAACACCTCCTTTTGGTGAAAAATAACACAAATTGCTCACACAACAATATAAAAATGATGGTCTACTTAAACTCTTTAGACATGGGTTTACATATATTTTTTCTTTTGAAATTTGTACAGTAATTTTAAAAATGATGACTTCAAAAGTTGTTAAACTAAATTAATTTCAATCTCTTATTACAATGTATACGCATCATACATGACAATCATTACTCATAACCTATTTTAGTTAGTCCTGGTTTTTGTGGAACTACCTGCTACAGCTTGTTGAGGTTGCTGAATACACTGGACAGGTCAATTCCTGAGTGAGGCTGCTGAATACACTGGCAACTTAAACAACTGGAGTTTCTCAACCCCAACAGGGACTACCAATATAATAGTAGCTCCCTTGTTGACATATGCATGACAATTTTGGTGTTTGAGTGTGAGAGTGTCCACACGAGTTGTGTATGCTTCTTCTAGGAGACAATGATATTGTCGGCCCCTTGTAGCGGTCGATGAGATTGTATGGAAATATGAAGATAATTTTGATGATATTGGCAAGAATCTAATTTTACATTCAAAGCATTCAAGATTGTCCTTGGACAACTCTATGAAATGAATTTTACTCAGTACATGTGGTTTTACAACTATGTGGTTGACAGCAAGCCCGACGATGGAAAAATATTCCTTCATAATCCTATAAAGGAGAGGCAAGAATTGGATGAAAGGGTGATTGTAACCTGACTTCATTTGTTCAACAAATGGGTCAATCAGTACAATCAAGTGGAAATGCATAGGGCATTTACTGACCAGAACTTGGAGTTAATGCGAGAAATACTTGTTGAAATAGTGAAATGGCCATCTTATAATAATGATCCCGATTCCTTGAAGAGTGGTTGAAACTTGAGATTCTTATGTGTTTCCTTGTATTTCGGTTTTACATTATGAGATGGAGGTACCATTTAATGTATCTTTAAGGGACTATTAAGGTATAGATTGAAAAATTATCTTTGAATGCCAAACAATGTAGTGTGAAATATGAAAATTTAGTGAGGTTCAATTGTTGAGAATCTGCATTATCCCTTTGATAATGTAAGGTGTTCTTTCCTAAAGAGTGACATAGTGTATTGTATTTGTCGAAGATGGTGCTTATGAGGCATGCATTAAGAGTAGTGCATAAAAACAAATATAAATACTTTTGGACGTGTCTACCTAACTTAGAAAATGATATAAACATGAACATGAACATCAACGAGGACGCGTTCTTCTTGGCAGTGCTTTCTTAAGAACCAAGGAAAATATTTTGATCTGAAATTGAAGGAGAAATTCTCATTCCTAAAAATGGGTCTTATGGAAATTCTCTGATGCTTTACAAGTAAAAATGGGTCTTATGGAAAAAAAAAAAGTTTTATGGTCTCTTCAAGGATAATGAGTTAGTTATCATGCGGACTTTAAACAAGCAACATATAATCATGAAACTCATAAAGGCAAACAAGAAGAGAGACAAAACAAAATTTGGTGATAGAGTTCACCCCTCTTAGGCTACATCTCTGGGCCTGCTAACACAGCTAGACTGCTCCATAGATTTCAATGATAAAATAGTACATGATATGTGTTGACAAATGAGTGGCTAGTTTCCCCTTCAAGGAAAAATTCTCCTGCAAAGAAATATCACTCTAAAAACCATGACCACCTACAGTCAGTTATGAAATAGTCATCATGAAAAGGGCTCTCACATCAAGACCCTGTAATCTATCTGAAAATGAGCATAGCATGTACAACAAATCCACATTGAAGTACTAAAAAGAGATTTCCTCAAAAAGACATAGTGAGAAAAGATAAAGAAGAGGTGCATCGTAGAAGTCACAGTTGTTACAGATAACATATGAAGGCTATAAAACCCATAAAAGGTCCTCTCCATCCTAAAAGGCATTCAAAAACTACTTCAAACCACTGATTTTACCTGGCACCCTAAGACTCAACCCTGTAAAAAGTCCTTCCATAAGTGCTCCAATTAGTAAAAAATGGCTTCCATTGGATTCATAAAGTCCAAAAACCCCTATCTTGGATTTTCTTGGGATTAAAAAGACCAAAAAGCATCAAGTTATGGCTCTCCCAAGTTTCTCCTACTATGTGTCCTCCAAATTAGATCAACCTACAAACTGAGCGACAAATACATTGTTTAAACCATGACAATTTTGCCTACATCTAGTGTAAATTATTGCTTAGTTTAAATTCCCAATAACCCCATGAGCATAAAAATATGGTAACATGGCATGCCATAAGGTCAGGTGTTGGGCCAACAGTCTGCCCCCGTCGGCCTTAGCATCTTTCTTATCGGGATGGTGCTCACATGTGGTTGATGTGGCCATGGTTCGAGGCTAACCACCCACCCCTACCATGATAGCCATAAAATTCTCTGTCAAAGGTTACGTTCCTGAAAAGTGACACAGGGTTGGGCCTTAAATACCACCCTCATCATTTAAGTCTTTACCTCTCTGCCTCTGGTGGCGTGGACTGCAATAAGACCCAGGGTTAGGGCCTACAACCCGCCCCCTCATCCAAGCACCTTTCCCTTATGCTCTCTGTATCATGGAGTATTTTGTGACCAGCGACCAGGGCCTGGTCCCAAAAATCCTCTCCACTATTTATGATTGCACCAAGGTCATGTGGATGTGCAAATGACCAACGACCGAGGCTCTCTATCCATCCCCTTCCTCCAATGCGCCATTGTATAAGCCTTCAATGGATGTGGTGCCACCTATGGTTAAGAACCCCCTTGTAGGAGAGTTGGCATAACACTAGAATGTGTATCGGTAGGTCGCGAGTTAGATTCCTATCGAGGCCATCAAACCCATAAACAAATTTTTATCCAATGTGGAGTTTTGTTTGGCCTACCATACACCCAGTAGGCATGCTGACATCAGCAGTATAGACTACCCAGTTAGCACAAATACAAATTTTTTAGCTGTTGAGCCAAACTATCAGAACATCATAAGTTTGGCATACAACATTGGATTAAGGCGATTCAAGTGTCGCTGGAATCAAAATGATGAACACTATGACTTGATTCAAGCTTCAAAATATTCTGGGAACTTTCATTTTTGAGCAAAATTTTAATCTCTAGATCAAATTTTAAATGTGAAGCTCCTGTGAGAAATATAATATATTCATGAAATTTCATAGAGATGAAAAGCAATGGATAAAGTGTACATTGAAGTAACACATCGATAGATCTGAGTCATATTTTCTTACCTTTGCAATGGATAGAACATGGAATCCTGTAATTAATGTTGGTTGCATTTAGGCCTTATAACTGATCATAGTCTACATGCCACTATTGATCGCATGTTGTTAGAGCTTGTGTAAATTGAGAAAGTGGTTTGAATGCTTGTTAGGTAAGCGTTTCATTGATGTAATGATAAGGGATTATGGATATATTGTTATTTGTTGTTGTATGGTCATATTTTTTAAATGGTTGTCCAGTTTGGAGAGTGAGTTTTACCTACTAGTCTGAGTGTATAACAAAGAGACCCACATTCTCATATTCTTGTTGTAACACTGTTGTAGAATTTTTACATTTATATATTGCAGTGGGTTGAGTGAGAGGATTAGAGGTCTTGATCATTGGTTGTTGCTATCTATTGCATGTATTACCTTGACTAATGTATTTTTCATCTGAACTAAGTTTTTCTTGTTGTATTGGAGATTGTACTAGCATTGAGAATTGTTGAGTCAGAATGTATGTAGGCTTGGATGTAATTTTCATACTCTTGTATTTCATAATGAAGCCAAATGTCAATCCTCTAGTCCACGAGATGTAGCTTTCAACAAGAAGGATTTCATTACAGGTTGACAATGATAATGTTGCTCAGGGGGGCATGTCTAGTACTTGGTTGATTCTCATATTTGATTTCCATGTTGCTTACCTTGGCATTGTCACCATGGATGTGTTGCCACTTTTTGAGTTAAGGGAGAGAGTGTTGATGCCCACATTATATTGTTGCTGATCGATATGGTATGGTTTTGTTGTTGATGCTTATATGTATGCTGTTGTTGCTTTGGCTTGAGAGTGATGTTTGGGGTAGATGGAGCTACTAAGTGAGTTTGGTATTGTGTTGTTATGTGATGGTGCTCAAATTTGTTGCTACATCCATGTCATGGAGATTTTGTTGTTTTTGATTCAGGAGAGAGAGAGAGAGAGAGAGAGAGAGCGCGTTCTCCTTATTTATTGTTGCTACTATATGTTTTATGTTGCTATGAGGAGCGATAGAGTTGTATTGTGTTTAGATATAGCTCATGTCTAGGGGGATTTATTGATAATCAATAGAGTTATGATGTTATTAATGATTTCTAGTCATTTGCTATTGATGTCAAAGGGGCAGTGCATGAGGAGATCAATTGTTCATAGGTGAACATTAGGTGGATGGTTCAATAAGGGTTCTCATCAATGCCAAATGGGAAGATTGTTGGTGTTAATGATGTAGTTTTTGGATGTAGTGTTGTTGGTTGGAATTAATGTCAACCTGGTAGCAAGATGATAGCTTGTATGGAGATGTGTGTGTTGCAAGTGCATTGATGATGTTGTTGTTAGTTATAGTGATTAATGGTTGGCATCATGTTTTGTAGATGATTGTGTTGTAGGTGGCTTGAGTGTGTGATATATTTTTTCGCAACTTGGCTTGTGTGTGGTTATGGTAGATGAGAGAGTGCTTGGCTTACGTGCAGTGTTATGATTATGTTGCTTGTGGTTATGTATCTTGGCTTGTTAATTGCAGGGTGTTTTGACTATTGTGCAAGTTCTAGAAGGGTTGTGGAGCAGGTTGGTAGAGGTATGGGTTGAGAATTCTTTGCTTTTCCCTATACTTTACCCCAACTCCATGAAGTCAGTGTTATGTGTGCAGTTGTAGGATTTTAACCACACATATGCAGTTGTATGAGTGCAATTGTAGTCCAGTTTTTGATGTTTTTTGCATTCGGTTGTGGGTTCAATTATGAGTATATCATTACATTGAAATTTGTATGTGTGAGGAGAAGGTTGGCATGTGGTATTGGTTTGGATATTAGTATGGTAAAAGTCTTCTGGGTATTGGCATAACCATGGTATTTACTCATCATATTGGTTTGGATATTACCATGTTACATGTGTGCTAGGTATTGACATAACTATGGTATTTTCCTATGGTATTGGCTTGCATATTACCATGGTACAAGTGTCTTGGGTATTGGCTAACCATGGTATTGGTTTGGAGATTTATGGGGATTATTTTGGCATATACTTGGGTGAGAATAGGGAGTTGTTGGATTGATGGTGTGTGAGTGTGAGAGCGTGCTATAATGTTGTGTATAACATATTATACATCTGTATATGAGTTTAGTGTGTGCTTATTAGATATTACTTTCAGATTCAAAACAATGAGGCTGTTGGGTTTCCCATGTTGAGCAGGTTTGAGAGCATAGTTTGAAAATGCATGAAATGTGGTTCACATGGAGGTGTTGAAGGTGTTGAGGCTTCATAAAAGGTAGTGTGTAGATAAGGTAGGGGCCTTCTAGCAAACATATCAGTATGGGAAGTAGTTTCTCTAGAGTCTAGGAGAATTGGGTGAGGCTCGTTGGTCATGGTTGATTCGAACAAATGGTTGTTTGTAGAGTCATGAGGGAAGAGTCTTTCTAACCAATGATTTCTAGTAGCCTATCATAGTAGTCGAGTCTTCCAGTTAGTGGGTGATAGCTCCTTTATGTAAAAAAAAAATCAAAACTTAATATGAGGTTTTAGCAAAAACAACAACAACGGGTGGTTTTTTTCCCTGGAGGGTGTTTTCCATTAGAACACTTGTGTCCTTTTATGTGCATGTTTTTTATTTTATTCATGGTGTTTCTATGCATTGACTTTATGCTGGTTTCACATGTTAAATGATGGGAACTGACTATTTGTTTTCTTGAGAAAAATATTTAAAAAGTTACCCTAGCACTACTAATTCACCACCCTCCCCCCCCCTTAGTAGTGAGCTCGTTTCCAACAGAAACCCTATCAACCGAGTCTAGATCATAAATAATAATCCTTGAGGTGGGCATGCTCATGCTTGACATAAATAAGAACTGGACATGGTTATCAAAATTATATACCATATATACATGACATGGAATTCTAGTAGATGGTCATGAGGAAATATAGAATGGCTCCATGTAATAAACTCAAGAGATCATATCCACCAATAAATACAATGTGGATCTATGTCATGGTATATATCAGTAGGACCATGGACACATAAAAAATAGGTGCCCCAGAGTAGTACTCAAAGTAAATTATATGGTATATACTCCATCACAACTTTGGAGGGGTGTGATATAGGAACGATGTGGCTACAAATCCAAGGTCTTCATACTACCGCCTATGGTACGAATCTATGCCATGTGAATATATGTTTTTATGTTGAGAATCTTAGGAACCATATGATTATTTTTTATTAAGGCATACCATCTAAAAACATGAGGGGACCCACCAATGATGAAAATGGACCCAAAGATACCTAGAAACATCCATTAAGTATGAATAAATAAGTTGACTTGGAACATTCATGGACTCGAATGAGTGGGAGAATGGAGTCAATGTGGTAAATGCATTTCTGATCACAAGAAATCTTTCTACTAAGGACAATGAGCTCCAAGTTACTAGTGGTTCCTATATTTTCCTCTTTGATAATGAGCTGAAGTTGATAGGAGAAGATCTATCAAAGGAGGAACTTAATGTATCCCCCATGAACTGACATAGAATAGATTAATAGATGATGTGAATACATGAAGTCACCAAGTAAAAATAACACATGGATAGATGATGTAAAAGGTAAACAAGGACTAAATATGGTTGACTAGGGTTTAACTTCTCTTGAACATATGGCAGCATGATAAAAATGTGACTTTGTAGGATTGACTAATGAGCATCATGTGATATCATGCAACAATCTAGGAGGCATGAAGTACGCTCCATAATGCCTGGAATAGTAACCACCCAAAGGAGTAAAAATAAATATGTATGGTACAATTCCTAAGAAAGATAAAACCAACCTATAATATATTGACACAAACAAATTCCATGTTCAAGGGTGATACCATTTGTTATCACTTAGATGTTTTCCCTAGAAGTTATCAAAGAAGGAATAATCTAAGGTAACCACAAACCTAATCTTTTAGACTCAGGTTCTAGCCAACCTAAATCCAGAGAGGGCTCTCTCTTTATAATTTAACTTTGCCTTTTAAGTAGGATTTTAGGCTAGTTCTTAGTGCTTATGATGTTTTGGTTTTGATTGGGTGGTGGACTTAAGAAAACAGATGGGAAGAACAAGTATTCAGGCCATTGGGCTATGGAGTCAATCAAAGAGTGGCTTAATTGGATTTGATCAATCACTAAAGTAAGAGTTCACAGGGTAGGCTAGCATAGAAAAAATCAAATCTGCAAGTTCAAATGGATGTGGTAGTCCTAAACAGGGCAAAGGGCAATGAAGAATCCTTAACCGGGATTAAGATGCAGAAAAGAAGGATGATAAGTAGCAAAGAGAAACTAAGAATCCTTTACTATGGACCAATGGGGGGGGGAAACTATGGAAGTAAGGGAGAAATTAAGAATTCCCAGACCAATATAGTTTAGCAGAAAACATATAGAAAGTAAACAGTTAAAATAGAGAGCATTAAAGCTAATTATGAGATATCATTCCTTGTTTACTTTTCATATTTCATAAGAGACACATGTGAATATTTATAACATGACAAGAAAACAATATTTAAACATGAAGAGATAAAACTTATTTGGTTCCAACTGTGCACAAGAATCCAGTGAAATGTCCTTAACTTTATTTCATGATCCAACAAAACCAATCCAGTCTCGAATACAATAGCTCCTTCGCTCAATATAAAATGTCTACATAAATGTATTTTAATCTACCCTAATTACTTCAAAATATGAAGTATTTATACAAAAAATGTTTCAAAATATCTCATAACAATAAGTTAATTATTCTAGGAAACCAAAAATATCTTCAGCACGAAGATAGAGACGGATGGAGAACTGCCTTCTTGTTGTCCCTTTTATTGTGACTGTGATGGCTGTTGTAATTCGGATTTGGCTCTTTCAGTTGCTTTATAGTTTTGTGCTAGAATCAGTTTCTGTCTTCAATCTACTGATACTCTTTACCTGCTATACTTTGACTCTGTTTAATCTATTTTACCTGGCTACCATATAGATTTACTGCAGTAACTTTATAGTAAATCTGTTAGTTTCATCCACCATCCACTTTCAGGTAATTTCATCCTTATCATCTTTCTATATATTTCGTCAGATTTGACATATTTGGAAAAAATTGGTCTGCTGACGAACAAGTGCTTTACCTCATGCTCTATGAAAAATAGATTTTCCAAACTATTATAGAGTACCTTTCCAGTGGCCAGAGCTTTTACCCCAAAGTACTAGCTTCGTTGCTGGCTAACTTGTTTAGTCTTTCAATGTAATCCTCCTGAGTCATCAGCTTGTCATGGATTACCATAGGACTAGGGAGTCCTTTTTCCCTTAAAATACCATACTTTGTCATATTTGTCAATATCAACTTGGATGCTTTGGCACCTTTTCTCCAGATTGAGCATCAGATTCCTTTTGGTGAGAATCTTCTTAATTTCTATAATGGTCCATGTTCTATCTTCAATGCCTAGTTCATCTAGTTGATACCTATTTTTACTGTTCAAAAGTTCTATTAACTAGTTGGCCTCTTTTGTTTTGTCTCCCAGTTCTTCTCTTGTTTTGTGAATTTCTTCTGTTGCCACCTTTACTAGTTCAATTTGTTAAAAAAATTTACTAGTTTAGTTTGCTAAAAAATTGCCTGAATAGATGGCCAAACATCATCGATAGAATCAATGATGTTGGCCCAAAGAATTTCCTTCGTGTCTCCAAGTGGCTATTTCAATATCAAGTCCTTTTCAAGGACATTTGTTCTTTCTCCCATTCTTTGATTCTTCAAAACTTCTTCCTTCTGTTGTATATGTGCAAGTTTGCAATCAGTCTCCAAACTTGACACTTTTTCTCTAAGCTTCTTAAGCTCAGTAGCCTGGATGCTCATTTCCTCCATGGATTTTCCCAATTCAGTTGTCTTTTATGTTGATGTACTTGCGCTTGTTGATGTACCTGTGACTGTAACTGTGATTAGCATAGTTGTAGCTAGTGGAACTGTTGGTGCTAAGGAAGCAGCCAATGTGGAGAGTACTGCTCTAGAGATTGTAGGAATTATAGTCTGAGGAGTGGTGGCCAACTCACTCTGTCTAGACTGTATCATGTTATCCAGCTCTTTTTCTATTTCTTTAAGTTGTTCATTCAACTTAAGGATTAAGTCCATAAGCTCTTCCTCCTTCTGAGTTTCTAATACTTCAGTTGTTTGAGGATGATGCAGAGGAGGAATTTTATGCTTCTTTTTCAGTGCAACTATGTCATCATTTTTCTTTTTAATAAGCTTTTCTGCAGCTTTCACATCCTTGGGATCATGCCCTAGTTCTATGACTAAGTCCTCTAAGGACTTTATTTTGGTATCCTTGGCCTGTGAAGGGGCCTTCTATAACTAGAATTGTGTTGATATGTTATTCAGTGAATTCTTGAGTTGGTGAGCTACAATTTCCTTGTTGGTCAAGGTGGAGTAGACCATTTCCCCAGTCTGCTTGCGTAATTATATTTGGTCAATAGGATGAATATCCTTTTCGAATAGTTCAAAGTCTATTTTCAAGTAATCTGTAATTGACCTGGGCTGTTGTGTAGTTGGCTTCATGAAAGTCATTTGCATTTTACCCTCTTTCACATCAAAGGCTAGCATTAGCCTTGTCTGATCAATAGGAGCCATTTTTAGGTAATGCGCATAGCTTTGGGCCTTCAATCTTTCATTCATGCCTTTGTTTCTTTGTATTTCTCTCTAATATCTTGGCTCTGGCTAGTTGGAGATCTGAATGAGGATACTTCCACGCTCTGTTGTCTCTCTAGAATTTGAGCCTATGAAGTGGAAGGTTCTTATGTACCTCTAGAAGGAGTGTTTTGCCTACTTTATACTATTTCTGTACCTGCAATTCCAACCGTTTCTTCAGTAAACTCTTGTTCTGAAATTGATTCAACCTTTACTTCTTGACATAAGTCTGGGCAACAGGTCTGGTAGAAGGAGTGTCCTCCTCTCTATCTCTCTTAGGATTCTTCTCCTCATTTAGAGGATTCTGTAAAATAGGTGGATTACTCATGATATGTTCTCGTTGAGCAAGTTCTTTTGATATCTCTGGCTACTCTGATTCCTCTTGCTCTTGAGGTCTTTCTTCTGCTATTTGCCCACTATGTTCCTGTGATTGCCTTTGAGATTGTGATTATCTTGGCACTTGTACAAATGAATCTTCATCAAGTCTTCTTTCCTAAATCAACCAATACATTATTGACATCAACTTTTGTGCTATCTTGGTCTACCAAAGTGTTTTCCACCCATTCTAGTTGATTTGCATACTAATAAATTTCAGGAATTCTATGGTGGATATAAGTAGATAATTTGTTCTTTTGTATCCTATTGCAAATGAAATCTAAAGGGTCATATCTCCAGATAAGACTTTGCTTCAGTTTCAGCCTTTGGAGGATTTCTTCTACTTCCTTTCCTACTTCCCTACTGTTAAATATGAAGGGACCAAGCTGATCTTTTATCCTAAGTTGAGCTTTCTTCTTGGCTTTCACAAAATGCACCTCATCTGAATTAATCATTTGCCTATAGTAATCTAGAGCAAACAATCTCATGGGGAGGTATTTTGGCAATTTGTAGGGAGCCAACTCACATCCATATATTCTGATTTCAGTGTGGTTTTGGTATAAGTACCAATCTCCCACTCTATATTGTTTGGACAACTATAGGACCCTCTTGATATCTGCACTAGTTCTGGGGGGAGGACATCATAATAACATATTGCCATTAGGTTCACAAAGAGATCTATGAAATCTGTATAGGAATATGAAGAATCATACAGGTGGATTAATGAAGTCCAGAAGACCACTGATCTAGGGTTGCCTCAGATATCAAGCTTTTGGAGTGTGAATGGGAATTTATCAACCTGATAGTATAGGAAAAGATGATATAATACTGAAGAATATTTGAACACTCTTTCATTTTCCATCTTCATGAATTGATCATGCATCTTATCAACAATGAACTTGGCATAGTAAAACATGATGGCAGGGGGTTGTCCAGGAGTGTAAATGGACATAAAGGCTATAATAATTTCCTCAACAAATTCACTTGTAGTCTGGCCTAACAAACTAGATATCATTTCTATGATGTCTCGGCCAAGATCAAAGAATATGGTAGACATATATGGTGGAGGATCCTTTGGAATGTATTTCTCTTCCCTGATGAAGGTTTGGAATAACTGAGCATGTTTGATGGAGGTGAGTGTGGGGAATCTGTTAAGAAAATCTCCAACAAAAAGAGGGGTCAGGTTTTGGCATGGTTGTAACTGCAACATTTCATTTATGGAATCAGTAGTGATGGTAAATAATATAGACTGGTCAGGAGTCATCACTACTCTTTGTCTAGGGCTATAGTTCATATGGCAATAGTGGATAATCTCTGGGAAGATGTGAACTCAAGGGAATTGGTATTTGGGTAAACCTGACTCCCAAAGGCCTATTTTGTCTGCATGGTTCAGGTAGTGGTCTCTGTACCTATAGTATAATTTCAATGGGGATTCTTGGACAGAGCTATCTTTAATTTCAAAGTCTTTATCTACCAATGGTAGATGGTCTAAATCCCTATGGGGAGTAGAAATTGGTAGGACGTTCAATGCAATGGAAGCAGCCATACTTGGTTCTTATGGATTCAAGGGCGGGAGCAAAGGGTTTTCAGTGAAATTGGGGAAAACTGGTCTAATTCATAGTATCTTTGAGTCACTGGGCAACTATTCTTACTGAATTACTTAGTAATTTGAAGCAACTGAGTCAAGGTTTGGGAATAAAACAGGGTTTCTCAGCGAATTTGGGTAAATACCTGGTTTCAACTTTGAACAAAGTAATGGACGACTGTGCATGGTTTGCAGGAAACCCACATGACTCAAAGGTGGTATGGAGTTTCAACAGCTTCAGCAGGTTGGCAGCTGGATGTGGGTTGACGATTGCACGTACTCTGGTGCTTGCATGGAGGTCTGACCAGTCTTTTTCATGATAAAACTAAAAACAATGAGTTTTTTAGTTTTATTCACAAAGTCAACCATTTTGGCAGGTACACGGGGAAAGGTACATTTCACATTGTGCGGGGGATGAGACATTTTGTCGTCAAGCGAGAAGTGGTAAGCAGGTTCATATCTCACTACTTTTGGGCTAGAGCGGTTTTGGGGGGAGGGCACCCGATGCCATTCATCAGGTGCCACGTAGCAGCAGAGTGAATAGTGAAACCACCCATATTAGGTGGGTAAAGGTCGGCCTTCGGAGGCCTCCCAATATGATCGTCGACCGTTGGATCAAAAGGAGCCAGATTGTATGGTGATCAGGGCGGGGATTTGATATGAAATTTAATGGAGGGGCTCGACAGAGGTTTAAACCTGGTGGGATTAATTGGTTGTGGATTATGGAGGTTTAATGACATCGGGGGTGATTTCATTAGCGAGGATAGATTATTAATCAACCACTAATTGATTAATTAATCTCTTTTATTCGGTGGAGGGTTTTGGTTATTAATTAGCCACCGATCGAATTAATTAAGCAATTAATTATTTATTAATAAAGTTTATGTTTCAAAATTCGAGGACGGGATATTAAAATTGAAGGGATTTAATAAATACATAAGAGAGGGGGTATTTTTGGGAAATATATAAATAAAATTAAAATTTAATATGAAATGGAGGTGGAATAAACGAAGTGCGCTAAGCATAATGTGTTTTTGTAATTTTTCTTTTTACATAGAACATTATAACTTAGGCTAAGTGCATTTTTGTGGGTTTTCTTAGGAAAAGGGGTTTGCTTGGGGGGTGATCACTTTTCTAAGGTTTTATCCTTTAGGTAAAAAGGGGTTTTTAGGGAAAATGAGTGAATTATGGAGGGGGTGAATGCTTGTGAGGGGAATTTTAGTACTTAGGACCTATAAGTTATTGGGCCGAGAGTTCAGTCCCTACAGAAGTCAGAGAAATGCTCTGATCCCCTTTAACTTAAGGTTTTAGGTACTTTACGATTTTCCTTACGAATTAGTTAAGTGAAAAATGTAATGAATGAGGGAGGTTAATCAATTTACTTTGTGTACTTTGGTAAATTCTCAATTATCATCCATACTTCAGAAATTTGATAATGAAGGTAAATGATATGATCTTGTGTAATCAATCATCACAATTCTGCAACCATTCAACTACTTACCCATCTCCTCATCCTACGATTTTTTCTACTCTTTATTGCGGTGCACTTAAGCTGGAAAAGCCTTTATCAAAACTTTTCCTTTTCTTTTACAAAAGTAATCTATCTAATTCCAACCTTACTACATCCAAGGGCTCAGATTAAATAGTTGAGCTCCTTTTATTAACTCTACCTATCTACTTTTCTGCCAAGATTACATTGTTTCGTACAGTTTTATTTCTCTATCTATAAGCATGAAATTGAAAGCATGAAATAGCCAAGTTTTAACATTTTGACTATCCATGGATTATGGCAAAAGTAACAAGCTGCACACAATCTTCTTATTCTACATCAAAGTAAATGGTAGTGGCATTTTGACTTGCACACTTTCATGGTCTTTTTCTTTTTCCTTGGGGTTCATTTTTTCATATTTTCAACCCTTTCATTCTTTTTGTCATTTGATTTTTCTTTTAGGACATACCCTCTTTACATTTTTTAATTTTTTGATTTTTTGAATATAGAAAACATTTGTAAAAAGCAAAGGTATGTACATATTACAAATTTGACCTCAACCATTCAAAAATTATGACTCCTATTGTTATAGGAACATAACAGTGGCTCCACTTGGGGATGGCATTTCTTGGTGAAATGTTAAGAACAAGTAGATCAATGGCCTTCTGAATTACTATGACTTTACTCTGCAACTTTTTTCCCTTTTACTTTGTTTCTTCATTGATATTTATGTCAGTGAAACTTTTGAATCTTAGGACCTTCTCTCCGGGCTTCAACTCCAAAATTACCATCCAATTACCACTAAACTTTGTGAAATATAAAAAATTTACAAGTGATTAGTTAAATTAGTGACTCGGATCTATATAGTGCTTAAGAATTCGACCATTAAATGGTCCTCCTTCTACTTCTGCACCATCCAATTCTTTGAGGAAATAAGCATTATTACCTCTGAAAGCATAGATGATGTAAGGGCCTTTCCATAGGAGTCAAATTTCCCATGTTTACCTTTTTCCTCCCTTCTTGAGTCCCTTTTAAAAACTTTATCTCCTAGATAGAAATCTTCTGCCTTAGTCCTTTTGTCAAAAGCTTTCTTGATTCTGTCCTGCACAAATTGGGATATGATATACACTTCTTCCCTAGTTTGTTGCAAGTCAATTGTCTGGTTGATCCTCCTTTTAGTATCTTTTGGCTCAACCTGTGCTTCTTGGAGCAATTTCATCACTGGTGTTCCCAAGGAAGATGGGATAACAACCTCCATTCCATAGACTAGCCGATAAGGACTAGTTCCAATGGATTTCTTTGTGGTCAGCCTATCTGCACACAAGACATTTACTAGCTTCTTGCTCCAGGTTTTCTTGTTGTCTTTCAACACTTTTTTGATGATATTCACTAAGCTCTTGTTGGAAGAATTTGCTAGTCCATTTCCTTGGGGATAGGAAGCTGTAGAGTAACCCAGGGTTATTTGATATTTTTTACAGAAATCAATCATCCTCCTTGATTTAAAAGCTACTGCATTGCCTGTGATGATTTTGGCTGGACAACCGAATCTAGACAGAATGTTGGCCTCAAGGAAACCTATTATGACAGTATCTGTAGCTTTTCTTGAGGGTATGGCTTCTATCCACTTTGTAAAATAATCTGTGGCAGTCAAGATCCATCTATGTTGTGCAGAGGAAGGGGGATGAATTTCACCAATGAAGTTAAGACCACACTATTGAAATGTTGTTTTATTCGATATTGGCTTCAAAGGTAATGTTAATAGTTTTCTTTCTCCTTCAAAAATTTGACATTTGTGACATGAGGTTACAAATTTCTTTACATAAGAAAAAAGAGTGGGCCATTAAAAACCAGCGCTTAAGATCTTATCAGCTATGGTCTTCCAGTAAAGATGTCCCCCACAGTCACCTACATGAAACTCCTATAATACTTTTTCATATTCTTCCTTTAAAAAAAAATTAAGAATGATGCCTTCATGATTTTTCGAAAATAAAGCATTGTCAATTATGCAAAACTTCAAAGATTTCATTTTTAAGAAACTACTTTTAGTTCTGGACAACTTAGGAGGAGCTTGAAGATTTTGTAAAACGTATATAATGTCAGCATGCCATGGTGAATCAGTAAAGGCCTGGCTGATTTGTGGAGTCACCATCTCCTCTTCGTTATCCAATTCTGCAATGAAATTTATGTCTAGGGCCTGGCAGTTCGATTCAACCATGAGTGTGGCTAAACCTTGGCCTTTGATCAATTTTGTAGGTTTAATTTATAAGTCATATTCTAATACGGTAGCTATCCACTTCCCTCTCTTTCCATTTGGTCCATCCTGTGTTAGAATGTCTTTGACTACAACATTGGGAACATAAGCTACTATCTGAGAATACAAGATATAAACTCTAAAATCTTTAATAGCTTTAACTAGAGAAAAAGCTTGCCTTTCCATTATATTATATTTTAAAGGTGCATCTCTTAGGGCTTTACTAAAGAAGGCTATTGGTTGTTCAAAACCCTGATCATTTTTTTGCAGTAGGACTGCAGCAATTGTATGTTCTGAGGCGAAAGAAAAAATGATGAAATCCCTATCAAACATTGGACTGATGAGAACTGGTGTTTGTGTTAAGGCTCACTTTATATCTTCAAAAGACCTTTTAGCCTCTAGAGTCCATTTAATAGTCAAATCTTTCTTTAACATGTTGTTTAGTAATCTAATTAGTTCAGCTAAGTTAGAGATAAATCTTCTCAAAAAGTTTATTTTACCTAAAAATGCTTGTAGTTCTCTGATGTTCCTACATTGTCGTATCTGCAAAATGGCTTCAATTCTCGTTGGGTTGATCTGGATACCATCTTTGGAGATTATGTGGCCTAGTAATTTTCCCTCTTCCAACCCAAATAAATATTTTTTAGGATTCAGAGAAATTCCATACTTCCTACACTTGGTGAAGACCTGCTTGAGATGATCCAAGTGTTGTTGATCTAATTTAGAGAATACTATGATATCATCTAGGTATATTACCAGAAAGTCATGGATTTCCTTAGCAAAGGCTATGTCCATTGCTCTTTGAAGGGTGGCCCATGCGTTTTTTAACCGAAAAGGCATTTTCACATACATGAAAGTGCCCCATGGAGTAGTGAATACATTTTTTGCCTGATCATCTGGGTGGACTAGGATCTGGTTATAACCAGAAAACCCATCTAGTAGTGAGATTCTGGTTGAAACTACTACCCTCTGTAATATATGATCCATTTAGGAAGATGGTAGTTATCCTTGAGTGAAACTTTATTTAAATTCCTACGGTCACCACACAATCTAATTTCACCAGTTTTCATTCTTGTAGGTACCAAATTAGAGACCCAATCTGAGAATCTAATTGGTGCAATAATCTTAGCTTCATACATTCTTTTGATCTCTTTTTCAATGGAAGGAAATAGAACTAGGTTAATCCTTCTAAGCTTCTGTCTAAAAGGCTTCTGCTTTTCTTTTAAGGGAATGGTGTGCTTTATTATGCTGGTATCATAGGACTTAAGGTCCTCATAATTCCAAGCAAAAACGTCCTGGAATTCCTTTAGCAGTTCTATGTATTTCACTTTTTCATTGGGAGGTAAAGACTTTAAAAGTTTTATCAGTATGGGATCTTCTTCAAAGCCTATGTTACATTCCTCAATGTCTGATTTTAAAGGTTCCATTTTCGGCTTTTTAGGGACATCGTTTGAATCAAATAAGTCCTCCAAAGAAGTTAATCCTTTGGGCAAAAAATTATCTTTAAGATTGATGACTTCAGATTCTTCATCGATTACTTCATCAATTTCCATTTGTTTTAGGTTTCGAATATCTGATTTTGTAAACTTTGTTGGATGGAAATTATCTATCTTTTCATATTCTACTTCGTTAATTTCTACTTTATCAGTGTAATCAAAATATAATGTTATGTCTGTGTTTATGTTGCTATTTACAAATTCATCATCTAAAGTTAGAAAATTGTTAATTTGTTGATCATTATCGAACATGTTTGGTCAATTTAGTGTGATCTAAATTTCTATTTATAATGTCAACCCGGGGTTCGTAAACTGACGAAGTGAAGTGTACTATATGTACTAGATAACCATTTCCTTAGTCTTTTGTCGTTTTTAGTTTTTTTTAAGTTTGTTTTTGGATTTATCTTTCCCTAATGTGAGATGATGAAAAGGTGATAGAGCAAGTGAAATATGGATGATTATGGTGATCTCTAAGTGGTTTTTCAAAACTTAAAAGAAAGAAATCTTTTAAAATAACTGCAATGAAATCAATTCTTAAAAAGAAATAAAGACATCAAACAATGAACTAATGACATCGGCCCAGTATCTTTGTTTCTGAATGAAAATGAAAGTGAAATCTACACTAAACTCAATTAAAAATAAGAACAACTAATCCACACTATTTCAACTCTTCAACTCAATCTTCCTTGTGAAAAGATATCATGAAATGTTAAGCAATGTGAAATCTAAAAGAAGTTAAACTGCATAAAAGACACTAATCACACTACTTTAACTCTCTTGACCTTTTGCCTTTCAGCTTAATTTACCCTGTGAGAAACAATCATGAACAAGTCAAGCAATGTGAGATCTAAAGCAAACTAAATCAAGCTATAATGAGTGATATTCTGGTTCATAATAAAGTTATTTGATTATATAAAGAAACCGTTGACAGATGAATAGCATGATATCTAAGAGCAAAAAATAAATGTACAACTTATGGAAATGACAGTACTGGAAATCAAACTTCAGAAAACAAGAGTCAGCGACAAAGACAAGATGATCTCGTATGCCAATAGTTATAAAAAGAAAAGGTGAAAAATTGCCCCGGGCTACCTAAGAAAACCTGCAGAAAACACTGATCAGTTGTAACCATAAAAGAGCAGCAATGAAAATGTAAATCAACAGAAATCAAAAAGCTTTGTTATGTACAACTAATATACATGATGAAATAAAACGCAACATTTAAATGACAACTGTACAGCGAATATACATGAACAGGAAAAAAGTAATGCAAGAGTTAAAGGACAACTGTACAAGGCTTTAGTGAGCAGGGGCCCTCTACCACTTCAGCCAATTCAACGAACAACTACAAGCTTAAGTTTAAACCAGTCTTCTCATATATTAAACAGCAACGTAAAAGTGCAGTGGGGAAATACAACAAATTCGAATTACATTACCCGAGATTAACTTTTACAGCGTTCATGGATGCGTTATTTATAAGGAAAGAAAGCTAAACAAATTAACTAAATCTACGTTATTAACCACGCTGCTAGAGACACGTAAATCCTCTTTCAGCCCGGATCTAGGTAACTGTCATGATGTTTATTAAATCTGAGAGGTATGGCTGTTGGATTCACGCTATCAGGATGTCTTCGTGGCTAAGGACTGTGCCACGTAGCTTCACGTGCTCAAAAACAGAGCTACGCAGAGCCGTGCCACCGCTGAACACTTCCGTTGACTATCCTTTGCCCCTTGTTTGACCGCGGGCTTTTATGGGCGTGCTGGATGATCTGGAGGGACACGTTCCATGTCCTTGACTCTTGTAACGTGCCCATGTGGCTCGTTTCTTCAGAGGACACCTATAGCATGGTGTTTGACAAAACGGCTGTGGAATCCTGTGCTGGCTGCCGAAACCTGGGTCGGCTGCGAAAACCTGTGTCGGCTTCGGAAACTGAGAAGCTTCCGCAGCTATCTGAACAAAATTCTAAACCAAACAACAGTCATCAGCGTAGTTAGAAAACCATGTCAAAAGATCTTTTTTAAACTAAAATGCAATGATTTAATCAACTTGGTGGATGAAATGAGTGGAAAAAGAAGGCTGAGAGGGTGTATAGGAAGGTGCAGGTTCGAGGCTCAACAGAACACTTGCCAGTTCTTTAAGTTGTCAGGAATAGCAGGTCTATGCCTAACCTCAGCAGTGTACTGATGGTTGGGCTGAAATGGAAACTTGCAAGTACTGGAAAACATCGCTAAACTGTAAGCTTGCATATGGTGTTTTCTTGGAATAACAACAAGCTTGGTTTCTAGAAAAGTATTTAGTATTTCTACAACTATTTCGCTATAAAGTACTAACCTAGGATCTGTAGTCATATAAATAGCGTTAATTTGTTTTATTACCAACTCTGAATCTCCCATAATAGAGACTCTTATGGCTCCTAACCTTTTGACCAATTTCAGACCTAACAGAAGTGCTTCATATTCGGCCATGTTGTTTGTACATTTAAAGTTCAATCTGTAGGCATGACCCTCTGAATGATCATTTTCTAAGTTGTAAATCCATACTCCTGCTCCTGCACCTAGTTTGTTTACTGACCCATTGAATTCAAGATGCCATAGAATTTCATGTTCATAATTCTTACTGTGTAGGGGAATAAAATATTCTTTTACTAAAGTATCTAGGTCATCTTTATTATCTGAAATCTCATGAATTTGGACACTTCGATTTTCTTCTATTACTGTAATTTCTTTTGGTTCTGCCATGATGCTATATAAAGTATTTTCTTGGTTAGATTTAAAATTGTAGAGAATAAAAGAATCAATATCAGAATGCATTGAATATATAGGAAAGTTTTGAGGCCTCTCCTGGGTACTCACTACATACTTCATCAGAGTCTCTCTATACAATTTCTTAGGATGTCCAAAGACTGATATGGTAGCATATGACATGTCAAGTTGCAGATATCCCTATAGTTTGGCACCCCACGATCTAGACAACAGCATACCATACTTGGATGGTATATCAGCAACAACTATGTCCATAAGAATGATCTTAGCAGGGTACTGCACTAGGGAAACACACAGGTATTTTATAAGTCCTAGGCACTTAACTTGGCTTGAATCAAATGAAAACAGGTCCTTATAAGGTCTAGCGATATCCAAGTTTAGCTTCTCCATAAGAGATTTAGGCATAAGATTGTGTGAAGCCCCAGAGTCTAGTATGGCATTATATAAGATTTTATCGTGGATGTTAAGGCTAATGTAGAAGGGTGGTTTCCCTCCTTCCACTGGTTTTCCATTAACATTAGGACCAAAAATTAACTCAGGTTGATCATCAAATAAGGTAACAGTGTCTTTATTTTCAATGAAATTTAAAGATTTTCTTATTTGAGATCTGTAAGTTTCATGTTTAACAAGTTATATTAAAGGAACCAAGATTTTGAGTTTGCCACCTCTGCTCCCAAATTGAAAGGCAAAGGGGATTTTTCTATTTGAACATTTGAAATCTTAACAACAGGGTTTGGAGTAGTTTGTTCTTCTTTTTCAGTGTTCGGAGTCTTCTTAATTGGATTTTCTAATATAATCTCTGGAGATCATTCCACTGTTTCCTTGAGGGGAACAAAAGTGGAAGGTTCCTCATTAGAAGGTTGGTCATCGGTTATATTTTCAATGGGGGGTCTGAGAGGGTTTTGGTTTGATCTAGAAAGGATTTGTAGAGTTTTTGTAACTAGAGGATTCTGATTTGCAGCGTTCACTTTCTTAGGTTGATTAGGTACTACTTTCTTGTTTAGGTCCGAACATCAATTTTCTTTTTGCTCCTCAAATTGTACTGTTTATGCACTTCGAAGATATCAGAGTCATACCCTTGCTTGTAATCAAAATATTCTTCAATTTTGGTTTGTAACTATTGAAGCATGTATAATTCCCAATCATCTTGAGTCAGAAAGAAAATTTCTTCATCATCTAATCCCATTAAGTTGATTTGGGTGTCTAGCTCAAGGTCTTCTTGATGGGAAGTTTCAGCATAATTCTCTTGGAAATGAGGTCTAATGTTCTCATCAGGACCATTTTTACCAGTGTTTTGGTTCTGGTTCTTCCTTAAATTTAGATTCCTCACTGGAGGTACCTGTTGGCTATTCCAGTGAGGTTTCCTTTCAATGTTTTCTATTATGTCCATCAATTTTTCCATTCCTTTAGCTAAAGCATCCATTTTTTGATCACAGGGTGAAGTTTCATCTTTCAGGGGTGTTCTTCTTTCGTTTCTAACCCTAGCTCTTTTGGATAGCAGATTAGCTTCTACGCAAATTGCAACACTTTACATATCTTCTACTGTAGGGGGATTCCTTTCTCTAAGTTGAAAAGCCATGTCAGTGTTGAACCCGTATGGAAACTTAATCAGGGCTAAGCCAGGTGGAGGCCTAAGGTCAAGTGGAAATGCGTTATATACATTGTTAAACTAGTACAGTAGTCCTGAATGGTTTCATTCGGTCCCATCTTGAGGTTTTCATATTCAGAAAGAATTTGAAGAGGGTTATTTTTCTTCTCCCACCTATGTAAAAATTGTTGGTAAAAAGCTTCTAAACTATCTATACAATTAGGAGGCAGAGATCTAAACCATGTTCTCACATCTCTAATTAGAGTTTCGGTAAAAATTCTCATTTGGACATCTCCTATGTCAAGTTCATGCAGTTCAAAATAATCTTTCATTTTCTTTGTGTGTTGTTGTGCTTTGTAAGATCCAGTGCCATCGAATAAGACAATTTTACTCTGATAATCTACTGGTAAGGCGCCTTGAGGAGCAGGCATCACAAGAGGGGCATATCTGAGTGCCATAGCTCTAAGTTGTACAGGATTGAGAATAGGAGTTGGGGTAACAGGAGGATTTGGGACAACAGGGGGATTTGGAGTAATAGGGGTAATGGGTATTCGATGGGTAATGATAGGTTGAAGGGGAAGCAAAGGTATGAACGGAGATGAGGGATGAACTTCAAAAGTGTGGGGAAATGATGGTGAGCTAAAAGAAGTTGAAGTTGTTTCAGAAAGTTTAGGGATTCTATCAGTAGTAAGGGATGACTGAGGGGAGTTCAGAAGGTACTAATCAATTGACAAGCTTGCCCCTTTTGACTTCAAGTTCTACTGTAAATTATGGATCTAGAACTATGTCCTCAAGTTCACTCTCATACTTGGTTCTAAATATGGAATGGTCAAAATTATCGTCAAAATGGAGGTCTTGTATGAACAACCACACACTGGGATAGAAATTGGATCCAAATAAAATCTTGGGCTTACTGAACTTTCTTGTCTTCTGAATATTCTTAGAATAAGGTTGGGATTGTCAAATACAGGGGGAGGATGTGGATCAGGGTTGGCCTTGGTATAGTGAGTTCTCTCGGAAGCCAAATTTTGAGCTTTTTCTAATTATTTTCTTTTTTATGAATTTTTGAAATAACTTCTAATAAACCCTTTAAGAGGCTTAAAAATAAAAATTTGAATTTCTCAAAGGTTTATTAAGAGTGGGGGTTTGATTCCCCGGTATGGTTGCCACTATGTTATCACTCAGATGTTTTCCCTAGAAGTTATCAAAGAAGGAATAGTTCAAGGTAACCACAAACCTAGTCTTTTAGACTCAGGTTCTAGCCAACCTAAGTCCAGAGACGGCTCTCTCTTCATAATTTAAATTTGTTTTTTCAGTAGGATTTCAAGCTAGTTCTTAGTGCTTATGATGATTTGGTTTTGATTGGGTGGTGTACTTAAGAAAACAGATGGGCAGAACAAGTATTTAGTCATTGGGCTATGGAGTCAATCAATGAGTGGCTTAACTGGATCAGATCAATCACTAAAGTAAGAGTTCACAGTGCAAGCTAGCACAACAAAAAGAAAATTTGAAAGTTCAAATGGATGAGGTAGTCCTAACCAGGGCAAAGGGAAATGAAGAATCCTTAACTGGGATTAAGATGAGAAAAGAAGGATGATAAATAGCAAAAGAAACTAAGAATCCTTTACTATGGACCAAAGGGGGGGGGACTACGGAAGTAAGGTAGCGATTAAGAATTCCCAGACCAAGATAGTTTAGCAGAAAATGTATAGAAAGTAAATAGTTAAAATAGAGAGCATTAAAGCTAATTCTGAGATATCATTCCTTGTTTACTTTTCAGATTTCATAAGGGACACGTGAATATTTATAACATGATAAGAAAACAAAATTTAAACATGAAGAGATAATACTTATTTGGTTCCAACTGTGCATAAGAATCCAGTGAAATGTCCTTAGCTTTATTTCATGATCCAACAAAACCAGTCCAATCTTGAATATAATAGATCCTTAGCTCAATATAAAATGTCTATAGAAATGTATTTTAATACACCCTAATTACTTCAAAATATGAAGTATTTACAGAAAAAATGTTACAAAATATCTCATAACAATATGAGAATTATTCTAGGAAACCAAAAATATATTCAGCACAAAGATAGAGACAGATAGAGAATTGCCTTCTTGTTGTCCCTTTTATTGTGACTGTGTTGGCTGTTGTAATTCAGATTTGGCTCTTTCAGTTGCTTTAGAGTTGTGTGCTGGAATCAGTTTCTGTCTTCAATCTACTGATACTCTTTACCTGCTATACTTTGACTCTGTTTAATCTGTTTTACCTGGCTACCATATAGATTTACTGTAGTAACTTTATAGTAAATCTGTTAGTTTCATCCACCATTCACTTTCAGGTAATTTCATCCTTATCATCTTTCTATATATTTCGTCAGCTTCGATATATTTTGAAAAATTTGGTCTGTTGACGAACAAGTGCTTTACCTCATGCTCTATGAAAAACAGATTTTCCAAACTATCATATAGTACCTTTCCAGTGGGCAGAGCTTTTACCCCTGAAGTACTAGCTTGGCTGCTGACTAACTTGTTTAGTCTTTCAATGTAATCTTCCTGATTCATCATCTTATCATGGATTACCATAGGACTGGGGAGTCCTTTTTCCCTTAAAATACCATACTTTGTCATAAATCTGTCAATAATAATTTGGATGCTTTGGCACCTTTTCTCCAGATTGAGCATCAGATTCCTTTTGGTGAGAATCTTCTTAATTTCTATAATGGTCCCTGTTCTATCATCAATTCCTAGTTCATCTAGATGATACCTGTTTTTACTATTCAAAAGTTCTATAAATTGGTTGGCCTCTTCTGGTTTGTCTCCCAGCTCTTCTCTTGTTTTGTGAATTGCTTCTGTTGCCACCTTTACTAGTTCAGTTTTTTCAAAAAATTTACTAGTTCAGTTTGTTCAAAAATTACTTGAATAGATGGCCAAACATCATTGATAGAATCAACGATGTTGGCCCAAAGAATTTCCTTCATGTCTCCAAGTGGCTATTGCAATGTCAAGTCCTTTTCAAGGACTTTTATTCTTTCTCCCATTCTTTGATTCTTCTGAACTTCTTCCTTTTGTTGTATCTATGCAAGTTTGCAATTAGTCTCCAAGCTTGACACTTTTTCTCTAAGCTTCTTAAGCTCAATAGCCTGGATGCTCATTTCCTGCATGGATTTTACCAATTCAGCTATCTTTTCTATGGATGTCCCTGCGCTTGTTGATGTAATTGGAACTATTGGTGCTAAGGAAGCAGCCAATGTGGAGGATACTGTTGTAGAGACTGTAGGAATTACAGTCTGAGGAGTGGTGGACAACTCACTCTATCTAGACTATATCGTGTTATCCATCTCTTTTTCTATTTCTTTCAGTTGTTCATTCAACTTAAGGACTAAGTCCATAAGCTCTTCCTCCTTCTAAGTTTCCAATACTTCAGTTGTTTGAGGATGACGTAGAGGAGGAATTTTAAACTACTTTTTCAGTGAAACTATGTCATCATTTTCTTTTTAATAAACTTTTCTGCAACTTTCACATCCTTGGGATCATGCCCTAATTCTATGACTAAGTCCTCCAAGGACTTTATTCTGGTATCCTTGGCTTGTGAAGAGGCCTTCTCTAACTAGAATTGTGCTGATATGTTATTCAACGAATTTTGGAGCTGGTGAGCTGCAATTGCCTTGCTGGTCAAGGTGGAGTAGACCATTTCCCCAGTCTGCTTGTGTAATTCTATTTGTTCAATAGGATGAATATCCTTTGCCAATAATTCAAAGTTTGTTTTCAAGTTATTTGCAATTGAACTGGGCTGCTGTGTAGTTGGCTTCATGAAAGTCATCTGCATTTTACCCTCTTTCACATCAAAGGCTGATATTAGCCTTGTCTGATTAGTAGGAGCCATTTTTAGGTAATGTGCATAGCTATGGGCCTTCAATATTTCATTCCTAGCCTTCATTTCTTTGTAGTTCTCCCTAATATCTTGGCTCTGGATGGTTGGAGCTCTGAATGAGGATACTTCCATGTTTTGTTGTCTCTCTAGCATTTGAGCCTGTGAAGTGGAAGGTTCTTGTGTACCTCCAGAAGGAGTGGTCTACCTGCTTTCTACTCTTTCTGTACCTATGGTTCCATCTGTTTCTTCGGTAAACTCTTGTTTTGAAAATGGATTCAACCTTTGCCTCTTGACATAAGTTTGGGCAATAGGTCTGCTAGAAGGAGTGGCATCCTCTCTATCTCTCTTAGGATTCTTAACCTCATTTAGAGGAGTCTATAAAATAGGTGGATTACTCATGATATGTTCTGGCTCAGCAAGTTGTTCTGATATCTCTGGTTGCTCTGATTCCTCTTGCTCTTGAGGTATTTCTTCTACTGTTTTCCCACTACATTCTTTTGATTGCCTTTGAGATTGAGATTCTCCTAGCACTTGTACAAATGAATCTTCATCAAGGCTTCTTTCTAAATCAATCAATACATTATTGACAGCAACTTCTATGCTATCTTGGTCTACCAAAGTGTTTTCCACCCATTCTAGCTGATTTGCATATTTTTCAATTTTAGGAATTCTATGGTGGATATAAGGAGATAATTTGTTCTTTTGTCTCCTATTGCAAATGAACTCTAAAGGGTCGTATCTCCTGATAAAACATTGTTTTAGTTTCAGCCTTTGGAGGATTTCTTCTGTTTCCTTTCCTGCTTCCCTACTATTACATATGAAGGGGCCAAGCTGATATTTTATCCTAAGTTGAGATTTCTTCACAAAATGCACGTCATCTAAATTAATCATTTGCCTGTAGTACTCCAGAGCAAACAATCTCATGGGGAGGTATTTTGGCAATTTGTAGGGAGCCAACTCACATCCATATATTCTGATCTCAGTGTGGTTTTGGTATAAGTACCAATCTCCCACTCTATATTGTTTGGACAACTCTAGGACCCTCCTAATATATGCACTGATTCTGGGGGGAGGACGTCCTAATAACATAGTTTCCACTGGGTGCACAAAGAGATCTATGAAATCTGTATAGGAATATGAAGAATCATATAGGTGGATTAATGAAGTCCAGAAGACCACTGATCTAGGGTTGCCTCTGGTATCAAGCTTTTGGAGTGTGAATGGTAATTTATCAGCTTGATAGTACAGGAAAAGATGATATAAGACTGAAGAATATTTGAACACTCTTTCATTGTCCATCTTCATGAATTGATCATGCATCTTATCAGCAATGAGCTTGGCATAGTAAAACATGATGGCAGGGGGTTTTCCAGGAGTGTAAATGGACATAAAGGCTATAATAATTTCCTCAACAAATTCACTTGTAGTCTGGCCTAACAAACTAGATATCATTTCTATGATGTCTCATCCAAGATCAAAGAATATGGTAGACATATATGGTGGAGGATCCTTTGGAATGTATTGCTCTTCCATGATGAAGGTTTGGAATAACTGAGCATGTTTGATGGAGGTGAGTGTGGGGAATCTGTTAAGCAAATCTCCAACAGAAAGAGGGGTCAGGTTTTGTCCTGGTTGTAACTGCAGCATTTCATTTATCGAATCAGTAGTGATGGTAAATAATACAGACTAGTCAGGAGTCATCATTGCTCTTTGGCTAGGGCTATAATTCATATGGCAATAGTAGATAATCTTTGGGAAGATGTGAACTTTGGGGAATTGGTATTTGGGTAAGCTTGACTCCCAAAGGCCTATTTTGTCTACATGGTTCAGGTACTGGTCTTTGTAGCTGCAGTATAGTTTCAATGGGGATTCTTGGACAGAGGCATCTTTAATTTGAAAGTCCTTATCTACCAATGGTAGATGGTCTAAATCCCTGTGGGGAGTAGAAATTGGTAGGACATTCAACGTAATGGGAGCAACCATCCTTGATTCTTGTGGATTCAAGGATGGGGGCGAAGGGTTTTCAGTGAAATTGGGGAAACCTAATCTAATTCAGAGTATTTTGGAGTCATTGGGCAACTATTCTTACTGAATTACTTAGTAATTTGAAGCAATTGAGTCAAGGTTTAGGAATAAAACATGGTTTCTCAGCAAATTTGGGTAAATACCTAGTTTCAGCTTTGAACAGAGTAATGGGCCACTATGCACGGTTTGCAGGAAGTGCACGTGACTGAAAGGTGGTCTGGAATTTCAGTGGCTTCAGTAGGTTGGCAGTTGGACGTCGGTTGACAGTTGCACGTACTTTGGTGCTTGCATGGAGGTTTCAACAGTCTTTTTCACACTCAAACTAAAAACAATGAGTTTTTTAGTTTTATTCACAAAGTCAACTATTTTGGTAGGCATAGGGGGAAAGGTACATTTGGCATTAAGCGGGGGATGAGACGTTTTTTCGTCTAGCGGGAGGCAGTAAGCGGGTTCATATCGCACTGCTTTTGGGCTAGAGCAGTTTTGGGGGGAGGTTGTCCGATGCCATTCATCAGGCTCCATGTAGCAACAGAGTGAATAGTGAAACCACCCATATCGGGTGGGTAAAGGTTGGCCTTCGGAGGCCACCCAATATGATCATCGACCGTTGGATCAAAAGGGGCCAGATTGTATGGTGATTGGGGTAGGGATTTGATATGAAATTTAATGGAGGGGCCCAGCAGAGGTTTAAATCTGGTGGGATTAATTAGTTGTGGATTATGGAGATTTAATGACATCGGGGGTGATTTCATTAGCGGGGATAGATTATTAATTAACCACTGATTGATTAATTAATCTCTTTTATTCGACAAAGGGTTTTGGTTATTAATTAGCTGTTGATCGACTTAATTAACCAATTAATTATTTATTAATAAATTTTATCTTTCAAACTTTGGGGACAGGATATTAAAATTAAAGGGATTTAATAAATACATACGAGAGGGGGTATTTTTTGGAAATATATAAATAAAATTAAAAGTTAATATGAAATGGAGGCGGAATAAACAAAGTGCACTAAGCATAATGTGTTTTCGTAATTTTTCTTTTCATATAGAACATTATAACGTAGGCTAAGTGCATTTTTATGGGTTTTCTTGGGAAAAGGGGTTTGCTTGGGGGGTGATCGCTTTTCTAAGGTTTTATCCTTAGGGAGAAGGGTTTTTTTAGGGAAAATGAGTGAATTATGGAGGGGGTTAATGCTTGTGAGGGGAATTTACTACATAGGACCTATAAGTTATTAGGCTGAGGGTCCGGTCCCTCCAGAATTCAGAGAAATGCTCTGAGACCCTTTAACTTAAGGTTTTAGGTACTTTAATATTTTCCTTGGGAATTAGTTAAGTGAAAAATGTAATGAATGAGGGAGGTTAATCTATTTACTTTGTGTACTTTGGTAAATGCTCAATTATCATCCATACTTCAGAAATTTGATGATGAAGGTAAATGATATGATCTTGTCTAATCAATCATTACAATTCTGTAACCATTCAACTACTTACCCATCAACTCATCCTACGATTTTTTCTACTCTTTCTTATGCTTACGCTAGAAAACCCTTTATCAAAACTTTTCCTTTTCTTTTACAAAAGTAAGCTATCTAAGTCTAACCTTATTACATCCAAGGGCTCAGATTAAACAGTTGAGCTCCTTTTATTAACTCTACCTATCTACTTATCTGCCAAGATTACATTGTTTGGTCTGATTTTATTTCTCTATCTATAAGCATGAAATAGCCAAGTTTTAACATTTTGACTATCCATGGATTGTGGCAAAAGTAACAAGCTGCACACAATCTTTTTATTCTACATCAAAGTAAATGGTAGTGGCATTTTGACTTGCACACTTTCATGGTCTTTTTATTTTTCCTTGGGGTTCATTTTTTCATCTTTTTGACCTTTTCATTCTTTTTGTCCTTTGATTTTTCTTTTAGGGCATACCCTCTTTACATTTCTTAATTTTTTTGATTTTTTGAATATAGAAAACATTTGCAGAAAGAAAAGGTATGTACATATTACAGATTTGACCTCAGCCATTCAAAAATCACGACTCGTATTGGTATAGGAACATAAAACCATTAACGGTTCAATTTTTGAATGATAGATTACCAAAATATTCCCCCCCCCCCCCCCCCCCCCCCCAATTTTGTTTTGTTTTGGTATCTCCTTCATTGTTTGACAAGAACAAAAGAAAACACAAGTAAGTGTCATAGGGTCTTTTTAATTCATTTTTAACAAGCCCAAAAAATAGGTAAAAGGATAATCAATAGGGTGTTTTCTTAATGGCTTAATGGGCTCAAAGAAGAGGTAGTAGTGTGCTCGATAAAAGGTGTCTTTTTTGTGAGGTTTTATTGAGCCCAGAAAAGAGTTAAAAGGATGATCAATACTCTTTAGTGTTTGAGGGGCACAAGAAGACTACAAAAAATTCTGTCCTAGAGAAACAAGTAGTGTAAAGGGTAGAAATTTGTTTTAAGATCATAGAACTTCCCTAAGAAAATAGAAAAAGAGAGGCTAGCCAAGGAAACCCACTCATCACAATAGTCTCTCCAAGAAAGGTAGAAGCATCAAATGAAAGATAATAATGGGGGCAATGGCAATGTGATTTAAATGGTGATAAGTTAGACTATGGTAGATTAGCATGCATAAGAGAGTGAGACAATGCATACCAGCAATAAAAAGGTAATAAATGTTTGTTTGGAATCCTCCTTGGAGTATGGTCAGAATACGATGGAGAAGAGAGAAAATGAGGCTCAAGTTGAAAGTCATTATGGGTATAAAGGAGGGATTATGGGTATAAAATGATGCATAATGGACATGAAAATAGAAAACAAGTGCTAAACTAGGGCATCCAAGAAGAGGAGGGCTCTACCATACCAGTTACAATGTGAAAATAATGAAGGGTTACTGTTGCAACTTGACGAGATCAAACTTAAGGTGTAATGAATATGGCATCAACAATAAATGATGCATTCATGATGATAGGGAAATAACTACACCTATATGTCAATATCAAGAAAACCAAACCTAAGATAAAATGTATATCACAATAAAGTCATCACCCATATCCTGTAAAAACCATCCAAAAATACTAGATCCATGCTTAATTCACATAATGAAAATAGTAAAACATGGATAAAGTAAAAGCATAACTATATTTTCTTTAGTTTTTTGTATTTTATTATTTTGGTATTTTTAGATATGATGTACTATCTACATTGGGTTCGGCTCTTATGAGTTTGAAATATGTGATTCAAAATCCATATTTTTTGGACATGTATGATTATAGAAATGTTCAATTATTATGGAAAATGTCAAAATAACTAGAGGAATATTATATGTAACTTGTTGGTCACACCGTGGGAGTGCCTATGACAAGCCAAGAGCATGTGCCTAGCAAATGGAAATCAAGCACCAAGGATGATAAGTATTGAACTGAAGAAACCCACACTAGAAAATAAAAGGTGTTCACATCACAAACCAAACCAAAACTAAAATACATATGTACAAGGCACAACACAATATGATAGGTTATGTTACATAGTGCCCACTACTATTAACATGCAAAGGATTTATATTTATGTGTGTGAACTCATGGGTCTCTATTGGCATCATATGGAATACCATACCAAGGCCACACCACATAGAATTGAATTGCCATGTTCCTAAAGGTTAATGATTCCAGTGAAAGTCTAGAATCATATCATCATTAAGAACTACCTAACGACATAAAGGGGGTGGTCTAATGAGCTATTATAACTCCTTGATGATGGATATAAACACATAAGGGAGTTATAATACACTCATCAATGAGGCAGTTTGGTTTGTACAATTTAGTGTCAAGTTTGGTATTATAAATCCAAGACATGATTCAGTCCAATGGTGGCACTTCATTGGTGACCTAGAAAATGCCCTGTTGGGAGCGGGATCCCCCAAGGGCAGTTTTGGGGCTAAAAGCCCATTTTTAAGTCAAAGTTTTGTAATATTATTGTAAAGAATCTGCTTTTCATGGTCACAGAGCGTGAAGGTGTTATGTGTCACAAACGGTAGTCCGCCCTTAGTTTTGTAAACTAAAGTCAGCTCTAAGAGCTAAGCTCTAAGTAGTTAAAATCATGGAACAAGAAAGAGAGTCATAACCTTAGAGAAAGATGTTATATGATCCAAAAATACAATTTTATCATAGGTTATAAAATTAGAATAAAATAATTATTAATTTAAGATATTAACTTAATAATTATTACTCTAGAATGTTTAATTATTTAATGGAGACTTTTAGAATTAGCATATTGTTGTAACTAGATATGACTCTCCAAATGTGTCGTATCTTAGGCTGTATTTTAGGAGATTTGTTAGCTAGTTGGTTTGAATAGCATTTATTGTAAATGGACACTTGTTATTTAATAAGTGATACATAATTAGAGGTAGTTAGGACATGGAGCTTATAAATAGCTCATTGCAAGAGTGTTTGGTTGTTTGGGTGTAAACTCTTGCAAAATTAAATTATGTAATTATATTTTCTGATTAATAAAATTACGTGTTTGAGGACACTTCTACCATTATTGTGGTATCAGAGCTCCAGTAATGTTGCAGTTGATTTGAGAAGGAGATTCCAGCTCTACAAGTTTTTGGAAAACTCCATTGAATTGTTCAGCAAATGACTGGTATGAAAGTTGTCAAGTTTTTGTTCCAAAGAGAAGAAATGTTATTATTTTATTGATTTTAGATTTTTAAATCTGAAAATCAATTTTGTGAATTATTATCAAAACTGAGTTGAAGATCATTTCCCAATCACTGAATTCCATTGAATTGTTTTTGTTGAAAACTGCGTTGAAGATCTTTTCCCAATCACCAAATTCCATTGAATTGTTTGTGCTGAAAACTATCTTGAAGCTACATAGAGCTCGTTGTCAATGTGGTGAAAACTGCGTTGTCAATAGAATTTCAGCTGTAGATGAGAGCCTGTGGACTCCATGAGTCCCCACTGTCCGCAACCAAATGAAATGCTCGTGGCATCTGCGTGTAGCCGCGTGCTCGGTGACCAAAGAGAAGTAATTTTCTGGCTGCCGGAACATTGTTAATTGCCTGTGAATTGATGGTGTCGGAAACTTTATAATGGAAATACAAATCCAAGTCGTACAGAGAGTTTGTAGAGTTTGTTGCAGGTCGATGAGAATATATTTTTTGTAAACAGTATCACATTTGGAGTTTGTTCAACGCTGACCCATCTGTGCAGGATTTTTGTATAGCGGTGGACACAAATCACAAAATTTATAGCATATGGAGTCTTTTTGTTAATGGGATAACTGCTATAAACCCAGCTCCTCAACTTATCAGCCTAAATGTAGCCGATGCCCTGGCAGCCTCAACAATGTCAACTGTAATTCCAGAAATAAGACGCGCTGGACATCGCCTTGGTTCCAGGAACAAGAGCCTGTAACAAGAGTCTTCAAAACCAATGTTTCCAGCCAGCCAACTAAGCCAGCCAGCGAAGCCAGCGTGAGAGCCAACCAGTGCTAGCCAGCCAGCGTTGCCAGTGAAGCCAGCCCTCTGTATTACCAGCGTGGAGGATAGCGTAAAAACTTTTCATCATTTAAAAATTTTATTTGGAAGCTTAAAATTGAATTTTTGAAAATTACATGCGTGGATAAACATGAATTTTTGAAAATTACCTGCTTGGATAAACATAAGAGCCTTTCAGCAAAATATGTGGATGTGGTTGTTTTAAAAAAGGATGTGGTTTTAAAAAAAAGCATGATATATTCTTTAAAGCCCACATAAAATTCACTTTTTTTTAATGGGAGTTTGAAATAAAAGATGGAGGGATAAGGTGAATCATAAGGCTTTTTTTATATTTTGTAATTTGGAGAAATAAGGGTGCTTTTATATTTTGTAATTTGGAGAGATAAGGATATTTCTATTATTTGTAAAATAATATTTTTGGAGAAATAAGGTGTGAGGGGTTATTTGTAAATATTTATGGCAGTGAACTTTTTTGGAGTAATAAGGAGATTTTATTTGTAATTTGTATTTGGAGAGATAAGGTGTGTTGAGTAATTTGTTTTCAA
The DNA here is from genome assembly GCA_031772625.1 of Pinus tabuliformis. Lineage (NCBI taxonomy): Eukaryota > Viridiplantae > Streptophyta > Pinopsida > Pinales > Pinaceae > Pinus > Pinus tabuliformis. Next base: position 1,031,639,501 of record CM062819.1, read on the forward strand.
GAAGTTATTTTTATTTGTCAATTGGGATCATCACATTGTAACTCAAAGTAATTTTACTTTGAGGGGGGGTAACTTTGTTTTGCAAGAGCATCATTGTAAAATTCAAATTTTGAAATTTGCGCTATAATTTTTTAGAAATTGACTAGAGCCAAGTGCAAAGCTTAGTCATTTTTCTCCAGCTTCAACGACTATACGAGGGTCAAGGCCAAGCCCCGATAGTTCATTTTTTGCGTCGTGTGTTGCTGTTGTGTTCTGCATCTTGATTTTTTTTGGAGCTTGATTCGTGGTGTGAAGTCTTAACACTAAAATGTCTAAGTTGATTAAAATTTTTTCTGATTCCGACAAACTTGAAGGCACAAAATCTTACAAAACATGGCACCGTCTCATCAAAAGCACTCTCATTTACAATGAATTATGACAGGGTATATGTGATGGAGATGTTAAGCCGAATAAACCCACAGATGCAGCTGCTATAGCAAAATGAGAAGTTAAGAATGCCAAAGCTTTAGCTCTTATTAAATCTTCTATGAATGATGAAATGTATGTCCATATAGAAAATGCTACAGATGCATGGTCTGCTTTGAAAATTTTTAAAGACCTCTTTGATACTCAACCTGAATCAAAGAAAGTTGATCTACAATTAAAATTGTTGCAACAAAAATTAACTGAGGGAGGTGATGTTCTTGAATATATCTCAAGACTTAAGAATATTAGGCAGGAAATCATTAATGCTAGTTTTCCTGCAATAGATGATAGTTTTATGGTAACAATTGTAATTGCTGGACTTCCTTCTTCCTACACACATTTTTTGGAGACTCTACAGCTAACTGGAAAATTAGAGAAACTAAAGTTTGATGAACTCTGTGAAATGTTGACACAACATGATAAAACCTTTGGGAAGAAGACGAAAGTTGGTGAAGATGCTTTTCTCACAGAGGCCAGCACTAGTAAATCATCAACAAACAGTTCTCGAGGCAGAGGCAGAGGCAATCAGAATCAAGCAGCACATAATGTACAAAGTCGAGGTCGAAGCCAAAGCAGAGGAAACAACTTTAACAGAGGCAACAACTCAGGAAGGAGTAATTTTCAAGGTAGAGGAAACAACCAAGGAAGAGGTAATTTTCAAGGACAAGGAAATAATAATCAAGGTAGAGGACAATCTCAACATAGAAGTCAAAGCAGAGGCAGAGGAAAATCTTCAGGAAGAGGAAGAGACTTAAGTCAAATTGTGTGTCGAAGATGTAACAAAGTTGGCCATTATGTTGAAGATTGTCGAAATTCACTTAATAAAATTCCCAAGTTTCAGCAACATTCAACGCAATTTGCAAATGATCAAGATGAAGATAAATCAGAATATGTTTTTACCTCCTCACCAGCATCACAACTTTCATCCCATCTTAGAAGTGACTATGAAGATGCCTGTATGTTGGATTCAGGAGCAACTCAGCACATGACTTGCCGACGTGATTTTTTTTGGAACTTTCAAGATTGCCAACTTAATGCCATTTTTCTTGCTGATGATACAAAACATACTCCTTATGGAAAAGGAGCAGTTAAAGTTTTTCTCCATGGCATTGGAGAAAATATGATTTCCAATGTATGGTATGTAACAAGTTTTAAGAAAAATTTGCTCTCTTTAGTCACGATTCGACAAGCAGGACATCAGGTGATTATGGAAGATGGTTTAGTCAAGATTAATTCATTCAAACAAAACTTGAAAACAATCATGACAAGTTATGAAGAAGGAAAACTGTTACGGATGAAAGGGACAGTTATTCCAAGGAATTATGATTTTGCAGGGGCAGTGTGTACAAGTATTTCACCTGTAAGACTATGGCATGTAAGATATGGACATTTAAATTTTGAGAGTCTTTCTCAATTGTAGAAACAAGGAATGTTTAAAGGACTTCCCACTTTCAAAAGGGAAAATGCAAAATGTGAAGCTTGCATTTATGGCAAACAAAGTCGAGAAAGTTTTCCAACAAGTTCATGGCGTGCAAACAAGTGGCTACAACTAGTTCACAGTGATCTTTGTGGGCCACTACAAACTTCATTTGGTGGTTGCAAATATTTCTTACTATTCATTTATGATTTCAGTAGAATGACTTGGGTTTAATTTTTGAAGAACAAGTCAGAAGCATTTTAGAAGTTTAAAATTTTTTGCCAACTTGTTGAAAATGAAGTCAAAGAAAAGATAGGTACTCTTAGGACGGATAATGGGGGAGAATTCACTTCAAATGAATTCAAAACTTATTGCAATGAAAATGGCAAAATACGACATCTTACTAATGTTTACACTCCACAGCAAAATGGAGTAGTTGAAAGAATGAATTGCACCTTGTTAGGAATGGCAAGATCCATGTTAACTTTCAAGAGGTTAAGTCCAACATATTGGGCAGAAGTAATACATACAACTATCTACGTAAGAAACAGATCTCCAACTGCTTCTTTAGATGGAATCACACCTTATGAAGCTTGGTTTGGTTTCAAACCTTAAGTTAAACATCTTAGAGTTTTCGGATCATTATGTTATGCCTTAGTTCTGAAAGAAAAACGAACTAAGCTTGACTCAAGAAGTTTAAAATGCACAATGATTGGCTATTCTGATGAGAAGAAAGGGTATCGTCTTTTGACCAATGGAAAATTTATTGTGAGCAGGGATGTCATTTTTGATGAAACTGAGAGTAAGAGTGTTGAAGAAATTGAAAATCTTCTTCACAAATTAGAAACTAAAGGAAGTAAAAGAAATGGAAAAATGAAAAGTCAACCAACTTCACCAAATTGTTATGAACTTGATTTTCCTTCCTCTGAAGATGAGTCATCCAGTCCATCTACATCAACAACATCAACTGGGTCTACTAGCAGTTCATCCACATCTCCAAGCAGCAGTAGTTCTTCTGACAGTGATTCTCCAGACTCTTCACCAGAACGACGAACATTAGTTTATATTAATCCTCTTTACAATGATGGAGACTTTACAGAAGCGCAAACAAGTGAGCACCAACTTCCGAAATGGGCAGTTAAACTTTTGAAAGATGTTAAGCCTAATGAGCAGAATAAAATAAGCACCAGAAGGGCACATAGAAGTGAAGGCAATTTTTCCTTGATAGCAAATGATTTTACTGAACCTTCCACATACAAAGAAGCAGTAAAACATAAAGAATGGCAACAGGCTATGGTTGAAGAATATAAAGCAGTAATTGATAACAACACTTGGAAACTTGTTGATTGTCCACAAAATGTTAAACCCATAGGATGCAAATGGGTTTACAGAATTAAGTATAATCAAAAGGGAGAACTTGAAAAGTATAAAGCACGACTTGTCGCAAAAGGTTTTGCGCAGCAGGAAGGCATTGATTATGAGGAAACTTTTGCTCCTACAGCTAAATGAAACACCATTTGTGTAACACTTACATTGGCCACTCAGAAAGGATGGAAAGTTCATCAAATGGATGTGAAAAGTGCTTTTCTCAACGGGGATTTACAGGAGGAAGTGTATATGACCCAACCACCAGGTTTTGAAGTTGAAGGACAAGAACATAAAGTTTGCAAATTGATCAAGGCTTTATATGGATTAAAACAAGCTCCCCGAGCTTGGTATGCAAAGATGGATGACTACCTCAAGAAAGTTGGTTTCCAACGAAGTGAATCTGATGATACTTTGTATGTGTGACAACAGGGAAAATATCTGGCAATTCTTGTTATGTATGTAGATGATTTGATCATTACTGGAAACCATGATGATCATATTGCACAAGTGAAAAAGGAGTTACATGCAGGTTTTAAGATGACAGATTTGGGATTACTTCACTACTATCTTGGAGTTGAAGTCTTCCAACGTCCACATCATATTTTCATTTCTCAGAGTAAGTATGTAGCAGAGGTTCTTCAGCGATTTGGCATGCAGGATTGCAAGCCCGTTCTCACCCCCATGGAGCAAAACTTGAAAATTTCAAAATTTGAAGGGGGGAAAAGGTGGACAGTACAACTTACAGACAGTTGATTGACAACTTGATTTATTTGACAAATACTCATCCTGATCTATCTTATGCAGTCAATATTCTTTCATGTTTTATGCAGGAACCATGAGAAAACCACTGGAATGTAGCCAAAAGAGTTCTTCGATATATCCAAGGAACAAAAGATTTTGGTCTTCTTTACACAAAGACTAAAAATTTTGTACTTGGTGGATATTCTGATGCCGACTTTGCTGGGAGTATTGATGATCGAGCATCAACATCAGGTTATTTAATGAACATGGGGTCAGCAGCAGTATCTTGGAGTTGTAAGAAACAAGCTATAGTGGCCACTTCTTCAGCAGAAGCATAGTACATTTCACCATGGGAAGCAGCATGTGAAATTGTTTGGTTGCGCCAAATTTTGTAGGACTTGGGCATTTCTCAGGTAGAAGCTACATCATTATTCATTGACAGCTAGTCAGCCATCAAACTTGCCAAGAACCCATTTTTTCATGTGGACACCAAGTATCATCATATCAAATCTCTCATTGCTAAAGATGTCCTCAAGCTAGTTTATTGTCCTTCTGAAGATCAGATCTCCGAAATTTTCACGAAACCGCTTGGTAGAATAAAATTTAATAACTTCAGGGATGAACTTGGTATCTGTTGTAATGTATCTTTGGATCATAGGGGGGAATGTTAGATGATCCAAAAATACAATATTATCATAGGTTATAAAATTAGAATAAAATAATTATTAATTTAAGATAGTAAATTAATAATTATTATTCTAGAATGTTTAATTATTTAATGGAGACTTTTAGAATTAGCATATTGTTGTAACTAGATATGACTCTCCAAATGTGTCGTATATTAGGCTCTATTTTAGGAGATTTGTTAGCTAGTTGGTTTGAATAGCATTTATTGTAAATGGACACTTGTTATTTAATAAGTGATCCATAATTAGAGGTAGTTAGGACATGGAGCTTATAAATAGCTCATTGCAAGAGTGTTTGGTTGTTCGGGTGTAAACTCTTGCAAAATTAGATTATGTAATTATTTTTTTTTATTAGTAAAATTACGTGTATGAGGATACTTATTCTATTACAAAAAGTCTAAGTCTTGGGTTGTAGCTTAGGTAGAGGCTCTACAGCTACGTACGCGGACCCTTGCAGTGGTGTGCACAAGGTGAGAAAAGTCTGTAATACATGGAATATATTAATAAAAGGAGTTATTCTACAATTTCTGTGTATTTGTTCTATTGATGGGTTTGGATATCTTATGTATGAATTTCCTTTATTATGATTCTATGATGCGCGAATGAATACAATTACATTGAATAGTTAAATGCAATTACGAATATCTGGTTATGCGTGTTAACTTTAAGTATTCGACAAAATAAGAAAATCACTTAGGGTAATTGAGAAATCTACATGACGCACTGCCATAATAGTGTGAAAGTACATGAGTCCCACCTTAGGGCTGCGCGAAGGTCAATCATCTACTTTCGTGAAGGTATTGAAAGCTGGAATAAAGGGTTTGCCTTATAAGCCATAGAACGTGATCACCTACATGAAGGCAGGGATAGAAGAGACCAAATGACATGACAACCATATCAAGGTGCAGAAACTTGGTTCGAACATCCCCCCATACTGCTTCGGGTGAGACCTCGGTCTGCACTCCATGGGGTGATGTCGAAAGGGCTAGTAGTGTAGGGATTTGTTTGGCTATATAACGTTCAACCTAGGTCAGGCCCCCTCAAGCCAACAAATGGTTCCATTGCCAGGACCAGAATCTACATAAGAGATGTGTGATGTCGTATCACTGGAATCCAACTAAGAAGGAGATTGGAGACTGGTTGGATAAAAATATCCATGAATTCATGGCACAGGAGAACAGAAACTCGCGACTGACAAAGTAATAGTGTTTGGACAAATACATGTATACAGAGATCCAGGAGATCTTTTTCTTCTCTTTCCCTATTGAGCTATACGAGTGGATCGCGAAGGTAGCAGATAGCCAAGGAAGGTGGAAAATTGACAGTCCTATTGTCTGGACCCCAGAACTAGTGTGAAGGTTGGAGGAATCGGAGGATAAGATCACCCGCACTGTCGATCACTAGCTCAATCATGTCATAGGAGGATATGTGACTGAATTCACGGTCGACACCTCAATCAGCTACAGCGAGGCAGAGTGACACGTTTTCAAAGGACCGTGAGGTAAGTACGTAAAATATTTGAATACTTGGATTAAAATGTTGTTGTGCAGAAAATGGGTTATGCAACTAACTTCATGTTCGGGACTACACGAAGCAGAAAAACTTATTATAGGAACGAAGGAAAAAAGGGTTCAGAGTATATCCCCTTGATTTCACCTCCACGAAGTGATGAAGAAGGGATAGCGAAGGTTTCTCCACGAAGCATTATTCAGTTAACAAGACAAGGATTCCCGTGAATACCACCTCCACCCACATCACCTCCGGATTCACCACCATTGCCTCCAACTTCACCCGTACCACCTCCACCTCCACCGCGGTTTAGTATGGAAAATATAGTGGAGTTTCCTTTGTTCAAAGGCTTGGGAAATGAGGACCTGGACCAATTCTGGTTCATTGTGAGGGCTGTATGGTAAGCTCAAGGTGTTATAGATAATCATATAAAGAAGGAAACATTGGTTAGTGCTCTACAAGATCGCACGCTAACTTGGTATATTAAGTACTCTAATGATAACCTGAATGCTGGAGTGGTAGACATCCAGGCAGTACTAAATAGGGAATTTGGTAGGCCTAAATATGAGGCACAGTCGATTGTGGGATTCAAAGAGATCACGATGAAACTAGGCGAGATGCCTTGGGAACTAGATAAGAGGCTAAAATGTACAATCCATGAAGCCAACATGAATTTGACAGATGGACAACATCAAGAGTGGTTTGTGGCTTTGCTACTACCACACTTAAGGAGTGCACTGTAACAGTAGAAGATAACAACTCAGGCAGAGGCCTTAGAGATTTCCATGAGATTACATGAGACTCCGATGCAATATCCTAATCTAGGAGTTCAATGGATCCATGCATAGCTAAAGAATCTGTGCCTTCAGATGCAAAGTCTGAAGCAGGACACAGCAGTTCGACCAGAGGTTTGCAAGGAGGTATGGTGCTTGAAATGCAAGAGTCAAGGTCATGACAAAGACCATTGCCCAATATTTGAAAATTACATTGCAGGAGGAGGACTGATGCCTTTAAGGCCAAAATCTCAAGAAGGACCTAGCGTGGGGCCTACATTATGGTGTGCTATCTGTCAAGTAGCTAGAAAACATGCGAAATATAACTGTCACTTGCTATAGAAGTATGTACAAGCACCGCAACAACTATTCTATAACTTTTGTAGGTCGGTAGGACATGATGAGCATACTTGCAGGAGCTATGAATTGATGATGAATAGAACTCCCGCTTATAGGGTTTAGGCCAAAATGCGGCCCCTTGATCAGAATGCAGGGATGGTGTGGACAGGATTTCACAGGCGCAGACAAGGCAAAGGCAGAGGAGGACGTGGTAGACGTGAAGGACAGTTGATTTTCTACAATTGCGGAGGACCAGGACACTATCGTGTAAGTATTACAATTTATTTGATCATGAAATAGAAGACTGTCCTACATCGATAAATAAGATACGTGACAAAGGGGCGCTACCACCTCCGCTGACTCAGAACATGCAAATGATGAGGTCTGAGCTGTGCTAGGAACATCTAACCGTAAATATAGTGCTCAGGAGTGGAATCACGACAGGTGATGACAAGGGGAAAGAACTAGAAGACAGTACATGGGTTCGCAAAGCCCCGGCAAAAGACATTGAGTTTGATTTGGAGCACGCTCATGAAGCCTTAATGGAAGCTAAGAAGAGCTTCTCTGGTGTTGTGGGGAAAAATGCCTATGCAGGACGATCCTATCCACCTAAGGTGTGACAGTGCCTTAGCAACAAACAGAGACAGCTATTCTAGTATTCTTCCTTTATGAATTAAGAATGAAGAGAGATAGATGGACTAACCAGTGTCTTCCGTTTGTCCCTCGATCCGGTCTCTCTTCTCTTCGAGGGTTCCCAACTACTTGCCTTCTCACTCGCCCAGCTTCAAGAGGTTTCTGCAAGATCACAAGAAGAGAACACTACACAAGACATGGATTCATATTCATAACTAGTTCAGGATTAGAAATAAACCAAACATACTAATGCAATCATACATCAAAGATACATCAGTATATAGGAGAAACCAAGATAGCTTTATTGATGAATAACAAGGTTCAGGAAGAGATACAACCCAGAGGGCTCCAATCCAGCATCTCATTCCCAGCAAATGGAATTCCTATCTTCACCCCCTTCAAAGCATTAAGCACCCAATGATTCCAATCTCAAACAACAGCAATTCTTTGCAATAACAAAATTCCAGCCTCTAGATCTCATGGAGGAGAGATCCATATATAGATGTTTGGAGAGAGGATGAGTCAGCTTGAGATCTGACTAGTGTCCTCTCCCTCTGTCAGTTCTTGATTCCACTTGGAGGTTCTTGCTTCCACTTGGAGATTTGGAACCTCTTACTCATCACCAGTCGAATTCATTGAGGCAAGTGTCATTGAGGAAGATTCTGGAAGCTTCCTGGGTCTTGACACCTCTTGGAATGAACTTCCCATTTGGCAATTCTTGCTCAATGCACCCTGGTAGTGCTTCTACCTGCGTTGCAGTGCAGGTAGCCAGTGTTGGCTTTGACATTCAGCGTAGACAGCTAGTGGAGCCATTGAATTGATCCTGAATTGACTTGTTTTTGAGCAGTTTCTGGTGGAGAACTTCTGTGAATTGCTGTGGTTTGTTAGCCTTGTTCCTCTAGGGGTAGGAACAACATGTTTAGGGACTTTGGATCAGATTATGGACATTTCATGCTCAATGCTGTAAGGCACAGAAATGTCTATAACAGTTGCCCCCTAAAGTATGAGGTCGTTTATCGGGTGAAATGCTTTATCAGGGGGATCCGAAGTTCATCTAGTGCTGGGAGGAGACCTGTAATAAGATACAATACAATACATTATTTTTCATACTACTTTCATGATCTAGCTGAGGTGGGCATTCCCATGCTCAGCTTTATAAATTCATTTTTTTGTACATAGAACAGACAATCGTCTAGTGGTAGACTGATAATTTTGATGAAATTATCATCCTTTGGGTAGGATGATTATCTGCTACAATGATGTACATGTCAATGTCTTTATCTTTCCTGAATATATATCGCAGCCCGGAGAAATGTTCTGAAGTCGAACATGGAAAGACATCGCTTGATTACCGGTCAATGAGGTAAACCGTTAACAAGCGCAAGAGGAATCACCGATAATGATAATGACCCTCAAGGTACTGCAGTACAATTCACGTGGTGTGAATAAAGGACTTGGTGTCGAACACCAGGCAAAATCTTTTAGTCGAAGGTCATTGATGTATACCTGTCACCGAAAGTCAGAAACTTGCCATTGAGGCATGCAAGCTTCAAAGTACTGAAGGGGTTGTTCCTAGATCAACTTCTTGGATAATGAGCTGATGTTGACAAGAAGCGATCCGTCAAAGGAGGGCCTTAATGAATCCCACATCAATGACATGGAATAGAGCTAATGATTTTGATGGAGGTGAAAACGATCTGTGACATATCATTCAGGGTGGCGGTCATGAAAGGATGAAGGATAATGTACGGCAGTGGATGGGACACGGTTGACTTTTCTGAACGACTTCTCTTGAACATATGACGACACTGATACAATGGATCGGTAGCATTACCCCAAATATGGATGGTATGGCGAGACCATGGATGTGACCGGTGAATGAAACAACCCAACCCGATTGTGGTATGGAGGAAAAGTGTCATGTTCAAGAGCGACCTGCTACCATCAAAGTTTTCTTGAGTTTCTCCCAATTTTTCCCCAGTCATTGCTGACCAGTACCTCTTTATTTTTGTCAAGCTTGAGGAGGATAACATATGCTTGTTCTATAACCTACCCTTCGGGCAAGCCCATCGCTATGTTTTAACGAGCCTAGCGATAGTGAAACTCGTTCTCGTCTAAAGACAAGTTTGTCGCTATTTAATGATTTTAACGAGTCTAACGACAAGGATAACTTGGTCCTTTTCATTTTTAGAGAGTCTGAAAAGGTACATAAAGTTAACTCCAAAAGTCATTTTTCGTCATCTAATCCCTTAGGTCCGAAAAAGTATAAAACAATACAAAAGGGATGAGTTTTCGATAGTTTTAACGAGCCGAATAAAACAAGCGCTCGATCTTTTTGTGCAATAATCCCTCAGGTCCAAAAAGATTAAAATCTAGAGGAGGGATAGCACTTCCTGTCCCTTTAACGAGCTGGAAGGCCAAGGACTCGGCAATCTTTTCATATTTTACGAGTCAGATGAAAAGAGCTTAAAGAAGATCAAAGAGCTTAAAGTGCTTTGAGGGGGTACTAAGATCTATCACAAAGGATCATCAAATCATTTGTGAGTCCATTGTTCAAATCATAGACAAATCCAGTGATTGGATCAAAGAAGCAACTGTCTACTTTGCATCCGGGAATAGCAGATGCAGTTCGACTGTTGCTGTCGAGTCTATGAAACAAACAATGATAGAGACACAAATAAAATGACTAAGCAGATCTCCCCAGCGGAGTCACCAATTTTTTGTGGGGAAAAATGCCTATGCAGGACGATCCTATCCACCTAAGGTGTGACAGTGCCTTAGCAACAAATAGAGACAGCTATTCTAGTATTCTTCCTTTATGAATTAAGAATGAAGAGAGATAGATGGACTAACCGGTGTCTTCCGTTTGTCCCTCGATCCGGTCTCTCTTCTCTTCGAGGGTTCCCAGCTACTTGCCTTCTCGCTCGCCCAGCTTCAAGAGGTTTCTGCAAGATCACAAGAAGAGAACACTACACAAGACATGGATTCATATTCATAACTAGTTCAGGATTAGAAATAAACCAAACATACTAATTCAATCATACATCAAAGATACATCAGTATATAGGAGAAACCAAGATAGCTTTATTGATGAATAACAAGGTTCAGGAAGAGATACAACCCAGAGGGTTCCAATCCAGCATCTCCTTCCCAGCAAATGGAATTCCTATCTTCACCCCCTTCAAAGCATCAAGCACCCAATGATTCCAATCTCAAACCAACAACAATTCTTTGCAATAACAAAATTCCAGCCTCTAGATCTCATGGAGGAGAGATCCATATATAGATGTTTGGAGAGAGGATGAGTCAGCTTGAGATCTGACTAGTGTCCTCTCCCTCTGTCAGTTCTTGATTCCACTTGGAGGTTCTTGCTTCCACTTGGAGATTTGGAACCTCTTACTCATCACCAGTCGAATTCACTGAGGCAAGTGTCATTGAGGAAGATTCTGGAAGCTTCTTGGGTCTTGACACCTCTTGGAATGAACTTGCCATTTGGAAATTCTCACTCAAAGCACCCTGGTAGTGCTTCTACCTGCGTTGCAGTGCAGGTAGCCAGTGTTGGCTTTGACATTCAGCGCAGACAGCTAGTGGAGCCATTGAATTGATCCTGAATTGACTTGTTTTTGAGCAGTTTCTGGTGGAGAACTTCTGTGAATTCCTGTGGTTTGTTAGCCTTGTTCCTCTAGGGGTAGGAACAACATGTTTAGGGACTTTGGATCCCTTAGATTATGGACATTTCATGCTCAATGCTGTAAGGCACAAAAATGTCTATAACATTTGCCCCCTAAAGTATGAGGTCGTTTATCGAGTGAAATGCTTTATCAGGGGGATCCAAAGTTCATCCAGTGCTGGGAGGAGACCTGTAATAAGATACAATACAATACATTATTTTTCATACTGCTTTCATGATCTAGCTGAGGCGGGCATTCCCATGCTCAGCTTTATAAATTCATTTTTCTGTACATAGAACAGACAATCGTCTGGTGGTAGACTGATAATTTTGATGAAATTATCATCCTTTGGGTAGGATGATTATCTGCTGCAATGATGTACATGTCAATGTCTTTATCTTTCCTGAATATATATCGCAGCCCGGATGGATGAAACTAGATCCGGGGTCTTCAAACTCGTTCGATTTTCACTCTAAGTACAAGTCGATCCATGTGAGAAATGTTCTGAAGTCGAACATGGAAAGACATCGCTTGATTACCGGTCAATGAGGTAAACCGTTAACAAGCGCGAGAGGAATCACCGATAATGATAATGACCCTCAAGGTACTGCAGTACAATTCACGTGGTGTGAATAAAGGACTTGGCATCGAACACCACGCAAAATCTTTCGGTCGAAGGTCATTGATGTATACCTGTCGCCGGAAGTGAGAAACTTGCCATTGAGGCATGCAAGCTTCAAAGTACTGAAGGGTTTGTTCCTAGATCAACTTCTTGGATAATGAGCTGATGTCGACAAGAAGCGATCCGTCAAAGGAGGGCCTTAATGAATCCCACATCAATGACATGGAACGGAGCTAATGATTTTGATCGAGGTGAAAACGATCTGTGACATATCATTCAGGGTGGCGGTCATGAAAGGATGAAGGATAATGTACGGCAGTGGATGGGACACGGTTGAATTTTCTGAACGACTTCTCTTGAACATATGGCGACACTGATGCGATGGATCGGTAGCATTACCCCAAATATGGATGGTATGGCGAGACCATGGATGTGACCGGTGAATGAAGCAACCCAACCCGATTGTGGTACGGAGGAAAAGTGTCATGTTCAAGAGCGACCTGCTACCATCAAAGTTTTCTTGAGTTTCTCCCAATTTTTCCCCAGTCATTGCTGACCAGTACCTCTTTATTTTTGTCAAGCTTGAGGAGGATAACATATGCTTGTTATATAACCTGCCCTTCGGGCAAGCCCATCGCTATGTTTTAACGAGCCTAGCGATAGTGAAACTCGTTCTCGTCTAAAGACAAGTTTGTCGCTATTTAATGATTTTAACGAGTCTAACGACAAGGATAACTCGGTCCTTTTCATTTTTAGAGAGTCTGAAAAGGTACATAAAGTTAACTCCAAAAGTCATTTTTCGTCATCTAATCCCTTAGGTCCGAAAGAGTATAAAACAATACAAAAGGGATGAGTTTTCGATAGTTTTAACGAGCCGAATAAAACAAGCGCTCGATCTTTTTGTGCAATAATCCCTCAGGTCCAAAAAGATTAAAATCTAGAGGAGGGATATCACTTCCTGTCCCTTTAACGAGCTGGAAGGCCAAGGACTCGGCAATCTTTTCATATTTTACGAGTCAGATGAAAAGAGCTTAAAGAAGACTCGTCTTTTGAGGAACGAGTGATGAAACAGGTTAGCAGCTGATTCCAGGTACAGGTTGGAATTTTCCAATCACGGCAGTGTCACAAGGATGGCTAGTGAAATCACTCTTCGCAGCTGTTCCTCAAAATGGGTAAACAATCATATGGAGGTGAACGATCGGCCAAATGAAAAGTGGAGGTGACGGTGCAAACACGACCAAGGCTTTAATGGCTGATGATATTACATTCACAGTGGTTGTTTACCGGGATAGTTCATTTTTTAACGAGCTTAAACGCGGGTGGAAACATTTGCTCGATCTTATGTTTATTTTTTAACGAGCATGAACTATGTGCTAAAACTGCTCAGATCTTGCGTTTATTTTTTAACGAGCATGAACTGTGTGCTAAAACTGCTCGATTTTATATGGTCAAATTATTGATTTTTTACCATGACTAGCTTTGCCCTTTTCAAAGATAGTACTGTATCCTCAATTGCTGCATCAAACTAGTTAGAAATGAATAACATTTGCTTGAAAACGAGATTAAAACCCTAATATTTCGCTTTGAACTACGTAAAAAGCAATTAAAAAGTGTTTTTACCTCTCATTTTACCATTTCATTTGAACTTGGTTTGTTGGAGCTTTCGAGGTGCCTCTTCCCCCTTGATTTTCATCAGCTGATTCCGGGAGATTCTGCGGACGATTTTCGGCACCGTCTGGACCAGGTAGGAGCTAAACCCTAGCTCTTTCTTTTCATGGTTTCCTTTTTCCATTCTGTGCCTCTTTTCTTGTTCCCCTGAGCCCCTGGGGTTTTGTTAGGGCGCTCTGCCATCAGCGCAGCTGGTTCACTCGAAACCTGTGCTGAATTTCAAGCTGCATGAAGGCAGTTTGACCTTCAACGCAGGTGGAACACTGGCTAGTTGCGTTGGGCATAGAAAAACAGTTTTGTTGCACAGTTTTTGATGAAAATTTTGCCAGTTTCTCATCAAATCCAGGATCTAACTCCTCTCATGTTTGTTTTTCAGAGATTATTGGAGCAGAATGACCCTTACATGGCGAGAACGAGAACATGAAGAAGAGGACATGATTGCCCTCCATGATCCTGTCACGGTGAACGCACTGCGGAACTGTGGTCTGCTGAAGTTCTTCCGTATCTCTAGCATGAGAGCACAGATCTCTCTACTGCAGTATATTCTTGATTCTTGGGATCCTATCAACCAAGTATTTCAGATTAGGGGCAAATCTATCCCCTTGATTGTGGTAGACATTTACTTCTTGACTGGCTTGTCGAGGCGGGGTGCCCCCATTTCTTTGTCAGGTTCGGCCCGAGGGAATGACTCTATGAGAGATTATGTCTGCCAGTATTGCAGGGAAGGATGTCAACCGAGTAGAGACGGCAAGGTCGTCATCCGTGAGATTGCTGACAGGTCTCTCAGGTCCATTCTGTATACTATTGGTAGGATGTCCGGTAGTGCATCTCTTCATGTTGCCAACAGATCCTATGTGCAGCATGCCTTGGAGTGCCTCCAACCGAAAATATTCAACTGGTGTGATGCAGTACTTCTTTAGATGAAAAGTCAGTTGACCAAGGTAAAGGACGGGAAGCTGAAGAACTTTGGATTTGGTTCTATTTTGACTGCCTTTGCCTTGGAGAAGATACCACTGATGCAGCCTCAGTATATCGCACTCGACTTGCCTTCTCCCACCGAGGCACGCATGCAGAGATGGGTTGATCACATGTCTAGGCATGCTGGTCAATCTCAGATTTCTTTCACTGATACCTTCTTCAGGTGGTTCGAGCATCAGGATATGGTCTATTCCGAATATCCATATGTTGGTATGGATTTCCGAGGTGATCCGGACTTGGTACTACCAGATGGCGAACAGTGGGGTGCTATTGGTAAAATATTCGACCATATCACTGTTTACTATTTTATTTATGATGTCCTTGTGCTTTATTCTATCAAGACTTTAATCAAACTCATGTGTGCATGCAGATGTTGGTCCTGTTCGTCCAGCAGTTCGCCCGAGACCGCCAGTTGCTACCCCAACAGGGGAGACTGCTGGGAGGGTTATTCTTCGTGACCTTGATGTGGCCGAGACCCTTACAGCCGTGCAGGAGCAGGTTGAGAGCCTTACTCTCGGCATTCCCGATGTGAGGATTGACGAGTTACCTTTACAATTGCAGCGGCATACTACTGGTGTGCGTCGACGATGGACTCGTCTCTTACGCATGATTGCACAGGCCGTGACGTGCTATCATGAGCATCACTAGACTAGGGTGCCCCCTAGCATTTTTGAGTTTTTGGGTCATGCGACCGATTTTTGACTTGGTTACAGAACATCATGTATAAATGATAAACAACTTATATATATATATATATATATATATATATATATATATGATTTTCGGGGTTTATTCTGGTTGAATTATATGATCCATATGTACAACATTGATGATGTGTCTCTTTTTATAAATGTCACAAATGTCTATCTAACACATAGTTTGCTAATGAGTCAGTTAATGTGTTTAAGTTTCTGGAAATATGCTGGTATTGAATTAAATCAAATTGTCTTTCCAAAATCTTAACCCTTAGGAACATGCGATAAATAGCTGGGTTGCGGACGGAATATATACCATTGAGTTGTAGTATTACGAGTTGTGAGTCTAGCCTGACGATTAGTCGGCGTATACCATGGGTGATGGCATCAGAGAGTAGTTCTATCAACGCGCTATACTTAGCGATGTTATTCGTTGATTGCCCGATACATACACCTCTGAAACTTACTAACTCGCCGCTTGGATCAAAAATGGCCGAGGCTACGGAGGACAGGTTCCGCGAACTACGACTCGCTCCGTCGGCATATCCAACACATGTCTCCAGAAGGTTTGACATCTGCAATAAATGTAAAAATGTGGATTACTCGACCAAAACAAACACTTTAGCGAAAACAAAATACAACAAAAGCATACAGGTTACTATTTAAGCATAGTAACGCTTGAGGTACAACCCATTACGGGGTTGCGCCAGTGGAATTCCGTCATAATCCATTAACTCGTAGGCTCCTTTTGCTAATACTCGTTTAACAATATAGGGGCCCATCCATAAAGAATTAAATTTACCTGCTCCCAATTTATCGGATTCTTGGTCATAAAGCAAGACCAAGTCACCTTCTGAGAAGACACGGGGTTTGACATTTTTGTCGAACTGCGCCTTGACTCGTTTCTTATGGGCTTCGTTAGCCAAAGCGACATCACGACGGGTTTCATCCAATTGGATTAATTCCAAGAAATGGGCCTCTTCTTCCGAAGTTCCGGGGAGGAGATCAATTGCGAGTTTAAGAGACGAGATTTCACACTGGATTGGCAAGACTGCTTCCAGGCCATACACCAGTTGGAAAGGTGTGAACCCGGTCGCATTCCTTACCGATGTTCGGTAAGCCCACAAGGCTGAGTACAGGATTAGGTTCCACCTTCTTTTGTGAACTCCGATCATCCTTTGCAACATACGCTTCAAGACCTTGTTTATCGCTTCAACTTGTCCGTTAGCTTGTGGATAATACGGGGTAGAGCTGTCGTGAGATAGCCCTAGCTTGGCAGCTAATTCAACCATCATGTGATTGCGAAAATGTGACCCATGATCTGTAACTATAGCCTGTGGTACACCGAACCTGGCGACTACATGATTGAAAAAGAAAAGGGCAGCTGTTTCACCAGTGTTATCTAATGTAGGCATCGCCTCGGCCCATTTGGTAAAATAGTCAACGACGACTATAATATACCCATGCCCCCCGGTCGAGGTGTGATTACATGTCATGAAATCGATGCCCCATTTGGTGAAAGGCCCAACAGCAACTATTGGCTGTAAAGATGCGGGTGGTCTTCTGGTTTTGCTATCAAAAATTTGACAAGCATGGCGACTTCTGACTGCGGTTATGCAATCTTTGAACATGGTTGGCCAGAAGTATCCTGCTCGTAAGATTTTCTGTGTTGTAGCATATCCAGATTGATGCCCCCCACATGCGCCTGAATGACACTCATTCAGGGCTTTTTCGGCCTCCTCATGGGTGAGGCACCTCCTCAGAACTGTATCGATACCACGACGGTAAAGCGTATCACCGACGATCATGTAGTCTTTTGCTTGGTATCGTATACGTTTCTGTTCTAAGTGAGAGGTGTTAGGCCTGAATTTTTGGATTTAGAGATAAATTATTATATCTCCATACCACTCATTGCTTGTAGATATCAGAAACAAATTCTCGTCCACGATTGATTCTTCGGATGTTTCATCGTTGGGTGACGATGGGAGATCGCACAATAATTCTGCGAAAACTAGAGCTTTCTTTGATTTGGATTTTACAAATTCCAGATCAAACTCTTGAAGGATCACTATCCATTTTGAATATTTGCCCCCCAGCAACTGCCGCGACAATATATAAGTCATGGGGTTGCAATCTGATAGAATGGTAGTTTTGCGAAAGAGGACATAATGTCGAAATCTTTGTATCGCTTGAACAACATCGAGTGCTAGCTTTTCAACGTAAGAATATTTTCTTTCTGTATCATTTAAGTTTTTACTTAAATAATATATAGGATGTTCAATTCCATCGACTTCTTGAACTAAAACCATCGCAATGGTCGTATCCGCTGCAGCCAGATACAGGTTAAAATCTCTTTGATAGTCCGGGGCATACATTAATGATGCTTTTACTAGAGAATCTTTCAAAGCATCAAAAGAAGCTTGTGCCACCTGATCCCATACAAAAGGTACATCCTTTTTCAAAAGACGAGTATAACCTTTAGCAAGTTCTGCGTAATTTGGAATGAACCCCCTCAGAAAGTTTGCTTTCCCTTGGAGTTTCTGAATCTGAAGCAAATTTGAAGGTGGAGGCAAATTAATGATTGCCTGAACCTTACAAGGGTCGAGACGAATCCCATCCTTAGAGACTACAAAGCCGAGTAAACGAACAGAACCGACGCA
This sequence comes from Pinus tabuliformis, assembly GCA_031772625.1. Classification (NCBI taxonomy): domain Eukaryota; kingdom Viridiplantae; phylum Streptophyta; class Pinopsida; order Pinales; family Pinaceae; genus Pinus; species Pinus tabuliformis. Next base: position 1,031,657,726 of record CM062819.1, read on the forward strand.
AAATACACATTTGTGCGGATTGAGTCTTATCTTGTAGTGTCGAAAACGTAGAAATATCGCTCTTAAATGCTGCGGATGATCAGTACACTTCCGCGAATGAGCCGGAAGGTCATCGAGATATGGTTGAACGATGTTCTTGATGTCATGGAAGGCATAATTCATTGCCCTCTGAAACATCGCCCCTGCGTTCTTTAAACCAAAGGGTAATTTTCGATAAGCGAATGTGCCCCACAGACAAATGAATGCAGTCTTTGACTGGTCCTATGGGCGGATATTTATTTGATTATACCCGGAAAATCCATCCATGAATGAAAAGATTTCACATCCAGCGCATTCATCAATTATCTGGTCGATGAAGGGTGTAGGGTAGTCGTCTTTCAGACAAGCTTGGTTTACATCCCTATAATCGACACACACTCTAATTGTCCCTTGTTTCTTCATAACAGGGACAATATTCGATACCCAATCGGTTAGAGGAACCGGGTAGATGAAACCAACATGGAGAAGTTTTTCAACTTCTGCTTTTATGGCAGCGGCTTTCTTGGGGTGCACCTGCCGAAGCCGTTGTCTTACTGGTTTGACATCAGGATACATCTTAATTTCGTGTTCAACGATACTCAAGTCAATGCCTGGCATTTCATCATATGACCAAGCAAAGACATCTCTGAACTCGCGAAAAAGAGCGTTATATATTTCCAGTTCTGAAGGAGAACAACCTTTGCCGACATAAATATTCTCTACAACATTTGTTTTAGTCGAGATATTTATGGCTATAGTCTCTTCAATATTGGATAAGTTTCACTCGGAATCCACCGTATGTACAGTATTTGATAGGAATTCAAAAACTAAAGGGTGGTAAAGGTCATGTTGAGTATCTTCTTCATATTCTAGAAGAAGGGAACGATGCTGGCAATCATTCCATGGTGTCCCCTCAATCAACATTGATTTTAGGATTCCTTCGTCAGTCCCATGGACTTTCGACCAAGGATCTAATGGGGTACCATATTCTCTAGACCTATGTACCCAAACGCTTGACGAGCGTTGATTTGGGTTCGCCTCCCATGCCCGAAACATTGATTGCTACAATATTTCTATTGGGCTTGGGGGCAAAACCATTGTATGATCCATGTCGATATCGTCTTCTGAGATGTTCGTGGAAGATATCATGTTGCAGGCTCCTACTAATGCTACTTCTCCTATATAGATTGGAGGTGGAAGTGCGAAAGTTCCCATTAATGTGGGGTCTTTCAGTAGGCCTACTCCGATATCTTGAAGCGAACGGTTGCTTCCATGGATCATGGGAATGCTTCCTGTAACTTGTGAACCATTAGGGAGGAAGTCTTGTTGGTCGACGATCGTAATCCCTTCTTGAAAAGGGAATGCGATCTTCCTAAAATAAGTCGACACTACAGCTGCCATGGCATATATCCACGGTCTTCCCAGTAGGATGTTGTAATCAAGATTCCCATCGATGACTTCAACATCTATTTCTACTGTTTTTCCCCCCAGTTCAACCTTCAAGTTATTTAGGATACTGCACAGGGTATAGGTCCTTCCGTCGAATGCTTTCAATGTCGTCGAAGATCGCGACAAGGTCGGAGACCCTAAAGTTTTCCAGCAACTCATCGACATAATACATGTAGATGCCCCCTCATCAATAATTGTTCTGTGAACAGTTTTGTTGAGGGCTTTCACTTGAATAAGGAAAACTAGTTGAGCTAGTAACTGAGGATCGTATCCTTTGTGGTCGAAGGATACAAGATTGGAATCCTTAAGATCAACCCCACCAATAGCCGATAACAAAGCCTGCCTTTGGGATGGACAATTTTGTAGTACTTCAAGAGTCGACATAGCGGATGGCGATTGGGCCAAATCTTCCACTATGTTATAATGCTACGCCGCTCTGGCGCGAGGATAAAATGTTGACTTGTGTACTACTCCCTTTGGCGGTTTTATTGTTAATTCAGGAATGATGGGCGGTACAACTTCTGTCGAAGTTGCTGTCGAACTACTTGGTTGATCTTTACCTTTGTCGTTTGACATCTGCGGATTCCCGTAACCTTTGTTCCTTGTCGAAATCAAAGCATCATTCTGCTGTTTTGAAACCAACAACATAAGAACTTGTGACGGGGAAGCATTTCCACTATCAACCAGATTTTGACCTGGATTTGGGAACGGATCAGTTAACACAGCTGAGGTTTGCGAACTTTTGAAGAACCTTTTAAGCTCAGCTTTGTATGGACAATTGCCTGTCCAATGATCCTCATCACATATTTGACATGGACTTTTTGGTTTCCCTTTCCCAGGAGGGTTTGAAGAAGTTTTTCCCGGAGATGACTCACCCTGTTTCTTCTTCTTCCCTTTGTTTTGCTTCTTCTTGCTTCCTGGTTGATTGGTTTCTTTGCCTTTATCTACTGATACGACATTTACTTCCGAAGCAAGAATTTCTTCTTTTGCATTTTGATCTGAAATCTTACGGGCCTTCTTGGAGTTGGCCTTTGTCGATTTCGTGTTTGTCGTGCCAATCACACCATCGGCGGCATGAGAGTCACTATTTGACTTAGGAGGAGGAGGAATTTAGAATTCCGGTCTAGGGGCGTCAGGTATTTTGTCATAGAGCGTGCCAGACTGAGTGTAGACTAAGTCTAAATATTGTGCACGAGCAATAACTTGCTCCTCCGTTACGACTCCCCCCTTGGCCACATCTTCCGTTAGGGCAGGAAGTAACGACTTGATAAACCATTCAGCTAATAGCTGATCGGGAACATACGTTTTTACCATCCTACGACGACGTCGCCACTCATGTATATGATCAGATGTGTGAGTGGCTATTGTCTGCTTGAAGTTGGTTAAGATTTCCGTTCCCGTTTCATACCTTATTGGTAATTGAAAATGGGTTAAGAAAGTCGTGGCTAGGGAGCTGAAATTGTCGAACGAGGCTCTAGGTAATACAATATACCATTTAGCCGCTGGACCCATTAACATCCTCTAAAAAAGGTGAAGTCATATCGAATCATCGTTTAAGGTGTTTGATGAACACCATAGATGAAAGGTCATCACGTGATTCGATAGATCTTCACCGGGATTTCCATTAAATTTAGGAATGTCCGAAGGAAGCTTGTGAGGAATCGCTGGCCACCAAGGGGCGTAAGAAATTGGATCGTTTGTTAACCGGTGTAAATCAGGTAACTCTAAAGTTGCCACGAATGGTAACTGTTGATTCAGGTTAGGTGAAGCATACCCAGGGTACGATGGAATTGCCTGAGCAGTGGGCCTTTGCATACCAGCATAATGTAATTGATGTTGGTATGACTAATACGGTTGGTGGACTTGACCACTGTAAAGCGGTTGGTTTTGACCGTTTTGAATATACAGTTGTCCACTGTTCGCAAAGATCTGCTGCTCAGAACCTTGGTACACTTGTTGGAATTGTCGTTGTTGGTATTGCACCAACCATGGTTGCGAAGCCATTTTCTGTTGTGCTATACTAACCGTTGGACCAAGGTGTGGGGTAATTGTACCTGTTTGGACCTGTGTCGCCCCACCAGTAGGCAATTGTGGTTGAGTCACAGGGTCAAGGGGTTGTTGCATTACAACCTGAGAAATCGGAGGTTGACATACAACAGGCAACGTTTGAACTTGCGACACTGTCACAATAGCCGGTGTGGTCGGGATGTTCGACATAGGTACACATTGTTGCATAGAATACACAACCCTTGGTTGTTGAGGTAGCATAGGTACCCAACCGCTTGATGTAACTCCAGTATAACCTGAATACTGTTGTGAACTCCCGTACGGATACCCTCTCGGAGGGGGTAATGAAAGGGCATACTGCCCCCCATACGGTAGCAATCCGGAACTCATGGGGATTGTTTGTCCTTGGGGACTGGATTGCCCAAATTGACCTCCAAAGGGATCAATCTGGCGAGTCTCAACATAAGAGTTGCCGGATATTATTCTGGAGGAACAAACTAGGACGGACCACACTGTCGAAATAGTCCCTGGGTGGACTCCTTCTAGCGGTTGTGAGCTAGTTGGGACAGATGACACGCCGGCAAACATTGTCAGAGTGACGGCAGGGAGTTCTGCTGTCGTTATGTCATTCGACACAGTCCTAGATGTTGATGGTTGTTCAAATATTTTGAGTCTATCCAAGAGATTACCTAGCGATTCTACAGGAACTTCCACTGGTGGTAGACTAACTTCTGATGTTGAAGGAAATAGAGTGACCCCGACTCCAAAATGGGTTGGAGTACTTGCTTGCGGATCTTCTACAATTTCCTCTATCGCAATCAAACCAGGTGGAAGGGGAAGACCACCAGGTCCGTAAAATATTTCTGGTGCCGAAGAAGGGGTTGAATCGACAGCGACAGTTGTTTGAGGAGCAAGACTCTCTGAACCGGTCACAGATGGAACTGGTTCAGTAACGCAAGTATTTGCTCTCAGACTAGGATCAGTGTTACTGTCCCTCTGTGGCTGTTGAACTTCTTCTATAGAGGCAGGGTTTCCAGAAATGTTTGGAGTAACCGGAACCTCCGATGTCATTGGAACACTTGTTCTAACTTTAAGAGGGGATTTGGAACCGGTTAAACGAGTTCGCATTGTCCGTACTGTTTTCGATTCCGGAGACAAAGACGGTTGACTCGTAAGCCTCCGCGAACGACGGGGTTTCAATTGACTTTCTTCCACGATTGCGGATTACTCAATCAACCAAAATACAAAAGGGGAAAGTGTGTTTCCGAATTAAATGATTTTTTAGACGCTTTAGACACAACTTGCTTTTTACATTTTAAAGAGTCGAGAAAAAGCTAAAGATGACTCTAGTCTCCTTCGATGTTTTAACGAGCCCGATGTGACAAATGCTCGGATGGACTTTTTCCGTTATAGAGTCTGAAAAAGGCCAAAAGGAACTGCTCTGGAGTTCTAGGCAGAGGGTGTGCCAAACTTTTCGCAAAACCGCAGAATACTTTTTAGGGTATGGGCGGTCGATCTTTCTGAATGCTGTGTTCAGTGCATTGCGATCAGTAGGGCGGCCGACACGGCTTCCTAAGGACAAAGGTTTTATGCCTATAGGGGTCTCCCAATATATACGCGACGGTACGTGGGAGCACAATCTGTACTGGCGCTATCGTCCCTCAGGAGGAATCACCCACCATCAACGAGATCGACAGTCACCAGGCTTTACGACGCCGGAACACGTCTCTAGCCTAGACCTCTATGTTGTGCGTTATGTGGCAAAGCGTTGTTAAGTTCATTCAATTTATTTTAGGTTGATCTTTTTTAGAAGTTTTCCTTTTGAGGTTCACCACGAGATGTATGATACAATTCCTAAATGCAGTCTAAAGATGATAAGCAAGCTTTATATCTTTTCAACTTTGAAAATCCTAGCTACTAAGGGAAAATAAAGACACCATCTTTTCTCAAAGAGCAATCAACACACTCTAATGCACTTTCCTAAATCAAACATGCAAACTATCAAAATGCAAATTCACAATGTAGGTGTTTGTTTTCCGCTTTCTTAGTATTGATGCCTACAAAGAAAGCTTTTTGTACAACTTTGAATTTGCTTTTAAATGACAAATACAAACAAGTTTACTTTTTCGAAATCAGAAAGGGTAGAAGAGATTACAACACTTAACGATTTTCGAAATGAAGACTTGTTTCGACACTTAAAAGAGACAAACTCAAACCAAAAGCAAAAGTAAATGTATAATCAACTGTAAACAGCCAATGAACTCTCTCCTAAGATCACAATCAACAGATCTGAATCAAGGGCTACAGGATGACTATTTCACTCTTGCAAAGGAAAACTGTAAATGAAGCCAAAAACACATAAAAACACTCGCAGTCTTTTTGTACAAAAGGAGGTGGAATTTAAGCAGAGAAAAGGAATTATCAGATTGGTACCTATGCTAGTTACAGGCTGCAAAAATCAGAGATCAAAACAGGGCAAAACATAGCAGAGAACCCCAGTTGCACAAGGCCTAACTGGATCAGCGCAACCTCAACATAGGGGTTTTGACATTCAGCGCAGGTAGCCTTCACGGGACCTGCGTTGAAATGCAGAACCTCTTCACAGGGGTCGCGCTGAAGGAGAAACGAGAGTTTCTCACTGGGTTCTGGGTCACAGATTGCTATTTAATCTACTGTTCCAGGCCAAATCAAAGCAACAAGCAAGGTGCAATCAAAGGGATGCTTTGAGGGGGTACTAAGATCTATCACAAAGGATCATCAAATCATTTGTGAGTCCATTGTTCAGATTATAGACAAATCCAGTGATTGGATCAAAGCAGCAACTGTCTACTTTGCATCCGGGAATAGCAGATGCAGTTCGATTGTTGCTGTCGAGTCTATGAAACAAACAATGATAGAGACACAAATAAAATGACTAAACAGATCTCCCCAGCGGAGTCGCCAATTTGTTGTGGGGAAAAATGCCTATGCAGGACGATCCTATCCACCTAAGGTGTGACAGTGCCTTAGCAACAAACAGAGACAGCTATTCTAGTATTCTTCCTTTATGAATTAAGAATGAAGAGAGATAGATGGACTAACCGGTGTCTTCTGTTTGTCCCTCGATCCGGTCTCTCTTCTCTTCGAGGGTTCCCAACTACTTGCCTTCTCGCTCGCCTAGCTTCAAGAGGTTTCTGCAAGATCACAAGAAGAGAACACTACACAAGACATGGATTCATATTCATAACTAGTTCAAGATTAGAAATAAACCAAACATACTAATGCAATCATACATCAAAGATACATCAGTATATAGGAGAAACCAAGATAGCTTTATTGATGAATAACAAGGTTCAGGAAGAGATACAACCCAGAGGGCTCCAATCCAGCATCTCCTTCCCAGCAAATGGAATTCCTATCTTCACCCCCTTCAAAGCATCAAGCACCCAATGATTCCAATCTCAAACCAACAGCAATTCTTTGCAATAACAAAATTCCAGCCTCTAGATCTCATGGAGGAGAGATCCATATATAGAGGTTTGGAGAGAGGATGAGTCAGCTTGAGATTTGACTAGTGTCCTCTCCCTCTGTCAGTTCTTGATTCCACTTGGAGGTTCTTGCTTCCACTTGGAGATTTGGAACCTCTTACTCATCACTAGTCGAATTCACTGAGGCAAGTGTCATTGAGGAAGATTCTGGAAGCTTCCTGGGTCTTGACACCTCTTGGAATGAACTTGCCATTTGGCAATTCTCGCTCAACGCACCCTGGTAGTGCTTCTACCTGCGTTGCAGTGCAGGTAGCCAGTGTTGGCTTTGACATTCAGCGCAGACAGCTAGTGGAGCCATTGAATTGATCCTGAATTGACTTGTTTTTGAGCAGTTTCTGGTGGAAAACTTCTGTGAATTGCTGTGGTTTGTTAGCCTTATTCCTCTAGGGGTAGGAACAACATGCTTAGGGACTTTAGATCCCTTAGATTATGGACATTTCATGCTCAATGCTGTAAGGCACAAAAATGTCTATAACATCTGGGCCCTCCACCTCAAGAAGTAAGGATAATATTGAGCAGGAGATGGACCCCTCTATGCTCACAACTATCTTGGAAACTTGTATGAAGTTACTGTGTGAAAGTAAGGCTGTGAAAGGGTTACAAGAACTCATCAATAGATGCGCTAGAACTACACGAAGTGAGCTGCGTGTAGTACGAAAGATTGGCAAGCGTAAAACAAGGATGGGATGGAAGATGGTGTTATAGACATTTTTGTGCCTTGCAGCTCCAAGCATGAAATGTCCATAAACCAAGGGCTCCTAAGTCCCTAAGAGTGTTGTTCCAACCCCTAAAGGAGCAAGGTCAACAAATTACATCTTCTCCTAGAAGTTCTCCACCAGAAACTGCTCAGAATAAGTCAAAACAAGATCATTTCAGCTGCTCCACTGGCTAGTTGCGTTGCATAGCACCTAAATACACTAGCTAGGTGCATTGAGGGTGCGTTGAGCGGGAAATGACAAATGGCAGTGCCATTCCGCGAGGTGGAAAGACAATGGAAGCTTCCAGAATCTTCTCCTATGACACTTGCCTCACTGAATTCGACCAAGGATGAGTAAGAGGCTTTCAGTCTCCAAGTGGAAGCAAGAACTGACAGAGAGAAGACACTAATCAAGTCACAGGCTGACTCATCCTCCTTGCATACATCTATATATGGATCCCTCATCCCAGAGATCCAGAGGCTGGAATTTTGTACATTGCAAGGAATTGTTATTGGTTTTGAGATAGATATCAGAGTATTGGGTGATTTATGCTTTGTTGGAGGTGAAGAGGGGCTTCTTTGCTGGGAGGTTGATGCTGGGTCAGGAATCATCGGTTGTAACTCCTCCTGGATCTTCTTGTATATCAATAGAAACTATTTGAGTTTTTCCTATGTTCTTGTGCATCATTCATGCTTGTTACATTTGTATGGTTAGCTTAAATCTGATCCTAAGCTGTTTATGACTATAGATCCATGTCTTTGTATAGTTTTCTCCTTCTGTGATCTTACAGGTACTTGGTGAAGCTGGGCAAGTAAGGGATCAGGTAGCTGGAAGTTGTCAAAGGAGAGAGGGATTGGATCAAAGGATTAACGCAAGACACAGGTCAGTTCTTTCTATCCCCCTCTATCTTTAATTCATAAAGGAAATACAAAAGTAGTTTTCTCTATTTGTTTCTAAGGCAGCTGTCACACCTTAGTGGGATAGAGCAGTTCTAAATAAACACTTTTCCCGGTAACAGATGGGACTGGCTGCACAAATAGGAGAGTATGAAATGGATCAATTCATTTTGGACCTGGGGTCAGATGGAATTTCCTACCACAATAGACTTGGGATCGAATGGGGAGACCTACGCTGCAATGGTCTTCGATTCAGCTAAGGATGGTGAATAAACAAAAAATCATTCCCATGGGGCGGTTGTAGGGGGTGACCGCGGATATTTGGGGAGCGAGCGCGCTGGTCGATTTTGAATTAATAGAGATAGTGGATGACAAAAATCCCTACCTTGCACTCTTGGGAATTGACTGGGCTACTGATATGAATGGGGTAATCAATCTGAAGAAGCGAAAGATGATCTTTGAGAAGAAATCGTTGCACATAATAGTACCCCTCGATCCTGCTGAAGGATCACGCTATATTGAACCTGTCTTTGATTATGATGGTGACAATGACCTAGACTATATCTATAAGATAACAGCACGTGACGAAGATTGGGTGAATCCCATCACAGATGGAAAAATTACATGGGATCGTGAGAGTTCCTGCACTTCGGACTCTGACGAAGAAATAGAACACTGGCAGAATCAATTACATGAAGTAACTACACTGAATTGCAACATGATGACCGGGTTGCTGCGCTGTGTGTCATCAGCGGTAAGAAATATACCTATTTATGATGGTCTGAATGAGGTAGATATCGTTTTGGATGCATTTGAAAGGAAGGTACCAGAAAAGTAGTTTCCAGGCCTTGGACTAGGCACTGCGCACTATGCTTGTAAGATGGTGGGGTACACACAAGGGAAGCTTTGTTTATTGGTGTGAATGTAGGAGGATGATGAGAACACAATTTAGGAAGCCTAAGATGTGACTGATAGACAAGTATTTTGGGTAGAATTATCCACGTGCGCATCTGACCAAATGGACACAGGCTTATGGAGAAAAGCCCCAACCTTAGTGGGTGCACCTGTTCTATCATACCCTAGATGTTGTCCCAATGAATTGGTATATAGAAATAGAGCTTTGCCATGGGACAGGTGAATGGGATATCCTGCGCAAAGGGTTCATGATGAAATTCATTTTTGAGGATGGGTTTGACAGTATTGATGAAGTGCTACAAGAGGTGAAAGTAGCTATCTTTAGGATACCGCAGGATCCTTTAGAATTGGTTTAGCCTGAATGGGCTACTCAGCTGAGTAGCATGCTTGAATGTTATAATGTAACTACTGAAGCAGAGGATGAGGATCCACAAAAGATTAATATTCTAGAAACAGAAGGTCACCACGAGGTTCAAGGATCACAGATTGAGAACCCTGATATAACCGTGCCCGTGAAAACGAAACAAGTGAACATTGGTATGGAGGCAAAACCAAAATTCATGAAGATTGGAGATTACTGGGATGACACGACGGTGGATAAGGCTGCTGAATTTCTCCACGAATACCAGGACTTATTCCCTACCAAGTTTATGGATATGAAATGAATAATCAGGGACCTCAGAATGATGAAGATCACGTTAAAGCCCAATGTGAAGCCAATTAAGCAAAGGCCTTATTGTCTCAATTCGAAATAAAAGGAGAAGGTCCACTTAGAGCTAGACAAGGTGTTAGTGACAGGCATCATTGAGCCTATGGAAGAATCTGATTAGGTAAGCCCAATGGTGTTGAGAGAGAAGAAGTAGAAGGATGAGATAAGGATATGCATGGATCTCAAAAAACTGAATGAAGCTTGTGTGCATGATCCTTTCCCGACTCCATTCACAGATGAAGTGTTGGACAATGTAGGCATCCAGGAAGCATATTCCTTCACTAATGGGTTCTTTGGGTACCACCAAATCAAAATTGCACTGCAGGATAGGAGAAAGACAACCTTCACGACTGAGTGGGGTTGTTTTCAATACACTCTAATGCTATTTGGATTGAAGAATGCGCCTGCAACCTTTTCGCGCATGGTTTCTACGTCATTCAAGGAATTTATTCATAAGTTCTTGGAGGTATATTTTGATGACTAGACTATATTTGGGCTAGTTAATAGCCATGCAGTAAGATTGTGCTCAGCCTCAAGAAACGTTTGTTTTGCGTTCCTTTTGGGAACCTATTAGGGCATGTGGTTTGCAGACAAGGATTGATGGTAGACCCCATGAAGATCACGGTGATACTAAACTTGGAAGAACCGAGTGTAAAACAGCTGCATGCTACTCTGGGACATATGGGATATTACAAAAAGTTTATCAAAATCTATGCCCAAATCACTGCACCTATAAAAAATTGTTGAAGAAGGATCTCACGTTCTGCTGGAACGATGACTGTAAGAAAATCTTGGATATATTGAAAGAAAAGATGGTTACTGCATCGATTCTAGTCTTCCTAGACTGGAAGAAAGAGTTTCATGTACATGTTGACACGTCATGTATAGCGCTAGCGGCAGTACTAACATAGGTTGGTGGAGAAGGCTTGGACAATCCCATCGCTTTCACAAGTCGCAGTTTATCCAAAGTAGAGAAGATTTATTCTACCACTGAATGCGAGGGGCCAGCTATGGTGTATGCACTCCAGATGTACCAACACTACTTGGTAGGAGGCCCTTTTAAGATATATACGAATCATTGTGTGTTGAAATACCTTGTCAATAAGCCTGTGTTTGGGGGGTGAATCTACAGATGGCTCTTATTGTTCCAAGAGTACGATTTTGAAGTTTTTATGAATCCTATACAATTAAACGCAGGACCAGACCATCTACCATGCATCGAAATAGGGGAGGAACCTACAAACTTGGAAGAAGGATTGCCTGACGTGCAACTATATGCAGTTCGTGTCACAAATGGTCATTTTGAGGATATAATACACTTCCTAACAATAGGAACTGCAATAGAAGGATACTCTATCCAGCAAAGGAAGGAATTAGTGGTGAGCGCGATAGATTTCTCTGTCATTGCTAGGCATTTGTACAAGATGGTGACTGATGAGAGATTGCGATGGTATGTAGCTGAGTTTGAACAAAGCAACATCCTTATAGACACTCATGGGGGTGTCACGGGAGGACATTATGCAGGGATGGAAATCGCACAGAAGATTCTATGCGCAGGGTTGTGGTAGCAAACCCTTCATCAGGATTCGAAAGCATATTGCAAGGCATGTGATGTATGTCAAAGAATAGGTAGGCCATCGCAGAGGGATGAAATGCCTTTGAATCCACAAATGACGTTGCAACCCTTCGAGAACTAGGCAACAGATTTTGTAAGACCCATTCTGCCACAAGGGAAGACAGGAGCAAGGTACATTATCACTGCGATGGAGTATTTGACTCATTGAAAAGAAGCACAACTGGCGAAGGATTGCATGGGCGTGATGGCTACAAAGTTCCTATTTGATCATGTATTGATGCGATTTTGGATGTCCAAGGATCTTGATGAGTGATTGTGGTACGCACTTCCTGAATGAGACGATCAACACACTCACAGAGGAATTTCAGGTATATCACCAAAAGAGCACACCTTATCACCCACAAGCTAATGGGATAGTGGAGATGTTCAACAAAGTGCTTGAAAACGCGCTAACCAAGGTTTTCAATGCTCAGCGAAGTGATTGGGACCACGCATACCTGTAGTGTTGTGGGCTTATCGAACAACATGGAAGAAGTTGGTGGGACAAACCCTTTTTAGGCTTGTCTATGGTGTGGAAGACGTAATTCCTATGGAATACATCATGCCTAGTCTATGCATAGTAGCGCTCATAGGTATGACAGATTGCAGAGCCCTAGAAGAGAGGCTCGCGTAGCTGGATGAGGTTGAAGAAGAAAGATTTTTGGTTGGATTTCACCAGCAGGTCAAAAAGCAACATGAAAAGGCATGGCATGATCGACACATCAAGTTGTGCACATTTAAGGTAAATGATCTGGTTTTGTTGTATGATAGTAAGTTTGATAAATTTCCAGGAAAATTCAGGTTGCATTGGTTAGGGCCTTATGTAATTAAGGAGATTACCGATGGAGGAGCGGTATGGCTGGTCAAGTTAAATGGAGAACCCTTTCCAGGAAAGGTGAATGGAAGTCGCTTGAAGCCATACATCGATAGTATGGGAATGTGACTAAATGAAAGTAGCATAGTCTTAGCACTCCAAGCAGTTGAAATGAGGCACGAGACTATAAACTACACTACTTGAGTTGGGAAGCTGCGCTATTGGAAGATGGTGCGAAGCAAGGATGTGTCACCGGGTCTGCAACAACGTGAAGGGAGCTGCACTACCCAGGGAGAAATCACACAGATTGGCTAGAAAATGACCATTAAAGTCATTGTTCATGAAGAGGCGGTAGAAGTGAGGCCAAATGGAGCTGGCAGTCGACATTTAAGATGAAATTTATGGCTTAGATCCTTCAAAAGCTACCGCCAATCTGGCATTAATGAACCGATTTCGGGGGGGACAATCAGATTTGAATTCTAATTTCCCTATAAATTACAAGTGGCTGCCCAACAAAAAACACTTGGCATTTTGAGAATTGAGTTATTATGCTCTCAGGTGTAGATGAAATGTGAATTCTTTCAAGAACTTATAGCAAGTCCAACATTTGAGCAAATGTCAAAAGAGACATAAGAACTAGTGGAAAGTATCATGTCAACCCATCCAGAAGCTATGAACACAGAAGGAGTGGCCACTGAGGAAAATGTGATGGGGACCAAAGTAGATGCCCCGGAAGTGGCTGAAGTATTGGTAGAGGTCCCCAAATGTCTGAGAATGTCGAGACCGAAGCCAACCCCAACCAAGGAGACCATTAGAGACAAGAAGGGCAAGAAACCTGCCATCCCGATGCATGCAGCGGTGAGACAAAACCCGCCAAAGCCCACTACCCAGGAGAAAGGAAAGGCTATAAACCTAGAGGAAGAAGAGGAGGTTATCGAAGACATCCCCATCGACGATGAGGATATTGGAGTGGAAATAGAGGAGGTTGAAGCCCAGGGTGTGGACCCTATTACTCGGTTGTTGGAGTATGTCCCTCCATGCAAGCCTAAGTACAATGTCCCAAAGGACATTGATGAAAGTAAGGCTCCCCTACAAACCCCATTGCTACCATATGAGATCACTTTCGACGATCTGTGTTTGGCATGGGTGCACATTTTAAAGCTCAAAGATTGGGACTTAGTGGACCATGAGAAGTTCTCGCACTTGGTGACCGAAAAATTGGTGCACCACATCATAGACACAAATATGGGGATGACTGCACTGGAGCTGCAGAAGTGGCTCAGAGGAGTAGAGAAGGCAAGATTACTCAACCTACTCTCGGTGCCACACTATAACTGCACCCCCATGACAGTTTTAGTCATCAAGCAACTGCTTTTCTTGGTGCATGATGGGTGTCTGTGGCTAGAGGAACCGATATCCATCACCGATATGTTGATTCACCACATAACACGCCTACCGTATACAGGAGAAAATCCAGCTATGATCTTTGGCGGCAAGAGTGGTGAGATGGCGCTCGTAGAATCAATGAAAGAGAAGTGAAAATTGGTGAAGAAATCACATGGGTACGCTATCTCCAGCATCTATGACCCCGCTGTGAAGGTGGCAATATAGATCAATGCAAATCCCCTCGGTCGCGCCAGACCTTCTTGAAGCAGCGAAGTATGCTTTTCTGTGAGTGACCAAGGATGGAGAGTGCATTCGAGACATCAAGATCTTCTGGATCTTGTTGGAAATGAATATTAGGATGGCTATCAATCACAAGCCGTGATTTTTGCCCATGGTATATGCTAACCTGCATAGCTATGCCGAATTCAAAGCTGATTTCCATTGGATATCAATCAGGGCACAGAAGGACCCTATGCAGAAGTGGTACACTTTTCCATACCTAGCCACAAATGATGCCATCGATGCGGTGTTGGATAAATGGCCGGTAGAGTGGCGCACCACCACGGACTTGGCGATGGGTGGAAGCAAGTCCGCTACACAAAAGAAGAAGGATGAGGCCAAGCTAAAGATGGCACAACTGGTCGAAAGGAGGAAGAAGGAGGCCGCTGAGAAGGCCAAGGCAGAACAGGCAGGATAAGAGGTAGGAAAACGGACAGGTGGCATAGAGCGGGGATATGACAAAGGCATGCGGTCACCTTCACCTAAGACCGAAGAAGAGGACACAGAGAAGAATGGCGTGAACCCTTAGGAGACATCTGACCGCATTAAGTTCCCGAGAGAGCTGGAAAAGGGAGGGTTTAGAAAGAAATCCAAGGGGACCAAGACCTCGCTAGACCCTATCACACTAACGGAGGGAGATTTATACGACATCGGTGACACAGTGAGAGATGTCACGTGGAGGCCCCGCAGCAATTTGAAAATCAACAGTAGATCATCCTAGGGGCCATCTAGACTAGACAGCAGGAGTTGCAGACTCGTGCGTCGCAAGTTGGTATGGTGTGTACCAGATTGGCTATCAGCACATTAGAGACTGTTGATATTCTACGCATGAAGGTTTACAGTGCGCTAGTGCTTCCAGATGGAGCACTGACAATAGAAAATGAGGTTGATAGGCTCACTGTCAGTGCCTTGAAGGGAGTGGGATTGAACCTGGCAGCGCTCCTGCATTAAGAACTTCACCTCTTACAAGGTGGTGTAATTGCAGAGCTGAGGGCCTGCGAGCACCACACCCTCCAAGTGATCAGTGAACAAAAAATAAATAATGATCAGATGGCCTTACAGAGGAATGCTTCCATTGTCACTAAGGCCAAGGCAACCAACCAGAGCAAGAAGATCATCCAGGTCGTTGAGGAGGCCTCCAAAATGGTCCCAGAATTGGCCATTCTGGAGGAGGAGCCAATCAAGGTCTGCATCCATAAATTGGCCACAGGTGTGTGTGACAATTGGATAGAGATGACACAGGTTCATTTGGAGCTGCACCTGTAGATTACAGAGCTCCAGTTGAGGGCTCAACCTTAAACACCACCAGAGGTAAAGGAACAATAGGCGGCCACTATCACAAAAGCAGTCGCAGCAATGGAGAGTGTAGTAGCAGACTGCACTCAGTTGTTTGAATAATCGTTTGAGGTATTGACCGACTTGCAGGAGGACCCAAACATCCAAAGGCTAAAAACAGAAGCGCGTGAACTCCAACAACACTATGACTAATTTAATGGCATAGCGCAAACCGTCGCGCTGACACAAAGGTTAGCCAAGCTGCAGGAAGCCAAGCAGATAAAGGAACAGGTGGATGCAGTGCTGCACAAGGAAGCAGTGCTGAAGGTGCAGCTAAATCTCTGGCTGGAGGAAGCTTATGTAGTCACAGAAAGAATTAAAGACAAGATTGTGACGCGGTAAGCAATGCAACAACAGCTTTAGGCTAATAGCACAGGGGCAGTAATAGAGAATATAGTTGAAGATGCAAAGCAGGCAACAGCTCAGTGCATAATCGAAGTTATAGTAATCAAGGTCGAGCTGGATGGGCTTTGTGCAAATATCTCCATGCCTACCGAGTGACTCGAGGGCAATTCATGATGTTTTTGTTGGGGGCCTATTGGGAGTGGGATCCCACAAGGGTAGTTTTGGGGCTAAAAGCCCATGTTTAAGTCAAAGTTTTGTAATAGTATTGTAAAGACTCCGCATTTTGTGGTCATGGAGTGCGAAGGCGTTTTGTGTCACAAAGGGTAGTCCACCCTTATTTTTGTAAAGTAAAGTCAGTTGTAAGAGATCTAACCATGGTCCGCGGACCATGGGATTACATAAAAAGAGATAAGCTCTAAGTAGTTCAAATCAGGGAACAGGAAAGAGAGTCATAGCCTTAGATCAAGAATTCTAAGTCTTGGGTTGTAACGTAGGTAGAGGCTCTGCAGCTGAGTGTGGAGAGGCATACGGTAGAAGTTCATAGCTAAGTGCATGGACCCCTGCAGCTGTGTGCGCAGGGTGAACATAGTTTGTAACTCTTGGAAGATATTATAAAAGGAGTTATTTTGAAATTTCTATGTATTTTTTCTTTTGATGGGTTTGGATATTTTGTGTATGAATTTCCTTTATTCTGCTTCTATCATGCACGAATGAATATAGCTACATTGAATAATTAAACGCAATTATGAATATCTGATTACACAATGTTAACTTTAAGCATTTGTCAAAATAAGAAAATCATTTAGGGTAATTGAGGAATCTGTGTGGCTCGCTACCATAATAGTGCGAAAGTACCTGAGCCCCAGGTTAGGGCTACATGAAGGTCGATCGTAAACTTTCGCAAAGGTATTGAAAGTCGGAATAAAGGGTTTGTCTTACAAGCCCTAGAGTGGGATCACCTGTGCGAAGGCAGGGATAAAAGAGATAAAATGACATCACAGCCATCTCAAGATGCGAAAACTTGGTTCCAGCATCCCCCCATACTGCTTCGGGTGAGACCTGGGTCCGCACTCCGTGGGCTAATGCCGAAAGGGATAGTAGTGTAGGGATTTGTTTGGCTATTTAATATTGAACCTGGGTTAGGCCCCCTCAAGCCAACATGCCCCTTGGCCTAATTCAAGATTTTGCTTTCCAAGCTCCACCATTTTCTAATCAAGGATAATAGAGTCATCATGAGGCATATATTTCCTTGCATTATTAATTGAATCCATGACCTCTAAGATGGCTAGTTGTGAAGGGAACTTGACATTGATGGAGTCATGTGAAGTAGGTTGAGTGATGGCCCATGTGGGAAAAGAATCGTAATAATATTATATATTCGAATGGATTTTTTTATGAACATCAAGTGATGCTCACAGGACCAATGAAGAGGAAATATCATTCACTATAAGTGGCATGTGCTCACAATATGAGTCTACATATGAAGGAGATGGAACAACCTAAGTGTCGTCAGACCAATGAGATCCAGTGGTGATATAATAGATCATATGAATGAGAAAATTAGTGGTAGATGGAGTATTAGGTGGTGGAATTAGAAAAACTCCCATTAATGATGAGTTCTTGAATGTAACCACATAGAATTTTTCATATACTAAGGGATTATTACTAACAAATGACATTGAAGTTCTTGTAGTGGTTAGTTTGGTTGTCAACACACAATACTCAAGATTATCAATAGTGATGATCTTTCATTCATGGGGAAAGTGAATAATGTGAAATATGGATGACAGAAAAATAGTCATGGAATAAAAACAAATACATCGAAATATTAAATTATAATCAAGTGGGGTTTCAACAATTTCTACATCAATGACAATAGTTTTTCTCCTAAACCAATGGAAAATACCATGATAAGTCCCTTAGGTAAGAAAGTATGGCCATAAAATGCCTTGAGGGTGATAATTTTATAGATGAGTGCTGTAGAACCAAGATATTTCGAACATGAGAACATCATCATACAAGTGGAGGATCTTTCATCTTGAATAGCGCAATAGATATCCTTGTTAAAGACACAAATTGAGATCTCAAAAGTGACTTGATGGGATAACCAATGCCAACTTACATCAATGTAAAATTTAATCAAATTAGAGTCTAATGGATTGAACCCTACGATAGCTGTAAAAAATGATCTACTTTTGATAGGAAAACTTTACAAAACCTCCAAAGAAAACATGGCACATATTGCTTGGGATAAATCCTCGATAATAGTATGGGGTTTGGAAGCACTAGCATCGAGATTAATATGTGTTGATCAATGGAGAAAAAATTTAGATGGGTGGATCACTATCTCCAATGGCTGATCTATTCTCATAGGTCCACTGGATTGAGTGAGTATGATCAAATCCTTAGATGAATAACTACTCTCAAGAGTCTCATAAATTTTTACTCTCATATAAAAGTTCATTACCTCATTTCACATACAAATATATAATCGGATTCCATGAAAGTTTGGTACTCCTGTTTTCTTAAGTGGAGGAGGAGGAGAGGTTGCAACCATTTGTTGTTTTGGTTGGTTTCAGAATGGATGTGTCTAGATAGTAGGTTACTTCTTAACGAGAGGTTCTGCTAAGAGGCAATGAATCTCATTGATACAAAGGAAGTCATGAGTTATATGGTCACCCTAAGAAATCTTACAAGGAAAATTCACCTTATATTTGTGTTCATTTGTGCCCCCACCAATATTGGGTTGGGTATGTTGTTTCACTTGTGTAATTTTAGAAGTTTTTATTATTATTATTATTTGTATAGCCAATTTGATGAGGATTATTTGGTTGCGCGAAATTCACCATATGGTTCTTGACAGTTTTCTCAAGATATTTTTCTTGGTGAGAATTAAACATAGCTGTAGGGGATTCTATTGTGACAATCAATTGCATCAATTGAGCAACTAACTAACTCATAAAACCGTTGGTGATAAAAGTAATCACACCATTATAATTTGATCCTGCTTTTGGGCGTTGTAGATAGGTTGATGGTTCAGGAGAATTAGGAATGATGTCATACAAGGTTCCCAATTGAAAGTAGATTAAGTTAAAATACTTAGTATGCAAGATGGATTGATCCTATGTAGTCATTGTAGCCATAGCTACATCCTTGGAAATTTGAGGTAGCAAGGATTGAGTGAACCAAAATTTCAGTAGTCAATCAGTAATCTTGGTCTTAATTAACTACATATTTTTCCTCCACTCATGATTGTGATTAGAGATGTGGTTAGACATGTCCTACTTAAAATTAGATAGTACATTCATTCTAATCTCTTGCTGTGAAGGTATCTATAAATGATTTAGGGACATTCATTCTAAGGAGCATAATCGAGTGATATACCATTCATATTGAATTTCAGTATATCAGAAGGTAGCTTTATATGAATTGGTAACCACTGAGGGTCATGGTATATGGGGTCATTGGTAAGTTTTTCCAAATACAAAAAATTAAATGATGCTAGAAATAAAAGTCATTCTTGATTAATGGGTGACCTCAATGTAATGATGGCACCCCAGATGGACCTTGCAATCTCCCCATATCATAGTTTCTAGAAGAATAATAGTTAATGAAGGGATTATTAGGCCCAAGGAATTAGATCCATATAAAAATTGTATTAAGAAAACTATTAGTTCCCCTCAGGAAAAAATAAATCCCAAAAGTGTGGATGTTAATAGGGATTATTTTTAACACTAGAAGGATGAGTTCTTAGTAAAAAAACCATGTTTTTAAGTAATAAAACTCATGGGAAAAGTTTTACTAGCAGGGACATGTCCCCCAGAAAAGTTAGCACCTACAAAGGCATATAGACCTTCAGAAAATCGCATTTTATGATCCTTTTAAAACATTATTGATCCCTACGTGATTAGGAACATGTATAGACCCCATGAAATTTTCCTTGTAGATGTTTTTCTAGACTAGATATAGTGAGCGTAGGGATGGCGAAAATAGGTGGGAACCACCCATATATTATAGGTGGGCTATAACTTTCCCTCACATAGAACACAAATTTGGTAGGAGGGAAGGACACTAAAAAACCAATGAAACTAATTGGGGTTGTAGAAGCAACAAATAATAATCCCTGCAGCGAGAAAGGAGGTGTAGTTGAAGTGATAGGATTAGGCCCTATTAGACTTATATAAGGTAAAGAGGAAATCAAAATAAACATCCTTGACATAGATGGTGACAAGGGCCCTATATCTCCCAAGGCAGAAGCATCATTCTCACGATCCATGTGATGAGAAAATAAGGAAAATTATTAACTAAATTCAACACTCACTTGTACAAGTATGAGGTGAAAATGATTTGAAAAAGGTGGGTGTATATGTGGTGGTTGAATTTCATTTACTTCTTCAAGCATGGCTTGGTCTCCCCCCCCCTGCCAAACCTAAAATAAACCTCCTAGGATGAGGTTGGTATAAGCTCTTAGATGGTGGATTTATCCTATATGTTTTTTGTGGTGGATCCCCTATTTAGGAGGAAGGTTTTTCAATATTCAAGATATATGCATAACTAGGTCGACCATGATTAATATATAGATTTAATTAATTAATTAAGACACCTCTATGGCTAGCTAGACTCAGACCAAATGACATACAATATAAAAAATAATAAGAGAAATAACAATAAAACCACCTAATGGTACCTCCTGAAAGCTAATATGCTTGATGTTATGAAATCCCTAAGGATCTTTGACTAAGAAGGTTAAGTAGTAGTTATCCCAACCTCCCTATACCAACCCTGAATGACATAAGTGGCCTTGATGGAGTTGAGTGTCAACCCCAAGATAATTGATATGGGGATTGATGTGTGTGCCTTTAGGTACAACTTCCCACCCATAGTCACATAGGTAAGAGCCCTAAAGATAGCCCACTATGGTTACCACCTTGAAACCAAACAATTCACAAGAAACATGTGATAGGGATAAAACACACAGGCATAGTAACTAATCTAAAAACCTCTTAAGAGATTGATCACAATGAACCTTTCTTCTCAAAATATTCCTGAACATGCAAATTCCAAAAAACACCAAGAATAAGGGAGTGGGTATGTCAGTCAACAAGTTCCTAATGCAGTTGTGTACTTTAATCCCATTTGAGAGGATATTTTTGGCAAGCATTTCATGTGATAGTGGATTTAATCTATTTAGTGTAAATAGTTTTAATTTTGTAGCCTTAAAGAGTGTCCTATACAAACCCATTTCAAGGCTCTACACCCTAAACTAATGTTGGTGTGCTATTCCAAAATGTCCAGCTGGTTTTATTAGCACTTTATTTTATGGTTTTCTACTCAAGATTATAATGTGCAGATTTGATGGTGTTACAAGAATCAAAACCAATTCAATATGAAAGCTATATGAAGGATGAATTGATTTATCAATTCAATTAAAACTGACTAAAGGAAGGGTAAAGAGCTATTTTTTTCCTTCCAAATGACAAATGAAGCCTCACAATCTCTCTCAATAACCACTCAATACGCTAAAAATGTTCACAAGAAACCAATTGAATTACTCTTGGATTCAAATGAAAAAGAACCAAACAAAAGCACTATAAAACATCAAATCATGGATTTGAAATAAAAGTAATGTTTCATATTTCTTGTCAAATATGACAAAAAGGACACACACACACAAAACAAAGGAAGTTTTGATCAATAATACGATGTAGGAAACAACAATACCAATCCTACATTCTTCTACAAAGGAAAAGAAACCCAAAACCTAACAAGGAAACAAGATCTAACACTGAACAATTTTGGACTTTCTTTCATACTTTTCAAATCAAAAGAGAAAAAAATACTAACTAGGTACAAGATCAATCTCACAATGTCAGAAAACTATTGGATCATAAGTCGCCAAAATAAAGAAACTATTGAAAAACCTCATGCAAGGAAAACAAAAGATGAAAGACTCGAGAACATATCACAAGAGAAAGGGGTTTTAGATGGAATTTCAAATAGATCTAACCCTTCCACAACATGTAAAAAATATTCAAGCTTAAAACATATAAAATTAGATTAGATATCACTAAAAAGGGTATCCACTCACCACCATAATAAAGTGTAGCTTTTCCCTTTTCCTCTTTATAGCATGAAAATAATCATATTCCATCAAAAAATAGGTTCCTAAGGCCTCTTTGAAATTAATGGACTCCATGCGGTTCATATGGAAAAAACTAGAAAACATTTCATGAAAAATGAGTGTTATTTGTAATATACAACCCCTTTTGTGTGCACCCTATCGGCTCCATTTCCACCCATATGAGAAAAGGCCATGTAAGGAGTCATCCCCTAGATGAGTTTATGTAGCATCAAAGAGCCCAATTATCATTCTAATCCACTAGCATGGAGTGATGGGGTTCTATGATAAAATGTTTTGGAGGAGAGGAAACTCAAATTTGAGTCACATGCTTTGTATGTAGTCTAAAATAAACCCAAAGGAGATCACAATAAATAGAAAACCACTAAGAAACAATAAATGGTAATGGATATTAAAAAGATAAGGATAACATTAGGTATTTCACCCTAGTGAATTTTCCAGTTTTGCTTTCCCCAAATTTACTCAATGTAAAAGAGATTATTGTCCCATAAATCTCAGCTTAGGATCTAATGATCTTTCCATATAGTTTAAAAAGGAAAGATAGGGCCATACCTTCATATCATCACATGTTAGTGCAAGTTGTATATCCAATCTAGTAGTTGGAGATCCCACTCCTTACTCAAAGATCTCGCTCCAACTCCCTAGTACTATAATCTAAAAAAAATTACAACCATATAGGGATAATTGATTTGTCTCCAAGAAAGGAAAGTTAGTATGCAAGAATACCTATTAATGTTAGAAATATTATGATCTCATGAAAACACTGCATATTGAGAGGGAAAAAAATTGATCATTCCATATAAATCAACAATACAATAACAATATTATACCTTAGGTGACAAGTGATCTCCCCTAATCCCTCAACTTTTCACCTCCCTTAGCTTACTCGTAGACTAGGCTCATTTAGGAAGGATGGAAGGATCTCTTGGTGGAAATCCTCTAGCATAATAAGGCTCTCTAATCACTTTATCCTTCCTTTCCACCCTTTAGGGGCTTGGTTATATAGGATTTTCCTAGATTTGGGAGGATATATCTAAACACTTAGGGAAATGAGAAGTTAGCCTTTATGGAATGTGCATTGGGTGGATATAAGTCATGGATAAATTTGATGGAATTTGGACCAAGCAATTACAATTTAGGCACATGTTTCATGATCAACTATGAGCTTTCCCCAAATCTCTATGCACTTTCCTCTCAATTATGGGTATTTATAGATTTTGAAATAATTATTATTTAATAACTATTAACATGTCACAAAATAATAACGAGAAATCACTGAATTATGTAATTTCATCCCTATAATATACAATGACTTCATTGTGATACCTATCATGGTAAATACATGTATAACACTCTTGGACCTTATCTAGCTACGTCTTAGGGGCTCAAGCACCCCCAAATGTTGGTTTTCAGGAGGTTGCTTCTCCTTTGTTTTTCTTGTTGATAACATATATTTACTATGTGTGTGATCCATGGTTTCTATGTCTATTTTGCCAAAGATTAATTATTTATAGTATTTAAACTTAATTTTCCACCTTTGTTTACCAACCTCTTCATTGATTACATGTATAAAGTGCTCTTTCTCTTATGGAGGAAGAAACACCATTGATTACAAAATGGTACCATCCATATTGGACTTAACATTATACTTTGAAAATATCTATTCATAGTCATAAGGTGGGTTATCACATTAAGGTTTAAGTGGTTGATGAGAGTCCACTGCAAAAAATTAATCCAGGCCTTTACATAGCCATATTCACATGCTATCAAGCGTGAGTGTGTAATCCAACATGGGAGAACACTTTCCATTATCTATTAATAGCTTGGTAGGATTCTCTTTGATTTCATATTTACCCTTTATTAGTGGAATAGGTGATTACACTATCCTGCCTAGTACAAATACTTATTCCATATGGGGAATTCCTCTAGTTATGTCATTTCATTCCACTAGTTTCTCTAACAATAGTTTTCCCTCTGTGTCCTTTCTAGTGGGCAGATATGGTTTTGTTTTTAGTGGGGGAAAGGATTTTGTAGTAATGCTAAGAGTGGATTCCTATATAGTTCTAATATCCTTGTAGGTGGTCTAACAATACCAAATGATGGATTCCCAATTGGTTGGAGTACTAATCAAAGGTTTCTTCTTACTTCCTACTATTTCACTCATACTAGGGGTAGTAATTTTTCTGGAATGATCAATGTCCTTGTGGGAAGTAATTTTTTAAGGACACTCATCTCCCTATGTGTAATAATGTCTCTTGGGGTGATAATATCCATATGTGAAATTATGTATTTGGTGGCAGTACCTTTGGAAAAACTTATCATTCAATAAAATTATACATCGATGGATTACAAGGTTTATTTTGGTCACAGGCCATGCCTTTGTCTAACCCAAATTCATTTTCAAACACTGGGTTACCTTTCCTAAAATGTTGGATCTTCTTGATTTGTCATGTTTGATGAATGACCCATTCAGCACCAACCTTAGTGGTTGGCAGTTCCCATAAGATTTCCACAAAATATACATAGGTTTGATAGAAATTTAAGATAAGATGCTTCTAACCAAATTATGAACTACCAAATTTGGCTCTCTCTAAAATCTATATTGATTGTATATTTTCAAAAGAACCCCGACTATAAGTTCCACCAAATGGTACATTGACTTATTAATTTCTTCCAATCATGACTTTGCTTCCTTAGCCATAACCTTTTTAACACATTTACAATTTCCTATTTAGTGTGAAATAATAATAGAAATTTTGACATCATGACCATAGAACACTATTACCCATATTTTTTATCATATCCATGAATGTAGAAGGAGGCAAAGGTTCATCAAGGCTAAGATTCTAGATGAAATTTTTATAGATTAGTTTACCAAATATTTTTTACCACCCATTACCAAGGATGTTGTGATGTCATGGTTGGTGTCTAAGTAAGCTATATTACATTCCCAAAATTTAGATCTAATCTAATCTTAGTCTAACACATTATATGATATTACTCCCTGTGCTCCAAAATCACTGATTAATTCATTGAGACCCAACCCAAGTTCCTATGTTTATGGAGTGTTGATTTTTATTTTCCATATTTCCATTTAAAAATTTGTAAGCTAGGTCAATCAAATTACTCTTATATCATATTCCCCTTCTGCTACACTAATCACCGAAACTAGTATGATCCCCACTTAGAAATCTGAGGTGAATTTGGTACAATCTACACACTTGAAGAATCCTTAACAACCTAGAGGGAGAAGAAGAATAACAATAAAAACACTTCTTTTGATAAAAGAATCATGCAATCATAAAAAAATTAATTCCAAATTATCTATGGGGAAGAAGAAATCATGTTTCCCTACAATATTTGTGGTGGAGATCATCTCACTCACCAGTTCTTAAGGATAACAAGAACCATTGGTTTTATTGCTAGTAGAGAGCCTCACAACAAATTTCTATATTAAATAACTCACGCCCTCCCTAGAAACAACAAATGGTTGCTACAAACAATTCTACTTGACAAGGGGGTACATGATCGAGGGCTAACATATATATGTGTGTAGAATCTTTTTGGTCAAGAGAGGGGACCAGAAACACTTTGTTAGATAAGGCAGTGCTATCTAAAAGAAAATAATAGATGATTAGTAATGAGTTTAATGGAGAAAAAAATCATATATAAATAATAAGAAAGAAAAAAACATGATATTAGAAGCAACAAACAAATATAGACAAGAAGAACACAAGAACAAGTATGGAACAAAAATCCTTTATTTCAAATGAAGAAGACCAAGAAGCCTTAAATGAGACACCAAGAGAAGTTTGGATATAACGCACGAGTCGTTTCCAAAACTTCAAAGGGAGAGTCCTTTTGATGAAGTTTGGACTGATGTCTCTCACTAAAGGAAGGTTGCAATAATTTTCAATAGCGAAGCAATTATTGGAGGAATAAAAATGACACCATAATGACGTTTCAAGAAAATTTGCAGTTCTATTGAAACTTGGGTAGCATAAATTTTCATTCAACCTCTCTATTCAAATGGTTATTAATGTCTTATATATATGTTTTTCTTAAGCTTCATTAAAATTGGTTCAATGTGTGAATGGTGCTCAAGTCAATTGTTGTTTCCCATAGATGAAAGGGAAGTGATAGGATCCTTGAGTTTCCAATGTAATTATCATTTATGTCCTAGAGCATTGAACCAACATGAATTACACTTGATACATTCCTTTTGGTGATAAATTAATTATTTGCATAAATTTGAATTCAACCTCTCTATTCAAATGGTTTATAATGACTCCTATTTATATGTTTTTCTTAAGCTTCATTAAAACTGGTTCAATGTGTGAATGATGCTCAAGTCAATTATAGTTTCCCATAGATGAAAGGGGCATGATAAGAGCCTTGAGTTTCCAAAGTAATTATCATTGATTTCCTAGAGCACTGAACTGACATGAATTTCACTTGATACTTTCCTTTTGGTGAGATATTAATTATTTCCCACGCAGTTTGTTAATGAACTTTTTATTTCTATAGATATGAGTGGTTGTCGAAGGGATAATCACATGGTTCATGAAAAAAATGCACTATGGATTTATGCAGTTGAATGGAAACCCATTTTATAATGTTTTTCATTTATTATTGGGCTATCGATTAATTGTCACTCATAACCTTTTAAGTGATAACAATTTCCCCTTGATGTGTGAGTTTAGAAGTAGATGTATAGTTGAAATAAATCATTATTTTCTTACCACAACTGACCAACCACTTGAGAGAGAGAGAGAGAGAGAGAGAGAGAGAGAGAGAGAGAGAGAGAGAGAGAGAGAGAGAGAGAGAGAGAGAGGGAGAGAGAGAGAGAGAGAGAGAGAGAGAGAGAGTGTGTCTTACCACAACTGACCAACGACTTGAGAGAGAGAGAGAGAGAGAGAGAGAGAGAGAGAGAGAGAGAGAGAGAGAGAGAGTCTTACCACAATTGACCAACCACTTGAGAGAGAGAGAGAGAGAGAGAGCATAAATTTAAGGATTTCCAATGGAAGGAAGAGGATGAATTCACTTGCAAAACATAAATTCTTGGATATTTTAATTTTCTTTTTACAAATGAGGGATCCAT
Organism: Pinus tabuliformis; assembly: GCA_031772625.1. Classification (NCBI taxonomy): domain Eukaryota; kingdom Viridiplantae; phylum Streptophyta; class Pinopsida; order Pinales; family Pinaceae; genus Pinus; species Pinus tabuliformis. Next base: position 1,031,684,959 of record CM062819.1, read on the forward strand.
TTCCCATGTTCATGAAATAACAAAAATTGAATTACTAGAAGGGACAAGAAGTTGAATGTTCTTGTCATTGATGCAAAGAAGAATTATAACTAGTGTTGTGATGAAGTAAATATATGAATTTCCCTCTAGGGTGGTATTAAGAGTAGAAGAGGATTTTGAGGAGAAATTCCATGTGAAATTGACATGAAATGGAATTTTCAAATTGGAGGCTGAAGAACATTGATCAAGTCTATGGGCATTTGACCAAAACTAGGAACTACAAGTTTCATAAGGTAAGACACCCTGATTTGAATAGCTATTGAAATCAAACAATAGGGGGTCAATGAAATAAGAGAGGAATGATGAATCTCCCTGTTCCATCCAAGGAAAATTTTAAGGGATAAATTTCACACATGGGCCAATTTTTCATGTTTGATATCAAATAAAGATTTTCTCATTTCCATTTTTTCTAGAAATTATTTTTCCAAATTCAATGTGATAAAATTATTTTACATTAAAGATCACCAAATTTTTATAGAAATTATATAAAATCCTTATAAAATTTAGTATTTTTACAAAAATATCACCAAGCCTTTTATAGTTTGCATATTAATAACTAATAAGTGTTGGGAACGGGATCCCCCAAGGGCAGTTTTGGGGCTAAAAGCCGATATTTTGGTCAAATTTTGTAATCCAAATGTAAAAACTCTACATTTTGTGGTCGCGGATCACGTAGATGTTAAAGAGTCATAGGGTTGCCCGCTCTTATTTTGGAAATGTAGTATCGGTTGTAAAGCTCTAACCATGGTCCACAAACCATGGGATTGTATAAATAGAGCTAAGCTCTAAGTAGTTAGAGGAAATATGGAATCAATGAAGAAGATCGAACATGTGTGAGAGATAGCTTTGAAGTAGAAGTCTAAATTTTGGGTTGTAGCATAGGTAGAGGCTTTGCAGCTGAGTGTGTAGAGGCCTATAAGTCCGTAGTTGAGTGCATGAACCCTTGCAGTTGAGTGTGCAGGGCAGGTCGAGTTTGTAATTGTCTGAAAGTATCAATAAAGAGAAGTATTCTAGAATTTCTATGTCTTTATTTCCTATTTATGCATTTGGTTATGTTTGGGTATGAATTTCGCTTATAATGCTCATATGATGTGCAAATATATATAATTGTATTGGTTAAGTAAATGCATGTAAGAACATCTATTTACACGAAGCTAACTAAGATTTGTAATAAGACAAGTACGATACTTAGTGTGGTTTGGGAAATATCACAGTTCGCTGCCCTAGCAATGCAAAAGTATATTAGCCCCAGGTTAGGGTTGCGCGAAAGCCAATTGTATCCTTTCACGAAGGTACTGAAGCATGGAACAAAGGGATAAGAAACCTATGCGCAGGTAGGTATAGCCAGGATAAACCGACATCACAACCACCTCAAGGGTATGAAAATTTGGTTCCAGCATCCTCCCATACTGCTTTGGGTGATAATTCAGTCCACGCTCCGCGGGCTGATGCCAAAAGGGCCAGTAGTGTAGGGATTTGTTTGGCTAACTAACATTGAACCTAGGTTAGGCCCCCTCAAGCCAACCATAAGATTCACCAAGCCCCTAGGGGTGCGGCTTGTTGGACAACGAACACACTGCTAAGCCATTTGTGGCACTGTACAAGTCATAGGTTCAAATCTCTACTTACCTGTGCACCGTTTCTTGGGAGTGATGTAGTTGCACCTACAGGTTATAGTGGTGCCCCTTAGCGATCAACCTATGTTACATGAGTATGACATCAAGTGCGTTACTAATTTTTCTTGTAAAAAAAAAAACTAATAATATTCACCAAGGTTTTAACACCTTGAGATAAATTTCCATCCTTAAAATTTTCCTTGGTTCCATCCAAGGTTCACATTGTGAAGGATAATGGGAACTAAGATAATGCTTAATCCTTGGAATTTTTGAAATTGTTTTGATAAGAAATAAGTCACAACATCCAAAAGAAGAGGACCGTTGGAAATCAAATTATGAATGGGCCAAAAATTAAATTTCAATGGAGTAAACTTTAGTCATGATTGACGAGGTCAATAGAGATAAAGTGGAGACTATGGCCTTCTGATGTGTAGAGAATTATTGAAAACTGAGTAGAGGGAGGAAACCAAAAGTTTATTGAGATATATAATACTATAGATTTAGGAGGACAACCATAAATGGGACTTGACATGTCAATGTTTTGACAAAAACTAGGAGGACTATTTAGACACAAGCCATAATGGATCATAGAAAATAGACTAGAAAACAAAAATGACGTCCATTATGTAGTACCAGGCAAGCATATACACCTTTTGAGTGTAAATGCTTTGATGAAGGGAAATGAGGAATAACACCAAGAAAAATAAAAGGGAAAATGGGGTGATGCCAAAAGAATTTTCTTTCAAAAAAAAACATTGCCTACTTGTTGAATGAATGAAAAAATATTGAATTTGAATGTACAAACACGAAGATGACTGCCATAGTGAAAATATGTCTTGCCTTATGGGGTAAGGGGGGTGTGTTATAGAGGAGGAGGGGGGGCATTGGCTAGTATCCATGTGGGTAGATGAATGGAGTCTAATTATAAAAATGGTTTATTTATGATGGGGTAATGAGAGATAAAATGTGAATGTGGAAGAACATTAATTATTACCAACTAACTAAAAAAAAAGTCCTCGAGGGATGGGTCAAAAATATGATGAGAAAGAATGTTATGATATTTGTGCCTTAAAATTGAAAAGAAAACAATAATTATAGTCCTCTTCAAGGGTAGAACCTCGTTTTACATTGAATACAATGTACAAGACAATATTTAACGAACCTAAGACAAGGTCTCCTTAATATATATATAGGAGATAAAGAGTACAATTATAATAAAATGAGACCATGAGGGGTTTCGTCCTAAATAAAAATATAATAATAGAAATGTAATCACTCAATATCTAGAGCTTAATAAGGTTGATTTTTTGTTAACATGGGGATTATATATGGCTTAACATGTCTCTCCCCTTTGAAGAAGTATTATCCTCAACAATTGACCAATTGTGGTGGTTTCTGCATGAAAAACTCATCTTTCCCTATCACTTCTTCCACTTGATGAGGGACTTAGTAAATTCTTGATTTCTCAGTTTCCAAAATTGTTTCTAATTCTAGTATTATTTCCACTTGTTCATCAATATTTGGTAGAATAATTTGGATTGGGTCCTCTCTTTGATTACCTTATTTAAGTAAGAAATATGGAAGACTAGATGCACACTAGATGCACATGTAAATATGGAGGCGACTCCAATTTGCGAGCCATACTTCTAATCATTTGCAACACGTTATAGAGGCCATAATAACTCAGAGATAATTTACCATCCTTCTGTCTTAAGTAACATTTATTTATATGGTTGTAGTCTCACAAATTATACCTAATTCCCTGCATCAAATTTTATTTCTTTGTAATATTCATCTACTTATTGTTTCATCCTATTATGTGTCATAACCAAGTTGGCCTTCAATAGTTTGAGAACCTCTTATTGATATTGTATGTTTTCCCCTATTGCTTGAGCCTTTATAGTCCCTTTCAAGGGTGATGTGATGGATGGAGGATGATATCCACAAAGTGCCATAAATGGTGGAATTTTTTTATGAAGTCTAGAAGGATATCTTGTACCACCATTCTACCAAGGGTCACCATTTGACCATTGCATTTGTTTATCAAATGTAAATAAGCATAGATATGATTCTAAACATTTATTCAAAATGTAATTTTCCCCATCAGTTTGACAATGATAAGATGAGTTATGAGCCAATTGAGTACCCATAGAAGAAAATAATTCAGTCCAAAAATTTCTAATGAAATTTGGATCACTATCATGTATAATAATATTGGTATTCCGTGTAGCTTTTGGATTGTTTCCATGAATGATATTTCCACAGTACTTTCTTTAAAAGGATGATAATGAGAGAAAACATTGGCATACTTCATAATTTTATCTACCATTACCATAATAAAAATATTTCCTTCAAATTTGGTTAAACCTATAACAAAATACATTGAAAATTCTTCCCAATGTTGTCTTGGCATGGTTAATGGTTAAAGGATCCCTGGGGTTTGGATAGTCTTTCCTTTATTTTTTTGGCATACCACACATTCTACCACAAACTTTTGCATATCTAGTTTAATAACTTCCTAAAAAAACGTTCATGGTCCTATGGTATGTCTTCAAGAACCCTAAATGTCCTCCTACAGGAGAAGTGCTTAGCTCCAAAATGACCTTTTTGAGTTGAAAATTATTACACAAGTATAAGGGATCTTGATACCATAACAAATCATTTTTCCACATAAATTTGTTTATTACATCTAATTCCTCTTGTATCTGTTGAATGATATTGCATATCTTCTCATATTTATGCCATTTTATCATTTCCCCTTCCACCTAGTCATATTGTGGAATGGAAATATCACATAGTAAACCATTTATGTCTTCCTCTTTCCTTGAGAGTGCAACTGCAATAATACTTTTTTTTCCATTTTTTAAGATAATTTTAACTTAATAAACTAACATATGTGTGACCCATTCATGTTTTTGTTTTAAATATGGTCTTTTCTACAATAAGTACTTAAGTCTATGATGGTATATCTTTACTTTGTAGTGTCTTCCTATTAGGCATGGATGCCATTTCGTAACTACATGTAGTGGCCAACACTCAATTTTCATATATGGGTTTGAGTAAGTTCTTTAATTTAATTTATATACTTTAAAATGAAATTAGCATTCGTTCTTCCACCAAGAATACACCAATTCCTTGGCCTGAGGCATCACACTCCACAATGAATATTTTTGTGAAGTCAAGTGTCACCAAGATGGGAATTGTAAACATAGCCTCTTTAAGTTCTTCAAAAGCTTTGGTTTCTTATTTAGTCCAAGAAAATGCTTCCTTATTCAATAATTGTGTTAGAGGTGCTACCATTTTACCATAATTCTTGAAAAATGAAAAATTCCTATCAATTCTAATAATCCTTTGCATTTATTCAAGGTATTGTGGATTTTCCATTCCATCATAGCTTTGGTTTTGTTAGGATCCATGTTGACACCAACATGCGATACAATATGAAACAAATATTCCACTTCTTGAATCTAAAAGGAACACTTGTCAGGATTTGCATATAGATGTTTCTCTTCCAATAGTGTGAATACCTTGTTAATTTGTTGTACATTCTCTTCCCAAGATTGGTTGTAGATTAGTATGTCATAAGAGAATACTAGCACAAATTTTCTAAGGAAGGGGTTGAAAGTAGAATTCATCAAGATTTGAAATGTTAAAGGTGTATTTTTAATTCAAAATGGCATAACAAAAAACACATAATTCCCTTCATGCATTCTAAACATTGTTTTTTGAATGTATTCTTTCCTCGTTTTGATTTGATCATATTGAGAATGAGGACCCAACTTACTAAAGAAGGTTTCTCCATGCAACTCATCTAAAAATTCATCAATGACATGAATAGGAAACTTATCTTTTATTGTCATTTTGTTGAGCTATATGTATTCTAGACACATATGCCATGAACCATCCATTTTGATAACCATCACCATTAGTGAAGAGAAATCACTTTGGATAGGTTGAGTTATGCATGCATCTAACATTTCTTGAACCATATGCTCAATCTCACTCTTTTGTGCATGTGGATATTTGTAACACCTAATGTTAGGTCATACACTTCCAAGTTTCAAATGAATAACATGGTAATGAAATCGGATAGGTGGAATACCCTTAGAAATTTCTCTAAATACCTTAGCATGGTTGTTGATAACTTTTGGAGATCCACTAGAGCAGATGATATAGATGTTTTAACATATAATGAACACAATTGTGAAACTATACCTTGGTGTCTCTCTTTTAGAAATTTGGTCATGCTATTAGAGCTTATCACTTTATTAGGTTTCCCTAAGATACCTATAAGTTTAATTTCTTGTGCTTTTGATAAAAATATTATCAAAAGATCTTAGAAATTAAGGGTCATTGTTCCCAATGATTGTAGCCATTAGACCCCTAATACAACATTAAAACCACCCATTTGGATTGAAATAATTGGACTAACCAATAAATACTCCCTTACATTCATCTTAATATTATGGAACTTCCATGAAACATTTATGGTACCTCCATTTGCAATCATCACTTGAAATTATGGCATTGATATACAAAGAAATTAACAAGTTTTTCCAATTTGTAATTGATGAAGTTATGGGTACTACGTGAATCAATCATTGATCAATATTGTTACCTTTTTATTTTTGATATATCCTTCTATATCGAGGGTTTGTGGGGTGCTAATCCATCCAATGCATGAAAATATATTATTGGAGTAGCCTCATCTAGCTCTAGATATTGTGAAGTTTCCACTTCTTGATCTTATTGATCTTCATAGTCTATGTAGAATAATTTCTTCTCACTGCATTTATTCCTTTTATTATACTTTATTTCATAGTTGAAACATAGTCCCTTTTCTATTCTTTCATCCCTTTCTGAGGAGTCCACCTTTTTAGTTAAGGGAGAATGATTTTCTATATAGTTATTAGTGACCAATTTTTTAGTGGCCATATTTTTACTTTCATCTTTCGTTGCCATATTGAGATCATTCTCTAGATATTTAGATTTAAACACATGCACCTCATGTTGGAAGCCTCCTTTAAAGTTCCCATAAATAGGCCTATCAAGTTATCCTCTAAAATATTATTTACTCTCAGTGTCAAATTTTGGAATTATTGAATGTGCTTTGTAACTTGATCTTATTGTTGGTGATTTATGAATTGCCTAAAGAATGTGTTTCTTTTAATATTCCCATAATGTGTTATCAATTCCTCTATAAAAATGGGCCAATATATAACATAACACATTTTTTTGTTTCATAAAGTCTTTGATACCATCCATGTTGGTCTTGTTCTAAAAACATGGATGAAATATTTATCTTTTGCAAGGATGCCACTAGGTTTCAATCAAATTATTTCTCCATTTGAAATATCCATGTTACAGGATCATTAACATAAAATTTCCTCATATATACATTTAGAATGTAGTGGCTCATTGGTGTTGACTTGAAGCCTTGATGATGTGGATCTTGGATTGAAAACTCATGATTATGGTTTCGTGATTCAAAATTTGTGATCTGCAATTGTTGGCCGGATAAATCGTTCTTGTGGACAAGACCAATCTCCCTAGTATCTACATATATCTAGCGACAAGCAAGACAAGCAAATTATACTTTTCTCTAAATAATGTGATTTATAAATAAAAACCAAGAGATGTTTTATACCCTACCTCAAGTCTAACGCTAGTTTGTGGCAGCCACGCTCCGACTGTCCAGATGAGTTTCCTTTTAAAGAACCTGCAAACACAAACAAGCACACATCAAATAACACCTCCATAGCCAATATAATAAATCATATTCATCATGATGATCAAGGAATTCATGAAATAAACCATAGAAGACAGCTTATTGATAAAAATGAACTTGATTGTATTAACTTTAAACAAAGAAGAACTTTACAACCTTGGTGCCTTGATGTTGTACAAGCTGCTCCCAGGGTCCAGCAAGAATCTCCTCTACTTTGACAAGCTTCACACTCTTCCCAATGAGATCAAAAGGTATGTAATCTCTCCTCTCAAGCTCAATTAGGAAGTCTAAATTCCAACAACATTTACCCTCAAAAATATTCATCTTTCAACCCCTCTAGCAACCAGCCCAATGCCTTATTTTATAGTGCAGAGGAAGGAAGTTACCAGGTCCACCTTCAGAGGGATAGAGTCCTCCTTCAAAGGGATAATCTCCTCACATCAAGGGGTTAGCTCCTTTAGTTATGGGATGCATGAACCACCTAGGAGTGAACTTGCCACCTCAAGATTCATTCTAGAAGCGTCTAGAATTAACCCAAAGTGAGTTTTTAATAATAAACTTGCGCCTTCTTGACTTTTACAGGGGTCCGCACCCTTTCCTTTAGAGACAGAGTGGGTAGGTCCACAGGGGACATGACCAGGGGGTGCGGGACCGCAGGTAATGCTAAGAGAAAGTGCAGAACTAGAGTTTTAGAGATTTTCAAGGACTTTCTCTCATTTTTAAGGCTTGACATGAAGAGATGAGGTTTAAGACTTGCAAAGGAGGACAGTATGAGTGGTGATAGACTCACACTGACTAGAGAATGTCATGGTGACAATATTTTGTGTAACAGATTGCCCCCTAAAGTGTGAAGTCTATAATAGATAGTATTTGTCATCTAAGAAGAGTGAAGTACTTTATCATTTTGAGGATCATCCTGTGGAGAGCTTGGTTGGAACCTGTAAAAAAATTCAACACAAAATATATATATGTGATCATATCATCGCTGAGGTAGGCATTCCCATACTCAGATCAAAACTGACTAGAAAACTAACTAAACTGCTCTGATATAGGAATGATCTTGTAATACATCACAAGTATACACATATGTAGACACAGTATGGATGCAGCCATCTATTTATGAATAGTCCACTGTATAATGAATAACAAAATTCCTCGCAGCCTGGATGGTGGAAACTAGATCCAAGGTCTTAATTTCTACTTCCCGAAATAGTACGATTCTATCCATGTGAATCAATGTGTCAAAGTCGAACATGGTAGAAACCGCTTGATTACTAATCAATGATGTAAACTGTTAACAAGTGTGAGAGAAACCACAAGTAATGTCAATGGCTCTCAAAGTACTCAGTACAATCCATGAAATATGAATAGATGTGTTGATGTCGAACATGTCACGGAATCCTTTGATCGAAGGTCAATGATGCAACCTGTCATCAAAGGCGAGAAACCTGCCATTGAGGCATGCAGATCCCAAGGTACCGACAATCTTTTTAGATAATGAGCTGAAGTCGATAGAAAGCGATCCGTCGTAGGCAAGCCCACAACACGAAATCATAGATCAATTTTGAAGAAATATATTTGCAAGGACTAACTCAGGGATGGTCAAGATGGATGACAGATATTTTGCAGATGAATGGTTTATTTGCACTGACCTCTTGAACACATAATGACACTGTAGATGGTTTGGTGACAATTGACCCAAAGCTATTACCCAGAAACCAGCTGAAGACTTTCAATATGGTTTGATTAACTGTTAGGCAAAGGATTTCCCAACCCAGGTGACCAAAAAGTGTCGTGTTCAAGAGTGGTTCAATGCTTTTCTGAGACACAAAGTATAACAAACAGGTTTAGTTTTCTCTCTTTTCCCCTACCATTTCTAGCAAGTACCTCTTTATTTTTGACAAGCTTGAGGAGGATAACATTTGCTTGGTTATAAGCTCATCCTTTAGATGAGTCCAACTTAGTTTAAAATTTGAACCCTAAGAAGGAGTGGTTTGTTCCTATTTGTAATTGAATAGGTACTTTATTGTTAAATTTTAACGAGTCCAGTATAGGAGAAACTCAGCATTTTTCAATTTTAGGGAGTCAGAAGAAAAACTTAAGAAAACTCCATGGTTGTCCTTTTTCATAAATTTGTGTCTCCCAAGCCCGAAAAAGTATAAAATAATACTTGAGAGAACCGCTTGACCATTACGATCAAGGAGTACTTTTCATAATTAGTGGTCCTGATCCGAAAAAGTAAAAAAGCGATCAACAACACGTCATTTTATAACCAATATCTAATTTGAAACGACAAAAATCCGGCAATCTTTTCATGTTTATATGGTCAGAAAAGAGTTGTAAGTGGACCATCCTTTTAATTCCATTTTAACGAGCTTAAAAAGAAAAACTCGGCAATATTTTCATATTTCACGAGTCAGAAAAGAGCTTAAAGAGGACTCGTCCTAGAGGAACAAGTGGTATAAAGGGTAGCAACTGGTTCTGACAATGGAGGAACTGCTCAAAACATGTAATGGTTAAGAGGCTGGCTAATAAAACCACTCATAGATGCAGTCCCTCAGGAAGGTTAAACAACCAAGTGAAAGCATATGATCAGCCAAAGAGATGGGGGTGATGGAATGAAAACAACCAAGGCTCATCTAACAGAATTTAGCAGATAAAAATGGCAATCACGAGATGTAAAATGGGTATGAGTTAATTTTTACACAAGCTTGAACCATAGAGAACTATGATTGGATTCGGTTTCATGTTTACACAAGCTTGAAACGAAAAACTATGCTTGTTATAAGTCTGCATGCCCCCAGCATAACGATGCAGAACGAGGTACATGCCCCCCAAGCTTCATTACATTCAACCAGGTGGATGGAATGAAGGTTTACTTTCGAGATCTTGGAAAGACTCGACTCAAAAAGGGAGTTGTTTCATTTTTTGATGAGGTTGACACAGGAAAATAACTATCCTCAAAACCCTTATTTCATTTTTTAACGATCTTGACACAAGACAAGGAACTATGCTCAAGACTCCTTGTTTCATTTTTTAATGAGCTTGACACAAGATAAGGAACTATGCTCATGACTCCTTGTTTCTGATTTTTTAACAAGCTTGACACAAGACAAAGAACTATGCTCATAAAATCCTTGATTCATTTTTTTAATGAGCTTGACACAAGACAAGGAACTATGCTCAAGTCTACTCTCTACAATCTACCTAACAAGGAACTATGCTCTAAAAACCTTGATTCATTTTTTAACGAGCTTGACACAAGACAATGAACTATGCTCTAAAATCCTTCATTCATTTTTTAACGAGCTTGAAACAAGACAAGGAACTATGCTAAAAAATCCTTGATTCATTTTTTAACGAGTTTGACACAAGACAAGGAACTATGCTCAAGTCTACTCTCTACAATCTACCTATATAACCTACCTACTTGATTCATTTTTTAACGAGGTTGACTCAGTAACAGGAACTATCCTCTGACCAACTGATTCATTTTTTAATGAGGTTGACACAGGAAAAGAACTGTCCTCATACTCACTGATTCATTTTTTAACAAGGTCGACACAGTAAAAGGAACTTTCCTCAACCAAATGATTCATTTTTTAACAAGGTTGACATAGGAAAATAACTGTCCTCATACCTGATTCATTTTTAACGAGGTTGACTCAGTAACATGAACTATCCTCTATGACTCCTTGTTTCATTTTTTAACGAGGTTGATACAAGAAAAAACTATCCTTGCCCAACTGATTCATTTTTTAACGAGGTTGACTCAGTAACAGGAACTATCCTCTGACCAACTGATTCATTTTTTAACGAGGTTGACTCAGTAACAGGAACTATCCTCTGACCAACTGATTCATTTTTTAACGAGGTTGACACAGGAAAAGAACTATCCTCATACTCACTGATTCATTTTTTAACGAGGTCGAGGAAAGGGATGGAGGAAGGAAGATGAGGTTCTGTCAGTCTATTCCAATCAAAGGAAAAGACCTCAGTACTTGGAGGGGGTTCTGCAGAAAGAGGTGAAATGCCCCCCGGCGTAGAAGAATTTGATGTAACAAGAAAAGCCTGAGTGGTAAGAAGTTCACTCTCTAAAGGGAGAGTGGGAACAACCGAATGTGAAATTGAATCGACCACTTGATCAACTAATGGATCATCAACCTGAGTGATATGAGTTTCACTCTCCAATGGAAGAGTGGGATTGATTGTACTTGAAATTATATCAATCACTCCATCAGTTGACGGTAGGTTGGGAGAAATTTTACGGTAACCAGTTGGAAATTCTTGCTGTGGAACAATAAGGTTTTCCAACAATTTTGAGGCTTCATCCATGTGAGGGAAAATGTGAGTTTGATGAATCCCTTTGCATAACTTACAAGGAAACCTAACTTTACCCTTTTTCCCAGGAACTTGACTATCACTGGTTGATGGATCAATGGAAAGTTGATGAGATTTTTCTGACCATACTTCCAAGATCTTTGGAATACCATGACAATTGATAAGGAAGTGGTCACCCTTACAAAGCTTGCAATGGTATTCAGGTTTACGATGAATGTTGGAGGTTTCCTCAACACAACTAACACTTACAGCCATGGTTGGTTGGTTGACTTCTTTCTTATCTTGCTTCTTCTTCTTCTTCTTCTTCTTCTTCCCTTTCTTCTTCTTCTTAGCCACCTGGTTACTAGCGTTAAGGCTTTTACCAAGTGAAGAGGAAGAAATGGAGGAAGAAATATTAGGCGAAGAAGGTAAAGGGTCAACAGAAGGTTGGTGATGTTGAGATGGTGAACTCTGTTGAGGTGAATCATTCGGTTGAGGTGGAACAATTGGAGTATTTGGGGCTAATGAAGTTGAAAATGACCATATCGGTAAACCTATTGTAAATCCAGGTGATGACAAAGTAGCCATATAAGGAGGACGAACATTTCAAAACCAAGGAAAAGTACTAGGATTCTCGTTAAGAGGGGTTCCTTGGTTGGTAAATTCTGGAACAGTTTCCATTATATTCAACTTTAGTGAATTTTATTAACAATTTAAAACTAAAATTAACAATTCACAATTCACACCTAACAATTAAAATTCACAATTCACACCTATGGTCTCTAAAAGTAAAAACAAACAAATTAACACGCGCTATCAAATCTAAAAACACACAACAGTAACTTTCCATACTAAAAACACTAGTTGGTGATGAAATCCAATGTCGTAGAATTCAATATAGAAAGGGCAGTTGGAACAGTTACCCCGACAACCTGCTTAATGAAACAAACTAGCACAAGTTTCTTCACAAAATCGTCTCGAGTGAAGAGAACCCCCCAAAGAGTCCAAGTGAGTCTAGTCGACGTTTGCTCCAGGTACAGTGGGATCTTCCCTCCACCATCACCTTAGGAAAGAATCTTATAGATTATGGCCACTAAGGTTACCAACAGAAGCAAATATACCTGGGGGGAAAATCTATGATCCGATACACACGCAAAGGCAAAGTAACAAAGCTCAATCTCCTTGAAGGCTCCTTGACATAATCCAAGGTTTACCAACAAGTGACCCCAGGCTCCTCGACAATGGTTAATCCGAGGTTTACCATTTTTAATACGTGTATATATGCTATTGTTCCTAATGAGGAAGGATTGATTACCCCACTAGTTCAGATATGATCTCATGCTTGACTCCTTTAAGAGGAGCTTCCTAGAGCATATATGTAACAATTGGAATTTCTTTCCTACCACAAGATTGACTACTTGTTTGTTTTACTGTCTTGGAGAGTTAACTAAAACCTATTCCAAGACACTAGCCTAAGCTAGATTGGTGGAAAGAGCCCTAAAAATGTAAAAATTACTAGATGAATTTTAATTGAACGTTGTGTTATTTAGGTTGTTATTACTCAAAAGGATAAATGGATATGAAACCAATGATGTTATGACCCGACCAAAAACTGAATGCAATCGAATATGATAATGTAATCTTTTCAATTCGATGAATCCTAACTAAAGTAAGGAGAGAGTTTCCATTCACTTCCAACCATGCAAAAAGTTGATCACTAAGAGAAAATATAAGAAATTCTCTAATGCACTAATTTCATCAAGAAAAATTAATGCAAATCAATTCCAAAACAGTTTTTATTTTTATTTTTGTGTGTTAAAAACAAGAATAAAAATATGTAAATTCATATCATTGAAAGCTGATCTAAATATACGATTGATTTTTCAGAATGTAAACTATCCAATTGTAATCTATGCACAATTCATTTGAAAAGTATGCAAATGTAATCTATGCACATTTTTCATTCATATTCTGAAAATGAGAATTCTAATTATGCAAATGTGATCTATGCAAGAGAATTCTCAAACACAAGATGATTCTAATGTAACCTAAGAACCAATCAAGTGCAAGTCAAGAAAATTGGGTGAGAGTTCCAAAGATCAAAAATAAAAACACTCAAAGGCAATTAACACTCATAAAAAGATGCAAAATTGTGAAAAGACTGAGACAAACCTCCAAGTAATGACCAAAGGAAATCAAATTAAGAATTTCTCAAAAAAGAGACTCAAAACACCCAATTAACTTAATGGAGATTGATGAGATGAAGAATTCGCTGAAAGAAACTTATAAACAAGGCTTTTTGACAGAACACATGTAGATCTGGGTAAACACTACAAGCCGAAAATAAAAACTAAACTTAACTGGACAAAAAAAATTTAGGTTTTCCACAAATTTTGACAGGGTCCGCGGGCTTCCAGTATAACCAGATACAGTACCGCTCTGTGTAGTAAAGTAACAGTGCGGGGATATCCACACTGTGTTACAAATATAATGTGTGGTCCTCTTTAAAATTTCGAAAAAAACAAAATATACTCCAGATCCTAAAAACTACCCAATCCCACACACATCAGGAAAAAACCAGAAACAAAGAAAACGTTTCTCAAGTCAAAGTAAAAGGAAAGGCCAAAAACCAAAATTCAAGTCCCCATTATGGTCACCATTTTGTTTGCCGAAAAAATCGTTCTTGCGGACAAGACTGATCTCCCTAGTATCTACAGATATCTAGCAACAAGAAAGACAAGCAAATTCTACTTTTCTCTAAATATTGTGATTTATAAATAAAAACCAAGATATGTTTTAGACCTTACCTCAAGTCCAACGCTAGTTTGTGGCAGCCACACTCCGACCGTCTAGATGAGTTTCCTTTTAAGGAAACTGCAAACACAAACAAGCACACATCAAATAACACCTACATAGCCAATATAATAAATCATATTCATCGTGATGATCAAGGAATTCATGAAATAAACCATAGAAGACAGCTTATTGAGAAAAATGAACTTGATTGTATTAACTTTAAACAAAGAAGAACTTTACAACCTTGGTGCCTTGATGTTGTACAAGCTCCTCCCAGGGTCCAGCAAGAATCTCCTCTACTTTGACAAGCTTCACACTCTTCCCAATGAGATCAAAAGGTATGTAATCTCTCCTCTCAAGCTCAATTAGGAAGTCTAAATTCCAACAGCATTTACCCTCAAAAATATTCATCTTTCAACCTCTCTAGCAACCAGCCCAATGCCTTATTTTATAGTGCAGAGGAAGGAAGTTACCAGGTCCACCTTCAAAGGGATAGAGTCCTCCTTCAAAGGGAAAGCTCCTCACATCAAGGGGTTAGCTCCTTTAGTTATGGGATGCATGAATAACCTAGGAGTGAACTTGCCACCTCAAGATTCGTTCTAGAAGCATCCAGAATTAACCCAAAGTGAGTTTTAATAATAAGCTTGCGCCTTTTTGACTTTACAGGGGTCCGCACCCTTTCCTTTAGAGACAGAGCGAGCAGGTCTGCAGGGGACATGACCAGGGGGTGCGAGACCACAGGTAATGCTAAGAGAAAGCGCGACACCAGAGTTTTAGAGATTTTCAAGGACTTTCTCTCATTTTTAAGGCTTGACATGAAGAGATGAGGTTTAAGACTTGCAAAGGAGGACAGTATGAGTGGTGATAGACTCACACTGACTGCAGAATGTCATGGGGA
This sequence comes from Pinus tabuliformis, assembly GCA_031772625.1. Taxonomy (NCBI): domain Eukaryota; kingdom Viridiplantae; phylum Streptophyta; class Pinopsida; order Pinales; family Pinaceae; genus Pinus; species Pinus tabuliformis. The sequence continues at coordinate 1,031,700,356 of CM062819.1, forward strand.
CAATATTTTGTGTAACACCAATTATTATAGCATACTTCCCACGTGCTATTGATTCTCAACACCATGCTTCTCCTTATGTTACTTATTTCATTGGATCTCCATATCCATTTTAGGCCTCTCCAAGAGAATATTTTCCACAGAAGTCACATATTTTTGTATTTCTTCCTTATTTTCATTTATCTTGTTTTCTAATACTTCTATCTTATTTTCTATTCTTTTTATTTTATTTTATATTCCTTCCTTATTTTAATTCATATTCTTTTCTATTTCTCTTTTAAGCTTTTCTTGAGCACCTCAGAAATCCACATTTTTTAACATACTACCATCCATTTCAATAACTCTATTCTCTAATTGAGATAAACCAAATTCTAAATCTTCACTTCCTTCATGAGTCAAGGATGATCCTTAATAAAATTTAATTGGTGTAGTTGCTTTCTTTGGAGGCATCTTAGAAAATAATAATATCACTCTTCTTTATTACAACTTTTAGTCACCAGAAAAAGGGGATCTTCTAGTCAACAGTTAGGTCACTAGTAAATTATGTACCTTAATTTCGAGAATATAATAACAACTGAAGTTTTATTATATATCTCTAACATTTAAGGATTTTTAGACCTGAAAATCTATTCTATAATCATTTGATATGTATTTTATGCAATTCCATAGGTGTGAACTAAATTTGATGTGCCCATCGAAAGCTATGGTAACTTTCCCAAAACTTATTGATTTTATGGCCTCTTCCCATAAGCAAACCTATACAGCATGTCACATGTCCAATTATTCAAATATAATTTTGAAACTTGCATTTGAGATACTTATGTATGTCTCGTAAAATATTTTAAGAGTTGATAGTCTGAAAATTCCCAGAAAAGAAGACATAGAAAAACCAAGCTGACTTGTTTAAAATTGATTTCATGAATGTTCACAAAGCCTAAATTCCATAGGGAATAACTCTGAAAGATAGCAAACCAAATTCTGAAACTTTGACTAGATATTCCTTGAGGTTTCTCCTTAATATTCTCCAAGTTCGATTTTCAAAATCCTTATAGAAATAAACTTATAGAGAAGATTATGAATTGGCTTGTTTGAGATTGAATTCTGGAGCATACAAAAAACCTAACTTCCTTAGACCATATATCTACAAATACAGTGAAAAACTATCTATAGTTTGAACCAAATGTGCACCACAATATCATGTCATTGTGGTCCACATTTCATAGTCTAAAACCTCACAAAAAAAGGTTTTTGTAAAACTTTTGAGCTAACATGTTTGAGACTAATTTCAAGGGCATACAAGAACCCTAACTTCCTAGGCTAATATATCTAAAAGTATAGTGAAACAATATTTTCAATATGTACTAGATATTTCTCAATATGTTGTCTCACGATCCTTCAAGTTCCACCATTTGAAACCTCCCCCTAATAAATTTATTGATAAAATTCCATGATGTCTTATTTAAAGCAACAAAACCCTAAGATCATCAACTTTGATTCCAAATGTTATGATATATGCACCTTAAAAAGGATAATAAAGAAATAATTATACTCCTCTTCAAGGGGGAAACCTCCTTTTACAATGAATTATGAAAGACAATATTTGTAGGTCTCCTTATTGTATATATAGGAGACAAATGGTACAATTTCTATTAAGCCTATAATCAACATCAACTAAAAAACCTTAACAATATTAATTTCTAAGAAAAAAATCCTTTACCACAAATAGAAATTGCTAAATGCCAAACCCATTACAAAGTTTTATAAAAAAAATTAACCCAAACATTTGAAACATATGCCAATATAACCCAGAAAACATGTATTTTGATGGATAATCCATCAATCAAATATTTAGGGTAGATATAATAAAATAACAAGATCAAGTTTATAATATATTTCATGATGAGTGAAACAAAATTTATAGGGATCATAGGAAGTTTGAGAATAAAATATTTTTTGACAAAGAGAGGACAAATACATTCACAAAGAAGAAGAAGAAGAAGAAGAAGGAATCTACAGGGTGAGTGGTGAATCCAGTAGCTCCAATTTGTTGCCTTAAAATACCTATTTGGCCTTAAGCACTTTAGGCTCCCTATGGTGCACCAATATCCAATGCCCTTTTCGTCCACAAAACCCTCTTTTATTCTCATAAAAATTTGGTTCTTTAGTTCCTTCATTATATTTGATTATGAGCTATAGCATTAATTAATTTAAAGAAAATTTGAAAGAAAATTTGAAAATCTAGTCCATTTCCCATTGTCCACTTTTTTTTATTTGTCTTTACCTCTACTAATTAAGTTATTTAATGAGAAACTAATTCCCTACTTTGGTTATTGCCTATAAATTTTGAATGACTAACCAAGAACATTTCTTGAAACATGCTCCATCATCCTCATGTAAATAGACATATAATGATCATGTTCTTGTTTCAAAATAACCTTAGATTACCATAATGAGACCTTCATGTGAGGTAAATTCCAACTTTCATCCATCGACATACTTATCTCTATCCTTTTGAAAATGTAACAACACTTTTCTTTCTATTTGGTCCTTGTGACTTGATGCAAGTGTTAATGTCAGGAAAATAATAAAATAATGAAGACATGTTGTAGATTAGAAATGTTACAACCTCAAGCCATGTTGCTCCTATATTCCAACTCTGAATGCATTACAAATATGAAATTCCAATAAATTTGATTTTAAAAACAATAGATAATGATTCCAAATTCTAATACCACTTTATAAAACATGTCATGGGCGCATAATATGATACCAATGTTTGGGCCTGGAGTATGCCCTAAAACCTATTCTGCTTGGATATGAGCTTGTCATGCTCAGACGTAAGGAAACATGTTAATGACCCAAGACCCATAGGCATCTGGCAGGAGTGAAAGCCTTCCCCCTTACAGACTACCAACGGGTTATTCGAGGTGGTGTGGTTTTCCTTGAATAATGGTGACAAGTCTGCCTGCATTCAGGGATAGCAGCCAGAGATGGTTTTCCTCACTGCTCGTTTGACAACTGAGTTATGATTGGTTTTCATACCCTGTGAAAAAAATAATATGATATCAATGTTGGTTTCTAGCTAGAAGTTTTGTGTTATAACACCACATCAAGGGAATATTTTCACTCTTCACACATTTAAGCACTTGACATTATCACTAAGAAATGTGGTTATGATGCAATTTGATATGTGCTTCAGAACAATGACAATTATATAATCCAAAGCTCTAAAGGTAGGATGGTTGTACTATGGAAATAAGTGCTTCCAAATACATTCCTCCAAAATTTCAGACATTTGTTCTATATCTTTTAGAAAAGTTTGTCTCCCTTCTCTTATCACATTGAAATTAACCTATCCCAATACTCAATTAACTTATCCCTATGAAAATTAACATTGATATCCTTCTTGTCTATATTTTTGAAGAAGTCATAATATTTGACGTTATCTTCCTTCTTGTAATGCTCTTTATACAACTGAATCTCTATTGTATTAGATTTTTTTAATAGAAAATGAAATGAGGTACTTGTTGCAATTGAGGAAAAAATGGAGTGCACTCTTTTTCTCCTCATTGTGACATCTTAGTTGACACAAAATGATGGAACTATTGCATGCAAAATTGAAACCCCACTACTAAGTTTTTTGGATTCCAAAGCGGATGGAAACTTATAAAGTTTTGCTGAAATTAACTTGAGGAGTAACGAATGATTAATAGTTTAGAAAGGACGACAATAAAAAAATATTAATGTGAAAGGTAGAGAGGCAATAATTGATTTAGATTTGAGCTTCAAACCATTTTATTATCTCCCGTCTTTTCCTTTATGAGTGAATTTCATACATATAAAACACATGCATTAGTGAATAACACCTTCACATTGTTATTCCTCATTCAATGACCCTTTTGGAAATTCTTGGAACTAAAAATACATGAAGTTTAACCTTACCTTGTGAATATAAAAAGGTTAAACCACCTTTTGTGCATGTGTGATTACTCTATTTGTTTTGTGTATGACAAAATATATGGATCAAAATGTTTTACAAATTTTTTTTATGACAAAATATTTTGAAAAAGGTAATTTTAGGTTACACCATCTCGGTATTATTAGGATATTTCCTTCTTACAAGACAATAAGAACTATAAACTTGTGGATTTTGGAGTTAGGTAATGGAGTCATCACATTTAAAACCAAATCTTTTCACTATTAAATTGGAATATTGAAGCATTTTTTTTGTAAGGACCTCATCCAAAACTCATTAAATTATTTGCTCGTTTTTGAGAGTGGGATGGATTTGTGAGAATAATTTTTGAATACACCTTATATCTATAGGTTTGCACTTGAAATTTTTTATAATTTCTTGCTGAAAAGATTTTTCTTGAGGGAAAATAATTAATTGTATATGTAAATCCAATAAACATCTATAGAAATGATTACATCAATTTAAGTAGAAACTCTCGTAACAATCTCATCTTTATCTATATTAATGCAAGTAATCTTGTATTTCTTTATCCAAACTTCAAATATTAACTAGTATAAGTGAAATCATAATGCATAAAAGAAATGAAGTAAAACCCTAAAATGTTAGCAAATTTCTCAAGCATGATCAATTTGTTGCTAACATAATATTTTCAAGATGTTGTGAATGATGAGTTCAACTTTTGTATGATAAAATAGATAATTTTTCTTATTTTTTGGTTTACTTAAGAGTTAATTAACGTAATTAATTATAATATATAATAATCAATTATAATATATAACGCATTAAAAATTCAAACTTCTCTTCATATTCACTCAAAAGAAAATGACGGATATTAATTTACCAATTACATAGTTTAAAGTGTTCAGGGCGGGGTTAATTCGGGGGATTTTAATGATTGAAAGATATAATACATATTTATACCATCGTTCCTCTCTCATACTATATTCACTACCAAAAAGTGGCCATAGCATATGGTGTATTCACCTCAACATCACAAGCCTTGGTCTCCAAAGCCCCAATCGAGATACCTGCATTTCCTATTAGAATAAAAAGAAAGCCAAAATACAATTTTATGTTATAAAAGATGCTAATGCACTAGGTACATAAAAATATCTCTACTTCCAATGTGTGTCTATAGCTCGAGCAAAGATGTATGCATTTCCAAACTACATTAGTAGTATCTTCATTACTTATTCATATTATAATCACTCTAAGATATACCAGTCAAAATATTAAAGCATAGAGGGATGATATCTAATCATGAAGATAATGTTTTCACAAAGTTTTATCTCTACCTGCACACATAAACCAATTATACTTATATTATGTTGACATTGAGAAGTTAAAATAATTTATTAAAAAGTGAAATTAAAGCCATATTCTACGATATGATTATCAGAAGTTAGTTATGATAAAAGGATTTTTTGTTGTCATGAAAATATATTCAAAATATATTTATCAACGCATATTATCATCCTTATTAAGACCTATGGGGTAGTGAGAGATTTTTTTTTTTTTTTTTAATTATTCGAGGTCTTATTAGGACTTGGTACGCTAGTAAGGGAAGTTTTTTTTTTTTATATTATTCGAGGCTCTAATCCATTCATTCATAAAATGAATTGATTATAAGGTTGCTTGTAAGTTTGAAAAACCAAACACTGCCTAATTATAAGAAAACTTAAGATTTATAAAATGCATGTAATCAAAACTACAATAATACTCAAAGATACGTTTACTTATTTGTAATGTATATGTTTTTTACTTTAATTAAGTAACACAAATGGGAAGAAAAAATTGAACAACTAGTTAAGTAAAAAGTATAACTCATACATCTAATTAAATTTACCACAATGCTTCATGTTCAACTAGAATATAGAAATGTTGAGTTGTTGTCATGATTCAAATCGTTTAGGGAATAAGATTAAATATTAACAACAAAGTATGTAATAAGTGTATAGAAAATAATGAAAAGGAAATAATAATATGAAAAGAGCTTAATTATTTTTATTAAATGGTAAACATATGTTAAAACGATATCATAAGAAACTTTATGTCTTTTAGGACTTCTGCACTTTAATTAATTTTTTATGATTAAACAACATGGTTTAATAACAAGGTGAATTCCATGGGTGAGTACTATGTGAAATTACAATGATTTTTCATAACCATGGGCTTGTGTCCAATGAATGGAAAAAAATCCCATATTAACAACAATGATTCAATAATAAATATTGATAGCCATTTTTTTACAATGAAATCATGTTACAAGGGTTAAATGATAGGAGAGGAATCTCATATTTGTGAAATCTAGTAAAAATCAATAATTAACTACATTGATTCAATGGAAAAGGTTGATAGCCAACAATTTCCACTTGGATTAATCCTCCCTACTTATGACCACTTTCCTTGCCTAAATTTGAAAACTTGGTAGAGTTGTATGTTATACTGGTAGGTAGCATTTGTCATAGTTTCCATGAGACAATCCAATATAACCTAAAAGTTATGTGGAGCTCATTGGTCATGTCGTTTCTAGTACCTGCCATTGGATTTTTGTAAAATATCATGAACCTGTTGTTGGAGGTGTTCGATTCACTCAACATTTTTTATTGCTCAACTTGCCTAAGCCTAAGCATGGGATGAATTTATTGGTGAAGATGAAGTTGGAAGAGAGACATCCATTGGGCTACTATATAGGACCCCACACACATTTAAAAAGAGTTATGTCCAATAAGTTGTGTAGAGTTATGTTATAGCCATGTTGACCATATAGAAGGTTTCTTTCCCATGTTGGACCTAGAACTGCAACACCCTTGTAGATGAGGTGAATATGTATCTAAACCCTTCGACAAACTTGTCCAGCTACTCATGTTCTCCAAAGAGTGACTTCACCGGAGTTGTGGTTGTGAGGGTGACCTTTTTTTCTCCTTCTAGTCAAACCATGAAGATGACAAAATTGAACGTATGAAATACTACTTTTGGCATTGTTTTACGAAGGTTAATGAATTTATCATAGCTGGAACTAACTCTGGTATTTTGTAAATTTGGTTCCCCATAACAACAATGATTCTATGGAGTTGAGACTCATAAACAACAAAAAATTTCCACAAATAAAGTTTTCCTAGAAGAACATCATAAACTTTGAGTGGGGGACATCACACAACATCTCATATTTGAAGGGCTTGATTCCATAGGACATGAGGCATTGTTGGTTGTTGTAGATATGTTGTCCGTAGCTCAACCAACCAATAGTGTATGGTTGGGAGTGTGGAACTATTGGTAGCTTAAATTAATGATGACATAGGTGGATATCAATTTATTCTGGATCCCATCGTCAACAATGAAATGTAGTGGGGTACCCTTCAACCACAAATGTGAACAAAAGAGGCATTCCCCCTGTTTGGGACTCTTTGAATATTCTAGATGGATCTTCATAGTCATGATGGTAGAACTGGATTTTCCATCAATGATCAAATTTCATTTATCCTATTTCAAATTAGAATCTAATATCGGATCCATTTATTTAATCTCATACAACAATGTTTGTCCTAAGTGACATTCATTAGTGTTATGTAAGGGTGTTTTGTGGAACTTGTTAATGCTTATATTTACCTCAGGCTAAAAAGGTAGGATCCAGGGCCAACATCAAACCACGCTCAGCCTGGTAGCTAGCCCTACTAGGTCAGGAGAGGGCTCTCTCCGAGTCAATCTTAGAAAATGATGATCTATGGGGCTTGAGATGACTGAAATATCTTCTGATTTTAGGCTAGGTATGAAGTGCAAGGATTTGATTTGATTTTTTGGGGGTTTTGTTGGAATCAAGGGAAAGGAAAATTTGGGTCTGGGGATGAAGGCCAGTTTTGCAGAGTTCTGATTATGGAAAGAAAGGCAATCGTTTTGATGCTTTGATTTGTAAATATGGAGGGTTCAGACTGGTGAGAAGCTAAAGAGGGCAATAGGGTATCAATAATCCTCTTCAAACTGAAGAAAACATTGAAAACTAAAGAAAACTATAAGGCAGAGCACAACAAACTAATGAATTCTACCTTTGTCACTCATTTGTTTAATTTCAGAAGCAAAAGAGAAAGGAAATGGTACATACAAATATCAGTGAACTTACAAATTACATAGAGAAGAACACCATCAAAACATAGAGCCACAAGGATCCCAAAAAGTACTGCAAACCCTAGTCTTTCCTTTGCCAAAAATGCAGAAATCAAATGTACAATGGAGTGCCAAGCAATCCCAAGTGTCCCACCCTGAAAATGACTGAGAAATTACATGATATAGACAAGCCTAACTCCTTCCCATGCCTCTAGGGGTCGAGCTCATCATTCTAGGAGCTATTTCAACCATATCTAAACAAGGAACTAAAAAATAGGCAATGAAACAACTTGCCTCTATATAAAAGGAAACTGATTCATTCACAATCTTTTTACTTTTTAGTGAATAAATCTACATGGATGAGTAACAATGTGCCAAAATTACATCAAAATCATGAATTTACATCAAGATAAATCAAGAGTTACATGAAAATGTGAAACTAGTCAAAACTAGGCAAAATTCTGAGGTGCTGAGTAAAAAATAGGCCAAATTTCCCTATGCACCGCACCTGAAACCTGTATGCATAACACAACTTTGAGGCTACTTTTTAGGGCCTTCTCGAAGTCCAAACTGAGCTCATGATAGCTCGTTGGAAAGCCCTGCTTGTTTACTTTCCAACCCAAGTGGAATTTCTAGATTTGGTGTCCATTTGCCTCTACAAAAATCCAATCTCTCAACAGTGCTTCCCGTGGATGCAAAAGGTGGCAGAAAGGTCTTTTTTTGTGTGTTTTTGACCCTTTAGGCAACCCAGAACTTGATGAAATCCTTAGGTAATTCATGAGCATGTACAACTTTCCATAACAAATCCAGAAATCCAAAGTTTTTCTCCAGAGGATCTCCCAATTATAAGCGCGCACCAAGTGGCGCTACGTGTTGGGCAGGAAAATCTGTTTTGAAGCCAAAAAATTCAAAATTGACAAAATTTTCTCCAAATTTGCTGAAATTTGGACTGTAGGTCCATCATCAAGTATCATGCTCAGCCAAAGAAGCTTTAGCCAAGATTCGAATCGTATCATGCCTTTTGCATCTTTTGCCTCTTTGATGCCTTCCTTAATTTTTCCTTTAAAATTCTTATTCTTGCCTTGCAAACTTTATTCCTTGCCATGTAATGAAAGCCATGTGTCTCAACAATGCCTTGTCCTTGTCGGCCTTGTCCATTAGTCTCTCTAAGTGGATGCTGGCTCTTTCAAGCCAAGAATCCCGATGCTTGCTAATGTGTGAGGTTTCTTGATGAGATTTATGGTGATTAGGTTTTTGTTGCCAAAGGTATGTTTGTATGAGGGGCTGTGCAGGGAATGTGGAAGAACTGTGTATGAGAGGTTCAATAGATTGTTTGTAGGGCTTTTGAGGGAATGAGGGGGTTTTAGGGAATGATATTTAGATTTTGGGAAAACAATTAGGGTTTAGGGAATTTTGTGGTTTGTATTTCAGTTTTAGGAAATAGGAATAGGGGTATGTAAACTTGGGAAATAAGGGAAGTAAGGGGAGTATGAAACTAGGGAGTGATGAGGTGGGGGGGATACTTGGCAGTAAAATGACCAACTCAAAACCCTAACAACAATCTCCTTTGACAACTTTGAAGGGACAGGGTTTGCTTTCCTTAACGCACTTCACCATTCATCAAACACCATAAACAACCATCAATCTCGGATGAAAAACCATGAGAGAAGTTCAACCTACTTGTATCGATGGCAATGCATGTGTTTTGGGCAATTTTGGAGGGAATTTGGCAATTTTTGAGCTTCCTGGCTATGTGCACCATGCAGCATACCCAATGCACCACGCCCGGTATATGTGCCACGCCTGTGCAAATTTGAACTGAAGTTTGAGGCCCAGTGCGCTGCGCCAGATGTATGTGCCATGCCTCCTGCCCAGTGCGCCACCCCGGTCACTAGGAGCGATTTTCACCCAATTTTCACTCTTGCTCAACAAAATCACTTTGCCTTGCTTCTCCTTTGCAAATGAACTCTACAAATGATAAAATGGCTTATAAACAAAGAGCTTTTAAACTTTTTGGCTCATCAAACCCACTTTTACAATGTTTTTAAAATGACTTTATTTTGAACTCTGTTTTTTGGACTTTTTCACTGCATTTGGGCTTTATGATGAACAAAATAACCTCTGCTTTGCTTGTCTTGCAGGTGTTGAAGCTTTTGGGTTGAGGAAAGAAACCATGGTGCAGATGAAGAAATTTACAATGAGGGAAACAAACTTTTAATGATTTTTTACAATAAAAGCTAAATACTCTGTTTTTTCCTCAAAACGGACTTTTGAGGAAAAACACATTTTCGAACACTTGGTGATGAAATTTATTGATGTTACGACCTCCTCATGGCCTGCTAGTAATTATTGGACACTTTAACACATTTTCTGACGAAACCCTAATGAAACGCTAGACCTAATCGACCACGAAACCCTAAAGACAACTTTTGCAATTATCGAGATAAAAGGGAGACTGTATATGTTTTTAAATGAACAAACATGAGCCAGCAGGTAGATAACATGAGGGAAACTATAGGAATGCCACTACCGTGAGATGATCTATGCGCCTAATGGAATGCGAATGACTGGGCGGGACACCTAATATGAAATGCAACAAGAGGATTTGATCTCTAATGGATGGATGGGAATACCAAGTCTAACATTGCCTCCAATGGGGATGCTAGCTCCTTGGAGGTGCCAAGAAATACAGATCTCTGGGAAAGCAGGCAGTGCCTTTCATCCATTGAGCAATGGAGTCAAAAACTCAAGCTGAAACGCATGACTGAAAACTGACGACTTGACGACACAAACTGACTCTCACTCAACTAAAAACTGACTTGATACTTAAACACAACTGAAAAACTAGAAATGATGCTCAAAATAAATCTTATTCATCAAAACCTACTCTAACAGTTTCATTCTTCACCTGATCAAGTGAAATGAAACAACCAATGCAACCAAGTAAGCATTCCGGTTGCTGTTTGAATTCTCCGCAAGTGCTTGTTTATGAACAACAAGAGAGAACTACTGAAAGGCAACTCCCATGAAAAATTGTGAACAGATCCGTTGAATACTATGGATTCTCTATCCGCCTCCAAAAACACTGCATAAGGATCTTGAAGTTCATGCACACTGGGACTTAGCTCATCGAATGGATTACTTCTCTTCTCTTCATATCATGAATGCAAACTTTGATCTGAGTTTTGTGACGAGACTCCTGCTGAAAATGACAAAGAAATCGGATGCTGGATCAAGCTTGTATCAATACTTTTGTCAAGCTCACAGATAGGAGAAGGACTTTGACTACAGACATTATCCAACACATCAGCTATTGGATCATGAAAAACTTGAAAAGACTGTTGCAACCCATTTTCTATTGTTTCCAATGAGATTACATGATTCTCTACAAGCTGCTCATTTGAAGATATACTATGCAATTTTCCCTTCAAAAACTAAAATAATTCAAAACAGAAAGGTACGGAATCATCTTGCATCATCTGATCATATGTGCCAGCTTCCAAGTCTTCATCTGCAACTCGAAAATTAATGGCATTCGAGGGCTGCAAATCTGGATATGAGAAGTCTTGAACAAGGTTTTCACTATCCTCAAGATGATCCAGATCAAAACTTGTCAACAATTGATTTCTAATTGCATGAATGTTGTCTCTGATGAACTGAAACGAAGCAAAACAAAAAGGCAAATATCCTTCACTGACTTCAAAATTTGTTGCACTTTCCTCGTCACTGTCATAGCTGATATGCATTGGTTGAACATCGTATTCGAGTTGCTGAAAGTGAACTTCTTCCTCCCATTAATTAGCTGCTAATTTGTCTGCAAGATTAGCTTCTATTTGGAGAACATAATCATCATCATACTGATCAAACTGAGTCGAATCTTTAGTATAAAAGACATCATCAATCATACATGTCATATCAATAGATCTCTCTTCTCCAATATGATGAATAAAACAATCATTATCAGATCTATGACAACTAGGGTGAGAAAGAAGATGTTTTGGATCAACAGCTTGCTCCTTTTCAATCAGCGAGCCATGATCGTGAACATCATAATGATTCCTTGTGGTGATCTTTTGCATCATCTCTTCTACTGCACTTATCAAAATGTCAAGATTTACCTCTAGAGATGTCGATTCCTCTTGATCTATGTTTTTCATCTCTTCTTCCTTCAACTTTTCCCTTTGGATCAGCAAATGTGCCTCTACATCTACTGCCCTGTTTTTCATCTCTTCAAGTGTTGAAAGATTCCTTTCTCTCAGTTGAAACTCCATTTCAGTATCAAAGGCACCCAGGTAGTGCAAGAGAGCGGATCCAAGAGGAGGTCTTATATTAACCGGCATCGAAAAATAAACTTGGTTAAATCTGGCAGAAAACTGTTGTATTGTCTCCCCTGGCAATATTTTCAGCTGATTATACTCTTCTATAATCAAGAAAGGGTTTTGACTTACCACCCACATGTCGAGGAAAACTTTGAAGAACTGCTGGAAATCTGAGATGCTCGCATTAGGCAGGGTTTTGAACCAACTCTTGACTTTGCCTTGCAAAGAAAGAGCAAAAATCCTAATACTGACATCCTCTTCATCAACTTCAAAAAGGTCAAGAAAGGACTCAAAATTCAAAACATGTCTCTCAGCAGTGATGTTGTCACATTCACCATCAAATCTTGGTAGATATAGATCATGATTTTTAGGGAAAGCATGGGATATAGGAGGTAAAATAATAGGCTTGTATCGATCTGGATTTTTACAAGGTATAGGGGTGTGTACAAAAGGTATAGAATCAATCTTGGCCTCTTGGGGCTCATCAATTTGAAGACGGTCATCACAAGATTCAGAAGAAAGGTCTTGATCAAGCTCAAAGGCATGAAAATCTTTGGTATTCATAATATTCAAAGGGAAAGAATCAACTGCAGGCCTGGGATCTTTTCTCAAGCATAGTATACTTTGCAAAGCCTTCTTGACATTCTCAGGAAAAGAGAAGAAATAATTTATGACAAAGAACAAAATTTCTTGGATAAAATTCCAACTTGAGTACCTGATCTTTCCATATCGTCCTTTCATGTTTTTGTTGGTTAGGTTCATCCTCCAGTGGAGCCTTGGATCTGATCTCAAAACTGATTTGGAATTGCCGGGTGAATGATTTCAACCTTGATGTGTCTGATCGTTGTCCACCATCATCAATAAAATCTAACTTGATACATGTACTGGGGTAATTTTCAAGTTATATGTTTAGTTTATAAACTAGACTGGAGATTGACTAAAGTAGCATTTATCTACTTGCGGTAATGGAAAGAAAAAGCGTTTCGAAGGCTACCTGGCTAATCTTCAGACTCCATCTATAGTTTATAAAACAAAGAACACTAACAAACCAACAATTTCTTCCCCAGTATGGTCGCCACTATGTTAGTGCCTAGATTTACCTCAGGCTGAAAAGGTAGGATCCAGGGCCAACATCAAACCACGCTCAACCTGGTAGCTAGCCCTACCAGGTCAGGTGAGGGCTCTCTCCGGGTCAATCTCCGCAAATGATAATCTATGGGGCTTGAGATGACTAAAATATCTTCTAATTTTAGGCTAGGTATGAAGTGCAAGGATTTGATTTGATTTTTTGGGTGTTTTGTTGGAATCAAGGGAAAGGCAAATTTGGGTCTGGGAATGAAGGCCAATTTTGCAGAGTTCTGATTGGGGCAAGAAAGGCAATCGTTTTGATGCTTTGATTTGTAAAGATGGAGGGTTAAGACTGGTGAGAAGCTGAAGAGGGCAAGAGGGTATCAAGAATCCTCTTCAAACTGAAGAAAACATTGAAAATTAAACAAAACTAAAAGGCAGAGCACAACAAACTAATGAACTCTTGTCACACGGAATCTGTCAAGGGTGCGGACACGACTGACCTTCCTAGAAGTCTAAGACATTCTAATGACAAACAAGACAAAATGGAATGATCTTTCTCTAAATACACCTTTTACAACATGAAAACTACAAGTGTTTAGGCTTACCTTATTCCAAAACGCTGTTGTTGAAGTCCGTTCTTGACGATCCGGATGAGCTCCTCCTTCAAGTCAATTCCTGCAACCACAAACAATCAAACAATTACCAAGCACTTGCATTTCATATAATAAAACATATATTCAACATGCAGACCAAGGAACACATGAAATAACTCATTAACACAAGCTATTGAGAAAAATAAACCAGTTTGTATTAATAACGAAACAAAGAAACTCTTACAACCTGGCCTTGGTGTTGTGCAAGTTCCTCCCAGGGTCCATCAAGGGTTTTCCTCTACTTTGACAAAGCTCACCCTCTCCCAAGTAGAATCAAGTGAAGACAATCTCTCCTCACAAAGGCTCTAATGGAAGACCTAAATCCTGCAGCATTTACCCAAAGAAAATGTATAGCTCCAACCTCCTCTCCTTCTGGCTCAATGCCTTCATTTATAGTGCTGTAAAGAGGTTATTCAGGTCCACTATCAATGGGATCATCCCCCTCTATGGGTGGGATAGCTCCCTTATTGATGGGATAGGTTCCCCCTTAATAGAGATACATGAACCAACTGGAGGCGCATCCATTTCATCAAACCGACCTCTAGAATGTTCTAGAAGTAACCACAAGTAACTTTTTCAAGATAAAACTCGCGCATTTTGCCTTTTACAGAGGGACGCACCTGTCCCTTAACATACAGAGCGTCCATGGACGCATATTTTGTGAACATGGTCAGCGTCCCCGCAGGTAAGGCTAGAGAGAACCTGCGACCCCAGAGATAAACATGATTTTTACAAGACTTTCTCTCTTCTTTGAGTTTGAGATGGATAACAGAGGCATGAGACTTGCCTAAGAGGGTAGCATGACTTGTTGATTGGAGCCATACTAACTGTAAGTAGTCAAGGTGACATTTTTTAGTGTAACAGATTGCCCCCTAAAGTGCGAAGCCTGGAATAGAATAGGGTTTTGTAATTCTAGGAAGGGTGAAGCGCTTTATCATTTCAAGGATTGCCTTGTGGATGGCCTGGTTGGAACCTGCAATTTTCAACACAAAATACATGGATAAGATTATATCATCACTGAGGTAGGCATTCCCATACTCAGATTCAAAACTTTAACTAATGGACTAACTATTCTGATATAGGAATGATCTTGCAGTACATCATTTTTATAGACTTTTGTAGACACAGTATGGACGCAGCCATCTGTTTATGATTAGTCTACATAGATAATGAATACAAAACTCCTCGCAGCCTGGATGGTAGAAACTAGATCCAGGGTCTTCACTTCTACTTCCCGAATTGGTACGATTCTAGCCATGTGATTAAATGATTCGATGTCGAACATGGTAGAAACCACTTGATTACCAGTCAATGATGTAAACTGTTAACAAGCGTGAGAGAAACCACCAGTAATGTCAATGGTTCTCAAAGTACCAAGCACAACCCGTGAAATGTGAATAGATGTTTTGATGTCGAACACTTCACGGAATCCTCTGATCGAAAGTCAATGATGTAAACTGACGTCAAAGGCGAGAAACCTGCCATTGATGCATGCAGACTTCAAGGTACTGTCGATTCCTAAGTCATCTTTCTAGATAATGTGTCGATGTCGATAGAAAGCGACCCGTTGCAGGCAAGCCTGCAACACGAAATCATTGTTCAAGTTGAAGAAATGTTGCTGTAAGGACTGACTCAGGGATGGTCAATGGATGACAAGTATTTTGCAGATGAAAGTTTTGCTTGCAGACCTCTTGAACACATAACGACACAACAGATGGTTTGGTGACGAATAACTCAAAGTTGATCCCTGAACCCGGTTAAAGATTTTCAAAGTGATTTAGTCAACTGTGAGGTAAAAGATTTCCCAACCCAGGTGAATGAAAAGTGTCGTGTTCAAGAGCGGTAATAAAGTTTCTTCTGAGGCAAAAGGTGACAAATAGGTTCATTCTTCTCTTTTTTTCCCCACCATTTCTGGCAAGTACCTCTTTATTTTTAACAAGCTTGAGGAGGATAACATATGCTTGATTATAAGCTCATCCTTCGGACGAGTCCAACCTAGTTTAAATGCGAACCCTAGGAAGGAGTGGTTCGTTCCTGTTTGTAATTGAACAGGTCCTTTACTGTAAAAGTTTAACGAGCCCAGTATAGGAGAAACTCGGCGTTTTTCAATTTTAGAGAGTCTGAAAAACTTAAGGAAACTCCACGTTGAACTTTTTCGTATATTTGTGTCCCTCAAGCCCGAAAAAGTATAAAATAATACCTGGGGGAACCGCTTGATCTTTCGACCAAGGAGTACTTTCATAATAGTATCGTTGACCTGAAAAGTAAAAAGCGATCAAAGACACGTCGTTTTATTTCCTTATCGAGTTTGAAACGACAAAAACCCGGCAATCTTTTCCTGATTTTACGGTCAGAAAAGAGCTAAAAGGGGACCGTCTTTTAATTCCGTTTTAACGAGTGAAAAAGAAACACTCGGCGATCTTTTCATGTTTTAGGAGTCAGAAAAGGGCTTAAAAGATGACTCTGAAATTTTGTTTGTGAAAAATTATAATTCCCCTTGAAATCCCTTCGTCCTGCACAAAAGCGACACATTACTCATACCTGTTTAAAATAGGCAAAAATACATTTGAAAACATCTTTTCATGGTAAAAAATGAACTAATTCATCCAAAAAACCTATAAAAAGACCTTTTACCATGTCATTTTTACCGTTTCACTGTTGAGGTTGAAAAAGGAGCTTTTGACAAGAAACTTCCCGTGGTTGCTGCGGAAAATCTGACCGTCGGAATCGAACGCCGCTTCACCGAGGTATTTTACACATCCCACTCTTCATTTTTATCCGTTTAGTTTTTTGTTTTTGGTCTCTGTTTCATTTTTTGGGGGGGTTTTGGGTTCAAAATGCGCCCCTCGGCGGACGCAGGTGCCCTTCGGGTGAGCCGCGTCCCCCGACTTTTTCTCACACGGGAAAAAGGTCTGGGGACGCAGTCCGCCTTCAGGCGAGCTGCGTCCGGACGCCCTGTGCTAAAAAGCCGGGGTGCGTCTTCCGCAAAGGGCGCATTTCAAAACCCTAACTCTCTCAAAAAACCACCAAATTTTCTCAAATTAATTTCTAATTGACTCTTTTGATGTGCAGGGGCAAAACATGTTAGACTGGAGAGAGAGAGAGCACGTAGAAGACGATGAAGCTGCGATTAACCACCAACCCTCTCTGGATGCCTTAAGAACATGTGGATTGTACAAATATTGGACCATACCGGGCATGAGGGGCCAGGTAAGATTTTTGGAATGGCTAGTTGAGCGATGGAACGTTCAAGATCAATGCTTTTACATTGGAGGGCACCAGCTCGAGATAGAGCCCTCGGATGTATACTTTCTCACTGGCTTGCCAAACAGAGGTGAGCAACTCAACCTTGCGGGGACCAGGCCGGGTGGCCAATCCCTTGATGATCTCCGCGAGGAGTGGTGCAGACCAGGGACTCGCCATAAAAAGGGCGTGGAGATAAAGCACATCGCTCTGGCGGAACTTAGAGTTATTGCATTTACGGTCACTAGGATTTGTGGCGCGGCCGCCTTGCACATTGCTTCCGGATCCCAAATGCGGATGGCAGTTGACTGTTACCAAGGCACCATCTTCAACTGGTGCGAAGCTGTGTCGGCTCATATGAAGAGCCAACTAACCAAGGCAAAGAACGGACGACTAAAGACTTTTGGATATGGGCCTCTAGTCGTGAGCTTTGCCTTGGAGAGAGTTCCTATGCTGATCCCTCAGCAACTCACTGTTGATGACTTGGGTCCTCGGGAGCCAAAGCTTGTTCGATGGGTTGCGGTGATGGCCCGGCATCCTGACGAGGGTGCTGCAGTGGTTCGATTCTCTGACAGTTACTTCGACTGGCTAGAGGGCCAGCTTTTTGTGATACAAGACTTTCCATATGCCGGAATGGATTTCAGAGGTGATCCGGACATGGTTCTTCCACAGGGAGAACAATGGGATGACAGAGGTACTTTCATTTTCACAAGTTTTCTAATTATGTATTTTTTATTTTTCATATATATCGTCTCAACGTAACAGTAAAATTTTAAAAATGCAGATGTTGGACCACAGCGTCCAGCCAATCTCCGGCCTTACGACAGACGACATCCAGCTGCACCGGCACCGGCCTTACAGGATGCGACAGCAGAAGTACTAGCCGATTTGGAGCATGATCTAGAGCGTCTCACGGCAGATATACCTGAGACTACTATGGATGACATTCCAATGAGGCTTCAGCGCTTCGTGGTTGCAGTCCCTGGACCGTTTAGGAGATTTCTGCGCAAGATAGCCCGCGCAGTGGTGTCGTACAGAGAGCACCACCAGTGATTGACTAGTCACTTTTGTAGTCACATGTGACATTTTTGACTTTTTGCACTATCATTTTGCCGATCATAAGGTGTGTTAAACCTATGATCGAAGACGATGTATATATTTTTGGACACACTTCTATCTATATCTATATATCACTATTATCGGCTTATCTTGTTTAACATGTATGATGAAATGTCTTTAAATTTACTTGCATGATTATTATAAATGTCTGTCCAACACTTGAGAAGCAATTGCATCTGCTAATGTATTCAAAGACCTTGGAATATGTTGATATTCAATGTAATCAAATTCACGTTCCAAGAGACGCACTCTCAAAAACAACCTTAATAACACAGGATTTCTAATGGCATAAACTCTATTAAGCTGTAATACAACAAGTTCAGAATCTAACCTCACTATCAAACGTCGAATTCCAAATGAAATAGATTCGGATAATAATTCAACCACTGCACTGTATTCTGCAATGTTATTCGTTGTTTGACCGAGGCTTACCCCATGCATAGAAACTAACTCGTCAGAGGGCGAATAGATAACCCAAGCTGCGGAAGAGATATTCCGTGTACTACGACAAGCACCATCAGCAAATCCAATGTATGTTTGGAGAGGCGTCGACATCTACAATATCAAGAGTAAAACCAAGATGAGCCAAAATAATGACGAAAAACCACACTTGCTAAGCTAAGCACACTGACTAAACTAACACACTTGCTAGCTAGAAAGGAAATCTAACCTATCTAAAAATTTCTCCATCCACCATTTTAAGCATAATACCTCTTTAGGTAAAGTCCATTTCTGGGTTTGCCCAAAGAGTCCCCATCAAAATCAACTAACTCATAAGCCCCTTTTGCTAGCTTTCGCTTTACAATGTAGGGCCCATGCCACATGGGAACGAATTTTCCAGCACCTAGCTTATCGTTTGCTTGATCATATAATAGTACTAGGTCTCCTTCCGAAAAACTTCGAGGGGTTACATTTTTATCGTACTGAGCTTTCATTCGTTTCGCGTGAGTCTCGATAGCTAAAGTAGCGTCACGTCGAGTCTCATCTAATTTAGCTAAGTATAACAACCGTTTCTCCTCTTCGGAAGTAGCTGGAAGTAATTCGACAGCCATTTGAAGTGATGGGATTTCGCACTCAATAGGTAACACAGCTTCTAAGCCATAAACTAGCTGAAAAGGGGTGAAACCTGTTGAATTTTTCACTGAAGTTCGATATGCCCATAGTGCCGAAAATAACATGTTATGCCAATTCGTTCGATGGATACCAATGATCCGTCGAATCATGACGACTAGAACTTTGTTGATTGACTCAACCAAACCGTTGGCTTGCGGATAATAAGGTGTAGAGCTATCGTGGCGCAAACCAAGCTGGCTTGTAAGTTCAGTCATCATGACATTTCGAAAATGGCTTCCATGGTCCGTAATGATTGCTTGTGGGACACCAAACCTAGTTATGATATGATTGAATACGAAAAGTGCAGCTGTCTTGCCGCTTGCGTCGAATGTAGGCATCGCCTCGGCCCACTTAGTAAAATAATCAACCGCAAGGATGATATACGCATGCCCCCCGGCCGAGTGAGGGTTACAAGTAATAAAGTCAATGCCCCATTTGGCGAATGGACCAGCGGCAATTATAGGGTGGAGAGGAGCAGGTGGAGCGCGCATCTTGCGATCAAACACTTGACAGTTGTGGCATTTTCTGACGGCAAGGATACAATCTTTAAACATAGACGGCCAGAAATAGCCAGCGCGCAACACCTTCTGAGCTGTGGCATACCCAGACATATGACCGCCACATGCTCCAGAGTGACAATCATTCAAAACTCTCTCAGCCTCATCGTGAGTTAAACAACGTCGAAAAACTAAGTCTGCCCCCAGGCGATAAAGTGTATCTCCAATAATTCTGTATTGCTGGGATTGAAACCGAATTTTTCGACGGTTTTCCTTGGAAGTTTCAGGCCGAAAGGTTTGGGTTTGGAGATAGATGATTATATCCCCATACCACGGATCTACAGTGCTAATAAGAAACAAAGATTCGTCCGCAATGGACTCCTCTGCCACAGTCTCTGTGTCAGCACTCGGGAAATCACACATCAATTCCGCGAAGACTAAAGATTTCTTAGACTTGGACTTCTCAAACTCCAAGTCGAACTCTTGCAGGATGACGATCCATTTAGAGTACTTGCCCCCTAGCAGTTGTTTTGTCAAGATATAAATCATAGGGTTGCAATCCGAAATAACAGTAGTTTTGCGGAGAAGAATGTAGTGACGAAAACGCTGGACAGCTTGAACGGCTGCCAGGGCCAATTTCTCCACATGCGAATATTTTAACTCAGTTGGATTTAAGGTTCTGCTAAGGTAATATATCACATGCTCTGCCTTGAATTCATCTTCTTGAACTAACACCATTCCAATGGTGGAATGCGAAGCTGCGAGGTATAAGAAGTAGTCCTGGTTGTAGTTGGGAGGATGCAATAACGGTGCATGGGTCAACGCGTGTTTCAGTGCATCAAAAGATTGTTGAGCAATCTCGTCCCAAAAGAATTGTACGTTCTGTTTCAACAACCGTGTAAAACCTTTAGTGACCTCGGCGTAGTTAGGGATGAATCGGCGTAAAAAGTTTGCTTTCCCTTGCAAGCTTTGGAGTTGGCGCAAACTCGAAGGAGGAGGCAATTGGATGATAGCCTCGACTTTCGAGGGATCGACGCGAATGCCGGTTTTGGAAACAACAAATCCCAGCAATCGACCTGTTTCTATACAGAAAACACACTTGTGGGGATTCAACCGAATTCGATAATGCCTACACCTCATAAAGATTGCTCGTAGGTGGACAAGGTGATCAGCTCGGTGTAAAGAATGAGCAGGCAAATCATCGAGATAGGGTTGCACAATGTGCTTGATGTCATGAAATGCATAAGACATGGCCCGTTGAAAAGTAGCACCGGCATTCTTAAGGCCAAAAGGTAATTTGCAATAAGCAAATGTCCCCCATGGACAAATGAATGCCGTTTTTGGTTGATCGGCAGGTAGAATATTGATTTGATTATAACCTGAGAAACCATCCATGAAGGAAAACATCTCACTTCCGGCACAATCATCAATAATTTGATCGATATAAGGCGTAGGATAGTTGTCTTTTGGACAAGCTCGATTGATATCCCTATAATCGATACAGATTCTTATTGTTCCTTGTTTTTTATTGACGGGAACAATATTCGATACCCAATCCGTTAACGGGATCGGATAAATGAAACCTGCTTTCAACAGCTTTTCGACTTCGGCTTTGATTGCAGCTGCTTTTCGAGGGTGAATCTGACGCAACCGTTGCCGAATGGGTTTAGCATCCGGGTAGGTTTTGATTTCATGAACAACAATGGCAGGATCGATTCCTGGCATTTCTTCGTAGGACCAGGCAAACACGTCGCGGAATTCTTGGAATAGGGCCTTGTAAGTTTCAATTTCTTCGTCAGTACATGCGGCACCTATATGAATGTTCTCCTTGATTCCGGGCTTCACTGAAATATCAATGGGAATAGTACGAGAAATATTCCCTAAATTCAGCTCTGAATCAGAATGTTTCGTTGGATCCTGAGCGTCTTTGACATATTCAGCGGTAAAGATAGATGAAAAATCATTTTCAAAGCATCATCCTTAGGTAAAAACGAAGATCTGTGATGGAGATCGTCCCATGGTAGATCATCTACACTTAGGATTTCGCGAAGTTGTTCGTCAGATGACACTTCTTCGGGAAACGTTATCCGTTCTAAGGGTGAGGTGAAAAGTGACTCTTCACTGACCACATTCATTTGGTCGGTTGAATGAAAGTCGGTAAAAGACATAAGAGCTTCATAAGCAATCTCATACGGACTCAACGGCATAACATCACCGAGTGAGTCTAGCTCAGAGTCAGAGGGAACATACCAAGGATCATCATAAATAATGTTTTCTGACGTGATCATATGAATTGTTGCGAACGAAGGGTCTGCATTGAGTGGAGGGAGAGGAAAAGTTCCCAGTAAACCGGAATCCTTAACTAAACCTACACCAATGTCCCTATAAGGGATTGTCGTTTTACCAACATGCTGGATAGTTTCTAAAGAGGTTGGGTCGGATGAAAAGTATGTCAGCTGATCAATAGTCACGATCTTACCGTTATGTGGAAACTTAATGACTCTGAAGACCGATGAAACGACCGCTGTCATAGCATATGACCAACTTCGACCCAAAAGAAGGTTGTAGTCTAGAGGGGCATCAACCACTTCCACATCCAGACTAACGGTTTTACCTTCGACCCCTATAGGCAATTCTTGTAGAATACCAAACGGACGGAACCCACGGCCATCAAAGGCCTTAAGGATGGTGGGGGATTGGTTCAACGAAGGAGAACCAAGCGATCTCCAACATTGAATCGACATAATACACGTAGAAGCTCCCTCATCAATCACAGTCCGATGAATAGGCCTGTTTTTGACTATCACTGGAATTTGGAAAGCCATTTGATGGGGGAGACGCGGTGTACTACTTTCTAGATCAAAGATCATTAGGTTCGGGTCCTGAACATCGACAGCTCCAATAGCCGACAAAAGCAATTTTCGTTGCGCTGGACATGATTGCAGCACTTCGAGTGCCGACATTGCTGAAGGTGAAACAGCTAAGTCTTCAACAATGTTGTAATTCTGGGCTGCTCTCGCATGTGGATTGAAAGCAGACCTTCGAAGTACACCCTTGGCGGGCGGCTTAATCACTAAGTCTGGGTTAGGTTTTTCGATCTGTAGTGGATCGGAACCAGGAGCTGAGGTTGATGGGTTAGAGTTAGAAGATTCTGCTTCTTTACCATCAACAGGAGCCTTACTACCATAATCTTGCGATCGAGTCGCAATCCTGACATGAGACATCATCAAAATGGGTTCTTCACTGGCATTCGAAGAAGAACCTATCATCTTATTTTCCTGCTCGGGAAATGGATTCTTTAACACAGCAGGAGTCGGAGAACCTTTAACTATTTTCACTACCTCGGCCCGATGAGGGCAGTCTCTCGTAAAATGATCTTCTTCACAAATGAGACAAGGATAACGAGGTTTGCGCTTTTCGTCATTAGTTTCCGACTTTTCCGTTTTCTCCTTTGGAGCCTTGTCTGCTTTAGCCTTCTTCTTTCCTTTCTTCTTTCCACCGTTTTTTGATTTGGCCGTAGATGACTCTACAGCGTGAATGTCGGCGGTAAGTTCAGGAGGAGAAGACTCTCCTGTCGGAGAATCAGGCAAAGTGATAATTGGAGTATTGGAGGTCTTGGAAGACTTCTTCTTACTCTTCGTAGTCACGATACCGATCATACCATCAGCGGCATGAGATCCCGAAGGAGCAGCAGCGATTTGGTTTGACTTTGGAAGATCCGGAATTTTCTCGTGTAACGTACCCGACTGAGTGTAAACTAAGTCAAGGTATTGTGCCTGAGCAATGACTTGCTCCTCAGTAACTACGCCGGCCTTAGCTACATCTTCAGTAATTCTTGGTAATAATGATTTTACAAACCATTCAGCTAAAATTTGGTCCGGGATAAAAACTTTCACTAATCTCCTTCGACGTCTCCACTCATGGATGTGATCAGAAATGTACGTGGATGTCGATTGTTTTAGCGAAGTTAATAATTCTGTACCATTATCGTATCTGACTGGTAACTGAAAATGAGTTAAGAATGAAGTAGCTAACTGGCTAAAGTTGTAAAAAGAAGCCCGTGGCAACTCAATGTACCACTTGGCTGCGAGACCAATGAGTGTACGCTGGAAAAGACGTAAGCGGATAGAATCATCTGAGATGGAATTTGATGCACACCAGAGGTGGTAAGTCATCACGTGATTAGACGGATCCTCTCCAGACTTACCTTCGAACTTGGGTATATCGCTGGGCAACTTATTTGGCATTGGCGGCCAGAACGGAAGATATTGAATTGGATCGTTCGTTAGGCGCGTCAAGTCGGGTAAATCTAAAGTCGCAATAAATGGTAACTGCCGGTTAGGATCTCGGAAACTCTGAGTCACAATACCAGCCCCAGGAGGAGGATATCCAGGATAACTAGGAACAGGATTCGCATTGGGGATATTATATCCTCCTGGAAAACCAGGATTAACCGGACCGTACTGGGGTTGTTGAGGTGGTTGATAATTGTACCCAGGATACGGTTGATACTGGTAAACCGGTTGTTGGGCAGCTTGACCCAGGTTGATACTGTCCCTGGTACGGAGGTTGAACAAATTGAGGTTGAGTAGTAACAACCGTACTTGTACCAGGTTGACCTGCAGGCATCTGGACTGTGGTTTGAACCGTGGGTCCAGACAACGGTACAGATGTCTGAGGAACGGTTACAGGGACAGTAGAAACCGGAGCTGCCGATACTCCAGATGTAAGCATGGTAGATGAAGCGGTAGTTGCTGCAGCCGTGTGAGGTGGAGTACTCGGTGCAATTGGCGGCTGAGTAACTACAGAAGTTACAGGGGTCTGAACACTTGACTGGACAAGTTGCGGTTGCTGGGGTGGACCAGGAACTGCAGGTTGTCCTGCTTGAGGTACCGACTGTATACTTGGTTGCGACATCTGTTGACCCTGTGACGGATCCCATGTTAACATTCCAGGGTATTGACTCGTAACAGGTTGAGGATACTGAGATCCATAGCCGTATTGAGGATAGGGTTGATAACTGTAAGGTGTAGTCCCATATGATTGCCCTTGAGGTGGTTGATAACCTTGACCAGGGTATTGACCCGTAGGTTGATAACCTTGAGGTAAATACGAATACTGGGGTTGACCTTGACCTTGAGGTTGGTATCCTTGAGGTTGATACCCTTGGGGTTGATACCCTTGGGGTTGCCATCCTTGAGGTTGCCATCCTTGAGGTTGATACTGATACTGAGGTTGACTTTGGGGTACATATTGAGGCTGGGGTTGATACCCTTGGGGTTGATACCCTTGAGGTTGCCCCCCAGTCACAAATGAAGTACCTTGAGGTTGCCCCCCAGGCATTAACGAAGGTTGCCCCCCAGGCGGTAATTGGCCACCTTGAGGTTGGTTAATGGGAGTTGAACCTGACATCATATAAACTTCACCTATACTCAATGGTACATTACCACTGTTTCCAACTAATAACCCATGATCAACAGGTTGAGGAGATGCTCCCGCAAAGGTACCAGAAAGTGACTGATACCCAGTAGGAACAGAAGGACCGCCATGTAAAAATGATTCAGGACTTTGCGAAAACACAGACGACTGACCAGACATATTTACAGGAGAATGAATTCCTCTAGGTGGAACCGGAGTACGAGGTGTAGAAAAACCTACTGAGTTGTCTAAAAAATTGGTTAATGCAAGGTACCAAGACTCACTTCTAGGAGGACTGTAAAAGATGGATTCACGCTCCCTTAGATCAAGGGTAATTAGATCTTCAGAATCAGAAACGCCTATTTCTTCCTCTGGAACAAGTTCTTCTATAGCAATTAATCCAACAGGAAGATTTTCGGTGATAATTCTTTCTATTCTTGGTGAATCAGGAACACTAGGAGTTGGAGTAACAGGTTCTGAAATTTCAGGTTCTTCGCCTGTTTCACTGGCAGATGAAAAACTACCAGCAAGCTCGGAAACTGTAACAGCTTCGGGATTGTAACCTGTTTCTAATCTTTGGTAATCTGGATGGACTACCAAAGAAGATTCTCCTTCTTCAGGTGAACCTACTTACTGCCACTAGGAGTTACAAGGACCTTTAAACCCTCTAAATAACTGGGGTCGTCTCGAGGAGGTGAACCCCTAAGTTCACGGGATCTTCTCAACAATTCGGCCACAGATACAACTTCAGGAGACTGGCCCGCAATATGACGGGACCTTCTCGGTAATTCCGCCACAATTAAAGATTTTAACTACAACACACGAAAACAAAGTAAAAAATTTCAAATCAAACCATCTAAAGTCTTCTAAAGAACCAATCAAATTTGAAGCACACGCCTAAATAATCTAGAGCGTCAAACCACACACAAACAGTAGTCTTCCGGACCAAAAGCGCTAGTTGGTGATTAGGCCCAACCTCGCAGGATTCAGTACAGAAATAGTGGGTGGAACAGTTACCCCGGCAACCTGCTTAATGAATAGACTGGACCAAGTTCCTCCACTTTAACCGTCTCGAAGTGAAGCGAACCCCCCAGAAAATCCAAGTGAGTATAACCGACGTCTGCTCCAGGTACAGTGGGACCTTCCCTCCACCGTCACCTTGGGTAGAATCCTAGATATTATGGCCACTAAGGTTACCAATCACAACAATTACACCTGGGGGAACAGTCTAAACTCCGACAGCACGCAAGGGCAGAGTAGCAAGCTCCAATCCCCTTACCGGCTCCTTGACAACAATCCAAGGTTTACCGATAAGTGACCCCTGGCTCCTCGACAATGGTTAATCCGAGGTTTACCGTTTGTAATACGTACTGCCTGGCGTCGTTCCCAACGAGGGAGGAATGATCCCCTCACTGGTTCGGACACGAGCTCGTGTTTCTCCTTTAAGAGGAGCTTTCCCAGAATGTAACTGAAACAATTGGATTTGTTCTACTCAAGATAGACTATCTGTTTGGTTTTGTAGTCTTGGAGAGTTAAGTACTCACCTACTCCAAGACCCTAGCCTAAGCTATGTTGGTGCTTCAGAGCCCTAGAAAAATAAAGATTACTAGATTGATTTTAATTTAAGCGTTACTTTTAAGGTTGTTTCTTAAGTCAAAAGGTGATGGAAGTGAAACTAGTGGTGTGTTGACTCGACTCGAAACCACTACAAAATGCACCTAAAATGATTTATCCACTACTTTACTTTTTCGATGAATTGCTTAACTAAAAAGTTGAGAGAATGCAATCCTTATAAAAGCAACTTCTTAATTGAAGACAATCAAAGAAACAATTCGTTTTTCTTTTCCAAGCATAAAAACATAACTTCTCTTTACATGCACGAAAAAAACTCTTTTCTTCTTTTGAAAACAAAAAGCTACTTGAAACAAGACTTTTAAGAAGATGTTTTTGTATTTTTCTTTTAATAAAGCAAATAAATCTAATATAACCAAAAATCAATCTTAACAACTCTTAAAATCTATGAAAATGCACTCATAAGCAAACTAAAGGCAAATTTACTCTAAGCAATCTTAACGAGGCCAAAACTAACAATGATTATTTCTAAGGTGTTTTACTTGATCACAATCAAATCAAGGACTAGCTTATTGCAGAACCAAAAACTAGTCAAAACAAAATTCTAATCTTTTTGTCCTTTTTGAAAATGGAAATCAATACTTTAAAAACAAGCAATTCGAAATTTGACCCAAAACAACTCAAATGACAAGTTGCTCAAACAAGGAGACTTTACGGAAGGCTCAACTTCTAAGAAGGTTGACTAACCAGAGATATCTAAGGCTGGAACAACTTTCTAAGCTCAAAGTTACTACAAAGCCTTTCCAAAAATCAAACCCTAGGTCTAAACTTCGTTGAAAACCACTAAAACACTCAAAGCTCACAAAACCAGTTCAGGTAAGAATTCTTGACAGGGTACTAAAGGATCTGGGCAGAAAACACTAAGAAAAAACAAAATCTAAAAGTAATTTAAGGCAAAAATGGAATTTTCTTAACTTTTACAGGAAGACGCAGGCCAGCCGTTTTCACAGGTGCGGCCCCGCACTGTGCAGTCAACAACAGCGCGTCCAAGGACGCACTGTGCAGCACACAGAGACTGCGTCTTTCTGGAAAAAGGAAGAAAAACTAAAGCCAACTAAAGCTACAGCTAAGCCACCCAAATACTAATTCTCACAGTCAAAAACCAGAAAATAAAAATGATTTTCTCAAAGCAAAGTTCATATAAAGGAAAAGACTCTCTCATTAATGGATTCCCCAGTGGAGTCGCCAATTTGTCACACGGAATCTGTCAAGGGTGCGGACACGACTGACCTTCCTAGAAGTCTAAGACATTCTAATGACAAACAAGACAAAATGGAGTGATCTTTCTCTAAATACACCTTTTACAACATGAAAACTACAAGTGTTTAGGCTTACCTTATTCCAAAACGCTGTTGTTGAAGTCCGTTCTTGACGATCCGGATGAGCTCCTCCTTCAAGTCAATTCCTGCAACCACAAACAATCAAACAATTACCAAGCACTTGCATTTC
Source organism: Pinus tabuliformis (assembly GCA_031772625.1). Taxonomy (NCBI): domain Eukaryota; kingdom Viridiplantae; phylum Streptophyta; class Pinopsida; order Pinales; family Pinaceae; genus Pinus; species Pinus tabuliformis. The sequence continues at coordinate 1,031,728,944 of CM062819.1, forward strand.
ATATAATAAAACATATATTCAACATGCAGACCAAGGAACACATGAAATAACTCATTAACACAAGCTATTGAGAAAAATAAACCAGTTTGTATTAATAACGAAACAAAGAAACTCTTACAACCTGGCCTTGGTGTTGTGCAAGTTCCTCCCAGGGTCCATCAAGGGTTTTCCTCTACTTTGACAAAGCTCACCCTCTCCCAAGTAGAATCAAGTGAAGACAATCTCTCCTCACAAAGGCTCTAATGGAAGACCTAAATCCTGCAGCATTTACCCAAAGAAAATGTATAGCTCCAACCTCCTCTCCTTCTGGCTCAATGCCTTCATTTATAGTGCTGTAAAGAGGTTATTCAGGTCCACTATCAATGGGATCATCCCCCTCTATGGGTGGGATAGCTCCCTTATTGATGGGATAGGTTCCCCCTTAATAGAGATACATGAACCAACTGGAGGCGCATCCATTTCATCAAACCGACCTCTAGAATGTTCTAGAAGTAACCACAAGTAACTTTTTCAAGATAAAACTCGCGCATTTTGCCTTTTACAGAGGGACGCACCTGTCCCTTAACATACAGAGCGTCCATGGACGCATATTTTGTGAACATGGTCAGCGTCCCCGCAGGTAAGGCTAGAGAGAACCTGCGACCCCAGAGATAAACATGATTTTTACAAGACTTTCTCTCTTCTTTGAGTTTGAGATGGATAACAGAGGCATGAGACTTGCCTAAGAGGGTAGCATGACTTGTTGATTGGAGCCATACTAACTGTAAGTAGTCAAGGTGACATTTTTTAGTGTAACAACTCTACCTTTGTCGCTCATTTGTTTAATTTCAGAAGCAAAAGAGAAAGGAAATGGTACATACAAATATTATTGAACTTACAAATTACATAGAGAAGAACACCATCAAAACACAGAGCCACATAGATCCCAAAAAGTGCTGCAAACCTTGGTCTTTCCTTTGCCAAAAATGCAAAAATCAAATGTACAATGGAGTGCCAAGCAATCCCAAGTGTCCCACCATGAAAATGATTGATAAATTACATGATATAGACAAGCCTAACTCCTTCCCATGCCTCTATGGGTCGAGCTCATCATTCTAGGAGCTGTTTCAACCATATCTAAACAAGTAACTAAAAAATAGGCAATGAAACAACTTGCCTCTATATAAAAGGAAACTGATTCATTCACTATATCTTTAATTTTTAGTGAACGAATCTACATGGATGAGTAAAAATGTTCCAAAATTACATCAAAGTCATGAATTTACATCAAGATAAATCAAGAGTTACATGAAAAAGTGAAACTAGTCAAAACTAGGTGAAATTATGAGCTGCTGAGTGAAAAATAGGCCAAATTTCCCTATGTGTCGCGCCTAAAACCTATATTCGTAGCACAACTTTGAGGCTAATTTTGAGGGCCTCCTAGAAGTCAAATTGTGCTCATGATAGCTCGTTGAAAATCCCTGCCTGTCTACTTTCCAACCCAAGTGGAATTTCTAGATTTGGTGTCCATTTGCCCCTCCAAAAATCCAATCTCCCAACATTGCTTCCGGTGGGTGCAAAAGGTGGAAAAAAGGTCATTGTTTGTGTATTTTTGACCCTTTAGGCAACCCAGAACTTGATTAAATCCTTAGGTAATTCATTAGCATGCATAAATTTCCATAAAAAATCCCAAAATGCAAAGTTTTCCTCCAGAGGATCTCCCAGTTGTAAGCCCGCGCCAAGTGGCGCTACACGTTGGGAAGGAAATCTGTTTTGAAGCCAAAAAATTCAAAATTGACAAAATTTTCTCCAAATTTGCTGAAATTTTGACTGAAGGTCCATCATCAAGTATCATGCTCAGCCAAAGAAGCTTCAGCCCAGATTCAGAGCCTATCGTGCCTTTTGCGCCTTTTGCCTCTTTGATGCCTTCCTTAATTTTGCCTTTAAACTTCTTATTCTTGCCTTGCAAACTTTATTCCTTTCCATGTAATGAAAGCCATGTGTCTTAGCAATGCCTTGTCCTTGTCGGCCTTGTCCGGAAGCCTCTCTATGTGGATGTTGGCTCTTTCAAGTCAAGACTCCCGATGCTTGCTAATGTGTGAGGTTTCTTGATGAGATTTATGGTGATTAGGTTTTTGCGGCCAAAGTTATGTTTGTATGAGGGGTTGTGGAGGGAATGTGGAAGAACTGTGTATGAGAGGTTGGGTAGATTGTTTGTAGGGCTTTTGAGGGAATGAGGGGGTTTTAGGGAATGATATTTAGATTTTGGGAAAACAATTAGGGTTTAGGGAATTTTGTGGTTTGTATTTGGGTTTTAGAAAATAGGAATAGGGGTATATGATTAGTGAATTAAGGGGTATGTAAACTTGGGAAATAAGAGAAGCAAGGGGAGTATGGAACTAGCGAGTGATGAGGTGGGGGGGATACTTGGTAGTAAAATGACCAACTCAAAACCCTAGTAGCAATCTACTTTGACAACTTTGAAGGGATAGGGTTTTCTTTCTTTAACACACTTCACCATTCATCAAACACCATCAACAACCATCAATCTCGGATGAAAAACCATGAGAGAAGTTCAACCTACTTGTATCGATGGCAATGCATGCGTTTTGGGTGATTTTGGAGCGAATTTGGCAATTTTTGGGCTTCCTATTTGTGTGCGCCGCGCAGCATACCCAATGCCTGCTTCCAGTATATGTGTCATGCCTGTGAAAATTTGAAATGAAGTTTGAGGCCCAGTGCACCGCGCCGGATGTATGCGCCACGCCTCCTGCCAAGTGCACCGCGCTGGTCACTAGCAGCGATTTTCACCCAATTTTCTCTCTTACTCAACTAAATCACTTTGCCTTACTTCTCCTTTGCAAATGAACTCTTCAAATGATAAAATGGCTTATAAACAAAGAGCTTTTAAATTTTTGGCTCATCAAACCCACTTTTACAATGTTTTTAAAATGACTTTATTTTGAACTCTGTTTTTTGGACTTTTTCACTGCATTTGGGCTTTGTGATGAACAAAATAACCTCTGCTTTGCTTGTCTTGCAGGTGTTGAAGCTTTTGGACTAAGGAAAGAAACCATGGTGTAGATGAAGAAATTTACAATGAGGGAAACACAATTTTCATGATTTTTTACAATAAAAGCTAAATACTCCGTTTTTTCCTCAAAACAGAGTTTTGAGGAAAAACACATTTTCGATCACTTGGTGATGAAATTTATTGATGTTACAACCTCCTCATGGCCTGCTGGTAATTATTGGACACTTTAACACATTTTTTGATGAAACCCTAATGAAACCCTAGACCTAATCGACCATGAAACCATAAAGACAACTTTTGAAATTTTCGAGATAAAAGGGAGACTGTATATGTTTTTAAGTGAACAAACATGAGCGAGTAGGTAGATAACATGAGGGAAACTGTAGGAATGCCACTATCGTCAGATGATCTATGCGCCTAATGGAATGCGAATGACTGGGCGAGACACCTAATATGAAATGCAACAAGAGGATTTGATCTCTGACGGAGGGATGGAAATACCGACTCTAACAGAACTCACACCACTTTATAGTGTCATTCATTTTTAGCATCTTGGGTTGGTTCTCTTGGAATTGGATCTACATGATCCATCCCTCCTTCTACAAGGTAGGGCCACATTTTCCAAGATTTTGGTGTAGATGATTTTTAGACCTAAACTCCTCCTTATTCCTCTACTTCAAAATTTTCTCAATTTTGATAGTGTATCGATAATAGGCTCCTAATAAGGAGATGTATAAGAAATCCATGTCTATTTGGATGTACTTGTGTAATACACTATAGTACATTAGAGCCAAGCTCTTCTCAAATTTTTTGATACCAACTTTTAGTTTAAGGCATGGAAACTATTGGTGCAATTTTGAATTGATTTGTCTCTCTCCTATTATAGAATGATCCATATTATGTATTAGTCATTATATTACCCCATAGGGTAGACTTGCATTGTGAGAGCATTCAAAAATTCCATACAAGTTGGTTCTTTCTTGAATCACATAGAATCATCCACTATGTGACCATCTAAGTATCATTCCCACCAATATTTGACATGGGGAAGGGTTTAAGGAGTGAAAAACTGATATTTTCACTATCACAATTTTTTTGGATGGATTAATAACCCTTGAGAATTTTTAACCATTTATCTAGGACACTTAAATTTATATAGCCTTTAAATAAGGGTATATCAAAGTTAATTTTAACCTTAAAGTGTGCCACACCTATGTAATTTCTCCTTAGTGAGTGTTTCTTCACCATTTTCAATAGTCATTGAAGGATCTAGGCCCAAATTTTTCATCATCTCATTCCTATGTTGCATGAGTGCTTCCTCGATCAAAAACTTGATAGGAGTTCTTACTATATTATTTCTCTTTTTGCCTTCCATGGAAAGTGTCTTGGGTTGGTGAAAGTGGTTGTCCTCACTAGAAACTAGTTTGATGTTCAACTCTCTATATCATGACCTCATCAAGGAAATGTGTCGAGAAATGACAAGGAGTAGATCGCTTTGATACCATTGATCTTGGATATCAGAGGAATGAGGCAAAATATCAATAATATAATATGTTGCAAGTGTATATAAAATTATGTAGAGGTAATATAGATAATAGAATTACTCACAAGTGCATATATAATAATGTTGATGAACTAATAATATGGAAAAAGCTTAATTATTTCTACTTAATGTTAAAAATATTGTAAGACTACATCATGAGAAACTTTGTGGCTCTTACAAAGGTGAAGGCATGCATTTATATTATTTACAGAACCCTTTTCACTTAGGAGTAATGTACTTTAATTATTTGTTTTACTATTAAATACCATGGGTAAATAATGTGGTGAACAACATAGGCGAATACTATGGGGAATTACCATTGTGAATACCATGTTTTTTCAAACCCATGGGCTTGTAATCCATGCATGAATAATAGTACAATATTAAGCATATTGATTCACTGGAAAAAATGGGTAGCCACCAATTTCCACTCAAATTAGATTACAAGGGTTGACCATTAGGCAAGGGATATCATAATTGTGAAATCTAGTAAAAATAAAAAATTAACTATGTTGATTCAATGGAAATGGTGGATAGCCGCATTTTCCACTGGATCATTCCATGACATAGCTAATATCACATTCCATATTCTTTTGAAAAAGAAAGATATATTTTACTGTAGCATGATGTTGCACTTTCAAAGACTTGACCCATCTAATCCTCAGCAATGTCATACTTATGAATACTTAATGCATGTTTATATGCATATTATAAAGTTGTAATAATTTTGATATTCTTATTATATAAAATGATTTTGATGTCTGTCATACCAATTTTCTTCATCTCACTAGATTTAGTCAATGAAATATATTGATAACTCAAAAAATTCCTTTCGTGACACTAATTTCAATTTGAGGAGGGAAAATCCCTTATATTTTTCTATGATCACCTTATATTTCAATCTAGGAGTGACTCTATATTTTAGCTTCCTTCTTTGTATGACTTGATAATGTATCCATGATGAGAGAAACTCAAGAAAAGTAGGAAATGATTAGTCTATTATGTTATTAGTAACAACTTTGTATTTTATATGTTATTATTCATCATTCTTTTTGCAAACTCTTTCTTCTAAAATGACATACAAATAATAAGGTGATATGGTAATTGATGGGAACCCAAGTTAGCATCCTTTAAACACCCATTTACCATCATTTTGATATCTTTTCCCATCTCCATACCATCTTCTAACCTGTTTGACTCACACGAATTCATTTTTTACCAAGGTACAATGCTTCTCTAATTATGTCAATTGTCATGTTTACTCTTATGTATTAAGGAAATAATAAGTCCTTTATGCTAACTAATAAGAATTTATGAGGAATAATTTAGAAAGACTCCTATAGGTAGCCTTGTAAGTGTTAATTTTCTAGTCCAATTAAGGTTAACACAATATTTCTAAAATTATGATAACTACTTTTGATGTAGATCTTGTTTTAACTTGTTCCAATATATCATTCAAAAATTATACTTCAAAAATTAAACAATAAAGAATACTAGAATAGTAGATATCACAATTCACAAAAGAGATACAATATTTACCCTTGGAAAACCCACTATAGGGAAAAACCCAACAACCTTTTTAATAGAGAATTTTTTCTTGTTCAATGAGAGACTCACCTAGACCTATGGTAAAACCCAGTCTTCTCCTCCAATTCAAGTCACTCAAATAAGATCGCACGCTTTTCTCTTGATCCTACACTTCCATAATTTCAGCCCCCCTGCAATATCAATTGCTGCATAATTTTGGCCTTGCAGCAGCTGCCCCAGTAGCCCAAAAATTTTCATCCCACTGCAATAGTTTCCCCATAAATTGTGAATCACAGAGAGAGATATTCCTTCACACGTGCAAGTTTCTAGAGAGGGATAGGAGAGATAAAATTTGACCTTCTTCTTCGTTCTTCTTTTTCCTTCTTTTCCTTTGCTTACTTGCCCATAAATTGTCTTGTGAGAGGAATGCAAATTTCCCAAATTAGGAGAGATAGTTGCCTTTTTATAGTAGTTTGTATAGGGTGAATGGACATGTCCCTTGGCCAGGGCCAACTTGACTTGGAGGGAAGCCGACCTGTCACTTTTGGAGCCAAAAATTTCATTTTTAAAAATTCAAATGTACATATTTTAAAAGTCACAATGGGAATTTGACTCAAAATAATTTTCCTTTGACTCAAACATTTATAAATATTATTTACAATGATAAATACCATTACATGAAGTTACCACAAGTACGTTACAAAGATTGACCATAGTTAATAATTCAACACTCCCTCTTAACTAGGGAGGTATTCATAATAATTGTCATAAATGTTCTCAAATTGATCAAATTTCTCTAAATAAAAGGTTATCCATTATTACCAGCATCATCATCTCTCGTCATCATCCGCTATTGACCATATCTAGTGATCTAGGTGGATACTAGTGGCCACTTGCCTATTCCACCTAGAACTCTAGTTGGTTTCATTTGTTTCCTTGTTTATTGCATCATTTATTATTTTTAGCAATTTTGCGAGTCGTGAACTTCAGGAGCAGTTTTGACCCCTAAACGACATTTTTATGAGATCCGTAGTAGGCCCATCGCTATAGGAAAGGGCTCATCACAAATATTGTATTACATAGAGATATCTTTCCAACGAGGTATCGTACGCACCAAACAAATATAATATGACCAAGTTATGACCCTGGGCAGTTGGCCGCCCAAATAACCAAAAGTGGGCCCAGAAACTCTTGGCGTCCCATCTCCTAGTGTTAGGGTTTTGGTTGTTTAGGGTTTTCGCTTGTTCTTTGATAATAAATAGGCCCTTAAGATTCATTGTAACATAGTTCAAAGACATGTAGCCACTACATATCTTCTCAAAGAGAAGCTACCATCGCCTAAGCTAGTCTTATTTCCATGTTTGTAAGCATATTTTAGTATTTGATATTAATTAAATGAAGTGTTATTTCTTCTTCATATTTGTATTTATGGTTATATCTGTAATTTTTTTTGTTCATGTTTAATTTTAGACTAGTGGTATCATAGAGGTCTTCTTTTTCTCTTTTCCTCTTTGCATGTCCCCAACGAGGTCGGGATATAAGGAGTTAGGGCTCGAACTAGTCGAACATTTGCAAGACCAACCTCAAAAATCCTGACAACCTCCCATGGCAGAAGAGAAGAAAGAAAAGCAGGCAGGAGATCCTTTCAAAATCATTCTCGAAGAAGCCCTTGAGCAAAAAAGGAACGTGATGATGGACAACTTTACCCAAATCCTTCAGTGACTACCCAAGGGTGACGCATCTTCTTTGAACAACTACTTTGGAAGCGTCACACCCTTTAAGGTACAAGTTAACTTTGACATCCCCATATTTGAAGGTGAAATATATGTGGACATTGTAGATAAATGGTTGAATCTACTAGAAGGATAATTTCCTGTTCATGATTTTTCCATACGAGAAAAGATTACTTTTGCACTTCTCAAAGCCACCCTCCACGTCAAGAACTAGTGGGATACCTACTGTGAGAAGAAGGACAAAAGTACACATTCACTATTTTTAGTTGCACCCTCTTGGAATTCATTCTAGGACACCATCAAGGAGTAGTACTACCGTGTTGGGAGCTATGAGGATAAATACATAAAGTGGACCACACTGCGATAGGGAAAGGACCAAGACGTGCCAAATTTTACTAATGTTTTCCATAGCATTTCCAAAGTTGGGTGTCAAGGATTTTGAGTGTAATTTTGTACTCAAGTACTGTGACTGCCTACATAGGTACATCTAGGATGATATGGAGTTCTTAGACATCTCCTCACTTGACATGGTGCACCGATATGCTATTACGATTGAGTAGAAGTTTGAATAGAATAAACAACACTTTAGATCTATGAATTTGAAGCAAGGAAAAGGTGCCCCCAAACCATAGAGCAAAGGCAAATCCTAAGCGGGGTGACCTAGGAAAACCCACCAAAGCCGTAAGCAAAGAAACACCACAAAAACAAAGAAGGACATGGGAAAATTGTGTGAGTTCCATAAGAGCTCCACTCACAACACAAGTGAGTATCAGGCCAAGCAATCATTGGTGGTTGAGCTGAAGGCTTCCGAATCAGACACATGTTCCAACTCTGAGTCAGAACACGACAAGGATAATAACAAAGAGAAGCATATCATTAATGCGCATCTCAGTGCCACCATGGCCACCACCAAGGTCCAGAAGAGTGAGCAAGATATAGAGGAGGGGGAACGAATCTTCCACTCATAGATGTGGGTGAAAGGTTCTCCATTGCAGTTCATTGATCACAATGGGAGCCAAAAGAACCTAATTTTAGTAGACGTCGTGAAGCATCTCGACCTATCAACTTCAACACATTTGTAGCCATACACCATCGTGTGGCTTCACAAAGGATGAGATCTCCACGTCAGGAAGTAGTGTTGTCTTCCCTATAACATCAAGCCCTTCACGAATGAGGTACTGTGTGTTGTTTCCCCTCTTGAAATTTTTGATGTATTATTAGGAAAATCATACTTGTGGAAGTGACATGTTGTATATGAGTCTAGACCTTGCTCTGTGATTATTACTTTGGGAAATAAGTTGTGCAGGCATTGAAGGTATCCCTGCCTACCACCATCTCTTTGATCACTATAAAGAAAAGCAATAAGATAATTTCAAAGACTAGGAAATTTGTTTTCCATATGATCCGCCCTCAGGGAAAGAATAATATTGTGGCCATGGCTTCTAGACAGGACTCCTTTGCCCAAAAACAACAGATGGACAAGGTCATGGAGTTGTACAGGGACATTTTCTCCTCACCTAAGGGGGTGCCTCTGCACTATTAGGTCAAGCACTCCATTGATCTGACCTCAGGTGTGTCGCTTCCCAATGGACCGATCTATCGACACTCTATTCTGGAGAATGATGAGATCAAGAGGTAGATTTAGGAGTTTTTGTAGAAAGGGCACATCAATCCAAGTTCATCACTCTATGTGAGCTCGATTGTATTAGTACAAAATAAATATGGGACCTGGAGTCTTTTTATTCAATGTTAGGCACTGAACAAGATAAATTTATGGAATAGGTACCCAATTCCATGGATTAATAACCTCATGGACCATCGCAAGTGGGCCAAATATTTCAACATGATTGATTTGAAGTCTAGTTATCCCCCGGTGCCTATCGAACCCTATGATGTGTGGAAGAATGCCTTTAAATCCAAGAAGGTCCTTTTCAAATGGTTGGTCATGCTGTTTGGGTTGATGAATTCCCCCACAACCTTGATGACATTGATCGACGACATCTTGCGACTCTTCACCAATGCATTCATGGTGGTGTATTTAGATGACATCTTGATCTTCATCCAGAGTTGGGAAGAGCACATCCACCATATTTGACAGGTCGTCCTAACCCTGCGGCAACACAAGCTATGTGCTAATTTGGAGAAATTCACTTTTTGAATGAACCAAGTTCAATATCTAGGGTACATCATTGATGAGAATAGTGTGCATGTGGACTTTGCCAAGATACAATTCATTCGATATTGGCCATCCCTAATCATTCTAACAAATATCTGCAACTTTCTTGGTCTTGCCAATTTCTACCACAGGTTCATGTTGGAGTTCTCTCATATCACTTGGCCTTTAAGTTAGGTCACCAAGGTGGAGAAAAAAAAATAAATTTATTTTGGTCCAAAACCAAATAGAAGGCGTTTACCAAGTTGAAGCATCGCCTCTTCTCTACACCAGTGCTCACATTACTAGACCCACAACAACCATTTGAGTTTGAGATAGGTGCCTCCAACTATGCTATTGTTGCAATTCTTACTCAGTAGGGGCATCCAGTGGCTTACTAGAGTGATACACTTTCAGACATAGTTTGAAAGTATCCCACCTATGACAAAGAAACGTATTCGATTGTGTAGGCCTACTATCAATGGAAGCATTACATTATGGGGAAGAAAACATCATCCACACAGATCACTGACCCTTTTAGTTCATATAGACACAAGGGAAGTTGCAGAACGATCGTGATCAGAAATGGTCCACATACCTGCAACGAGTTCCATTTGAACATTATGTACAAGAAGGACATCACCAATAATGTTGTGGATTGGCTCTGCCGAACTCCAGTCATAGCGCTAATAACCTTGCTCGACTCATGTGGGCATGAGACTTTGGGTGTTGTCGGGAAAAGTATCTATTCAGAACACCCCTATCCCACTCTAAGGTGTGATAGTGCCTTAGCATCAAACAAGGAAAACTACTTGAGTATTCTTCTTTATGAGATGTAAATGAGGAGAAAGGATGTAACTAACCTGTGTCTTTCGCTAGTTTGTTGATCCAATCGCTCCTCTTTTCAATAGCTCCCAGCTCCCTGCTCCCTTACCGGCCGAGCTTCACCGAATTCCTGCAAGATCACAAGAGAGAGAAACTATACGAAGATATAGATATACATTCATAAAAAGCTCAGGATCAGATTAAGCTAAACATGCCAATATAGAAAAACATCATTGATACACAACATGTAGGAGAAACTCAAATAATTTTGTTGATATGATAAGAAAGTCCAAGAGGAGATACAACCAAGTGAGTCCCGATGCAGCATCTACCTCCCAGCAAAGGAATCCCTTCCTCTCCTCCAACAAAGCATAAATCACCGAATGTACTAATCTCAATCTCAAACCAACAGCAATTCTCTGCAAAGTACAAAATTCCAGCCTCCGGATCTCTGGGATGAGGGATCCATATATAGATGTAAGCAGAGAGGATGAGTTGGCTTATGTTTTGACTTGTGGCTTCTCTCTGTCAGTTCTTGCTTCCACTTGGAGACTGAGAGCCTCTTACTCATCACTTGGTCGAATTCAGTGAGGCAAGTGTCATTGGAGAAGATTCTGGAAGCTTCCATGGTCTTTCCACCTCGTTGAATGACTTTGCCACTTGTCATTTCCCGCTCAACGCACCTGGGTAGTGCATTCAAGTGCGTTGCAACGCACCTAGCCAGTGTATTTGGGTGTTTTGCAATGCAGGCAGCTAGTGGAGCTTCTGAATTGATCCTGATTTGACTAGTTCTGAGTGGTTTTTGGTGGAGAACTTCTGGGAGAAGCTGTCGTTGGCTGACCTTGTTCCTTTAGGGGTAGGAACAACACTTTTAGGGACTTTGGATCCCTTGGATTATGGACATTTCATGCTCAAAGCTGTAAGCCACAAAAATGTCTATAACAGTTGCCCCCTAAAGTATGAGGCCGTTTATTGGGTGAAATGCTTTATTAGGAGGATCCGAAGTTCTTTCAATGCTGGGAGGAGACCTGTAATAAGATACAATACAATACATTATTTTTCATACTGTTTTAATGATCTAGCTGAGGCAGGCATTCCCATGCTCAGCTTCATAAATTCATTTTATGTACATAGGATAGACAATCGTCTGATGGTAGACTGATGATTCTGATGAAATCATCATCCTTTTGGTAGGATGATTGTCTGTTATGCAGTGTTGTACATGTCAATGTCTTTATTTTTCCTGAATATATATCGCAGCCCGGATGGATGAAACTAGATCCGGGGTCTTCAATCTCGTTCGTTCTTCACTCTAAGTACAAGTCGATCCATGTGAGAAATGTTTTGAAGTCGAACATGGAAAGACATCGCTTGATTACCAGTCAATGATGTAAACTGTTAACAAGCGCGAGAGGAATCACCGATAATGATAATGACCCTCAAGGTACTGCAGTACAATTCACGTGGTGTGAATAAAGGACTTGGCGTCGAACACCACGCAAAATCTTTCGGTCGAAGGTCATTGATGTATACCTGTCGCCGGAAGTGAGAAACTTGCCATTGAGGCATGCAAGCTTCAAAGTACTGAAGGGGGTGTTCCTAGATCAACTTCTTGGATAATGAGCTGATGTCGACAAGAAGCGATCCGTCAAAGGAGGGCCTTAATGAATCCCACATCAATGACACGGAACGGAGCAAATGATTTTGATGGAGGTGAAAACGATCTGAAGATATATGGTTCAGGGTGGCGGTCATGAAAGAATGAAGCATAATGTATGGTAGTGGATGGGACACGGTTGACTTCTCTGGATGACTTCTCTTGAACATATCGGCGACACTTATATGATGGATTGGTAGCATTTACCCCAAAGGTGGATGGTATGGCGAGACCATGGTGATGTGACCGGTGAATGAAACAACCCAACCCGACTCAGGCATGGAGTGGAAGTGTCATGTTCAAGAGTGACTTGCTACCAATAAAGGTTCTTTGATTTTCTTCCCAATTTTTCCCCAGTCATTGCTGACCAGTACCTCTTTATTTTTTTCAAGCTTGAGGAGGATAACATATGCTTGTTCTATAATTTTCCCTTCGGGCAAACCCATCGCTATGTTTTAACAAGCCTAGCGATAGTGAAACTCGTTCTCTTCTAAAGACAAGTTTGTCGCTATTAATCTTTTTAACGAGTCTAACGACAAAGATAACTCGGTCCTTTTCATTTTTAGAGAGTCTGAAAAGGTACGTAAAGTTAACTCCGAAAGTCCTTTTTCGTCATTTAACCCCTTAAGTCCGAAAAGGTATAAAACCATACAGAAGGGATGAAATTTCGATAGTTTTAACGAGCCGAACAAAACAAGCGCTCGATCTTTTCGTGCAATAATCCCTCAGGTCCAAAAAGATTAAAATCTAGAGGAGGGATAGCTCTTCCGGTCGCTTTAACGAGCTGGAAGGCCAAAACTCGGCAATCTTTTCACATTTTATGAGTCAAATGAAAAGAGCTTAAAGAAGACTCGTCTTTTGAGGAACGAGTGATAAAATGGGTAGCAGCTGATTCCAGGTAAGGGTTGGAATTTTCCAAGCACGGCAGTGTCACAAGGATGGCTAGTCAAATCACTCTTCGCAGCTGTTCCTCAAAATGGGTAAACAATCAAATGGAGGTGAATGATCGGCCAATGGAAAATTGGAGGTGACGGTGCAAACACGACCAAGGCTTTAATCGCTGATAATGTTACATTCACGGTGGTTATTTATCGGAGGATAGTTCATTTTTTAACGAGCTTAAACGCGGGTTGAAACACTTGCTCGGTCTTATGTTTATTTTTTAACGAGCATGAACTATGTGCTAAAACTGCTCGATTAATCTAGTCATATGATAAGAATGTCTCATGTAAGATTCCATTTTTTATGGAGCTTGCGCCTTACAAAGCTATGCCCTGCATCCTTTTGTTATGCAAGTTCGGAAACGACTAGTCCTACGAGTTTAAGGGTTAGACCTACGGGTTTAAAGGGGGCACCTAAAAATTTAAAAAATAAATAGCCGCCCCTTTCTTGCACTCCAAAAGGTTTGCATGCCCCCAGGTATAAAACAGAGTTTCAAGGTTACCTCTACTTCACTTTCGCCAAAACAATTGTTTTACCGAGAGAGGTCTACCTCTTTCAGGTCACCCAAAGATTGTTCTATTAATCTTTCAAAAAAAAAACTTCTTCGGCGATGTCTACCGAGATAAACAAAGGTGAGTGACGATGCCCGCCAACTCACATAACTTTGACAAAAGAATCTTATTCTAGAACAACCCCTCTTCCAATCACGGACGGGGTACGGACTAGTCATATTCTCCCGTGGAAACCTACCCTATACCCAAAGTTTTCCTGCGGAAGAAGACCAGGACGCATGCCCCCTGGGTTCCAGTCATATCCCTCCGAATTACTCGCGCTCATCGGGAGGACGGACCGTGGGTTGAGACATTTCTTGCGTGAAGAGACCATTTAGGGATGGTATATGACTATTTGTGATGCATGATCCGGGAAATGAAAGCTGGTCCACAAGCTTGACCACTCTTCCTTCGTGCGGAAAACACATTACTCTAAAGAGCGAGGAGACGATGGCTCCCATGCAATATATATAGTCTTGTCCAAGGAGTAGGTTATAATCCAAGGGTCCTTGAACGACCATCATGTTCATTTGAACGGTCTTCCCTTTCAATGTTATGGGCACATTGGGGAGGATCCCTAAAGGTCGACTGGTTCCTTTATCGAAGCCTGTCAGATTTCTCATTTCAGGCAAAAGCGATGGCGAACCAAGCGATTTCCAAGTAGTAGAGGAAAGGATACTCACAGATGCCCCCTCATCAATGATGGTGCCAACCATGACCATTCTGTATATTTGGACGATAATTCTGAATGGTATGCTTGCTGGCAAACGGGGTCTGCCTAGCTGGTTCTAGTCGAAGGAGACAACTAGGTTGCCTGGTGGTGGGACCGAGTAGACGGCCGGGTATCGCTTTGACGAACTTCCTTCCTGCGATAAAGGAATGGGTGGATTGCCCCTGTGCTCGTCAGAGTCTGTGTTGATGAAGAGAATTTGGATGGTTTCATCTTTATCCTCTTCAGTGACTGTATCATTCGAAGATAAAACCTCTAAAGGCAAGACCGGGTCAACTGCCGCCTCGACCTTTTGACTTTCGTCGGGTATGGATTCAGCTGGTTCATCTTCAATGACTGGCGCTTCAGCTGACCACTTGAGCGGGCCAGCTGGATTCTCAACTAACGAAGGACTCGGCAAGAGTTTTTTATATCCAGGAGGAAGTCGTAACGGTGAAACTGGACGATCATCCAAAACTCTTTTTGCTTCGTCTAAGAAGGGACAACGGTGGATGGCATGGTTGCCTTCGCACAGTCTACAGGGAGATCTAGCTCTCCCTTTTTGTCCTGGGACTTCACTTTCGCTAGTTGACGGTGTGCTTTCAACATGGCTATCAGAGGTTGACGCCACCGGATTGTGCAAACGGGGAGACCAGTCCCTTAGTATCCGAGGGATGCAGGGACAATCTCTGTGAAAGTGGTCTCCCTTGCAAATGACACATGGCGATTTAGGCCTGGTCAATGCAGTGTGTGGATTTTCGTTAGACGACACTCGTTTTCCCCTAGTCGCCTTTGGCTCCTTCTTCTTCTTCTCTTTCTTCTTCTTTTCCTTCTTCTCCTTAGGAACTTGGTTTTTAGCTTTACCAGTTCCGTCAAGTGAAGAGGAAGGAGGAGAGGAAGAATTAGAGGAAGTAGAAGGCTGGTGGGTAACTCTGGACTGGTCTAACTGCTAATTCGACTGTTCAGGAATAGTGGTGTTCTGAATGACATTGGTTGAGAAGAGCCAGACCGGCAAGCCAATTGTCAGTCATGGAAGCGACAATGTGGCCATATGGGGCGCACCAACATCTCCCCAAGAGGAGAAGGGACTAGGATTTCCACCAAGGGGAATTCCTTGGTTGGTAGGCTCCATTTTCTCAACCTAAAGATCAACGTAGGAAAAAGGGTGTGAATATTCTGTTTAAAATAAATTTTAACGACGCTTGGACACAACTTGCTTTTTCAATTTTAAAGAGTCGAGAAAAAGCAAAAGATGACTCTAGTCTCCTTCGATTTTTAATGAGCCTGAAGTGAAAAGTGCTCAGATGGACCTTTTCCGTTAAGGAGTCTGAAAAGGAACGAAAGGGACTGCTCTGGAGTTCTAGGTAGAGGGTGTGCCAAACCAATTGCAAAACCGCAGAATACTTTTTAAGGTACGGGCGGTCAATCTTCCCAAATGCTGTGTTCAGTGCATTGCGATCAGTAGGGCGGCTGACACGGCTTCTTATGGATAAAGGTTTTATGCCTATAGGGGTCTCCCAATATATACTCGATGGTACGTGGGAGCACAATCCGTACTGGCACTTGTCGTCTCTTAGGAGGAATCAGCCAACCATCAGTGAGGCCGACAGTCACCAGGTTTTACGACGCCGGAACACGTCTCTAGCCTAGACCTCTATGTTGTGCGTTAAGTTACAAAGCGTTGTTAAGTTCATTCAATTTATTTTAAGTTGATCTTTTTTAGAAGTTTTCCTTTTTGGATCACCACGAGATGTAGATACAATTCCTAAATGCAGTCTAAAGATGATAAGCAAGCTTTTATCTCTTTTCAACAATGAAAATCCTAGCTACAAGGGGAAAATAAAGACACAATCTTTTCTCAAAGAGCAAAGAGCACACTGTAAATGAACTTTTCCTAAATCAAACAATCAAAATGCAAATGCACAAATGCATGTATTTGTTTTCACTTTCTTAATATTGATGCCTAAAAAGAAAGTTGTTGTACAAATTTGAATTCGATTTCAAGTGAAAACACAAACAAGTTTCTTTTTGAAATCAAAAAGACGATTACGACACTTTATGATTTTGAAGTAAACACTTTTTTTGACACTAGAAATTCATAAATTCAAACCAAAAGACAAAAGTAAAAGCGCAATCAACTGTCAATATCAAACAATTTTACTCCTATGATCAAAACGACACTTACGACAGGTCTAGATCTAAAGGCGACAGTATGACTAGTTTACTTTTGTAATGGGAAACTGCAAATGATGTAACAAATACACAAAAACAAATACAGTTTCTTTTATACAACTGAGGCAGAATTAAGGCAGAGAAAACGGGTTTTCAGATAGGTACACACACTGATAACAGGCTGCAAAAAACAGAGATAAAACTGAACACAAGGATGCAAAGAACCACAGCTGCACAGGGCAAAGGCTGATCAGCACACCTATTGCACAGAGAAACTGAATTGCAGCGCAGGTAGCCCTCTCAGGAGCTGCGTTGAAATGCAGAGTCTCTTCACAGAGCCTGCGCTGAAGCAGAAATGAGAATTGTCTCCGGGTTCTGGGTCACGGTTTGCAGTTTAATCTATGGATTTTGGCCGGATAAAAGCTATCAATAAGGTACAATTAGAAGGATGATTTAAAGGAGGACTAAGAGCTATCACAAAGGGCAGTTAGAGAATTTGTGGATCAGCTTTTTCAGATCATAAACAGGCCCAGTGAGTGGACTAGAGTGGCAGATCTCTACTTTGCATTTGTAAATGGCAAATGCAGTTCGATTCTCCACTCCTAAGTTTATGAGAAGAACAACAATAAAAACACAAATAAACTAACTAGATACGATCCCCAGTGGAGTCGCCAATTTTTTGTTGGGAAAAGTATCTATTCAGAACGCCCCTATCCCACTCTAAGGTGTGATAGTGTCTTAGCAACAAACAAGGAAAACTACTTGAGTATTCTTCTTTATGAGATGTAAATGAGGAGAAAGGATGTAACTAACATGTGTCTTTCGCTAGTTTGTTGATCCAATCGCTCCTCTCTTCAATAGCTCCCAGCTTCCTGATCCCTTACCAGCCCAACTTCACTGAATTCCTGCAAGATCACAAGAGAGAGAAACTATACGAATATATAGATATACATTCATAAAAAGCTCAAGATCAGATTAAGCTAAACATGCCAATATAACAAAACATCATTGATACACAGCATGTAGGAGAAACTCAAATAATTTTATTGATATGATAAGAAAGTCCAAGAGGAGATACAACCAAGTGAGTCCCGATCCAGCATCTACCTCCCAGCAAAGGAATCCCTTCCTCTCCTCCAACAAAGCATAAATCACCCAATGTACTAATCTCAATCTCAAACCAACAACAATTCTCTGCAAAGTACAAAATTCCAGCCTCCGGATCTCTGGGATGAGGGATCCATATATAGATGTAAGCAGAGAGGATGAGTCAGCTTATGTTTTGACTTGTGGCTTCTCTCTGTCAGTTCTTGCTTCCACTTGGAGACTGAGAGCCTCTTACTCATCACTTGGTCGAATTCA
Organism: Pinus tabuliformis; assembly: GCA_031772625.1. NCBI lineage: Eukaryota > Viridiplantae > Streptophyta > Pinopsida > Pinales > Pinaceae > Pinus > Pinus tabuliformis. The sequence continues at coordinate 1,031,747,130 of CM062819.1, forward strand.
GTGAGGCAAGTGTCATTGGAGAAGATTCTGGAAGCTTCCATGGTCTTTCCACCTCGTTGAATGACTCTGCCACTTGTCATTTCCCACTCAACGCACCTGGGTAGTGCATTCAAGTGCGTTGCAACGCACCTATCCAGTGTATTTGGGTGCTTTGCAACGCAGGCATCTAGTGGAGCTTCTGAATTGATCCTGATTTGACTAGCTCTGAGTGGTTTTTGGTGGAGAACTTCTGGGAGAAGCTGTCATTGGTTGACCTTGTTCCTTTAGGGGTAGGAACAACATTTTTAGGGACTTTGGATCCCTTGGATTATGGACATTTCATGCTCAAAGCTGTAAGGCACAAAAATGTCTATAACATTGAGTGTGGCCGTATCTTTACAAGAGTGATCCAGAGTTTGGTAGCACATACTAGACACTCCTGGAGGGTAAGAGAGTTCCAAATTTTCACCTCCAAGATGCAATGTTATGCCACCTAGGCCATATTTATGTTCCTTCAAGTGAGCATGCCAATATGATTTGGTAGGCGCACTATAGCTGGGTTGCTGACATTTCAGAGTAGAGAAAACATTGGAAATACTACAAAAGTATTTTTATTGGCCGAACCTTCATCAATATGTTGGGAAGTACATTCGATCCTAAATTGTCTACGCCATTGCCAAACCAACCATCAAGAAGCAAGGCCTATATACTCCTCTGCCTACTACTAGTCGACCTTGGGAATCCATCTCCATGGATTACATGCCAGGCCTTCCTTCTACTAAGCATGGCAATGACTGTGTTTTCACGGTCATTGACAGATTCTATAAGACCATTATGGCGGCCTACAAGAAGAGTATCACAGCAAAGGCCACTGCTAAGATCTTCTTTTGGTGAGTGTGGGTACACTTTCGGATCCCACAGTAAATTATTTTAGATCAGGATAGCAGATTCCGAAGTGCATTTTGGTCAAGTCTCTGGTCGATGTTGGATACCAAAACTACTAAGTCCACAACTTTCAAGCCCCAAACTGATGGACAAATAGAGGTTTTCAACATGATGATCATGAAAATTCTGTGTATGTACAAAACAAAGCATCCAATAACATGGGATGAAAGCCTCCCCTATGTCCAGCATTGATACAATAGAGCTCTCCATTGCTCAACATGCAACAACCCTTGGTATTTCCGCACAAGCTCTAGGTTGGAAAAAAAGTTTGGATACATTTGCAAAAGGAGCACCTCATTGTACCCCACTACAAGCGTTTCTCACTATGATATGGTACATACACCATCAACAAGGTTGTAGGGGATAATTCCTTCGATCTCATCATTCTATCATTCCTTGGCCTGCACCCAGTGTTCAATGTAGACCACCTTTGGCCATACTTTCCACCATTATTGGACACATCCGACATTGCACAAAAAATCACACCAATGTAGAAATTTTGAATAATTAAACATTTATTCACAGATATTATCCCAATTATTCACTATTGCAGAATACATGCACAATACATAACCTCCTCTACATTGATCATCAGTTTAGCAGCATTAAAAATAATGAAACATCAATCGCATGCACACATTAACACAGTATGTAACCCGGGGAAAGCATACAGCTGAAAACCCCACACTATCTGTATATTATAATGATAGAGAACATGTAACAATACATAGTACAATAATCCCCATAAGTACTCAATACTATCTCCACCTATTACACACAAACTAGCTCAGATCTGATGCCTCAAATCTCCTCCACTGTTTGCCTGCCTCCACTGCGCAATCCTACAAGAGAATCAATCACTATGTGAATTCGAATTCCTTTGGTTATACTATGCAAGCTTCATGGGCAATCTCCATCCATGCATGTGAAAATCTCATGCACAACTATAGTCATAACTGATAGCAATCTCAACCTCTAACACTTGTCTCCATTGAACTATACATGCACTGAGTTAACTGATGTATTCTTTAGTTGCTTTATGAGTTAATAATTATTTATTTCATTAATAATTAATTCACACAACTCATCACTAGTGTATTCTTTAGTTAGACTAAAATACAACTAGTTTAACCAAGTCAAACTCAACACAACTCCATCAACTCCACAATCAACTCCACCAAACTCAACCACATGAGTTCTAACTGAAGTCCTGCATGCAATAGCTCAACTGACCCACAAGGAAAGCGTATTTCCTTCTAACAGCTGCATGTGCCACATCTGTAGCTCAAATTGAAGTGCTCCAAGAGGATAAGATAATGTTTATAGTCAAAATATTATTATGAGCTAATAATATTCGACTGTTCTATTTTTAACCTGGCAGTCTATAAATAGAAACCGCCCATATCTCTAAAAATAGAAGTCCATATATTTTTACCAACATGACCAATCATCCACGAATAGAATCCTGCAACTCATAGACCATGATCCATATGTCTAAAAATAGACATAGTCTAAAAATAGACATAGTCTAAAAATAGACTTTGCGCCAAAAATAGCCTGCGAGCCCACTTAGTGAAGGCGACTTCTTTCCACTAAGCTCCATCATCTTGTTGCATTCTCAACACTCCCTCTCAACAAGATATGGACTATTAGCAACCCCTACCCTGCCTCGGTGGTATTCAAATTTGCTCCTGGTGAGCGCCTTCGTTAAGATATCAGCATCCTGATCCTCCGTTGGAATGTATGAAAGTAACATGATTCTCTGCTGCACACAATCTCTGATATGATGGTACCTAATGTCAATGTGCTTAGATCTATCATGAAATAATGGATTAGCCGAGAGTTTAATGCAACTCTGGTTATCACAGTAAATCACAGTAGGCTCCAAGTATGAACCGAACAACCCAACCAGGATCTTCCTCATCCATATAGCCTTGCATGCAGCCAAACTTGCTGCCATATACTTGGCCTCTGCTGAACTGAGTGCCATGGATCTCTGCTTCCTATTGTACGAAGAAACTGCTATCGACCCGATACTGAAGACCCCTCCAGATGTGCTCTTTCTATCCATTGGGCTCCCTGCCCAATCTGCATCCATGAAGCCACATAACTTCACCTCATCCTCCTGTCTATACCACAAACCATATCCTGATGTGCCTCTGAGATAGCGCAATACATGCTTTCCTACCTTCCAGAAGAGCTTGGTTGGCTTAACCATAACTTGTGAAAGCTGGTTAATAGCATAGAATATATTGGGTCGTGTATTGACTAGATACATAAGTGACCCCACGAACTATCGATAAACAGTGGCATCCACTACTTCTGCTGAAGTAGCATCCTCCTTCCTCAAACCTCTAGGAAGAGTATCAATAGGTTTGTAGCCATGCATGTTGAACTTCTTCAGTATCTCCCGAGCATACTTACCCTAAGAAACAAATAGTCCATCACTGCGCTGCCAAATTTCCAATCCCAGGAAATAATGAAGGAGGCCCAAGTCCTTCATCTCAAACTCCTTAGCAAGATCATCCTTGCATGAAAGTATCAACAGCTCATCACCTGTTAGAATCAAATCATCTACATAAAGTACAATGATAAGCAACTTACCCTCCACCACAATCTGGTATAGGTTAGGATTCGCCTCACTCTTGGAGAATCCAAGTCCGGTGAAATAATTGTCTATCCATGTGTACCAAGCACGTGGTGCTTGTTTCAACCCATACAATGCTCTCTTGAGCCTGCAGACATGCGACTCGTTGCTAAAGATCTCAAAACCTTCGGGCTGTTCTATGTACGCCTCCTCCTCAATGACTCCATTGAGGAAGGTAGTCTTCACATCCATCTGATGAATGTGCCATCCCATCTGCGCTGAGAGAGAAAGAATCGTCCGTATGGAAGAATACCTTGCGACATGTGCAAAGGTATCCTCATAATCGATCCCCTCTATCTGTGAAAACCCTCGTGCAAAAATTCTTTCCTTGTACTTCTCCACACTCTCGTTAGCTGCCTGCTTAACTTTGTAGATCCATCTCGAACCCACCACTGATTTCCCTTCTAGTCTTGGGACAATCTCCCATGCACTGTTTCTGACAATCAAATCATACTCGTCCACCATGGCATCTACCCATGCGGGATCCTCCACAGCTTCCTTGAAAGAGGATGGCTCAGTCACAACACATTTGCTCACAAGAGCCATGTATCCAGTGTACCGATCAGGTGACTGTCTCTGTCTACGTTGAGCTGTAGGTGGTCCTACAACCTTCTCTGCATCTTGAGCCAGTCGCTCAGCTTCTATCAAGCACTTTTGCCCTCTAATGGTTGGCATTGCATGAGTGGTCTCTTCCACTCCATGAACTTCGTCCTGTGGCTGATCCATGTCCTGAAGCTCATCCTTAGGAACTAATAGCTTCTCATCTGCATGCAAGTGTGGCTCTCTCTCTTGCGAACACTTCATGGCTTTCTCCTCCTGAAATTTTATATCCCGTCGCACAACAGTCTTGCCATTGTCTGGCAAATACACACGATAGTTGTGGGGCGTATCAGTGTACCCCACAAATATCCCAACCTCTGCGGTTGGCTCCAGCATCTTCCTAGCATCCTTTGTCACATGCATGTAAACATTAGCACCAAAAATCCTCAAATGAGAAAGATCAGGCTTCTTACTAGAATAAGCCTCCTCGTGTACTGATGCCATGTATCCTGTGAGGACAACGGTTCTGCACATATACTGCAGTATTGCATGCTTCCACCCACAAATGAAGGGGTAGCCCCTGATCATGCAACATCACCCATGCAGCACCCACGATCGTTCTGTTCTTTTGCTCAAAAACCTCGTTCTGCTGTGGGTTATATGGAGCTATGAGCTCTCTTCAAATCCCTTCTGCACTGCAAAAATCCTTGAACTCGCCATAGATGTATTCACCACCATTGTTGCTCCAAAGAGCCTTCACCTTCTTCCTTGACTCCTTCTCGACTAGTGCTTTGAACTCACAGAAATTTGAGTATGTCTCGCTCTTCTTCTGCATGAAGAAGATCCAACACTTTCGAGAGAAATCATCAACAAATATCACATAATATTTGTGCTTTGTTGTCAAAGCTACTGAGAAAGGTCCACACACGTCTGTGTGAATTCTCTCAAGGATCGTCGTGGTGCGACTATCCTTCTCGTGAAAGGTGGCTTTCACAAACTTTCCCAAAGTACACCCCTTGCACTGATTTGACTGTGCAAGAATTCCTTTAGGAAGCCCAGTAGTGATCTGATGCAGTATCTTCAAGGCTCCATGGTGAAGGTGACCCAATTTCCTATGCCACAGCTCGCCATCATCCCAACTCACCAATCCTTCTGCTTTGCATGCCATTGTTGTGCAGCCATCTACATGAAACTGATAAAGGTTCCTCACTCGAACCCCTATCTTCCGGGTTTCTCCAGTTGTCTTACTGCAAAGCAAAGCCTTTCCCTCATTGAAAACAACATCATATCCCTTGTCTTCTAACATCGCCATGGAGATAATATTCTTCTTCAATCCTAGAACATGCATCACTTCCTTCAATACAAAGGGTTTACCAGACTCCCTCTTAAAGGAAATGGTACCGATATCGGTTGCACTGTATCTACCATCATCGCCCATCTCGATGTGCACTCCAAGATCTTTCTCCTCCAGATTAGAAAACAAATCTTGATCTCTTGTCATGTGAAAAGATGCACCACTATCCAAGAACCATACTGATCCCATCACACTTGAAACCAAGCATGCGATCAATGAAAAATCAAGCTCAAACCGCGAGGCTAAGGCCTCTCCCACTGTAGATCCAGCAGCTTGCTTGTTTTTCTTCTTCTGCAGACAATTAGTGGCATAGTGTCCGTGTTGGTGACAGTGAAAGCACTTCACCTTGGACATGTCCTGTTTCTTACCTTTCGCACCGGAATGAGAAGCTTTCTTGTTCTTTCCCTTCTTTGCTTTGGCAGCCAAAGCGCAATTTTCTTCATTAGATCCCTTTGATGAAGATCCATCCCTGGTATTCCGCCTGATCTCCTCCTGCATAAGATCTGAGCAAAGTCTCTCCCATCCTGGAAATTTCTCCCAACCATTGACAGAGTCCTGATAGGAATGCCAACTCTTCGGAAGTCCAAGGAGAGCCAAGCTCACCAAGTCCTCTATTGAAAAGTGTGCAACAAGAAATTATTGTTGAGAATGAAACAAGATGACAGAGCTTAGTGGAAAGGAGTCACCTTCACTAAGTGGTCCCGCAGGCAAGTTTTGGCGCAAAGTCTATTTTTAGACATATGGATCATGGTCTATGAGTTGCAGGATGTTGTTTATGGATGATTGGTCATGTTGGGAAAAATAGATGGACTTCTATTTTTGGATCACAGCAGGAGTGATCAGAGTTTATTTTTAGACTACTAGTCAAAATAGAAAAGTTAAATATTATTGTCTCATAGTAATATTTAGACCATAAACTTTATCATATCCTCTTGGAGCACTTCAGTTTGAGCTACAGATGTGGCACACGCAGCTGTCAGAAGGAAATATGTTTTCTTGATGATTCAGTTGAGCTATTGCATGCAGGACATCAGTTAGAACTCATGTGGTTGAGTTCTATGGAGTTGGATGAGCAATTAAGGGAGTTGTGTTCAGTTTGACTTAGTTGAACTAGTTGTATTTAGTATAACTGGCCAATAGATTAAGTGATGAGTTGTGTGAATTAGTTATTAATTAATTCACTAATTATTAACTCATAATGAAACTGAAGAATACATCAGTTAACTCAGTGCATGTACAGTTCAGTGGAGACAGGTGTTAGAGGTTGAGATTGCTATCAGTTGCGACTATAGTTGTGCATGAGACTTTGCACAATCAAAGGATTGAGTATGCCCATGAGAATGCATATGACCAGTGATATATCCCGTGCTTATGTGATTTCCAGTGTGAGTGATTCTCCAAGGTAAATAGAACTTGGAACGAGTTTGGATTTTATTCATTCTCTTGCAGGATTGTGCAGTGCAGGCAGGCAAGCAGCGGAGGAGATTTGGAGATCAGATTTGAGCTATATTATGTGTAACAGGTGGAGATAGTGCTGGATACTTATGAGGAGTATTGTACTATGTAATATTACATGTTCTCAATCACTTGTATACAGATAGTGTGGGGTTTTCAGCTGTAAGCTTTCCCCGGGTTACATACTGTGTTAATGTGTGTATGCAATTGATGTTTCATTGTTTTTTATGCTGCTAAATTGATGATCAACGTAGAGGAGGTTATGTATTATGCATGTATTCCGAAATAGTGTATAATCGGGATAATCTCTGGGAATAAGTTTCATATTATTCAAAATTTCTACATGGTATTAGAGCTGGTTGATTTGTAAAAAAAGTTCTACAGGATATCAAAACGAGGATTGATCATCAGATCTATTATTCAGAAAGTGTTTACATTTTATTTCTGTAGGCAGAGTCTGTGATCGGGCTTTGGTAGCCTCTAGATTCATCCTTCTTTTAGAAGGTGAGATATCAGGTGAACACCCATACAGTCAATCTCTGTACGAGAAATACTTTGTTCTCACGAATTTTAGATCAGAAGCGGTTGAGTTTTTTGTGCTGGTGGAATTCGAATTTGCAGCAGTGTTTTCTTGGTGTCAAAGTTGAAATGTCTTTCAATGGATTGTGATTGGAGTATACCCTTGAGGGCAGCTCGAACTATATTGCATGGAAGGATAGGATGGAAGCAGCGTTAGATGATAATGGGTTGAAGGAGTTCATAGATGTGGATGTCCCAAAACCTATTGATGCTGCTGAAGTCGGGGATTGGCAAAACAAGACAGCAAAGTGTCGAAGGATCCTGTTGGAGGGCGTGAGGGATCACATTGTGTCTAGCCTTCATGGAAAGGCTTCTCCATATTTGATGTGTAAAACGTTGACATAATTATTCCAAAGAAAGAGCGACCAGAGGAAGTTGGTGCTCAAGGATAAACCCAGTAACATTAGGTGTGAGAATGGAGACAGTATGCCCCAATACCTCACGAGGTTCACCCAATGCCGGGATGAGCTGGGAAGTGTGGGGGTAACTGTTGAGGATGAGGATATGGTGAGTCTAGCACTCCTTGGCCTTCCTAAGAGTTGGCATAGCTACCAGGACTCGGTGAATGGAAGGGAGAAATTTCCAGGATGGGAGAGACTTTGGTCGAATCTTGTGCAAGAGGAGATTAGACGGCGCACCAGAGACAATTCTTCATCTATGCATGATGAGGATAGCTATGCCTTAGCAAGTAAGGTGAAGAAGGGGAAGGGGAAGGGGAAGGTTTCTCTTTCTTAATCTAGTTCTTCCAATGATGGGAAGAAGTTTGACAAGTCGAAGGTGCGATGCTTTCGTTGTCATGAGTTGGGCCATTATGCTACTAATTGCCCAAAGAAGAAGTCCAAGAAGGGATCCGAGGAAGGATCTGAAGGTGAGGCACTTGCTTCACAATTTGAATTGGATTTCACACTCTTCGAATGCATGGTTTCATCCATGATGGGAAGTGGTTGGTTTCTTGACAGTGGAGCTTCTTTCCACATGACCGGTGATAAAAGTTTGTTCAGTACTTTGGAGGAGAAAGATCTCCAGATACTCATAGGGATGGGTAATGATGAGAATTATAGTGTCTTAGGTGTAGGCACGGTTATTTTTTAGAGGGAGCATGGAGCTCGTCTTACCTTGACCGATGTCAAGTATGTACCAGGACGGAAGAGAAACTTGGTGTCGATCGCGATGCTGGAAGATAGAGTCTATGATGTAGTATTTTTTAAGGGAAAGGTTTTCCTTAGACACATCATCACTAGATAGGTGAAGCAGATTGGTTCACGGGTCAAGAACCTGTTTGCTTTTGAGGTTCAAGATGCATGCAAAGCCTTGAGTAGCAACGCAACTGATGGAGACTTGGTGGTTGAGAGCGAGCGCATATTACCTCTCAACATGTAGAGCTAGAAGAAGTCTCAGACGATTGTGGAGGAGCCACAATTGGTGCAACAACTTTAGGAGGTTGTGGAGAAGCCACAACAAGTGAAGCTGAGTGGAGATCGAGTAGAGACATCTACTCATGTAGAGACCTCCAGTAGGGGGAAACTTTGAGCTAGGTGGGCTGAGGGATCACATGCATCCATACCTCCAAGTAGGAGGTGGGGCGATATAGAGTGATCGTTCCAAGGAGGAGCGGCAGGATCCTTGAGGTACCCAACATCTTGGATGAGACCTTGCTATGGGAGCCCCGATGTGGAGTTGCAGGAACTGACTAATTGGGTAGAGACAGATGTGGATGGAGCGGCAGAGAGAGCAAAAGTGTAGGGAATCCCAGGAGAGTGCATAGCATGCAGGCTACAACAATGCGAGAGGCACAAGTGTTTTGCACAGTGCTAGGTGGCACAGAGAGGTGTGCAATGGTGTGAGATGCATGGAGATGTTTCAGTAGCACAGATGTCAGAGAGGGAGCACTTGTCAGCAGCAGGTAGAGCTTCAGCATCAGAGTCTGTTCCTAGCCGAACAGAGTGGTCAGTTGGGAGTGTTTTTGTTCCAAGAGTTGTTGGAGCAAGTGGACCAGGCAGATGTGTTGCATGCAGAACATTCCAGAGTTACAGGATCGGGTTTGAGAGGAATCCTTTCTTGTTGAGAGGGAGTGTTGAAAAGTGTGCAACAAGAAATGCTTTTTGAGAATGCAACAAGATGATGGAGCTTAATGGAAAGGAGTCACCTTCATTAAGTGGTACCGCAGGCAAGTTTTGGCAGAAAGTCTATTTTTATACATATGGATAATGGGGTATGAGTTACAGGATGTTGTTTATGGATTATTGGTCATGTTGGGAAAAATAGATGGACTTCTATTTTTGGATCACAGCAGGAGTGATCAGAGTCTATTTTTAGGCTGCTAGTCAAAAATAGAAAAGTAAAATATTATTGTCTCATAATAATATTTAGACTATAAAATTTATATTATCCTCTTGGAGCACTTCAGTTTGAGCTACAGATGTGGCACATGCAGCTGTCAAAAGGAAATACATTTTCTTTATGAGTCAGTTGAGTTATTGCATGCAGGGCATCAGTTAGAACTCATGTGGTTGAGTTCTGTGGAGTTGGATGAGCAGTTAATGGAGTTGTGTTCAGTCTGACTTAGTTGAACTAGTTTTATTTAGTCTAACTGGCCAATAGATTAAGTGATGAGTTGTGTGAATTAGTTATTAATTAATTCACTAATTATTAACTCATAAAGCAACTGAAGAATACATCAGTTAACTCAGTGCATGTACAGTTCAGTGGAGACAGGTGTTAGAGGTTGAGATTGCTATCAGTTGTGCCTATAGTTGTGCATGAGACTTTGCACAATCAAAGGATTGAGTATGCCCATGAGAATTCCATATGCCCAGTGATATAGCCTGTGCTCACATGATTTCCAGTGTGAGTGATTCTCCAAGGTAAATATAACTTGGAACGAGTTTGGATTTTATTCATTCTCTTGCAGGATTGTGCAGTGGAGGCAGGCAAGTAGTGGAGGAGATTTGGAGATCAGATCTGAGTTGTATTGTGTGTAACAGGTGGATATAGTGTTGGATACTTGTGAGGAGTATTGTACTATGTAATGTCACATGTTCTCAATCATTAATATACAGATAGTGTGGGGTTTTTAGCTATAAGATTTCCCCGGGTTACATACTGTGTTAATGTGCGCATGCGATTGATGCTTCATTGTTTTTGATGCTGCTAAATTGATGATCAACGTAGAGGAGGTTATGTATTATGGATGTATTCCGCAACAGTGTATAATTGGGATAATCTCTGGGAATAAGTTTCATATTATTCAAAATTTCTACATGGTGTCAAAGCTGGTTGATTTGTAGAAAAAGTTCTACAGGATATCAAAGCGAGGATTGATCATCAGATCTATTATTCAGAAAGTGTTTACATTTTATTTCTGCAGGCAGAGTCTGTGATAGGGCTAGGTAGCCTCTGGATTCATCCTTCTTTTGGAAGGTGAGATATCCTGTGAGTACCCATATAGTCAATCTCTGTACGAGAAATACTTTGTTCTCACGAATTTTAGATCAGAAGTGGTTGAGTTTTTTGAGCAGGTGGAATTCGAATTTGCAGTAGTGTTTTCTTGGTGTCAAAGTTGAAATTTCTTTCAACGGATTGCGATTAGAGTATGCCCTTGAGGAAAACTCAAGCTATATTGCATGGAAGGACAGGATGGAGGTGGTGTTAGATGATAATGGGTTGAAGGAGTTCATAGATGCGGATGTCCCAAAACCTATTGATGCTGCTCAAGTCGGGGATTGGCAAAAGAAGACAGCAAAGTGTCGAAGGATTCTGTTGGAGGGCGTGAGGGATCACATTGTGTCTAGCCTTCATGGAAAGGCTTCTCCATATTTGATGTGGAAAATGTTGACATAATTATTCCAAAGCAAGAGCGACCAGAGGAAGTTGGCACTCAAGGATAAACTCACAAACATTAGGTGTGAGAATGGAGACAGTATGCCCCAATATCTCACAAAGTTCACCCAATGGCAGGATGAGCTGGGAAGTGTGGGGGTAATTGCTAAGGATGAGGATATGGTGAGTCTAGCACTCCTTGGCCTTCCTAAGAGTTTGCATAGCTACCAGGACTCGGTGAATGGAAGGGAGAAATTGGCAAGATGGGAGAGACTTTGGTTGGATCTTGTGCAAGAGGAGATTAGACGACGCACCAGAGATAGTTCTTCATCTATGCATGATGAGGAGACCTATGCCTTAGCAAGTAAGGAGAAGAAGGGGAAGGTGAAGGTTTCTCTTTCTGAATCCAGTTCTTCCAATGATGGGAAGAAGGTTGACAAGTCGAAGGTGTGATGCTTTCGTTGTCATGAGTTGGGCCATTATGCTACTAATTGCCCAAAGAAGAAGTCCAAGAAGGGATCCGAGGAAGGATCTGAAGGTGAGGCACTTGCTTCACAATTTGAGTTTGATTTCACACTCTTCGCATGCATGGTTTCATCCATGAAGGGAAGTGGTTGGTTTCTTGACAGTGGAGCTTCTTTCCACATGACCGGTGACAAAAGTTTGTTCAGTACTTTGGAGGAGAAAGATCTCCAGATACTCATAGGGATGGGTAATGATGAGAAGTATAGTGTCTCAGGTGTAGGCACAATTATTTTTTAGAGGGATCATGGAGCTCGCCTTACCTTGACCGATGTTAAGTATGTACCAGGACTGAAGAGAAACTTGGTGTCAATTGTGATGCTGGAAGACAGAGGCTATGATGTAGTCTTCAATAAGGGAAATGTTTTCCTTAGACACATCATCACTAGACAGGTGAAGTAGATTGGTTCATGGGTCAAGAACCTGTATGCTCTTGAGGTTCAAGATGCACGCAAAGCCTTGAGCAGCAAGGCAACTGATGGAGACTTGGTGGTTGAGAGGGAGCGTATATTACCTCTCAACATGTAGAGCTAGAAGAAGTCTCAGACGATTGTGGAGGAGCCACAATTGGTGCAGTAGCTTCAGGAGGTTGTGGAGCAGCCACAACAAGTGAAGCTGAGTGGAGATCGAGTAGAGACATCTACTCATGTAGAGACCTCCAGTAGGGGGAAACTTCGAGCTAGGTGGACTGAGGGATCACATGAATCCATACCTCCAGGTAGGAGGTGGGGCGATATAGAGTGATCGTTCCAAGGAGGAGGGGCAGGATCCTTGAGGTACCCGACCTCTTGGATGAGACCTTGCTATGGGAGCCCCGATGTGGAGTAGCAGGAATTGACTGATTGGGTAGAGACAAATGTTTATGGGGTGGCAGAGAGAGCGATAGTTTAGGGAATCCCAGGACAGTGCATAGCATGCAGGCTACAGCGGTGTGAGAGGCACAAGTGTTTTGCACAATGCTAGGTGGCAAAGAGAGGTGTGAAATGGTGCGATATGCATGGAGATGTTGCAGTAGCACAGATGTCAGAGAGGGAGCACTTGTTAGCAACAGGTAGAGCTTCAGCATCAGAGTATGTTCCTAGCCCAACAAAGTGGTCAGTTGTGAGTGTTTTTGTTCCAAGTGTTGTTGGAGCAAGTGGACCGGGCAGATGTGTTGCATGCAGAATATTCCAGAGTTACAGGATCGAGTTTGAGAGGAAGCCTTTATTGTTGAGAGGGAGTGTTGAAAAGTGTGCAACAAGCAATGCTTGTTGAGAATGCAACAAGATGATGGAGCTTAATGGAAAGGAGTCACCTTCATTAAGTGGTACCGTAGGCAAGTTTTGGCACAAAGTCTATTTTTAGACTATGTCTATTTTTAGACATATGGATAATGGTCTATGAGTTGCAGGATGCTATTTATGGATGATTGGTCATGTTGGGAAAAATAGATGGAATTCTATTTTTGGATCATAGTAGGAGTGATCAGAGTCTATTTTTAGACTACTAGTCAAAAATAGAAAAGTCAAATATTATTGTCCCATAATAATATTTAGACTATAAACTTTATCTTATCCTCTTGGAGCACTTCAGTTTGAGCTACAGATGTGGCACATGCAGTTTTCAGAAGGAAATATGTTTTATTTATGAGCCATTTGAGCTATTTCATGTAGGAAATCAGTTAGAACTCATGTGGTTGAGTTCTGTGGAGTTGGATGAGCAGTTAATGGAGTTGTGTTCAGTTTGACTTAGTTGAACTAGTTGGCTTTAGTCTAACTGGCCAATAGACTAAGTGATGAGTTGTGTGAATTAGTTATTAATTAATTCACTAATTATTAACTCATAATGCAACTGAAGAATACATCAGTTAACTCAGTGCATGTATAGTTCAGTGGAGACAGGTGTTAGAGGTTGAGATTGCTAGCAGTTGTGACTATAGTTGTGCATGATACTTTGCACAATCAAAGGATTAAGTATGCCCATGAGAATTGCATATGCCCAGTGATATAGCCTATGCTCACGTGATTTCTAGTGTGAGTGATTCTCCAAGGTAAATAGAACTTGGAACGAGTTTGGATTTTATTCATTCTCTTGCAGGATTGTGCAGTGGAGGCAGGCAAGTAGTGGAGGAGATTTGGAGATCAGATCTAAGCTGTATTGTGTGTAACAGGGGGAGATAGTGCTGGATACTTATGAGGAGTATTGTACTATGTAATGTTACATGTTATCAATCATTAATATACAGATAGTGTGGGGTTTTTAGTTGTAAGCTTTCCCCGGGCTACATACTGTGTTAATGTGCGCATGTGATTGATGTTTCATTGTTTTTGATGCTGCTAAATTGATGATCAACGTAGAGGAGGTTATGTATTATGCATGTATTCCACAATATTGTATAATCAGGATAATCTCTGGGAATAAGTTTCATGTTATTCAAAATTTCTACATGGTATCAGAGCTGGTTGATTTGTAGAAAAAGTTCTACAGGATATCAAAGCGAGGATTGATCATCAGATCTATTATTCAGAAAGTGTTTACGTTTCTGTGATAGGGCTAGGTAGCCTCTGGATTCATCCTTCTTTTGGAAGGTGAGATATCTGGTGAATACCCATGCAGTCAATCTTTGTACGAGAAATACTTTGTTCTCACGAATTTTAGATTAGAAGCGGTTGAGCTTTTTGAGCTGGTGGAATTCGAATTTGCAGCAGTGTTTTCTTGGGGTCGAAGTTGAAATGTGTTTCAACGGATTGTGATTGGAGTATGCCCTTGAGGGCAGCTCGAACTATATTTCATGGAAGGAAAGGGTGGAGGCAGTGTTAGATGATAATGGGTTGAAGGAGTTCGTAGATGCAGATGTCCCAAAACCTATTGATGTTGTTCAAGTCGGGGATTGGCAAAGGAAGACAGCAAAGTGTCGAAGGATTCTATTGCAGGGCATGAGGGATCACATTGTGTCTAGCCTTCATGGAAAGGCTTGTCCATATTTGATGAGGAAAACGTTGACAAAATTATTCCAAAGCAAGAGCGACCAGAGGAATTTGGTGCTCAAGGATAAACTCAGAAACATTAGGTGTGAGAATGGAGACAGTATGCCCCAATATCTCACGAAGTTCACCCAATGCCAGGATGAGCTGGGAAGTGTGGGGGTAACTGTTGAGGATGAGGATATGGTGAGTCTAGCACTCCTTGGCCTTCCTAAGAGTTGGCATAGCTACCAGGACTCGGTGAATGGAAGGGAGAAATTGCTAGGATGGGAGAGACTTTGGTCGGATCTTGTGCAAGAGGAGATTAGATGGCGCATTAGAGACAGTTCTTCATCTATGCATGATGAGGAGAACTATGCCTTAGCAAGTAAGGTGAAAAGGGGAAGGGGAAGGTTTCTCTTTCTGAATCCACTTCTTCCAATGATGGGAAGAAGTTTGACAAGTCGAAGGTGCGATGCTTTCGTTGTCATGAGTTGGGCCATTATGCTACTAATTGCCCAAAGAAGAAGTCCAAGAAGGGATCCGAGGAAGGATCTGAAGGTGAGGTACATGCTTCACAATTTGAGTTGGATTTCACACTCTTCAAATGCATGGTTTCATCCATGATGGGAAGTGGTTGGTTTCTTGACAGTCGAGCTTCTTTCCACATGACCGGTGACAAAAGTTTGTTCAGTACTTTGGAGGAGACAGATCTCCATATACTCATAGGGATGGGTAATGATGAGAAGTATAGTGTCTAAGGTGTAGGCACGATTATTTTTTAGAGGGAGCATAGAGCTCGCCTTACCTTGACTGATGTCAAGTATGTACCATGACTGAAGAGAAACTTGGTGTCAATCGCGATGCTGGAAGACAAAGGCTATGATGTAGTCTTCAGTAAGGGAAAGGTTTTCCTTAGACACATCATCACTAGATAGGTGAAGCAGATTGGTTCACGGGTCAAGAACCTGTATGCTCTTGAGGTTCAAGATGCATGCAAAGCCTTGAGTAGCAAGGAAACTGATGGAGACTTGGTGGTTGAGAGGGAGTGTATATTACCTCTCAACATGTAGAGCTAGAAGAAGTCTCAGACGATTGTGGAGGAGCCAGAATTGGTGCAGGAGCTTCAGGAGGTTGTGGAGCAGCCACAACAAGTGAAGCTGAGTGGAGATCAAGTAGAGACATCTACTCATGTAGAGACCTCCAGTAGGAGGAAACATCGAGCCAGGTGGGCTGAGGGATCACATGCATCCATACCTCCAGGTAGTAGGTGGGTTGATATAGAGTGATTGTTCCAAGGAGGAGGGGCAGGATCCTTGAGGTACCCAACCTCTTGGATGAGACCTTGCTACAGGAGCCCCGATGTGGAGTAGCAGGAACTGACTGATTGGGTAGAGACAGATGTGGATGGAGCGGCAGAGAGAGCAACTATGTAGGGAATTCCAGGATAGTGCATAACATGCAGGCTGCAACAATGCAAGAGGGACAAGTGTTTTGCACAGTGCTAGGTGGCACAGAGAGATGTGAAATGGTGCAAGATGCATGGAGATGTTGCAGTAGCATAGATGCTAGAGAGGGAGCACTTGTCAGCAACAGGTAGAGCTTCATCATCAGAGTATGTTCCTAGCTCAACAGAGTGGCCAGTTGGGAGTGTTTTTGTTCCAAGTGTTGTTGGAGCAAGTGGACCAGGCAGATGTGCTGCATGCAGAACATTCCAGAGTTACAGGATCGAGTTTGAGAGGAAGCCTTTCTTGTTGAGAGGGAGTGTTGAAAAGTGTGCAACAAGAAATGCTTGTTGAGGATGCAAAAAGATGATGGAGCTTAATGGAAAGGAGTCACCTTCATTAAGTGGTACCGCAGGAAAGTTTTCGCGCAAAGTCTATTTTTAGACTATGTCTATTTTTAGAAATATGGATCATGGTCTATGAGTTGTAGGATGTTGTTTATGGATGATTGGTCACGTTGGGAAAAATAGATGGACTTCTATTTTTGGATCACAGCAGGAGTGATCAGAGTCTATTTTTAGACTACTAGTCAAAAATAAAAAATCAAATATTATTGTCTCATAATAATATTTAGACTATAAACTTTATCTTATCCTCTTGGAGCACTTCAGTTTGAGCTACAGATGTTGCACATGCAGCTGTCAGAAGGAAATACGTTTTCTTTATGAGTCAGTTGAGCTATTACATGCAGGACATCAGTTAGAACTCATGTGGTTGAGATCCGTGGAGTTGGATGAGAAGTTAATGGAGTTGTGTTCAATTTGACTTAATTGAACTAGTTGTATTTAGTCTAACTGGCCAATAGACTAAGTGATGAGTTGTGTGAATTAGTTATTAATTAATTCACTAATTGTTAACTCATAATGCAACTGAAGAATACATCAGTTAACTCAGTGCATGTACAGTTCAGTGGAGACAGGTGTTAGAGGTTGAGATTGATATCAGTTGTGACTATAGTTGTGCATGAGACTTTGCACAATCAAAGGATTGAGTATGCCCATGAGAATTGCATATGCCCAGTGATATAGACTGTGGTCACGTGATTTCCACTGTGAGTGATTCTCCAAGGTAAATAGAACTTGGAACGAGTTTGGATTTTATTCATTCTCTTGCAGGATTGTGCAGTGGAGGCAGGCAAGCAACGAAGGAGATTTGGAGATCAGATCTGAACTGTATTGTGTGTAACAGGTGGAGATAGTGCTAGATACTTGTGAGGTGTATTGTACTATGTAATGTTACATGTTATCAATCATTAATATACAGATAGTGTGGGGTTTTCAGCTATAAGCTTTCCCCGGGTTACATACTATGTCAATGTGCACATGTGATTGATGTTTCATTGTTTTTGATGTTGCTAAATTGATGATCAACGTAGAGGAGGTTATGTATTATGCATGTATTCTACAATAGTGTATAATCAGGATGATATATGTGAATAAGTTTCATATTATTCAAAATTTCTACATCCTCATCATCGATAGTCACCCCCACAGTTCCCAGCTCATCCCTCCATTGAGTGAACTTCGTGAGATACTTGGGCATACTATCTCCCTTCTCGCATTGAATGTTTCTGAGTTTATCCTTGAGCGCCAGCTTCCTTTGATCACTCTTGCTTTGTAATAGATCTGTCAACACTTTCCACATCAAGTATGGAGAAGCCTTTCCATGCAGGCTGGACACAATGTGATCCTTCACACCCTCCAATAGAATCCTTCGACACTTTGCTGTCTTCTTTTGCCAAGCATCAACTTGCGCAGTATCAGTAGGCTTTGGGACCTTAGCCTCTATGAAATCCTTCAGTCCATTATCTTCTAACACCGTCTCCATCCTGTCCTTCCATGCAATATAGTTCGAGCTACCCTCAAGAGCATACTCCAATCACAATCCGTTGAAAGACATTGCCACGTTGATACCAAGAAAACACTGCTGCAAATTTGAATTCCACCAGCTCAAAACTCAACTGCCTCTGATCTAAAATTTGTGAGAACAAAGTATTTCTCATACAGAGATTGATTGTATGGGCTTTTACCGAATATTTGACCTTCCAAAGGAAGGATGAATCCATAGGCTACCTGGCCCAATTACAGACTCTGCCTGAAGAAATAGAATGTAAACACTTTCTAAATAGTAGATCTAATGATCAACTGATCTGATACCATGTATAAATTTTGAATAATTAAACACTTATTGACAGAGATTATCCTGATTATGCACTATTATGGAATACATGCACAATACATAACCTCCTCTACATTGATCATCAATTTAGCAGCATTAAAAACAATGAAACATTAATCGCGTGCACACATTAACACAGTATGTAACTTGGGGAAAGCATACAGCTGAAAACCCCACAATATTTTTATATTATAATGATAGAGAACATGTAACAATACATAGTACAATACTCCTCGCAAGTACTCAGTACTATCTCCACCTGTTACACACAAACTAGCTCAGATCTAATGCCTCAAATCTCCTCCACTGTTTGCCTGCCTCCACTGTGCAATCCTGCAAGAGAATCAATCACTATGTGAATTCGAATTCCTTTGGTTATACTATGCAGGCCTCATGGGAAATCTCCATCCATGCATGTGAAAATCTCATGCACAACTATAGTCACAATTGATAGCAATCTCAACCTCTAACACTTGTCTCCACTGAACTGTACATGCACTGAGTTAACTGATGTATTCTTTAGTTGCTTTATGAGTTAATAATTAGTGAATTAATTAATAATTAACTCACACAACTCATCACTAGTGTATTCTTTAGTTAGACTAAAATACAACTAGTTTAACCAAGTCAAACTGAACACAACTCCGTCAACTCCTCAATCAACTCCACCAAACTCAACCACATGAGTTCTAACTGAAGTCTTGCATGCAATAGCTCAACTGACCCACAAGGAAAGTGTATTTCCTTCTGACAGCTGCATGTTCCACATCTGTAGCTCAAGCTGAAGTGCACCAAGAGGATAATATAATGTTTATAGTCCAAATATTATTGTGAGCTAATAATATTCGACTTTTCTATTTTTAGCCTGATAGTCTAAAAATAGAAACCGCCCATATGTCTAAAAATAGAAGTCCATCTATTTTTACCAACATGACCAATCATCCACAAATAGCATCCTGCAACTCATAGACCATGATCCATATGTCTAAAAATAAACATAGTCTAAAAATAGACTTTGCGCCAAAAATAGCCTGTGGGCCCACTTAGTGAAGGCAACTTCTTTCCACTAAGCTCCATCATCTTGTTGCATTCTCAACAACCAATAGAGTTAAACCTAGAATGCATGGAAAATTCCATAATGGATAAAATCATGGACACACAAACCAAGAACACTTGCCAACAGAGGATGCAGCTATATAGATTTTTCAAAGTAGGCTAACTCCTTCACCAGGGAAAGTGGTTCACTAGGGCCCAAGTGCCACAAAAATTTCCTCACCTCATGGATTCTCTACACATAATGGGGACCATTTCCTTCTAATGAGGGTTAACTAATCCAGGTGGATATTGGTGGCCACCCACTTATTCCACTTAGAGCTCTAGATGGTTTCATTTGTTTCGTTGTTTATTTTAGCATTTACTATTTTTAGCAGTTTTTCAAGTCCTGAAATTCCATAGTAGTTTTGACCCCGTAAACGATGTTTTTGTGAGATCCATGGTAGGCCAATAGACATAGGTAGCGGCCTACCACAAATCATGTAATACTCGAAGAGATATTTCCAACAAGGTATTGTATGTGCCAAATAGAGATAATATGACCAAGTTATGTCCCTGGGAAGTTGGTTGCCCAACGAACCCCAATGGGGCCCACAAACTCTTGGCATTCCATCTCTTGGGGTTACAGTTTTGGTTGTTTATGGTTTTCCCTTGTTTTTAAAAAATAAGTAGGACCTTCAACCTCATTGTAACATAGTTTAGAGGCATGTAGCCACCACATCTCTTCTCAAAGATAAGCTACCAACACCTGAGATAGTCTTATTTCCATTATGTTTGTAAGCATATTTCAGTATTTCATACAAATTAAATGAAGTGTTATTTCTACTAAATATTTATATTTATGATTATATTTGTAATTTTTTGTGTTCCTGTTTAAGTTCAGACCATCTAGGGTGGTACCAAACCCATGACAATGTCATCAACATATCAAGAGTCACTCTTCTAAAGTCATTAGTCGTTGCAGGCCATATTCATCACTTAAGCCACAAATGATTCCTCTCAACTAGTAAGCAGTCACTTAACCTTCTTGCTAAGCACTGTATTCCAATACCTCGTTCAACCCCTTCCTTGTTGGTGATTCGGACTAGATGTTGAACCAGGAATCACTCCAACCTACTCAGTGTCTGATCAAGGTCCATGATCTCGCTCCACCTTCTGATTTGTGATCAGGGTGTAGATGCTGAAGGACCTCACTTCACCATACCTAGTGTGTAATCAGGGTCCAGGCCCTCACTCCACCATTTTTGGTGTGTGATCAGGGTCCTCATCTAAGAGACACTCACTCAACACTATTCATTACGCCCTTTGGGTCTCTTGGATCCATTCTCCCCTTCACGAGAATGCCCGTCCATGATGAAGATAAATCATCACTCCCTTTCAATCAGAGGGTTGATCTCCATGAGCCCCAACTTGTCTCTGAAGTACACAAACTTGTCCCTTGGAAATGCCTTTGTCATAACATCAGCTATCTACTCATCAGTAGAGATGCACTCGAGCTTTATTTCTCTCCTCTGCACTATGTCATGGATGTAGTGATACTTGATATAAATATTCTTTGACTTGTTATGGAACACGAGATTCTCTGAAAGCTTCACACAACCTTGATTATCACAGTGTATCACCATCAGCTCTAACTTTTGGCCACAAAATCCTACAAACAACTTCTGAAGCCATACTACTTCGCTACATGCCTCATTGACTATGATGTACTCTATTTCAATAGTGCTAACTTCAATCGACCTCTACGTAATGCTCATCCATGATATCATAGCAGATCCCAAAATGAAACATAATCTCAAGGTAATTTTCCCTTCTTGATCACTTCTTTCCCAATTAGCATCCATATATCCCTACAGTTGTACATCCTTTTTTGCAACATACTTCGATCCATAGTTCATTGCACCACACAAATATCTAAAGATGTGCTTTGTTGCATTCTAATACTTGTGCCTGGGTTCTACCTGAAACTAGCTCAAGGTGTTCGCAACAAAGAAAATTTCTGGACTAGTGTTAACTAAATACATTAACATACCAATCAACTACTAATACATAGATGAATGTACTAATATGGAATAAAAGCCTCTTAACTTCTTCAAGTTAATCACCATAGGAGTCACCATGGATTTGCAATCCATCATACCAAAAACTATGAAGAATCTCTATTACATACTTTCCTTGATCGAGGAAGACTTCACCAGGTTTCTGTCATACTTCTAATCCATAGTAATAGTGCATCAACCCAAGATCCATATCGAACTCAGAAGCAAAATACTTCTTACACTGAATGATACGAGGCTCGGTACCTATCAAAAACAAGTCATAAACATACAATAATAAGATCGCAGGTGCATTATTCACAACCTTAAGGTTAAGGTTTAGATCAACTTCACTTTTGGTAAATCCTAGTCTTATCAGATAATTGTTGATATGAGAATACCAAGCTCTTGGAGCTTACTTGAGTCCATACAATCCCTTCATCAATATGCAAACATGAGACTCCTTTCCACGTAACTCAAATCGTTGGGGTTGCTCTATGTACACCTCTTCCTCACTTAATTTATTGAGGAAAGTAGTCTTCACATCCATTCGGTGTAGTTCCCATCCCATGGAAGAAATAAGTAAAATTATGGATCTAATGGAGGTGTATTTGGTGACTAGAGAAAACATCTCACCATAGTCTTATCCCTCTTTCTGGGAGAATCTCCTGGCCATGAACCATGCCTTGTATTTTTCAATACTACCATCTACAACATGATTTAACTTGTATATCCACTTAGAAGTCACCACTAACTTCCCTTTAGGCCTTGGCATGCTTTTCCAAACATCATTCTTCATGATTGATTGATACTCTTCATTCATTTCTCCCTTCCACAACTACTTCTTCATATGTGGAAGGTTCTTCATCAATGAGTCTTGTCATGAGAGCTACATAGCTAGGGAACCTCTTAAGTTTCTTCACTTCTCTATATGTTCCATCAGGAGCTACATGTCCTTCCAATGTGGATCTAAGCCATGCAGGTGTCTTCTTGATCTCTAGAACTATAACTAGCTTTGCTAGGTATTGAGGCTCTTCTAGGCTTCTAATACATTTTGTACAAATTGAGTGTCCTCCCTTGTGGCTTCCTATTTTACTTCTTCCAAGGAATCTATAAAGACTTCCTTAAAATTTCAATTCCACTTTCTCGTCAAAGGTGACATCTCGACTGACCTCAATTTGACATTTCTATAGAATGTATATTCTATAGGCTTTTGAAGATTCATTGTATCCAACAAATATTCCTTTCTTTCCTGAAGGCTCAACCTTATTTTCCTTCTTCTTAAGAACATGAATATATACATGACAACTAAATATTCTCATGTAGCCTACATCTGGCTTCCTTTTGGAAAACGCTTCTTCAGGAGTCATACCTCCCAAAAATCTATAAGGACGTCTATATTGAATGTATATAATTTTCTATGATTTTTCCCCAATAAGAACAATGAAAATTCCAAATCATGCATCATGGAAATGACATATTCTTCAATGGATCTGTTCTTTTTTTATGCTGCGCCTTTTGATGGGCCTCTATATTAGAGATAAATTAAGGTCCATGCCTCTAAATTAAGCATAAATTAAGGCTCATCTAACCATCCTTCATCATATTAAACCTCTCTTTTTGCATTATATAATGTATTTTTAACTTTAATATATTCATTAGGAAGGTTTATGAATAATTGCATATTTATGCCTAATATTATTTATTTTTATGGAATATTATGAGAATATTGGCCAGATTATGAATATTTGGAGGAGGAGATAATTTAGGGACTTGCTCCCTACTACAGCAGGATCACTATTAAATAATAAATAAATAAGATATTATGGAATTATAGCACAGATTGTGGAACTCCAATGATTGAGAAAACCTATGAATGTATTCCCTACCATTTAATGCAGATTCCTAGTATTGGGAACCAGATCCACTAATTAAGGAATTTTAGTGTGGAAAGCTTCCTCCTTTCATGGTGAATGATTCCTAATCATTTTTTATAAGTACCAAGTTGAATTTTCCTCTAGGGGGAGTTTTTCAATTTGTGTTCTTGTGGAGAGAACTCATATTTCTGCAGCTCCGTTGTATTTTCTTGTAGGGATGTAATTGTATTGATGAAAATAATGAAGATTGGTGTCATGTTCAGCTTATAAATCTTGTTCCCCTCCATAGGTCTCTGATTTTCATTGGGCTTGGCCATCCCAGGAGCCTTAGAGCCCTTTTGTATCATTTTCTTTCCTTGTTTTCACTTCTTATTCACATGCATCTCTTTTGTTTTATTTGTTTCTACTTCTGCCTTAGTATTAATGATTTCTTGTTGTAGGATTGAGTTAAATAGTTAATGTGAGTTCTTTTTCAGGATCAAAAGCATCATTTCATCAGTGGAAAATATTTGGAAGTTCATAGTAATCATTGAGCTACTTGGACTAGCTTTCTTATTCCCAAATCTATATTTCTGGAATTGCTTTGTGGCAAAGAAAAATAAATTTCTGCTATTTTTTATAGCATGATAACTAGCTTCAATTGAGTTGGTTCCACTTGCATTAAATCAAAAAAACATTCTATTTCATAACAAAAATGACTCCATTTAATTTCCACTTGATTAGGTTAGGCATTTTATAGATTTACTAGCAACCTAGTTCTCGAATTTTTAGATTTTCGACTAGTAATTTTCTGTTATTTTTTAGGATGGGTTAACACAAGTCTTTTTGAGTGATTCCACTTGCAATAGGGACCTAAGACATCCTAGTTAATAAAAAAAATTGTGCCATCCAATTTGGATTTGATTTTCTTCACCATTCGATGAATTATAATTTCGTATAGTAAATCTGTAACATCTTGTAGTAAATCAGGGGATCCTGTAGGAGAACTAGGGGATCCTGTAGGAAGACTAGGACATCCTGTAGGATAACTTGTAGCGGCTTGTTTTGAGCATGAATTGAGAAAATCATCATTGAAGTTGGGATTAGGCCTCTACTTGACCTCCATGCCGTCAAGACGATTTTAACCCTTTTCCTCCACACATGTCTCCCCTATCAAAGGTCAATGAAAGATTAGAATTTGCATTTATAAAGAAAAAATATTAAAAAATGAGTTCTTTTATGTTTACACATGCACGCAGTAGTTAGTACTCTCTAGATTAGGTTTCCTTCTTAGATTAGTTAAAACATCACATATTATAGATAGGGTTAAGTTAGGTTTATTTTACATTTAGTTCATGATCTTTATGCAATTAGAATATTTTTCTTTCCTTGTACTTTATTTCTTACAATAGGTTAGGGTTCTCATTCCAGTTCATTTTGTGCAATTAGTTTAGTGTTTGATTTCAGTACATGCACTTCATTACATCATGATAGCAAAGGAAGGACACAATGTATGCTACACATATAGTGCCGATAACTCTTAAGTTTATACGAACCCCGAGTTGATAATTAAAGTTAGTAGCCTTGGGAATTGAAGCACTCTTGTTGCAATAATGAGGCTCATCACCATTATGTTGTGTATTATAGGGAGAAATTAGCTCCCTCTTATTCCCAACCTTCTTGCAGAAATAAATAAGCTCCTTTGATTTGTATTCTCCTCCATTATCAGATTTCAATATCTTGATATTTTTACTTGTGAAGTTTTCCAGTTCATCATTGAATTCCTAAAACTTGTTGAATACCTATTTTTGATTTCAAGAGATATATTCATGTCTTCCAAGAAAAGTCATCAATGAATGTCATGTATGATGAGCTCGGGTATTACATAAAAAATGTTGCAACTCCCAGGGTCACCAACTTTACTTATCAACCCGGGGTTCGTGCACACTTAGAGGTGACTGTGTTATATACACAAGTAGAAGTGAAGGTATTTCCTATTGTCACTTCTCATCTAGCAAGAGACCCCAGGGGTTCCAAGACAGACATCTATAAGGTCATAAGGAGCTTGATTTTGATGGAAGGAGAGCAAACCTAGTCTAGGGGAGAGCTAGTCTACTGTAGAAATGAAGAAAACAACATGCAAACCTAAATCACCATATCCTAATTAATCACGAAAACAACTAGACTAAGCAGAATTGCTAAGCAACACTAATCTAATGATAACTATCTAAGTTTCAGGGGTAAAGCAGCAAAACTAGACTAAGGGGGTCAGAAATGGAACGAGGTTGAGTCTGTGTATAAGCGGAAGAAATGGTCAGAGGTAAAAATGGTGAAAAGAGGACGTAATGAACAACAATGTATACAGATCATTGGATCAGGTGGGTGAAGGGTAAATGAATGGTTGAGATCAGACAGTAGGAGGGTACGTAGTCAAATGGGCAGACATGGGGGACTAATAGGATGAATGGTTGGGATTATATCACGGAGGTGATTGACAGACGAACGATGGAGATCAGCCAAGCCAGTTGGCAATCGGGTGAAGCGACAATCAAGAGACAGAACAATGATGGAGATTGGAGTGTGAAAAGAAACATGTGGAAACGACGAGCGAGTTTGGAGGGCGGTAAGATATATCTCACATACCCTCAAAACCATAAGTTGTATTTTGAAAATTCATGCGATTAGCCTCCCCATCTGACACATAACACGGGGAAACCACACATCTCACGTGCCCTCAAGCGGATAATGATTGGATAGAAATCCACGCAATATGGTGTGAAGGCTATCAAATCTAGTAAAGCAGATCTACAGTGGAGATCTGACCGAGCAGGTTGGTGAGCGGTTGTGATAACCGTCGGAGCTGACAAGGAAGATCGATGGTGGGGATTTAAAGGGCAAAAAAGTCAAATGCGAAGAGTGGATTTGAGCAGTGATTGGACAATTTGGCTAGTGAAAGGCGTTTTACCGGTAAAACTGTTTAAACATGAATTATCAGCTCCTGCACAAGCATTTCGGGCCAAAGGCGAATGACAACATCAGTGAGGCCTTAGGCAGAGGGTGAAGGGACAGATGACCAGGAAATGAGTGAATGATCATGAATCGAACCAAGGAATGATATGATGAACCACATGATTGCATCAAATGACAAACCCTATGAAAACCAAAACCTGTGTTTTTGGGGTTGCTGTAGGGTTTCCTCCTCACATCATGGCCCCAGAGGGAGGAGGTGAGGCCGAGACAACTGTCAGCATCCTGATCGATCTTTTCTTTGCTAACCTACTCATTAAATAAAAGCATAACTGGAACAAACTGAAACACAACTACTCTGTTCTACCTTGCTCTAATGGACTACAACTATTCAAGCAAATGAACAAGAAACAAGAAACTACTTAAGTCAATGAGTAGGAAACCAAAAGTCTATGCTGAACCAATATAATGAAAATGCATCTATTTAACCAAATGAATAATCAAACCATGCATCTATGATAGTGCTGTAACGGAAATGAACTGCTGAAGTGAATGAACAAAAATCATGAATCTATACTTCTATTGTAATGAGAATGCATTTGATTAAGCAAATGAACAGAAAGCAGGAAGCTATGCTAACATACAATACAAGAAAGAGGAGCTTTGGTTGCTAGGTTCAGGCCCTAACCCAAGAGCTTCAACCCTCTGAGTTAAGTCAGTGCTGGCTCAAATAAAAACTCATCTTCATTACCAAAGAACATTGTATTACATCAAACTGTTACAAGTCAAAAGATATGAATACTTGCTAACTGGCTGACTGAATTTTGGTTAACTGCCTAAAAAAAACTATGGTCGTAAGCCTCTCTATTTATACATCTGAAATCTCAATGAATTCCCTCAAAATTAGGGTGGTACAACTCCCAACTTAATGGTAAATTGTCCTTTCACTTTCACTAGCTCGGTTTCCTTCTAGTAGGGAGGCTACTTGTACTTCCACTTTCTTGGTTGTCTTTTAGTACTTCATTTGGTTGTGTGTAATTTTAGCTGATGGAGGGATATTCGAATGGATGGGTAGTAAATGGGGAGGATTTACCTCCTATAATTCCTCTCCCTTGTCTCATCCGGGTTTTTACCAAGGTCTTTTACCATGGTTCCTTTCTTTTACCTTTTATCATTTCATTTCCTTTTCTTTGATCCTTTATTCCTACATTACCTTTGCTTTTATCTTTTATTCATGCATTACATGCACATTAAACCACAAAGAAAAATATCCAACTCTAACTCATATCATAAGAAAAATATAATCAAAAGTATGCAATAGTTTGTGAGAATAGTTGATTTGACTAAGCTAGGAGGTGAATTAAGGCCAATTAAGGCCCTTATGATTACTCATTGATGAGACTAATCATCACCCCCCCATTGAAAGTGTTTCTCATCCTCTAAGAAAATTAGTAGCTCTGGTCCTCTTTGACATCTCATGCTTCTATTGTGGTATTTTCTTCTTGTTTATAGTAGTCTTCTTTCCTTTCTCCTTCTCCCCGTAGATATTCTTTGATCTTCAAGCTATGTGGCAGTGTGTTATTTGTTTTGGAAGGCATGTATATTATCATTTCTTTAGTAGCCTAAACAGATCCTCATAGTGTGTACTCTCTTGCCCTTGGACAACAAGATATTTAAGTGTTAGTTGAGGATTAGTTGCAATTAGATGCTGATTAGGGCCATGGGGTTTGATTGTTCACTTGCTTCTATATCCTTGAGGCCACTTAGCTCTTTTGTTCCTTTCTACTCTTTCTTTTTTTTTGTTTCAATTCCTTCTTTCTCTTATGTTTCAACATCATGTTTCTTTGTGTTCTCCTTCATCATGTCCCTCTGTATTAGTTTCTTTTGTATCCATCTCCTCCCCATCTAGCACTGTATCTTATTTTTCTTGTTTTGTATCCTCCTTACTGATAGAAGGACTAACATCATAGATGAAGGTTTTGAAGTCATCCTCTGTTGGTAAGTCATTGATGACTATCCATGTTATAGGGATCCTGAGGTTTTGGAGGGCATAGACTTTTTGGAGGAAACTGGCCACCTTTTTACTCACAAACAAACTACCTCTTAACCTTTACAACTTTTGATCAAATGATGCAGATGAGTGAGTGAGTAGGATACTTACCTGTGCCGTTAATGCCACAGTGCAAGTGTCAAAGATTAGAGGTGTTGTTGTCAGTCATTTTTATTTCTCCTCTGCTATGTGCTCATGGTTTCTTTACTGTAGATCAGATACTGCTACTGCTACTGTATGGTCATCTTTCTGCCTCTTTTGTTGTATATTGTACAGATGGAGTAGGAGTGTGTGTGAAGGTAGGGATGATGGTAATGGATAAGGTGATGTTGCATAAAACATAATATTCTCCTGAATTGAAGTAGTGAAGTGAAAAAAAACAATGGAATTTATGGAGAGATGCATGGTAAGGAGTGGGGGAGATGAACATATGTGAGCCAGGACCCCCTTTGGATCTTCTCCTTAATCCTTTATTGTATTTCTCATCCTCCTGCAAACAACAATTATGCTTTTTTCTTTTTCTTTTATTATTATATTTTTTGAAAAACACCTAGGCTACCTCGGAGAGGTTTTCACCCTAGGTATCTGCCCTAGGCACCTGAAGGAAGTTCTTCACCCAGGGATCTTCTTTTTCTTTCCATTTTTCTCATCCTTGGGCCACCTCATGGAGGTTTTCAACCCAAATATGGGACTTAGGTGCCTCATGGAGGTTTTCAGCTAAATCCTTATTCTATTTTTTCTTTTTCAGTGACCTGATGAGGAAGGAGCTGAAACTTGCTCCACCAACATCACTATCTTATTGATGTTATCGGTTGTAGAGCTGTAACAAGGGTCTCTTTCACCTCTAGTTATGCTACATTAATAAGTCAATCCGGGAACGATTTGTTATTGCAAAGAGTAGCTCAATCCGAGGCTATTCGTCAGAGTAATGCTTCGTAGTACAGTGTCTAGAAAATACAAGAGTAAATGGATGCTAAACTATAACTAATTTGCTTTTAAAAGAAAGGAATCACACCAGGCAATTTATCAGTCAAGGGTGCGGAAGCAATAACCCATCCCTCTAGAAACTGATGGAAGGAAAATAGAGTATGGACCAAAGATCTGGGAGCTAAGCAGTGACTTGCTGACTCACTACAGCTTTAGACCTCCTCTCACACCAAAACAGTAAATGCAAGGAAATGGAACAGAAGAAAGTAAAATGGAACAGCAAACGGAAAATGGAACAGCAGTAAATGGAACGGCAATAAATGGAACAACAACTCAATAAACTAGATCTCGCGAGTTAGAACTGAACTCTCATTCCGCAATCAAATAACAATCGTCAAAAGAAATTCCAATGAACCTTACTTTATGAGGCGATATTCACAAATGAATTATGGAACAACATTTATCATATATACACAACACACTTATTATAGCAATCTGATGTTTCCAGAGAATATGACTCTGCTTCCGGATAGAATAATATTACTTTCGGGTTCCCACGAATAAGAGTTCAAATGAATCCAATAGCAATATTTAATATGAAAGCTCTGTAACAGAAACAGTTGGCTTAAATAGTGAACATGCAATCAACTCTGAAGAGATTCATTTACACGATACAGAGTTACTTACATAAATCTCCCGAATAAAACCATTCATGAATTAGTTGTAACAGAGCATGGAACAGCATATGATAAACACGTCAGATTACCAAACTATATAAACCATCCACACAGAAACCAAATTATAATGATACAAAAGCAAGTGTCCTTCGGAGCCGGGCCCTTAGCTTCCAAGGATACACTGCCTTAGATTACTCCAGACGCAGAGATGAAATAAAGCACCAGGTCTTTAGTATTAATGCATCAACAAAAGTACAGCAAAAACAAGTCTTAACGAGACTCGATGATCAAAGTTCAAACTGAGACTTAAATTTACATATATGAAAAAAGGTCTCTCGAGCTTAACACTGCTGCCCCTTTTTATAAGAGAAATGGCGGAGGTTTTTAGGTAGCAAAAATAAGCAAGACAGCGATCCCTTAGGATCAAAGATCCTGAGGGATTCGCCAAACCATTACTCCTTGATTTTCCTTTCCCTGCTTCGCCGAATCGATAATTCTTCTTTCTTTCCCGGGTCATTCTGCTTCGATCCGCTTGATCTCGTTCGCATCCGGTTCCCTCCCAAAGGGACATCAGTTACTCTTCCTTTGTCTTTTCCTCTTAAACAGTAATCCTTCGTTTCCACCCTTTTCTGCATGAAAAGATAACAATTATCAGTGATTACGTTTTCATACTAATTCTCACATATTCTACTAAAAATGCTTTATCTCTTTAAGTTCATTATGCAGAAAGGGTTACAATTGCTACCGAAAAGTCACTAAACTGTTTGTCAAAAACATACCTTTCCAGAGCTCCACACACCCCCCTGCTTACCCTGTTTCATGCCCTCATGAAAACATTATAGAGTATATGCAAAGCAGTAAGAGAGTAGGCCGGAGAGGGAATCTCGTGTGGAGACCTACAACCGTGATGAGCAACCAGATCATCAAAAAACTAATTTGTTTGATCTTCAGGCATTTCATACAAGGCCTGGTATCCGGGTGCAGGGTGCCAAATGATTGGACTACGAAATCGATACCCTAACCAGGATGGCCCTGCTTGCAAAATACGCTCACCATAAAGGTTCAAACGGCTGGCTGCCAGCTCAAAATTTTTATATCTGAATGGTTCCCTGAGCTGGATGTTTGGGTTCGAAATCTGATATCGAAATTTTACAGCATCGGTAGCAAGGTCTTTAATAGTCAGAAAATATTCCAAATTTTGTCTGATTAAATCCTCATGCATGGGTCCTAATGTCTCCATAACACCCAGGGTTCTCATAAGGTTCCTATGTGCTCTCCATAACCGTACTGGTCTCTAGGCTCGGCTCTCACCCACAAGTCTAGGCTATTTTCCTGTCTCTGGAAAGTGGTATAAGCCCTGAGCCATTTTAGCTGATTAACCCCGAAGGAAACAAAGGCTTGCAATTGTATGTCCCCAACGAAAGGGCCAGGATTTAAATCAGTTTCCTGGTCTAGCACGAGGTTATGCAAGTAAAATTCACATAATAATCTTTGGACGTTAATTCCATAATGCTTGCAACAATCTATGAAATCATTAAGGGTATTGATTTGTATAGGGGCACCTGCCCTGACAACTTTTATCTTTAATCGTAAATATCGTTCAAGCAAAAATAAAGCATAGTTTTTAGCAGGGGCCCTACAGGCTAGAATGTCATTATACAAGGAACACACAGTGTCCATCTGCCTAACAACAATATCTAATCGAAGAGTTACCTTTGCAACCTTTTCTTGCTCTTTTTGCCAGCCTTCGAAGGCTTGGCTCTCGGACTGACTAATATTCCGAAGTTGCTGCTGCAACTCTTCATATCTCTCCCGGGGGACTGTTTGTTCCTTCAATCTTTCAGTTTCCTGTTGAGCTTCCTTCATCATTTGATGCAAGGTTCTTGTTTTTGGATCCTTTTTCCATAAGGCCGTAGAGGCCGGGAGTTTTACCTGAACCTTTTTGTTATGCTGCTTAGAATTCAGAACCCGGATCACCCCTGAGGGCGGTGCCTCTGTTTGGATCTCCTTATTCTCCTTTTCTTTCTTGACATGAACAAAAGGTTGTTGTGGCTCCTCTGCTAATGGAATGGCAGTCTGTTCTTCAGTAGCAATTGGAATAGCAGTTTGTCCCTCAGTGGCCATTGGAACAACAGTTTGTTCCTCAGCGTCATTTGGAACAGCTGCAGGTCTTCTAATCGGGTTTCGACCAACAGTGCGAGTGTAGGTCCCTCGACTTCTTGTTCGACGGGATTCTGCTGTAGCGGTCCTCTTCCTCTTCTGTGTGGTCCTTTGTATCCTCAGACTAGCTTTCAGAATGCGAATTTTATGTCGGAGTCGGGCTATAGTACTCAATAGCCTCTCATGTTTAGTCTTCAATTTCCTGATTTCCCTTGTCTCGACAGAGGGTTTGGGCCTGACCCTTAAATCTGCCCCTATGTCCAGCATTTCTTCTGGTGCTTCAGGAACAGATTGTTCCCGGCTGGTATCCCTTATTTCTTCCTCATGAACGGGTGGATTTTCTTCTCCTTGGTTCTCTGCATGTGAATTCTCGGGTATCTCTTCCTTTGGCGGTCCATCGGGAGGACCTGCTAGGCTAGAGGGTTGGCCATATTCCCCCAAACTGGCCAGAATTGCGGCCAATTCTTCTTCGCCCATAGGGTCTCGTAGCGGGCTGCTTTCTGGCTGTATTACTTCCTCCTCCCGATTGTCTTGTTTAGTGACTGCCTTGGAGTGTTCAGCTTCAGAGTGCATTTCTCCTTCCTTTCCTCCTTCTCCAGCTTGTTCAGCCTCGTCCCCAGATTGTCCAGCATTTTCATCAGAAGGTATTTCTTCGGGTTCTAGAGGTTCGTTTGTAATCTCAATTGGTTGGCTGGTGTTCCGAATCTTTTCCAGCCTCCCTCGTATTCGAGCTAGCCGAATTGATTTCCTTGGTTTTTCTGGCTGTTCAGGTGTACAGGCAACAAGTTTTTCTGCTATCACTTCTCTGTGTTTTTCTGGTCGCTCCGGTGTATCTGAAGAATTCTGTCGTTTCGGAGCGACACGTTTTCCAGCTGCCACTTCTCTGCATTTCTCTGATTTTTCTGGCGTGCTGGAGGAAGTTTTAGTTTTTGGGGGTGGTGCAACCAATCCCCCCTCAATCACTGCAATGAGCTCCTCCCAGCTGCTCTGCTGTTGAGTGAGACTATGGCTCACTATCAATTGAATAATTCCATGGTGGCTAACAACTGCGTCTACGTGCTGGGCCATTTTCAGGCTTCGGGCTACATCATGCAATAGCGAATTTAAAAGTGCAGGCATATTTACAGAACATTTTTCTTTTAAAACAGCTAAGAGTTTAAGATGGCGAGGTCTTACCACGTCCTTCCTTCCTTCGCAAGTAATGTAGCTCTATACTACCTTTGCTAGTTCGGTCCAGGGTTCTCCTAACGTAGCTGGCAGAACTCCCTTCCCTTTCACTGTCAAGCTTTGGCCTTCATCCTGAAAAATATCTATAATCTTCTGCAGTCTTTCTTTCTTCAGTGTCCATACAGCTCCGGTGGCTGGTAGGCCTAAAACTTCCGCAATTACATCGTCAGTGACCAGTATCCATCTTTCTCTTACTGTGGAGTAGTCTTCCTGCAGGTTTTGCAGAAATTCCAACGCCACTGTCTCGTTTGGTTCTTGTAGGCGGTTGAAATAATTCAGCCATCCAGCATTTTCCAGGATCTCCCGAGGAGCAGCAGAGGCTGTCAATTCCTGGGGCTCGCTTCAGACTGCCTTACCTCCCATGGTTCTACTAAGAATTTTTAATGGAACAGCAACTGTCTGAGCTGTTTTGGGATGCAGAGAAGGTGATCGTCGCGAAAAAATAGAGCATGCAGCAAAAATGGATTGCGGATGGCAGCTTTGCGTAAAATAGAACTATCATACCGTTAAACCATGCCATTCCTTCGTACACTATCTACCCCGAATGGTGTGGTGACACGTACCCCATGGAGTAATGAGATCACCTTCCCCCCCCACGATGTGATAGGCTGCCCCAGCCGTCAAATAGAGGAGCAGCAGCCATCGTGTTACCAGTCATAAAGAACAACATATAAAATTACGCCATGTTTTGGATAGACAACTAAATACCGAAATCGAGGCAAAAAGGTGGATCACGTTTTACATAAGAGCTTTCATAATATGATGCGAGGCCGGGGGATGGGACGTCTATCACTCGTACGAAGTCCCGAGGGGTCATTGTCAGTTCCTTTGCCATGATTGGTAGTAATGAGTATTCATGCGATATGTTAATCGGGGAATAAAATATGAATTATTCATAGAATAGAAGAAATAAATAGGTATTAATATTATCCCTGTTGGTGTAACCATTTATGACTTCGATACCATTAACAGAGCTCTGCTGCCAACAGGTGTCCATAACCTTGGCAGAGTTGTTTATTTCGCCCCCGGAACCATGATCCTGTATGTGTATAAAAATATCTAGTCAAAATACAGGTCATTATGCTGGCTTGGTAACCAGGTAGCCATAATGCCATTCACCAGGAAGGCGCGAAACGTGGGCAGGCCGGCTCATGATGAGACCCCCTGTTCCAAGGTATGCTTAGTTAGTGTACCTTTGGACCATATCCCTAGTATGGTGGCCATGCTGGGAATGCCACTTCGCTTCCAACCTGATGATCATGGTAGGCTGGCTCTTGATGAGACCCCCTATCCTGCATTTGACAATAAATCACATTCGTCATCATTTTTCTTTTTCTTTTTTTCCTTTTGTTTTTTTCAGTACTTTTTCTTATATATTTACACATAAGGGTGGTTCAGCACTCCTTAAGAGTGGGAATGGCAGAAGAATTCTTATCCTCCCAACAGGAAAATATAAATCCTCTGTTCTTATTCTTATGTAATAATCAATTTTTTTTTTTAAGGAAATCGCCATGATAAAGATAACCAACCAGGGCAATGGGAATAAGTCAATGACAACGGGGATGAGAAGTAAGTATGTCCCCCCTCTTGTCCTCTTATCAATACTAGGCTCTATAAAGATAGCGATTTTATGATATCCTGACTTCGGCATGTTGTAATTGATGTTCATTGCATAAGTGTATAGCTGTATCTTAAAGACTGGAGAGACAATGGGTGAAAAAGCATCCTCAATTATGAATCATCACTGAGACAAAGATATGACTATGGTGTTCCTTTTGAAAGAGAAGGATCCATGCAAGCAAATAGTTGGGATACCGTTCTCCTAAGATCATGAGTGCTGTCTAAAAAAATTGTCAACTGCTGTTCCTTTTGGAAAGGAACAGCAAAAACTCGCAAATGCTGTCCCTTTTTGAAAAGGAACAGCAAAAACTCACCACTGCTGTTCCTTTGAAAAGGAACAGCAAAACTCAAAACGTTGTTCCTTTAAAAAGGAACAGCAAAACTCAAAACGTTGTTCCTTTAAAAAGGAACAGAAAAACTCAAAACAACAAACCCAAAATGTTGTTCCTTTTGAAAAGGAACAGCGAAAACACGAACTGCTGTTCCTTTTGAAAAAGGAACAGCAAAAACACGAACTGCTGTTCCTTTTGAAAAAGGAACAACAAAAACACGAACTGCTGTTCCTTTTGAAAAAGGAACAGCAAAAACACGAAGTGTTGTTCCTTTTGAAAAAGGAACAGCAAAAACACGAAGTGCTGTTCCTTTTGAAAAAGGAACAGCAAAAACACAACAATGCCAAAAACACGAAAACAAGCAACTGTTGTTCCTTTTGAAAAAGGAACGACAAGACTTCGCAACTGCTGTTCCTTTTGAAAAGGAACAGAAAAAATCCAAAAATGTTGTTCCTTCTGAAAAGGAACAGCAAAAATTCACACCTGCTGTTCTTTTTGGAAAAAAGGAACAACAAAGACACAAAAACAAACCACTGCTGTTCCTTCTGGAAAAGGAACAGCAAAAACTCAAAAATGTTGTTCCGTTTGAAAAAAAAGGAACAGCAAAAACACACTGACTGTAAAGAGCAATCTTAAGAAAGAGAGATCAAAGAAATATTAAAAAACGTATATACAAGAACTTATGTACAAGTCAAAAGAATGAGTTCCTTACTGAATTGTAGGTGAGGAAGATTTTACTTCCTCTCCTAAAATTTTCATGTCAGTATCTTGACGTAGCTGATCACAGAAGGATTCCCGAGTGAGTGGCCTGTGATAGAGATGAACTCGATGTCCATTTACCTTGAATGCATATCCAGAACCATCGATTGTAATGAGAGTAAGGGTCCCATTATCATGTACTTTCTGGATTTCATATGGCCCCAGCCATCGAGTCTGCAGTTTCCCCAGGAAATCCTGAAACCAAGAGTCATATAACAGAGCCCAGTCCCCTTCATGAAAGACTTTGTTCTTGATAAGTGCATCATGACATTTAGCTCGCTGCTGTTGAATAAGTGCTGTATTCTGTAATGCAGAGAGCCTTATTTCGTCCAATTCATTAATCTGCTGTAGTCGATTGATTTGTGCCTCACTTAAATCTAGGCCAACTTCCTGTGCAGTTCGTAGGGTTTGGATTTCGAATTCTATGGGGAAAATAGGTTGTTTCCCAAACACTAATTGATAGGGTGAATAACCAGTGGTACTTCTCCAGGTGGTTCTGTAGGCCCAGAGTGCTTCAGGTAGTCGGGCGGCCCAATCACGCCTGTGTGAAGCAATGGTTTTTGTTAAAATTGATTCTATTACCTTATTGCTGCTTTCTACTTGCCCATTCGCCTATGGGTGATATGGGGTAGTAATTTTGTGCTGGACGTGATAGTTGTTAAGTGTTGCAGCTAATTTGTTTTCGGAAAATTGAGGTCCTCCATCTGTAATTATTTCTCTTGGAAGGCCATATCGTACAAACAAATGAAATAGAAACTGAACTACCGAATCTTCTATAGCTCTAGGTAACGCTTCCGCTTCAACCCATTTAGTAACATATTCTGTGGCTACCAAGATATATGTTCTCTGATTTGATGATGGGTTCATGGGTCCAACGAAGTCAAGAGCCCACCGTTCAAATGGTTCAATAACCAATTGTGGCCTCAGAGGCATCTCGTCGGCTTGACCAAGTCGTCCTGCTCGCTGGCAGCTGTCACAGGCTTGAACGAATTTCTTCGCGTCCTTAAAAATTGTAGGCCAGTAGTATCCTGTCTGTAGTACCTTATGTGCTGTTCTTTTTTTTGCAAAGTGTCCCCCACATGGTCCGTCATGACAGGCTTTTAATATTTCAAAAATTTCATCTTCTCGAATACATCTCCTGATTTGCATGTCTACCCCTGTGTGGAACAAATAGCCCCCAATCCATGAAAATCGAGTGCTCTTCTGAACAATCTGCTTACGTTCATTAGGGGTTAAGTTCTTTGGTAGTTTACCTGCTGCAAGGTAATTAGCAACATCAGCATACCAGGGTGTTTGAGCAGCAATAGCAAACAGGTGTGTTGGAGAGGCAAATCCCCTCTACGGATAGAGGCGATCCCTACTAGCCCAGAGTGGGTCTAGCAACAATCAGTCAATGCTACTATGCAAGTTCCTAATTGCAATTAAAAGGTAGGCAAAGAACACCTACTTGGATTCCAGCGCTGTTGTTTGATGAAGAGATGCCACCTTCGCTCCTTCACTCTGGCTGGTCACGATCCTCCGCGATCTCCGCAAATAGATACCTGCACACACGAAGAGGAAACAAACACAAGCGTGAAATCTAATAAAAGCAACCATACATCAGTCAGAAAGGATGTAATTCACATTTAACCATTGCAGAGACAAATGAGAATGGAACAATAATAGTAGTCATCTATTATTAATCAAACAGAGAAGAGTACAACCAAGTGTTCTGACGTCGATATCCTTCTCAGGAGGGGTTAGTCAGCAAGTCTCTTAAGCATTCACCTTTGGAAATGATTCTCCCAAGACAAGAAACTCTCTCTCTCACACAAGCAACACAACACAACCTTCCCTAAGCTATCAAACACTTCCACACTTATCACACCAACTACCTATAGTAGCAGCAATCTGAGCACTATGAGCTCCACACAATCCAAGCTATTCCAAAACTAGCTGCTCATGGTAATGGTAGAGGTTTATATAGGAGAAGGAGTCTCCTTGAATGGTGGGAGGATGAACTTATCTTCAAGGGAAGTAGTTGCAAAGGGTCAAACAGACATGCCATAGAAGGGAGGCGATACTCACAAGGCCAACAACCAAGTCTGGAGTTATCTGGAAGGCTGGCTGTTGGAACAAATTTGCCCAAACTGGATCAGCGCGGGTGCATAACTGGTCTGGCGCGCTGACGTCGCAAAGCCATAACGGAAAAGGCCATGTCAGCGCGGGTCAATACAAACAGAGGCTGCGCTGGTCATGAAATTCGATCAGCGTGATAAAGTCGTGTGCTTCCGCGCTGGCAGCGCACGCGGTCTGTTATGAAGCGCCAGTCATCACGGGTATTTTAGAAACAGACGCGTTGATGAGGAAAACTTTGGAAAAGTGGGTTTTTGGCCAGTTCAGAAGGCATGAACTTGATTATTGTGAATTCCTGACACAGTAGGGTGACTGACAGGGAGACAGTGAAAATTACTGTGTAACAGATGCCCCCTAAAGCGTGAAGACCGAGAGAGTGGGAGGGGTGAAATGCTTTACAAAACTTGCTGAACCGAAACACCACCAGGAAGGACCGAATATCTCTGATAATCAAGTACATGCAGTTAGGCATGGGCGCAGCCATCCAAAAGACGTGCGAAAGGTCGGTGGAATGGACGCAGCCACCCAGCTAAAGAGACCTGAATAATGATAAGGTATGGTCGCAGCCATCCATGAAGACTCAGGTATGGGCGCAACCATCCATCAATGAGTCATGTAAAGATCATCCACAAAATCACAACCTGGACCATAACAGACAGAGATCCAGGGTCTTGCGCTCCCTCCCGATCCGAACAAAGTACAAGTCCAAGCATGTGAATACATGAGCTGAAGTCGAACATGCGTGGACATCGTCTGATTACCGGTCAATGATGAGAACTGTTAACAGACGCGAGAGGTACCACCAATAATGACAGTGGTTCTCAAGGTACTATAGGTACAATCTGTGGCGTGTGAATCAATGAGCTGGTGTCGAACACCCGCAGAATCATCCGATCAGAGGCCAATGATGAAAACCTCGCGTCGAACACAAAGAACCTGCCATTGAGGTATGCAGGCTCTAAGGCACCTGAAGGGAGTCTCTAAGTCACCTTCCTGGATGATGAGCTGAAGTCGACAGGAAGTGACCTTGATCGAAGGTGGGCCATAATGTTTCCCACATCATCGACACGAGGTAGAGGTAAAAATGATTTGTGTGAGATAGCAGATGAGGTTGTATTATTGCAGAGGTCAACTTCTCTTGAACACATCGGCGGCACGACAGTGGATTTGGCAGTATTTGACATCAAAGGAGCAGAGGGTATGATGACGAGGCAATGAGAAAATGAGAGGTCAAATAGGATAACCCGTACCCACGGAGGTCAGTTGTGAAAATGAGAATTCCCACCCGACACAAATGCAGACCAGTGCCACGTTCAAGAGCGACATACTGCCGACACGACAATTAAGTTCCATTTTCCCCACCATTTCTGGCAGGTACCCTGGTTATTTTTGGATGACAAGCTTGACGGGGATAGCATATGCTTGAAAAGTGTCATTTCGATGATGCCCGATGTCATCTAGTGTTTAACGAGCCTGATAAAGGAAAAACTCGGCGTCTTTTCTTGTTTAGAGAGTCTGAAAAGACAGCGGAAAAGGAAACTCCAGGGGGGTCCTTTTTCGTAAAGTTGTGTCTCTCGAGCCCGAAAAAGTATAAAACAATGCTCGAAAGAACTGCCCGACCATTACGATCGAGGAGTACTTTTCGTAAATAGTGCCTTCGACCCGAAAAAGTAAAAAAGCGGTCGGAAACACGTCGTTTTAGAGCCAATAACGAGTGCGAAACGACAAACACCCGGCAATTTTTTAAGTTACACGGTCGAAAAAAGAGCTTAAAATGACTGCCTTTCATTCCCTTTAACGAGCCGAAAGGAAGCTCGGCAATCTTTTCTTGATTTATGTCGGAAAAGAGCTCAAAGACGACATTTTTGGGACCAAGTATACGAAAGACTGCTTACGACCACGCCGGGTACCTAAACCTGCACAAGAACACCACCCGCATAAATCTGTTCGACATGTGTAAAAACATATTAAAACATGCATAAAGGCATAATACAGTGGCATTAGTGCTAAATCCATGGTGAAAATACGACAAAAACCCACATTGACAAGAAATTATAGCAAATTATGAGTTTTTTACCATAAATAGGGGGGTAAAAGTCATTTTTTACCATTGTTACCATTTTGGATCGTGAAGAACGTTGAGGAGCTGAAAAGTTGACGGAGCGATTTCCAGCCCGTGCGGACACCATTCATCCGGCAGCTTCTTCCAGGTAGGTTCTCCTCTCCCTGCGTTTCATTTTGAGCATTTTTTTGAGCAATTCCATGGTGGAATGTGGCCCTATGGCGGATTTTTTTGAGCGTTGGTGCGCTCTCGGTCAGCGCGGGTTTCCCGCGCGGGACCGCGCTGATCGACTTATTTTTACACGTACCACCTCTTGGGTCAGCGTGGAAAAACCCAAGGAAAAAACAAAGGGGTGCCATTTTCAGCGCGACTATTTTAAAAACAGTCGCGCTGGCGCGGAAAAATTTGATTTTTAATAAAATGAACGTTCAAACTTCCACAATTAGCACTCTAATGTTTTTTCATGGTCTTGCAGGGAAAAATGTCTTTTGTGTGGCAAGAGAGATCCCATGATGACGAGGATATAGCGGCTTATGCACTTCCCGAATGCCGAAATGCAATGCGGGCATGCGGTTTCCTGAAATTCTTCCTGACTCCGCGCCTGAGGGCGCAACCTGACTTACTGGAGTTCCTAATCAGAGCTTGGAACCCCGTAGATGGGAAATTCAGAATCTGTGGTGAGGATGTCGAGTTTGACTCCACGGACATTTACTTTTTGACCGGATTGTCACGCCGGGGTCAGATGCCCATCCCGGAGGGGCAGCGGCCCAGCGGTGAGACACTGGACCAGCTGATGGCTCGAGTATGCCCAGGAGCCACGAAAACACGGAGCAGGAAGGTTGGTATCCCGACAGTGCGAGACATGCCTCTTCACACTATACTCTTCCTAGTGACATGAGCAGCGGGTTCTTTGGCCAATCATGAGGCCTCGAAGAACCAACTACTGCTAGCTTTGGATTGCCTACAGCCCACTATTTTCAACTGGGCGACAGCTGTGACTAATAGCATGAAGAAGCAACTAAACAACTGCCGTCATGGAGAGACGAAGCAGTTTGCATATGGGTCGCTTCTTCTTCCGCTCATGCTGGAGCGGGTGCCAGCTTTACAATTACAGACGATGGCTGTGGATCCACCTAGAGGTCCCCGGGAGACGAGGGCCAGCCGATGGGCCCGTGTCATGCCACGTGGAGGTGGAGGCCGCCCAGTATCTTGGGGAGTGTATTTCAGAGAGTGGCTGGACCGTCAGGTTGTCATTGTGGAGGACTGGCCATATGCTGGCATGGACTTCCGCAACGATCCTGACATGCCACTGCCTGCAGGAGAGCATTGGGACGACGGAGGTATGATACTTGATCTCTTTTCAATATTTTTTAATATTTTTTGATTTTTCATGTACATGTCTTAATAAATGTCACTGTATGCAGATGTGGGACCCGTGAGACCCATTGGCCTAGCCCCAATGGCACGGAGAGAGGGGCAAGGAGCTGGAGCCCTGGCCTTAGTTCCTCCAGGA
Organism: Pinus tabuliformis; assembly: GCA_031772625.1. NCBI lineage: Eukaryota > Viridiplantae > Streptophyta > Pinopsida > Pinales > Pinaceae > Pinus > Pinus tabuliformis. Next base: position 1,031,788,949 of record CM062819.1, read on the forward strand.
GTGGATACGTCGGAGACTGTGGCTCGCAACCTTGAGGGTTTGCTGGAGGGAGTGCCAGATTACCAGGGGGTCGAGGAGGTCCCTATAGAGCATCAGATCCACACAGTGGGGGTGGCACCCAGGATGCACCGCCTTTTGAGGCGGGTGGCACGAGCAGCTGTATGCTACAGAGAGCATAACCCAGCACAGTAGTCGCCTAGGTTTACTTCCACTGATGTTTTGAGAGACATATGTCTCGGATGTATCGAGGACCATGACTCTATTTTTGACATATACACTTATTTTTGAGCGCCTTAGTGCGCCACACGATATATATATATATATATATATATATATATATATATATATATATAGATATAGATATATATATATATATATATACATACCGATTTTTGGATGGATCTTGTTACATATGATGATGTTTTGCTTATGCTATGCAAATGTTCAGTACAAATGTAATCTTATGTATGAATTGCACAACACATGACCCATGTATTTTAATGTTTTAAATGCAAGCTTAAAAGCACACACGACACGCATGCAAACTATGCTTGGGAAATATCTTATTTACATATGCTTTACTCTATGGTCTTATTATGCTTTCTATGTTTTCTTGTATGATGTTTATCTATTTCGCAAATGTCTGTCTAACACACGATTTGCTAATGCATCAGTCAACGTGTTTAATCGTCTCGGAATATGTTGATATGTGATATAGTCAAAATTCCTTTCTAACAATATGACACGTAGATACAACCTTAGGATACGTTGGTCTGACGGAATATCGCCTGTTGAGTTGATGAACGACAAACTGGGAGTCTAGGTTTACCATCATTGCACGAATGCCGAGATCAACTGCTTCGGCTAGTAGCTCAATTACGACACTGTATTCGGCAACATTATTAGTGGTACGACCGAGGCAGACTCCTTGAAGATCTAGCAACTCTTCGTGAGGATCATAGATTGCCCACGCCGCAGAGGACAAATTGCAAGTACTACGGCAGGCGCCATCAGCGAAACCAACATAAGGTGCACTAGACATCTGCACAAGAAGGAGAAAACACAATAAGAGGCAAACACACCTTCACACCAAAGCAAAACATGAAATCATGCACACAAAACACACTAAACACGTGTATGTACAAACTGAGTGCACGAAGTCATGCATAATATTTCTTCAAATAAAGCCCGTTGCGGGGCTTGTCAAGAGGATTTCCTTCGTAATCAATCAACTCATATGCGCCCTTTTGTAAAACTCTCTTCACGATATAGGGACCTAGCCACATGGATTCGAGTTTTCCTACCCCCAGCTTATCTTTAGCTTGATCATAGAGCAGTACTAGATCTCTCTCAACGAAGGAACGAGGATGAATATTATGGTCAAAGTGAGCCTTGACTCTCTTCTTTTGCGCTTCGATAGCCAGAGAAGCTAAACGACGAGTCTCGTCCAACCGCTCTAGGTAAAGAAGCCGTTCCTCCACCGGAGTGGTGTTGGGAAGCAACTCGACAGCTAATTTCAACGAAGGAATCTCACACTCAACGGGAAGGGTGGCCTCCAGTCCATAAACCAACTGAAACGGAGTGAAACCGGTGGCGTCCTTCACCGAAGTTCGGTAGGCCCACAAGGCTGGGAACAGCATCAGATGCCAATTAGACTTGTGTGTATTGATGGTGCGTTGAAGCATAGTGATCAAAACTTTGTTCACGGCCTCGACTTGACCGTTGGATTGTGGATAGTATGGTGTCGAACTATCTTGACGCAAGCCTAGTTGGGTCGTTAGTTCCGTCATCATGTGATTACGGAAATGCTTTCCGTGATCCGTGACAATAGCCTGAGGGACTCCGAAACGAGTAATGACATGATTAAATAAAAACTGCACCGCTGTGTAACCGTCTTCGTTCAATGTAGGCATCGCTTCGGCCCACTTGGTGAAATAATCCACGGCAACGATGATATACCCATGCCCCCCAGCCGAACGAGGGTTACAGGACGTATAATCTATGCCCCATTTGGCAAATGGACCTATGGTGACAACAGGGTGCAGTGGTGCAGGAAGAGCACGCATTTTCTGGTGGTATACTTGGCATTCATGGCATGCACGAATGGCAAGAATGCAATCTTTGAAGATAGAAGGCCAGAAGTAACCAGCACGGAGAATTTTCTGGGCGGTAGCATATCTGGACATGTGACCACCACAAGCACCAGAGTGGCAGTCATTCAACACCCGCTCAGCCTCCTCAAGAGTCAAGCATCGGCGGAGAACAGAATCAACGCCGAGGCGGTACAGGGTATCACCCAAAATGCGATAAGGTTGAGATTGGTGATGAATTCGCCGTCGAGCATCTTTTGATACATTTGGACGGAAGGAAGACGTCTGCAAATATACGATAATGTCCCCGTACCACGAGTCGAGGGTGCTGATGAGAAACAATGTTTCATCCGGGATATGCTCCTCCGGACGAGATGGTGCAGAATGAGATGGTAAGGAATAGAGCAGTTCAGCAAAGACCAGAGATTTCTTAGACTTGGCCGCAGTGAATTCCAAGTCGAACTCTTGGAGGATTAAAATCCACTTCGAGTATTTGCCCCCCAGCAGTTGACACGACAAAATGTAGGCCATGGGGTTGCAGTCAGAGATCACGGTCATTGTGCACAACAGGATATAATGCCGAAATCGTTGGACGGCGTAGACAGCTGCTAATGCCAACTTCTCGACATATGCGTAGTGAGTTTCCGTATCCAGAAGGTTGCGACTAAGATAATAGATAACGTGCTCGGCGCCGGCATCATCATCCTGCACTAGAACCATGCCGATGGTGGTGTCAGCGGCAGCTAGATAGAGAGTGTAATCACGGTGGTAGTTCGGAGGTCTTAAGAGCGGAGCTGAGACAAGAAGGTCTTTAAGACGCGCGAAAGACTCTTGGGCGATAGCATCCCAACGAAAGGGTGTGTCTCACTTTAATAACTGTGTGAAACCCTTAACCACCTCGGCATAATTCGGAATGAATCGTCTGAGAAAATTAGCTTTACCCTGCAAGCTCTGCAATTGCTGCAAAGAGGCAGCGAGAGGAAGATTCAAAATGGCCTCGACTTTGAGGGGATCCAGACGGATGCCTTCCCGGGAGACGATGAACCAGAGTAGTCGGCCAGATTCTACGCAGAAGACACACTTATGCGGATTGAGTCGAATACGGTAGTGTCGATAGGGGAGAAAAATTTCGCGTAGATGAGGTGGATGGTCCTGACGCTTAGTTGAATGAGCTGGGAGGTCATCCAGGTAAGGCTGTACGATGTGTCGAATATCATGAAAAGCATATGACATCGCACGCTGGAAGGTGGCACCGGAATTTTTGAGACCGAAAGGGAGCTTCTTATAAGCGAAGGTGCCCCAAGGACAAATGAAAGCTGTCTTATGCTGGTCTGCAGGGGCTATGTTGATCTGGTTATAGCCAGAGAAGCCGTCCATAAATGAATAAATCTCACTTCCTGCGCAGTCATCAATAAGCTGATCAATGAAAGGCGTAGGAAAGTTATCTTTTGGACAGGCACGATTGATATCGCGGTAGTCAACACAGACCCGGATAGTGCCCTGTTTTTTATTTACAGGGACTATATTGGACACCCACTCCGTGAGGGGAATGGCATAGATGAAACCAGCTCGAAGAAGCTTTTCAACTTCGGCCTTGATGGCTGCAGCCTTTCAAGGGTGCACTGGACGTAAGCGCTGACGAACAGGCTTAGCATCTGGATAAGTAGGTATTTCGTGCACCACAATACTAGGGTCGATGCCGGACATTTCCTCGTAAGACCATGCGAAGACATCACGGAATTCATGAAATAAAGCAGTATAGAGTTGAACTTCCTCAGGAGTGCATGTGACTCCAATGAAAATATTCTCGACAATCCCTGGTTTGACAGAGATGTCGATAGGCTGGGTTTGCGTGATGTTACCCATGTTGCCCTCCAAAGACACTTGATATAGCTAAATAGGTGTTTGGAGGGGCGGAGATGGGACACATGAAGCAAACCGCTCGAGACATGTGACCATTTCCGAATGTGGAGGGAGAAACGAAGAACGATGGTGGTGATCTGACCAAGGGAGCTCTTCGAGAGACATAGTCTCTATGATGGCCTCATCGGAGGGAAATGTTTCCTTCAGGGGATCCGAAGTGGCCTCATCTCCCAGCCAAGGGAAACGATCATATGAATCGGGAACACTACTTAGAAAAGCAGGTTCAGGAGGGGGAGCCAATGCAGCGGCAATTTCGATGTAGTTGAGCTCGACAGGACTCAATGGCATCATATCACCCCAAGAGTCTTCCTGATTCAAGGGATGAAGAACCCATGGATCAGAACGTACTGAAATCATGTTAACAGGGGCAAGATTCGGAGGTGGGAGGGGAAAGACTCCCATTAAGGAGGGAGCTTTAAACAGTCCGGCACCCACACTCACTAATGACTTGGAGGTATGCTCCACGAACGGCACATTACCTTCAGAAGAAGAAGCAAAAAAGGACAGCTGGTCCACCGTGACGATTCTCCCCTGATGAGGGAAGCGAATGACACGGAACAAGGGGGAAGCCACGGCTTGCATGGCGTATGTCCAGCTTCGTCCAAGGAGGAGGTTGTAAGTGAGATTAGCGTCGACAACTTCAACCTCTACCTCTACGGTTGTCCCTTCTAAAGAGATAGGAAATCGTGGGAGGATACCATATGGACGAGATTCTCTTCCATCGAAAGCTTCCAGGGTCATAGGAGACTGGCTCAGAGTAGGAGAACCAATAGCCTTCCAGCAAGCAACAGACATGATGCAGGTCGAGGCACCCTCATCAATGACTGTACGATGAATCGTTTTGCCATTGATGAGGACCTGTATAAGGAAAGCCACTTGGTGAGGCAGTCTCTGTATGAAACCCTCGAGATCAAAAGAAATTAAATCTGAATCTGTCGGGTCGATGCCACCAATGGATAATAGCAAGGACTTCCTCTGGGAGGGGCAGCTCTGGAGGACTTCTAACGCAGACATAGTAGACGGAGCCTGAGCTAAGTCCTTGACAATGCTATAGTGCTGGGCAGCATGAGCATTGGGGTTATAAGATGACTTCCTGAGTACACCTTTGGGAGGGGGTCAGGGGATCGTCTCAGTGCTGGGCTGTTCGATGTGAAGGGGACTAGAACTGGACAGAGGAGTGCTGGAGGGAACCTCCAGCTCTTTCCCGACTTGAGATGGATAATCTTT